>CM069602.1:38515921-39115921 GCA_035771175.1 Paratinospora sagittata
TAACTTTTCATTCCGACTTTGATTTGAGTAATTGAAAAAGAATTGAAAATGTCTTTTCTTCCTATTTCTAACGCATTTTCAATCACACAAATTGGAGTCAAAATGAAAAAGTTGTGGTTATTTTAAAGTTTCACACCGATCATTCAATTACTTCTCGTATAAATCGATAAGAAAAATTCAAATAGACTTACAGTTTAATCTTGACACTGATATGAGTTAATAAAAAGGCGTTGAAAATATTGTTTCTTCTTCTTTCCAAGGAATGTGCATTCACTCAAATCGGGGTCTGGAAGAAAACGTTATGGCTATTTGAATGTTTGTTACCCATTGACCAACGTACTTATAATCTAATCAGCAATAAAAATTCAATAAGCCGTAGGCATTTCTTTGGAAGCATGATTTGAGTTATTTGAAAGACGTTTAAAATATCGTTTCTACCTCTTTCCAACGCAGTTTCAATCACTTAAATCGAAGTCAGGAATAAAATGTTATGGCTATTTGAATGTTTATTGCCGATCAATCAACTTCTTATTGAATAAATCCTGACGAAAAGTTCAAATTGTCGTAACTTTTCATTTCGACTTTGATTTGAGTAATTGAAAAAGAATTGAAAATGTGTTTTCTTCCTATTTCTAACGCATCTTCAATCACACAAATTGGTGTCAAATGAAAAAGTTGTGGTTATTTTAAAGTTTCACACCGATCATTCAATTACTTCTCGATTGAATCGATGAGTAAAATTCAAATGGACTTACAGTTTAATCCTGACATTAATATGAGTTAATAAAAAAGGGTTGAAATTATTATTTGTTCTTCTTTCCAAGGAATGTGCTATCACTCAAATCGGAGTCTGGAAGAAAACGTTATGTCTATTTGAATGTTTGTTACTCATTGACAAACGTACTTATGAATCTAATCAGCGATCAGCATTCAAAAAGTTGTAACCGTTTCTTTCGAAATATGATTTGAGTTAATCAAAAGACGTTTAAAATATCGCTTCTTCCTCTTTGCAACGCATGTTCAATCACTCAAATCGTAGACAAGGATAAAATGTTATGGCTATTTGATTGTTTTTTGCCGATCAATCAACTTACTTATCGAAATAATCATGACGAAAAGTTCAAAAAGTAGTAACTTTTCAACTCGACTGTGATTTGAGTCATTGAAAAAGAATTGAAAATTTCTTTTCTTCCTATTTCTAACGCGTGTCCAATCACACAAATTGGAGTCAGAATGAAAAAGCTATGGTTATTTTAAAGTTTCACACCATTCATTCAATTACTTCTCGATTGAATCGATAAGAAAAATACAAATAGACTTAAACTTGAATCCTGACACTGATATGAGTTAATAAAAAGGCGTTAAAAATATTGTTTCTTCTTCTTTCCAAGGAATGTGCAATCACTCAAATCGGCGTCCGGAAGAAAACGTTATGGCTATTTGAATGTTTGTTACCCATTCGCCAACGTACTTATGAGTCTAATCAGCAATCAAAATTCAAAAAGTCGTAACCATTTCTTTCGAAATATGATTTGAGTTATTCAAAAGACGTTTAAAATATCGTTTCTTCCTCTGTCCAACGCATTTTCAGTCACTCAAATCTAAGTCAGGAATAAAATGTTATGGCTATTTGAATGTTTTTTGCCGATCAATCAACTTCTTTTGAATAAATCGTGACGAAAAGTTCAAATTGCCGTAACTATTCATTCTGACTTTGATTTGAGTAATTGAAAAAGAATTGAAAATGTCTTTTCTTCCTATTTCTAACGCATTTTCAATAACTCAAATTGGAGTCAAAATGAAAAAGTTGTGGTTATTTTAAAGTTTCACACCGATCATTTAATTACTTCTCGTATAAATCGATAAGAAAAATTCAAATAGACTTACAATTTAATCCTGACACTGATATGAGTTAATAAAGAGGCGTTGAAAATATTGTTTCTTCTTCTTTCCAAGGAATGTGCATTCACTCAAATCGGGGTCTGGAAGAAAACGTTATGGCTATTTAAATGTTTGTTACCCATTGACTAACGTATTATAATCTAATCAGCAATCAAAATTCAATAAGCCGTAGCCATTTCTTTGGAAGTATGATTTGAGTTATTCAAAAGACGTTTAAAATATCGTTTCTACCTCTTTCCAACACAGTTTCAATCACTCAAATCGAAGTCAGGAATAAAATGTTATGGCTATTTGAATGTTTTTTGCCGATCAATCAACTTACATATCGAAAAAATCGTGAAGAAAAGTCAAAATAGCTGTAACTTTTCATTCCGACTTTGATTTGGATAATTGAAAAAGAATTGAAAATGCCTTTTCTTCCTATTTCTAACGCATGTTTAATAACACAAATTGAAGTCAGAATCCAAAAGTTGTGGTTATTTTAAAGTTTCACACAGATCATTCAATTACTTCTCGATTGAATCGGTAAGAAAAATTCAAATAGACTTACAATTTCACCCCGACACTGATATGAGTTAATAGAAAGGCGTTGAAAATATTGTTTCTTCCTCTTTGCAACGCATTTTTAATCATGCAAATCGAAGTCAGGAATAATATGTTATGGCTTTTTGAATTTTTTTTGCCGATCAGTCAACTTACTTATCGAGTGAATCGATAAAAAAAATTCAAATAGACTTACAGTTAAATCCTGACACTGATGTAAGTTAATAAAAAGGCGTTAAAAATATTGTTTCTTCTTCTTTCCAAGGAATGTGCAATCACTCAAATCGGAGTCCGGAAGAAAACGTTATGGCTATTTGAATGTTTGTTACCCATTGACCAACGTACTTAAGAATCTAATCGGCAATCAAAATTCAAAAAGTCGTAACCATTTCTTTCGAAATATGATTTGAGTTATTCAAAAGACGTTTAAAATATTGTTTCTTCCTCTTTTCAACGCATTTTCAATCACTCAAACCGGAGTCAGGAATAAAATGTTATGGCTATTTGAATATTTTATCCCGATCAATTAACTTACATATCAACCAAATCGTGAAGAAATGTTAAAAAAGCCAAAACTTTTATCCCGACTTTGATTTGTATGTGTGAAAAAGAATTGAAAATGTCTTCCCTTCCTATTTCTAACGCGTGTTCAATCACACAAATTGGAGTCAGAATGAAAAAGTTGTCGTTATTTTAAAGTTTCACACCGATCATTCAATTCTTCTCGATTGAATCAGTAAGAAAAATACAAATAGATTTAAAGTTGAATCCTGACACTAATATGAGTTAATAAAAAGGCATTAAAAATATTGTTTCTTCTTCTTTCCAAGGAATGTGCAATCACTCAAATCGGAGTCCGGAAGAAAACGTTATGGCTATTTGAATGTTTGTTACTCATTGACAGACGTACTTTTGAATCTAATCAACGATCAACATTCAAAAAGTTGTAACCATTTCTTTCGACATATGATTTGAGTTAATCAACAGACGTTTAAACTATCATTTCTTCCTCTTTCGAAAGCATTTTCAATCACTCAAATCTAAGTCAGGAATAAAATGTTATGGCTATTTGAATGTTTTTTGCCGATCAATCAACTTCTTATTGAATAAATCCTGACGAAAAGTTCATATTGTCGTAACTTTTCATTCCGACTTTGATTTGAGTAATTGAAAAAGAATTGAAAATGTCTTTTCTTCCTATTTCTAACGCATTTTCAATCACACAAATTTGAGTCAAATGAAAAAGTTGTGGTTATTTTAAAGTTTCACACCGATCATTCAATTACTTCTCGTATAAATCGATAAGAAAAATTCAAATAGACTTACAGTTTAATCCTGACACTGATATGAGTTAATAAAAAGGCATTGAAAATATTATTTCTTTTTCATTCCAAGGAATGCACATTCACTCAAATCGGGGTCCGGAAGAAAATGTGTTGGCTATTTGAATGTTTGTTACCCATTGACCAACGTACTTATGAATCTAATCAGCAATCAAAATTCAAAAAGCCGTAGCCATTTCTTTGGAAGTATGATTTTAATTATTTAAAAGACGTTTAAAATATCGTTTCTACCTCTTTCCAACGCATTTTCAATCACTCAAATCGAAGTCAGGAGTAAAATGTTATGGCTATTTGAATGTTTTTTGCCGATCAATCAACTTACTTATCGAGTAAATCGTGAAGAAAAGTCAAAATAGTCGTAACTTTTTATCCCGAGTTTGATTTGAATGAATGAAAAAGAATTAAAAATGTATTTTCTTCCTATTTCTAACGCATGTTCAATCACACAAATTGAAATCAGAATCAAAAGGTTGTGGTTATTTTAAAGTTTCACACCGATCATTCAATTACTTGTCGATTGAATCGGTAAGAAAAATTCAAATAGACTTATAGTTTAATCCTGACGCTGATATGTGTTAATAGAAAGGCGTCGAAAATATTGTTTCTTCTTCTTTCCAAGGAATGTGCAATCACTCAAATCGGAGTCCGGAAGAAAACGTTATGTCTATTTGAATGTTTGTTACTCATTAACAAACGTACTTACGAATCTAATCAGCGATCAACATTCAAAAAGTTATAACCATTTCTTTCGAAATATGATTTGAGTTAATCAAAAGACGTTTAAAATATCGCTTCTTCCTCTTTGCAACGCATTTTCAATCACTCAAATCGCAGACAAGAATAAAATGTTATGGCTATTTGAATGTTTTTTGCCGATCAATCAACTAACTTATTGAAATAATCATGACGAAAAGTTCAAATAGCAGTAGCTTTTCATCCCGACTTTGATTTTAGTCATTGAAAAAGAATTGAAAATGTCTTCCCTTCCTATTTCTAACACGTGTTCAATCACACAAATTGGAGTCAGAATGAAAAAGTTGTCGTTATTTTAAAGTTTCACACCGATCATTCAATTCTTCTCGATTGAATCGATAAGAAAAATACAAATAGATTTAAAGTTGAATCCTGACACTAATATGATTTAATAAAAAGGCATTAAAAATATTGTTTCTTCTTCTTTCCAAGGAATGTGCAATCACTCAAATCGGAGTCCCGAAGAAAACGTTATGGCTATTTGAATGTTTGTTTCCCATTGACCAACGTACATATGAATCTAATCAACAATCAAAATTTAAAAAGTCGTAACCATTTCTTTTGAAATATGATATGAGTTATTCAAAAGACGTTTAAAATATCGTTTCTTCCTCTTTCCAACGCATTTTCAATCACTCAAATCGAAGTAAGGAATAAAATGATATGGCTATTTGAATGTTTTTTGTCGATCAATCAACTTACTTATCGTAAAAATCGTGAATAAAAGTCAAAATAGCTGTAACTTTTCATCCCGACTTTGATTTGGATAATTGAAAAAGAATTGAAAATGTCTTTTCTTCCTATTTCTAACGCATGTTCAATCACACAAATTGAAGTCAGAATCAAAAAGTTGTGGTTATTTTAAAGTTTCACACAGATCATTCAATTACTTCTCGATTGAATCGGTAAGAAAAATTCAAATAGACTTACAGTTTAATCCTGAGACTGATAAGAGTTAATAAAAAGGCGTTGAAAATATTGTTTCTTCTTCTTTCCAAGGAATGGGCATTTACTCAAATTGGAGTCCGGAAGAAAACGTTATGGCTATTTGAATGTTTGTTACCCATTGACCACCGTACTTATGAATCTAATCAGCAATCAAAATCAAAAAGTCTTAGCCATTTCTTTGGAAGTATGATTTGAGTTATTCAAAAGACGTTTAAAATATTGTTTCTTCACTTTCCAACGCATTTTCAATCAGTCAAATTGAAGTCAGGAATAAAATGTTATTTGAATTTTGCCGATCAATCAACTTACTTATCGAATAAACGTGAAGAAAATCGAAAATAGCCGTAACTTTGTATCCCGACTTTGATTTGAATGAATGAAAAAGAATTGAAAATGTATTTTCTTCCTATTTCTAACGCATGTTCAATCACACAAATTGAAGTCAGAATCAAAAGGTTGTGGTTATTTTAAAGTTTCACACCGATCATTCAATTACTTGTCGATTGAATCGGCAAGAAAAATTCAAATAGACTTACAGTTTAATCCTGACACTGATATGAGTTAATAAAAAGGCGTTGAAATATTGTTTCTTCTTCTTTCCAAGGAATGTGCAATCACTCAAATCGGAGTCCAGAAGAAAACGTTATGTCTATTTGAATGTTTGTTACTCATTGACAAACGTACTTATGAATCTAATCAGGGATCAACATTCAAAAAGTTGTAACCATTTCTTTCGAAAAATGATTTGAGTTAATCAAAAGACGTTTAAAATATTGTTTCTTCCTCTATGCAACGCATTTTCAATCACTCAAACCGCAGACAGGAATAAAATGTTATGGCTATTTGAATGTTTTTTGCCGATCAATCAACTTACTTATCGAAATAATCATGACGAAAAGCTCAAATAGCAGAAACTTTTCATCCCGACCTTGATTTGAGTCATTGAAAAAGAATTGAAAATGTCTTTTCTTCCTATTTCTAACGCGTGTTCAATCACACAAATTGGAGTCAGAATCAAAAAGTTGTGGTTATTTTAAAGTTTCACACCGATCATTCAATTACTTCTCGATTGAATCGATAAGAAAAATACAAATAGACTTAAAGTTGAATCCTGACACTGATATGATTTAATAAAAAGGCGTTAAAAATAATGTTTCTTCTTCTTTCCAAGGAATGTGCAATCACTCAAATCGGAGTCCGGAAGAAAACGTTATGGCTATTTGAATGTTTGTTACCCATTGACCAACGTACTTATGAATCTAATCAACAATCAAAATTAAAAAAGCCGTAGCCATTTCTTTGGAACTATGATTTGAGTTATTTAAAAGACGTTTAAATTATCGTTTCTACCTCTTTCCAACGCATTTTCAATCACTCAAATCGAAGTCAGGAATAAAATGTTATGGCTATTTGAATGTTTTTTGCCGATCAATCAACTTACTTATCGTAAAAATCGTGAAGAAAATTCAAAATAGCTGTAACTTTTCATCCCGACTTTGATTTGGATAATTGAAAAAGAATTGAAAATGTCTTTTCTTCCTACTTCTAACGCATGTTCAATCACACAAATTGAAGTCAGAATCAAAAAGTTGTGGTTATTTTAAAGTTTCACACAGATCATTCAATTACTTCTCGATTGAATCGGTAAGAAAAATTCAAATAGACTTACAGTTTAATCCTGAGACTGATAAGAGTTAATAGAAAGGCGTTGAAAATATTGTTTCTTCTTCTTTCCAAGGAATGGGCATTTACTCAAATTGGAGTCCGGAAGAAAACGTTATGGCTATTTGAATGTTTGTTACCCATTGACCACCGTACTTATGAATCTAATCAGCAATCAAAATCAAAATGCCTTAGCCATTTCTTTGGAAGTATGATTTGAGTTATTCAAAAGACGTTTAAAATATTGTTTCTTCACTTTCCAACGCATTTTCAATCACTCACATTGAAGTCAGAAATAAAATGTTATGACTATTTAAATGTTTTTTGCCGATCAATCAACTTACTTATCGAATAAATCGTGAAGAAAAGTCAAAATAGCCGTAACTTTTTATCCCGACCTTGATTTGAATGAATGAAAAAGAATTGAAAATGTATGTTCTTCCTATTTCTAACGCATGTTCAATCACACAAATTGAAGTCAGAATCAAAAGGTTGTGGATATTTTAAAGGTTCACACCGATCATTCAATTACTTGTCGATTGAATCGGTAAGAGAAATTCAAATAGACTTACAGTTTAATCCTGACACTGATATGAGTTAATAAAAAGGCGTTGAAAATATTGTTTCTTCTTCTTTCCAAGGAATGTGCAATCGTTCAAATCGGAGTCCGGAAGAAAACATTATGTCTATTTGAATGTTTGTTACTCATTCAGAAACGTACTTATGAATCTAATCAGCGATAAAAATTCAAAATGCCGTAGCCATTTCTTTGGAAGTATGATTTGAGTTATTTAAAAGACGTTTAAAATATCGTTTCTACCTCTTTCCAACGCATTTTCAATAACTCAAATCGAAGTCAGGAATAAAATGTTATGGCTATTTGAATGTTTTTTGCCTATCAATCAACTTACGTATCGTAAAAATCGTGAAGAAAAGTCAAAATAGCTGTAACTTTTCATCCCGACTTTGATTTGGATAATTGAGAAAGAATTGAACATGTCTTTTCTTCCTATTTCTAACGCATGTTCAATCACACAAATTGAAGTCAGAATCAAAAAGTTGTGGTTATTTTAAAGTTTCACACATATCAATCAATTACTTCTCGATTGAATCGGTAAGAAAAATTCAAATAGACTTACAGTTTAATCCTGAGACTCATAAGAGTTAATAAAAAGGCGTTGAAAATATTATTTCTTCTTCTTTCCATGGAATGGGCATTTACTCAAATCGGGGTCCGAAAGAAAATGTTTTGGCTATTTGATTGTTTGTTACCCATTGACCAACGTACTTATAATCTAATCAGCAATCAAAATTCAAAAAGCCGTAGCCATTTCTTTGAAGTATGATTTTAATTATTTAAAAGACGTTTAAAATATCGTTTCTACCTCTTTCCAACGCATTTTCAATCACTCAAATCGAAGTCAGGAATAAAATGTTATGGCTATTTGAATGTTTTTTGCCGATCAATCAACTTACTTATCGAATAAATCGTGAAGAAAAGTCAAAATAGTCGTAACTTTTTATCCCGACTTTGATTTAAATGAAAGAAAAAGAATTGAAAATGTATTTTCTTCCTATTTCTAACGCATGTTCAATCACACAAATTGAAGTCAGAATCAAAAGGTTGTGGTTATTTTAAAGTTTCACACCGATCATTCAATTACTTCTCGTATAAATCGATAAGAAAAATTCAAATAGACTTACAGTTTAAACCTGACACTGATATGAGTTAATAAAAAGGCGTTGAAAATATTATTTCTTCTTCTTTCCAAGGAATGCGCATTCACTCAAATCGGGGTCCGGAAGAAAATGTGTTGGCTATTTGAATGTTTGTTACCCATGACCAACGTACTTATGAATCTAATCAGCAATCAAAATTCAAAAAGCCGTAGCCATTTCGTTGGAAGTATGATTTTAATTATTTAAAAGACGTTTAAAATATCGTTTCTACCTCTTTCCAACGCATTTTCAATCACTCAAATCGATGTCAGGAATAAAATGTTATGGCTATTTGAATGTTTTTTGCCGATCAATCAACTTACTTATCGAGTAAATAGTGAAGAAAAGTCAAAATAGTCGTAACTTTTTATCCAGAGTTTGATTTGAATGAATGAAAAAGAATTGAAAATGTATTTTCTTCCTATTTCTAACGCATGTTCAATCACACAAATTAAAGTCAGGATCAAAAGGTTGTGGTTATTTTAAAGTTTCACACCGATCATTCAATTACTTGTCGATTGAATCGGTAAGAAAAATTCAAATAGACTTACAGTTTAATCCTGACGCTGATATGTGTTAATAAAAAGGTGTCGAAAATATTGTTTCTTCTTCTTTCCAAGGAATGTGCAATCACTCAAATCGGAGTCCGGAAGAAAACGTTATGTCTATTTGAATGTTTGTTACTCGTTAACAAACGTACTTATGAATCTAATCAGCGATCAACATTCAAAAAGTTATAACCATTTCTTTCGAAATATGATTTGAGTTAATCAAAAGACGTTTAATATATCGTTTCTTCCTCTTTGCAACGCATTTTCAATCACTCAAATCGCAGACAAGAATAAAATGTTATGGCTATTTGACTATTTTTTGCCGATCAATCAACTAACTTATCGAAATAATCATGACGAAAAGTTCAAATAGCAGTAACTTTTCATCCCGACTTTGATTTTAGTCATTGAAAAAGAATTGAAAATGTCTTCCCTTCCTATTTCTAACGCGTGTTCAATCACACAAATTGGAGTCAGAATGAAAAAGTTGTCGTTATTTTAAAGTTTCACACCGATCATTCAATTCTTCTCGATTGAATCGATAAGAAAAATACAAATAGACTTAAACTTGAATCCTGACACTAATATGAGTTAATAAAAAGGCATTGAAAATATTGTTTCTTCTTCTTTCCAAGGAATGTATGCTTGTTACCCATTAGCCAACGTACTTATTAATCTAATCAATAATCAAAATTCAAATAGCCGTAACCATATCTTTCGAACTATGATTTGAGTTATTCAAAAGGCGTTTGAAATATGGTTTCTTCCTCTTTCCTACTCATTTTCAATCAATCAAACCGGAGTCGGAAATAAAATGTTACAGCTATTTGAATGTTTTTTACCGATCAATCAACTTACTTATCGAACAAATCGTGAAGAAAAGTTCAAATAGCCGTAACTTTTCATCCCGACTTTACTTTGAGTGATTCAAAAGGAATTGAAAATGACTTTTCTTCGTATTTCTAACGCATGGTCAATCACATAAATTGGAGTCGGAATAAAAAAGTTGTGGTTATTTTAAAGTTTCACACCATTCATTCAACTTAATTATCAATTGAATCGGTAAGAAAAAGTCAATTAGTCTTACAGCTTAATGCTAACTCTGTTATGAGTTAATCAAAAGTCATTGGAAATATTGTTTCTTCATCTTTCCAATGCATGTCTAATCACTCAAATCGGAGTGAGGATGAAAACGTTATGGCTATTTGAATGCTTGTTACCCGTTAGCCAACGTACTTATTAATCTAATCAATAATCAAAATTCAAATAGCCGTAACCATATCTTTCGAACTATGATTTGAGTTATTCAAAAGGCGTTTGAAATATGGTTTCTTCCTCTTTCCTACTCATTTTCAATCAATCAAACCGGAGTCGGAAATAAAATGTTACAGCTATTTGAATGTTTTTTACCGATCAATCAACTTACTTATCGAACAAATCGTGAAGAAAAGTTCAAATAGCCGTAACTTTTCATCCCGACTTTACTTTGAGTGATTCAAAAGGAATTGAAAATGACTTTTCTTCGTATTTCTAACGCATGGTCAATCACATAAATTGGAGTCGGAATAAAAAAGTTGTGGTTATTTTAAAGTTTCACACCATTCATTCAACTTAATTATCAATTGAATCGGTAAGAAAAAGTCAATTAGTCTTAGAGTTTAATGCTGACTCTGTTATGAGTTAATCAAAAGTCGTTGGAAATATTGTTTCTTCATCTTTCCAATGCATGTCTAATCACTCAAATCGGAGTGAGGATGAAAACGTTATGGCTATTTGAATGCTTGTTACCCGTTAGCCAACGTACTTATTAATCTAATCAATAATCAAAATTCAAATAGCCGTAACCATTTCTTTCGAATTATGATTTGAGTTATTTAAAAGGCGTTTGAAATATGGTTTCTTCCTCTTTCCAACGCATTTTCAATCACTCAAACCGGAGCCGGAAAGAAAATGTGACAGCTATTTGAATGTTTTTTACCTATCAATCAACTTACTTATCGAACAAATCGTGAAGAAAAGTTCAAATAGCCGTAAATTTTCATCCCGACTTTGATTTGAGTGATTCAAAAGGAATTGAAAATGGCTTTTCTTCCTATTTCTAACGCATGGTCAATCACACAAATTGGAGTCGGAATCAAAAAGTTGTGGTTATTTTAAAGTTTCACACCATTCATTCAACTTACTTATCAATTTAATCGGTGGGAAAAAGTCAATTAGTCTTAGAGTTTAATGCTCACTCTGTTATGAGTTAATCGAAAGTCGTTGGAAATATTGTTTCTTCATCTTTCCAATGCTTGTCCAATCACTCAAACCGGAGTCAGGATGAAAACGTTATGGCTATTTGAATGTTTGCTACCCATTATCCAACGTACTTATTAATCTAATCAATAATCAAAATTCAAATAGCCGTAACCATTTCTTTCAAACTACGATTTGAGTTATTCAAAAGGCTTTTGAAATATGGTTTCTTCCTCTTTCCAACGCATTTTCAATCACTCAAACCGGAGTCAGAAATAAAATGTTACAGCTATTTGAATGTTTTTTACCAATTAATCAACTTACTTATCGAACAAATCGTGAAGAAAAGTTCAAATAGCCATAACTTTTCATCCCGACTTTAATTTGAGTGATTCAAAAGGAATTAAAAATGACTTTTCTTCCTATTTCTAACGCATGGTCAATCACACAAATTGGAGTCGGAATCAGAAAGTTGTGGTTATTTTAAAGTTTCACACCATTCACTCAACTTACTTATCAATTGAATCGATAAGAAAAAGTCAATTCGTCGTAGAGTTTAATGCTGACACTGTTATGAGTTAATCAAAAGCAGTAGGGAATATTATTTCTTCATTTTTCCAATGCATGTCCAATCACTCAAATCGGAGTCAGGATGAAAACGTTATTGCTATTTGAATGCTTGTTACCCATTAGCCAACGTACTTATTAATCTAATCAATAATCAAAATTCAAATAGCCGTAACCATTTCTTTCGAACTATGATTTGAGTTATTCAAAAGACGTTTGAAATATGTTTCTTCCTCTTTCCAACGCATTTTCAATCACTCAAACCGGAGTCGGAAATAAAATGTTACAGCTATTTGAATGTTTTTTACCTATCAATCAACTTACTTATCGAACAAATCGTGAAGAAAAGTTCAAATAGCCGTAACTTTTCATCCCGACTTTAATTTGAGTGATTCAAAAGGAATTGAAAATGACTTTTCTTCCTATTTCAAACGCATGGTCAATCACACAAATTGGAGTCGGAATCAAAAAGTATTGGTTATTTTAAAGTTTCACACCATTCATTCAACTTACTTATCAATTGAATCGGTAAGAAAAAGTCAATTCGTCTTAGAGTTTAATGCTGACACTGTTATGAGCTAATCAAAAGCAGTTGGGAATATTGGTTCTTCATCTTTCCAATGCATGTCCAATCAATCAAATCGGAGTCAGGATAAAAACGTTATGGCCATTGGAATGCTTGTTACCCATTAGCCAACGTACTTATTAATCTAATCAATAATCAAAATTCAAATAGCCGTAACCATTTCTTTCGAACTATGATTTGAGTTATTTAAAAGGCGTTTGAAATATGGTTTCTTCCTCTTTCCAACGCATTTTCAATCACTATAACCGGAGCCGGAAATAAAATGTGACAGCTATTTCAATGTTTTTTACCTGTCAATCAACTTACTTATCGAACAAATCGTGAAGAAAAGTTCAAATAGCCGTAAATTTTCATCCCGACTTTGATTTGAGTGATTCAAAAGGAATTGAAAATGGCTTTTCTTCCTATTTCTAACGCATGGTCAATCACACAAATTGGAGTCGGAATCAAAAAGTTGTGGTTATTTTAAAGTTTCACACCATTCATTCACCTTACTTATCAATTTAGTCGGTAAGAAAAAGTCAATTAATCATAGAGCTTAATGCTAACTCTGTTATGAGTTAATCAAAAGTCGTTGGAAATATTGTTTCTTCATCTTTCCAATTCATGTCCAATCACTCAAATCGGAGTCAGGATGAAAACGTTATGGGTATTTGAATGTTTGTTACCCATTGGCCAACATACTTATCAATCTTGTCAGTAATCAAAATTCAAATTGTCGTAACCATTTCTTTCGAACTATGATTTGAGTTATTCACAAGGCATTTGAAATATCGTTTCTTCCTCTTTCGAACGCATTTTCAATCACTCAAACCGGAGTCGGATATGAAATGTTACCGCTATTTGAATGTTTTTTACCGATCAATCAACTTACTTATCGAACAAATCGTGAAGAAAAGTTCAAATTGCCGTAACTTTTCATCCGGATTGTGATTTGAGTGGTTCAAACAGAATTGAAAATGTCTTTTCTTCCTATTTCTAACGCATGTTCAATCACACAATTTGGAGTCGGAATCAAAAAGTTGTGGTTATTTTAAAGTTTCACACCATTCATTCAACTTACTTATCAATTGAATCGGTAAGAAAAAGTCAATTCGTCTTAGAGTTTAATGCTGAAACTGTTATGAGTTAATCAAAAGCAGTTGGGAATATTGTTTCTTCATCTTTCCAATGCATGTCCAATCACTCAAATCGGAGTGAGGATGAAAACGTTATGGCCATTTGAATGTTTGTTACCCATTAGCCAACGTACTTATTAATCTAATCAATAAGCAAAATTCAAATAGCCGTAACCATATCTTTCGAACTATGATTTGAGTTATTCAAAAGGCGTTTGAAATATGGTTTCTTCCTCTTTCCTACTCATTTTCAATCACTCAAACCGGAGTCGAAAATAAAATGTTACAGCTATTTGAATGTTTTTTACCTATCAATCAACTTACTTATCGAACAAATCGTGAAGAAAAGTTCAAATAGCCGTAACTTTTCATCCCGACTTTAATTTGAGTGATTCAAAAGGAATTGAAAATGACTTTTCTTCCTATTTCTAACGCATGGTCAATCACACAAATTGGAGTCGGAATCAAAAAGTTGTGGTTATTTTAAAGTTTCACACCATTCATTCACCTTACTTATCAATTTAATCGGTAAGAAAAAGTCAATTAGTCAAAGCGCTTAATGCTAACTCTGTTATGAGTTAATCAAAAGTCGTTAGAAATATTGTTTCTTTATCTTTCCAATTCATGTCCAATCACTCAAATCGGAGTCAGGACGAAAACGTTATGGGTATTTGAATGTTTGTTACCCATTGGCCAACATACCTATCAATCTTGTCAGTAATCAAAATTCAAATAGTCGTAACCATTTCTTTCGAACTATGATTTGAGTTATTCACAAGGCATTTGAAATATCGTTTCTTCCTCTTTCGAACGCATTTTCAATCACTCAAACCGGAGTCGGAAATAAAATGTTACCGCTATTTGAATGTTTTTTATCCGATCAATCAACTTACTTACCGAACAAATCGTGAAGAAAAGTTCAAGTAGCCGTAACTTTTAATCCCGATTGTGATTTGAGTGATTCAAAAAGAATTGAAAATGTCTTTTCTTCCTATTTCTAACGCGTGTTCAATCACACAATTTTGAGTCGGAATCAAAAAGTTGTGGTTATTTTAAAGTTTCACACCATTCATTCAACTTACTTATCAATTGAATCGGTAAGAAAAAGTCAATTCATCTTAGAGTTTAATGCTGACACTGTTATGAGCTAATCAAAAGTAGTTGGGAATATTGGTTCTTCATCTTTCCAATGCATGTCCAATCAATCAAATCGGAGTCAGGATAAAAACGTTATGGCCATTGGAATGCTTGTTACCCATTAGCCAACGTACTTATTAATCTAATCAATAATCAAAATTCAAATAGCCGTAACCATTTCTTTCGAACTATGATTTGAGTTATTTAAAAGGCGTTTGAAATATGGTTTCTTCCTCTTTCCAACGCATTTTCAATCACTATAACCGGAGCCGGAAATAAAATGTGACAGCTATTTCAATGTTTTTTACCTGTCAATCAACTTACTTATCGAACAAATCGTGAAGAAAAGTTCAAATAGCCGTAAATTTTCATCCCGACTTTGATTTGAGTGATTCAAAAGGAATTGAAAATGGCTTTTCTTCCTATTTCTAACGCATGGTCAATCACACAAATTGGAGTCGGAATCAAAAAGTTGTGGTTATTTTAAAGTTTCACACCATTCATTCACCTTACTTATCAATTTAGTCGGTAAGAAAAAGTCAATTAATCATAGAGCTTAATGCTAACTCTGTTATGAGTTAATCAAAAGTCGTTGGAAATATTGTTTCTTCATCTTTCCAATTCATGTCCAATCACTCAAATCGGAGTCAGGATGAAAACGTTATGGGTATTTGAATGTTTGTTACCCATTGGCCAACATACTTATCAATCTTGTCAGTAATCAAAATTCAAATTGTCGTAACCATTTCTTTCGAACTATGATTTGAGTTATTCACAAGGCATTTGAAATATCGTTTCTTCCTCTTTCGAACGCATTTTCAATCACTCAAACCGGAGTCGGATATGAAATGTTACCGCTATTTGAATGTTTTTTACCGATCAATCAACTTACTTATCGAACAAATCGTGAAGAAAAGTTCAAATTGCCGTAACTTTTCATCCGGATTGTGATTTGAGTGGTTCAAACAGAATTGAAAATGTCTTTTCTTCCTATTTCTAACGCATGTTCAATCACACAATTTGGAGTCGGAATCAAAAAGTTGTGGTTATTTTAAAGTTTCACACCATTCATTCAACTTACTTATCAATTGAATCGGTAAGAAAAAGTCAATTCGTCTTAGAGTTTAATGCTGAAACTGTTATGAGTTAATCAAAAGCAGTTGGGAATATTGTTTCTTCATCTTTCCAATGCATGTCCAATCACTCAAATCGGAGTGAGGATGAAAACGTTATGGCCATTTGAATGTTTGTTACCCATTAGCCAACGTACTTATTAATCTAATCAATAAGCAAAATTCAAATAGCCGTAACCATATCTTTCGAACTATGATTTGAGTTATTCAAAAGGCGTTTGAAATATGGTTTCTTCCTCTTTCCTACTCATTTTCAATCACTCAAACCGGAGTCGAAAATAAAATGTTACAGCTATTTGAATGTTTTTTACCTATCAATCAACTTACTTATCGAACAAATCGTGAAGAAAAGTTCAAATAGCCGTAACTTTTCATCCCGACTTTAATTTGAGTGATTCAAAAGGAATTGAAAATGACTTTTCTTCCTATTTCTAACGCATGGTCAATCACACAAATTGGAGTCGGAATCAAAAAGTTGTGGTTATTTTAAAGTTTCACACCATTCATTCACCTTACTTATCAATTTAATCGGTAAGAAAAAGTCAATTAGTCAAAGCGCTTAATGCTAACTCTGTTATGAGTTAATCAAAAGTCGTTAGAAATATTGTTTCTTTATCTTTCCAATTCATGTCCAATCACTCAAATCGGAGTCAGGACGAAAACGTTATGGGTATTTGAATGTTTGTTACCCATTGGCCAACATACCTATCAATCTTGTCAGTAATCAAAATTCAAATAGTCGTAACCATTTCTTTCGAACTATGATTTGAGTTATTCACAAGGCATTTGAAATATCGTTTCTTCCTCTTTCGAACGCATTTTCAATCACTCAAACCGGAGTCGGAAATAAAATGTTACCGCTATTTGAATGTTTTTTATCCGATCAATCAACTTACTTACCGAACAAATCGTGAAGAAAAGTTCAAGTAGCCGTAACTTTTAATCCCGATTGTGATTTGAGTGATTCAAAAAGAATTGAAAATGTCTTTTCTTCCTATTTCTAACGCGTGTTCAATCACACAATTTTGAGTCGGAATCAAAAAGTTGTGGTTATTTTAAAGTTTCACACCATTCATTCAACTTACTTATCAATTGAATCGGTAAGAAAAAGTCAATTCATCTTAGAGTTTAATGCTGACACTGTTATGAGCTAATCAAAAGTAGTTGGGAATATTGGTTCTTCATCTTTCCAATGCATGTCCAATCAATCAAATCGGAGTCAGGATAAAAACGTTATGGCCATTGGAATGCTTGTTACCCATTAGCCAACGTACTTATTAATCTAATCAATAATCAAAATTCAAATAGCCGTAACCATTTCTTTCGAACTATGATTTGAGTTATTTAAAAGGCGTTTGAAATATGGTTTCTTCCTCTTTCCAACGCATTTTCAATCACTATAACCGGAGCCGGAAATAAAATGTGACAGCTATTTCAATGTTTTTTACCTGTCAATCAACTTACTTATCGAACAAATCGTGAAGAAAAGTTCAAATAGCCGTAAATTTTCATCCCGACTTTGATTTGAGTGATTCAAAAGGAATTGAAAATGGCTTTTCTTCCTATTTCTAACGCATGGTCAATCACACAAATTGGAGTCGGAATCAAAAAGTTGTGGTTATTTTAAAGTTTCACACCATTCATTCACCTTACTTATCAATTTAGTCGGTAAGAAAAAGTCAATTAATCATAGAGCTTAATGCTAACTCTGTTATGAGTTAATCAAAAGTCGTTGGAAATATTGTTTCTTCATCTTTCCAATTCATGTCCAATCACTCAAATCGGAGTCAGGATGAAAACGTTATGGGTATTTGAATGTTTGTTACCCATTGGCCAACATACTTATCAATCTTGTCAGTAATCAAAATTCAAATTGTCGTAACCATTTCTTTCGAACTATGATTTGAGTTATTCACAAGGCATTTGAAATATCGTTTCTTCCTCTTTCGAACGCATTTTCAATCACTCAAACCGGAGTCGGATATGAAATGTTACCGCTATTTGAATGTTTTTTACCGATCAATCAACTTACTTATCGAACAAATCGTGAAGAAAAGTTCAAATAGCCGTAACTTTTCATCCGGATTGTGATTTGAGTGGTTCAAACAGAATTGAAAATGTCTTTTCTTCCTATTTCTAACGCATGTTCAATCACACAATTTGGAGTCGGAATCAAAAAGTTGTGGTTATTTTAAAGTTTCACACCATTCATTCAACTTACTTATCAATTGAATCGGTAAGAAAAAGTCAATTCGTCTTAGAGTTTAATGCTGAAACTGTTATGAGTTAATCAAAAGCAGTTGGGAATATTGTTTCTTCATCTTTCCAATGCATGTCCAATCACTCAAATCGGAGTGAGGATGAAAACGTTATGGCCATTTGAATGTTTGTTACCCATTAGCCAACGTACTTATTAATCTAATCAATAATCAAAATTCAAATAGCCGTAACCATATCTTTCGAACTATGATTTGAGTTATTCAAAAGGCGTTTGAAATATGGTTTCTTCCTCTTTCCTACTCATTTTCAATCACTCAAACCGGAGTCGAAAATAAAATGTTACAGCTATTTGAATGTTTTTTACCTATCAATCAACTTACTTATCGAACAAATCGTGAAGAAAAGTTCAAATAGCCGTAACTTTTCATCCCGACTTTAATTTGAGTGATTCAAAAGGAATTGAAAATGACTTTTCTTCCTATTTCTAACGCATGGTCAATCACACAAATTGGAGTCGGAATAAAAAAGTTGTGGTTATTTTAAAGTTTCACACCATTCATTCAACTTAATTATCAATTGAATCGGTAAGAAAAAGTCAATTAGTCTTAGAGTTTAATGCTGACTCTGTTATGAGTTAATCAAAAGTCGTTGGAAATATTGTTTCTTCATCTTTCCAATGCATGTCTAATCACTCAAATCGGAGTGAGGATGAAAACGTTATGGCTATTTGAATGCTTGTTACCCGTTAGCCAACGTACTTATTAATCTAATCAATAATCAAAATTCAAATAGCCGTAACCATTTCTTTCGAATTATGATTTGAGTTATTTAAAAGGCGTTTGAAATATGGTTTCTTCCTCTTTCCAACGCATTTTCAATCACTCAAACCGGAGCCGGAAAGAAAATGTGACAGCTATTTGAATGTTTTTTACCTATCAATCAACTTACTTATCGAACAAATCGTGAAGAAAAGTTCAAATAGCCGTAAATTTTCATCCCGACTTTGATTTGAGTGATTCAAAAGGAATTGAAAATGGCTTTTCTTCCTATTTCTAACGCATGGTCAATCACACAAATTGGAGTCGGAATCAAAAAGTTGTGGTTATTTTAAAGTTTCACACCATTCATTCACCTTACTTATCAATTTAATCGGTAAGAAAAAGTCAATTAGTCAAAGCGCTTAATGCTAACTCTGTTATGAGTTAATCAAAAGTCGTTAGAAATATTGTTTCTTTATCTTTCCAATTCATGTCCAATCACTCAAATCGGAGTCAGGACGAAAACGTTATGGGTATTTGAATGTTTGTTACCCATTGGCCAACATACCTATCAATCTTGTCAGTAATCAAAATTCAAATAGTCGTAACCATTTCTTTCGAACTATGATTTGAGTTATTCACAAGGCATTTGAAATATCGTTTCTTCCTCTTTCGAACGCATTTTCAATCACTCAAACCGGAGTCGGAAATAAAATGTTACCGCTATTTGAATGTTTTTTATCCGATCAATCAACTTACTTATCGAACAAATCGTGAAGAAAAGTTCAAATAGCCGTAACTTTTAATCCCGATTGTGATTTGAGTGATTCAAAAAGAATTGAAAGTGTCTTTTCTTCCTATTTCTAACGCGTGTTCAATCACACAATTTTGAGTCGGAATCAAAAAGTTGTGGTTATTTTAAAGTTTCACACCATTCATTCAACTTACTTATCAATTGAATCGGTAAGAAAAAGTCAATTCGTCTTAGAGTTTAATGCTGACACTGTTATGAGCTAATCAAAAGTAGTTGGGAATATTGGTTCTTCATCTTTCCAATGCATGTCCAATCAATCAAATCGGAGTCAGGATAAAAACGTTATGGCCATTGGAATGCTTGTTACCCATTAGCCAACGTACTTATTAATCTAATCAATAATCAAAATTCAAATAGCCGTAACCATATCTTTCGAACTTTGATTTGAGTTATTCAAAAGGCGTTTGAAATATGGTTTCTTCCTCTTTCCTACTCATTTTCAATCACTCAAACCGGAGTCGGAAATAAAATGTTACAGCTATTTGAATGTTTTTTACCTATCAATCAACTTACTTATTGAACAAATCTTGAAGAAAAGTTCAAATAGCCGTAACTTTTCATCCCGACTTTAATTTGAGTGATTGAAAAGGAATTGAAAATGACTTTTCTTCCTATTTCTAACGCATGGTCAATCACACAAATTGGAGTCGGAATCAAAAAGTTGTGGTTATTTTAAAGTTTCACACCATTCATTCACCTTACTTATCAATTTAATCGGTAAGAAAAAGTCAATTAGTCATAGAGCTTAATGCTAACTCTGTTATGAGTTAATCAAAAGTCGTTGGAAATATTGTTTCTTCATCTTTCCAATTCATGTCAAATCACTCAAATCGGAGTCAGGATGAAAACGTTATGGTTATTTTAATGTTTGTTACCCATTGGCCAACATATTTATCAATCTAGTCAGTAATCAAAATTCAAATAGTCTTAACCATTTCTTTCGAACTATGATTTGAGTTATTCACAAGGCATTTGAAATATCGTTTCTTCCTCTTTCGAACGCATTTTCAATCATTCAAACCGGTGTCGGAAATAAAATGTTACCGCTATTTTAATGTTTTTTACCGACCAATCAACTTACTTATCGAACAAATCGTGAAGAAAAGTTCAAATAGCCGTAACTTTTCATCCCGACTTTAATTTGAGTGATTCAAAAGGAATTGAAAATGACTTTTCTTCCTATTTCTAACGCATGGTCAATCACACAAATTGGAGTCGGAATCAAAAAGTTGTGGTTATTTTAAAGTTTCACACCATTCATTCAACTTACTTATCAATTTAATCGGTGGGAAAAAGTCAATTAGTCTTAGAGTTTAATGCTCACTCAGTTATGAGTTAATCAAAAGTCGTTGGAAATATTGTTTCTTCATCTTTCCAATGCTTGTCCAATCACTCAAACCGGAGTCAGGATGAAAACGTTATGGTTATTTGAATGTTTGTTACCCATTAGCCAACGTACTTATCAATCTAATCAATAATCAAAATTCAAATAGCCGTAACCATTTCTTTCAAACTACGATTTGAGTTATTCAAAAGGCGTTTGAAATATGGTTTCTTTCTCTTTCCAACGCATTTTCAATCACTCAAACCGGAGTCAAAAATAAAATGTTACAGCTATTTCAATGTTTTTTACCAATCAATCAACTTACTTATCGAACAAATCGTGAAGAAAAGTTCAAATAGCCATAACTTCTCATCCCGACTTTAATTTGAGTGATTCAAAAGGAATTTAAAATGACTTTTCTTCCTATTTCTAACGCATGGTCAATCACACAAATTGGAGTCGGAATCAAAAAGTTGTGGTTATTTTAAAGTTTCACACCATTCATTCAACTTACTTATCAATTGAATCGGTAAGAAAAAGTCAATTCGTCGTAGAGTTTAATGCTGACACTGTTATGAGTTAATCAAAAGCTGTAGGGAATATTATTTTTTTATCTTTCCAATGCATGTCCAATCACTCAAATCGGAGTCAGGATGAAAACGTTATTGCTATTTGAATGCTTGTTACCCATTAGCCAACGTACTTATTAATCTAATCAATAATCAAAATTCAAATAGTCGTAACCATTTCTTTCGAACTATGATTTGAGTTATTCAAAAGGCGTTTGAAATATGGTTTCTTCCTCTTTCCAACGCATTTTCAATCACTCAAACCGGAGTCGGAAATAAAATGTTACAGCTATTTGAATGTTTTTTACCTATCAATCAACTTACTTATCGAACAAATCGTGAAGAAAAGTTCAAATAGCCATAACTTTTTATCCCGACTTTAATTTGAGTGATTCAAAAGGAATTGAAAATGACTTTTCTTCCTATTTCTAACGCATGGTCACTCACACAAATTGGAGTCGGAATCAAAAAGTTGTGGTTATTTTAAAGTTTCACACCATTCATTCACCTTACTTATCAATTTAATCGGTAAGAAAAAGTCAATTAGTCATAGAGCTTAATGCTAACTCTGTTATGAGTTAATCAAAAGTCGTTGGAAATATTGTTTCTTCATCTTTCCAATTCATGTCCAATCACTCAAATCGGAGTCAGGATGAAAACGTTATGGGTATTTTAATGTTTGTTACCCATTGGCCAACATATTTATCAATCTAGTCAGTAATCAAAATTCAAATAGTCGTAACCATTTCTTTCGAACTATGGTTTGAGTTATTCACAAGGCATTTGAAATATCGTTTCTTCCTCTTTCGAACGCATTTTCAATCATTCAAACCGGTGTCGGAAATAAAATGTTACCGCTATTTTAATATTTTTTACCGACCAATCAACTTACTTATCGAACAAATCGTGAAGAAAAGTTCAAATAGCCGTAACTTTTCATCCCGACTTTAATTTGAGTGAATCAAAAGGAATTGAAAATGACTTTTCTTCCTATTTCTAACGCATGGTCAATCACACAAATTGGAGTCGGAATCAAAAAGTTGTGGTTATTTTAAAGTTTCACACCATTCATTCAACTTACTTATCAATTTAATCGGTGGGAAAAAGTCAATTAGTCTTAGAGTTTAATGCTCACTCAGTTATGAGTTAATCAAAAGTCGTTGGAAATATTGTTTCTTCATCTTTCCAATGCTTGTCCAATCACTAAAACCGGAGTCAGGATGAAAACGTTATGGCTATTTGAATGTTTGTTACCCATTAGCCAACGTACTTATTAATCTAATCAATAATCAAAATTCAAATAGCCGTAACCATTTCTTTCAAACTACGATTTGAGTTATTCAAAAGGCGTTTGAAATATGGTTTCTTCCTCTTTGCAACGCATTTTCAATCACTCAAACCGGAGTCAAAAATAAAATGTTACAGCTATTTGAATGTTTTTTACCTATCAATCAACTTACTTATCGAACAAATAGTGAAGAAAAGTTCAAATAGCCGTAACTTTTCATCCCGACTTTAATTTGAGTGATTCAAAAGGAATTGAAAATGACTTTTCTTCCTATTTCTAACGCATGGTCAATCACACAAATTGGAGTCGAAATCAAAAAGTTGTGGTTATTTTAAAGTTTCACACCATTCATTCAACTTAATTATCAATTGAATCGGTAAGAAAAAGTCAATTAGTCTTAGAGTTTAATGCTGACTCTGTTATGAGTTAATCAAAAGTCGTTGGAAATATTGTTTCTTCATCTTTCCAATGCATGTCTAATCACTCAAATCGGAGGCAGGATGAAAACGTTATTGCTATTTGAATGCTTGTTACCCATTAGCCATCGTACTTATTAATCTGATCAATAATCAAAATTCAAATAGCCGTAACCATTTCTTTCGAACTATGATTTGAGTTATTCAAAAGGCGTTTGAAATATGGTTTCTTCCTCTTTCCAACGCCATTTCAATCACTCAAACCGGAGTAGGAAATAAAATGTTACAGCTATTTGAATGTTTTTTACCTATCAATCAACTTACTTATCGAACAAATCGTGAAGAAAAGTTCAAATAGCCATAACTTTTCATCCCGACTTTAATTTGAGTGATTCAAAAGGAATTGAAAATGACTTTTCTTCCTATTTCTAACGCATGGTCAATCACACAAATTGGAGTCGGAATCAAAAAGTTGTGGTTATTTTAAAGTTTCACACCATTCATTCACCTTACTTATCAATTTAATCGGTAAGAAAAAGTCAATTAGTCATACAGCTTAATGCTAACTCTGTTATGAGTTAATCAAAAGTCGTTGGAAATATTGTTTCTCCATCTTTCCAATTCATGTCCAATCACTCAAATCGGAGTCAGGATGAAAACGTTATGGGTATTTTAATGTTTGTTACCCATTGGCCAACATATTTATCAATCTAGTCAGTAATCAAAATTCAAATAGTCGTAACCATTTCTTTCGAACTATGGTTTGAGTTATTCACAAGGCATTTGAAATATCGTTTCTTCCTCTTTCGAACGCATTTTCAATCATTCAAACCGGTGTCGGAAATAAAATGTTACCGCTATTTTAATATTTTTTACCGACCAATCAACTTACTTATCGAACAAATCGTGAAGAAAAGTTCAAATAGCCGTAACTTTTCATCCCGACTTTAATTTGAGTGAATCAAAAGGAATTGAAAATGACTTTTCTTCCTATTTCTAACGCATGGTCAATCACACAAATTGGAGTCGGAATCAAAAAGTTGTGGTTATTTTAAAGTTTCACACCATTCATTCAACTTACTTATCAATTTAATCGGTGGGAAAAAGTCAATTAGTCTTAGAGTTTAATGCTCACTCAGTTATGAGTTAATCAAAAGTCGTTGGAAATATTGTTTCTTCATCTTTCCAATGCTTGTCCAATCACTAAAACCGGAGTCAGGATGAAAACGTTATGGCTATTTGAATGTTTGTTACCCATTAGCCAACGTACTTATTAATCTAATCAATAATCAAAATTCAAATAGCCGTAACCATTTCTTTCAAACTACGATTTGAGTTATTCAAAAGGCGTTTGAAATATGGTTTCTTCCTCTTTGCAACGCATTTTCAATCACTCAAACCGGAGTCAAAAATAAAATGTTACAGCTATTTGAATGTTTTTTACCTATCAATCAACTTACTTATCGAACAAATAGTGAAGAAAAGTTCAAATAGCCGTAACTTTTCATCCCGACTTTAATTTGAGTGATTCAAAAGGAATTGAAAATGACTTTTCTTCCTATTTCTAACGCATGGTCAATCACACAAATTGGAGTCGAAATCAAAAAGTTGTGGTTATTTTAAAGTTTCACACCATTCATTCAACTTAATTATCAATTGAATCGGTAAGAAAAAGTCAATTAGTCTTAGAGTTTAATGCTGACTCTGTTATGAGTTAATCAAAAGTCGTTGGAAATATTGTTTCTTCATCTTTCCAATGCATGTCTAATCACTCAAATCGGAGGCAGGATGAAAACGTTATTGCTATTTGAATGCTTGTTACCCATTAGCCATCGTACTTATTAATCTGATCAATAATCAAAATTCAAATAGCCGTAACCATTTCTTTCGAACTATGATTTGAGTTATTCAAAAGGCGTTTGAAATATGGTTTCTTCCTCTTTCCAACGCCATTTCAATCACTCAAACCGGAGTAGGAAATAAAATGTTACAGCTATTTGAATGTTTTTTACCTATCAATCAACTTACTTATCGAACAAATCGTGAAGAAAAGTTCAAATAGCCATAACTTTTCATCCCGACTTTAATTTGAGTGATTCAAAAGGAATTGAAAATGACTTTTCTTCCTATTTCTAACGCATGGTCAATCACACAAATTGGAGTCGGAATCAAAAAGTTGTGGTTATTTTAAAGTTTCACACCATTCATTCACCTTACTTATCAATTTAATCGGTAAGAAAAAGTCAATTAGTCATACAGCTTAATGCTAACTCTGTTATGAGTTAATCAAAAGTCGTTGGAAATATTGTTTCTCCATCTTTCCAATTCATGTCCAATCACTCAAATCGGAGTCAGGATGAAAACGTTATGGGTATTTTAATGTTTGTTACCCATTGGCCAACATATTTATCAATCTAGTCAGTAATCAAAATTCAAATAGTCGTAACCATTTCTTTCGAACTATGGTTTGAGTTATTCACAAGGCATTTGAAATATCGTTTCTTCCTCTTTCGAACGCATTTTCAATCATTCAAACCGGTGTCGGAAATAAAATGTTACCGCTATTTTAATATTTTTTACCGACCAATCAACTTACTTATCGAACAAATCGTGAAGAAAAGTTCAAATAGCCGTAACTTTTCATCCCGACTTTAATTTGAGTGAATCAAAAGGAATTGAAAATGACTTTTCTTCCTATTTCTAACGCATGGTCAATCACACAAATTGGAGTCGGAATCAAAAAGTTGTGGTTATTTTAAAGTTTCACACCATTCATTCAACTTACTTATCAATTTAATCGGTGGGAAAAAGTCAATTAGTCTTAGAGTTTAATGCTCACTCAGTTATGAGTTAATCAAAAGTCGTTGGAAATATTGTTTCTTCATCTTTCCAATGCTTGTCCAATCACTAAAACCGGAGTCAGGATGAAAACGTTATGGCTATTTGAATGTTTGTTACCCATTAGCCAACGTACTTATTAATCTAATCAATAATCAAAATTCAAATAGCCGTAACCATTTCTTTCAAACTACGATTTGAGTTATTCAAAAGGCGTTTGAAATATGGTTTCTTCC
Organism: Paratinospora sagittata; assembly: GCA_035771175.1. Lineage (NCBI taxonomy): Eukaryota > Viridiplantae > Streptophyta > Magnoliopsida > Ranunculales > Menispermaceae > Paratinospora > Paratinospora sagittata. The sequence continues at coordinate 38,542,585 of CM069602.1, forward strand.
TCTTTGCAACGCATTTTCAATCACTCAAACCGGAGTCAAAAATAAAATGTTACAGCTATTTGAATGTTTTTTACCTATCAATCAACTTACTTATCGAACAAATAGTGAAGAAAAGTTCAAATAGCCGTAACTTTTCATCCCGACTTTAATTTGAGTGATTCAAAAGGAATTGAAAATGACTTTTCTTCCTATTTCTAACGCATGGTCAATCACACAAATTGGAGTCGAAATCAAAAAGTTGTGGTTATTTTAAAGTTTCACACCATTCATTCAACTTAATTATCAATTGAATCGGTAAGAAAAAGTCAATTAGTCTTAGAGTTTAATGCTGACTCTGTTATGAGTTAATCAAAAGTCGTTGGAAATATTGTTTCTTCATCTTTCCAATGCATGTCTAATCACTCAAATCGGAGGCAGGATGAAAACGTTATTGCTATTTGAATGCTTGTTACCCATTAGCCATCGTACTTATTAATCTGATCAATAATCAAAATTCAAATAGCCGTAACCATTTCTTTCGAACTATGATTTGAGTTATTCAAAAGGCGTTTGAAATATGGTTTCTTCCTCTTTCCAACGCCATTTCAATCACTCAAACCGGAGTAGGAAATAAAATGTTACAGCTATTTGAATGTTTTTTACCTATCAATCAACTTACTTATCGAACAAATCGTGAAGAAAAGTTCAAATAGCCATAACTTTTCATCCCGACTTTAATTTGAGTGATTCAAAAGGAATTGAAAATGACTTTTCTTCCTATTTCTAACGCATGGTCAATCACACAAATTGGAGTCGGAATCAAAAAGTTGTGGTTATTTTAAAGTTTCACACCATTCATTCACCTTACTTATCAATTTAATCGGTAAGAAAAAGTCAATTAGTCATACAGCTTAATGCTAACTCTGTTATGAGTTAATCAAAAGTCGTTGGAAATATTGTTTCTCCATCTTTCCAATTCATGTCCAATCACTCAAATCGGAGTCAGGATGAAAACGTTATGGGTATTTTAATGTTTGTTACCCATTGGCCAACATATTTATCAATCTAGTCAGTAATCAAAATTCAAATAGTCGTAACCATTTCTTTCGAACTATGGTTTGAGTTATTCACAAGGCATTTGAAATATCGTTTCTTCCTCTTTCGAACGCATTTTCAATCATTCAAACCGGTGTCGAAAATAAAATGTTACCGCTATTTTAATATTTTTTACCGACCAATCAACTTACTTATCGAACAAATCGTGAAGAAAAGTTCAAATAGCCGTAACTTTTCATCCCGACTTTAATTTGAGTAATTCAAAAGGAATTGAAAATGACTTTTCTTCCTATTTCTAACGCATGGTCAATCACACAAATTGGAGTCGGAATCAAAAAGTTGTGGTTATTTTAAAGTTTCACACCATTCATTCAACTTACTTATCAATTTAATCGGTGGGAAAAAGTCAATTAGTCTTAGAGTTTAATGCTCGCTCAGTTATGAGTTTATCAAAAGTCGTTGGAAATATTGTTTCTTCATCTTTCCAATGCTTGTCCAATCACTCAAACCGGAGTCAGGATGAAAACGTTATGGCTATTTGAATGTTTGTTACCCATTAGCCAACGTACTTATTAATCTAATCAATAATCAAAATTCAAATAGCCCTAACCATTTCTTTCAAACTACGATTTGAGTTATTCAAAAGGCGTTTGAAATATGGTTTCTTCCTCTTTCCAACGCATTTTCAATCACTCAAACCGGAGTCAAAAATAAAATGTTACAGCTATTTGAATGTTTTTTACCTATCAATCAACTTACTTATCGAACAAATAGTGAAGAAAAGTTCAAATAGCCGTAACTTTTCATCCCGACTTTAATTTGAGTGATTCAAAAGGAATTGAAAATGACTTTTCTTCCTATTTCTAACGCATGGTCAATCACACAAATTGGAGTCGAAATCAAAAAGTTGTGGTTATTTTAAAGTTTCACACCATTCATTTAACTTACTTATCAATTTAATCGGTAAGAAAAAGTCAATTAGTCATAGAGCTTAATGCTAACTCTGTTATGAGTTAATCAAAAGTCGTTGGAAATATTGTTTCTTCATCTTTCCAATTCATGTCCAATCACTCAAATCGGAGTCAGGATGAAAACGTTATGGGTATTTTAATGTTTGTTACCCATTGGCCAACATATTTATCAATCTAGTCAGTAATCAAAATTCAAATAGTCGTAACTATTTCTTTCGAACTATGATTTGAGTTATTTAAAAGGCGTTTGAAATATGGTTTCTTCCTCTTTCCAACGCATCTTTAATCACTCAAACCGGAGCCGGAAATAAAATGTGACAGCTATTTGAATGTTTTTTTACCTATCAATCAACTTACTTATCGAACAAATCGTGAAGAAAAGTTCAAATAGCCGTAACTTTTAATCCCGACTTTAATTTGAGTGATTAAAAATTAATTGAAAATGACTTTTCTTCCTATTTCTAACGCATGGTCAATCACACAAATTGGAGTCGGAATCAAAAAGTTGTGGTTATTTTAAAGTTTCACACCATTCATTCACCTTACTTATCAATTTAATCGGTAAGAAAAAGTCAATTAGTCATAGAGCTTAATGCTAACTCTGTTATGAGTTAATCAAAAGTCGTTGGAAATATTGTTTCTTCATCATTCCAATGCATGTCTAATCACTCAAATCGGAGTCAGGATGAAAACGTTATGGCTATTTGAATGCTTGTTACCCGTTAGCCAACGTACTTATTAATCTAATCAATAATCAAAATTCAAATAGCCGTAACCATTTCTTTCGAACTATGATTTGAGTTATTTAAAAGGCGTTTGAAATATGGTTTCTTCCTCTTTCCAACGCATCTTTAATCACTCAAACCGGAGCCGGAAATAAAATGTGACAGCTATTTGAATGTTTTTTTACCTATCAATCAACTTACTTATCGAACAAATCGTGAAGAAAAGTTCAAATAGCCGTAAATTTTAATCCCGACTTTGATTTGAGTGATTCAAAAGGAATTGAAAATGGCTTTTCTTCCTATTTCTAACGCATGGCCAATCACACAAATTGGAGTCGGAATCAAAAAGTTGTGGTTATTTTAAAGTTTCACACCATTCATTCACCTTACTTATCAATTTAATCGGTAAGAAAAAGTCAATTAGTCAAAGAGCTTAATGCTAACTCTGTTATGAGTTAATCAAAAGTCGTTGGAAATATTGTTTCTTCATCTTTCCAATTCATGTCCAATCACTCAAATCGGAGTCAGGATGAAAACGTTATGGGTATTTGAATGTTTGTTACCCATTGGCCAACATACTTATCAATCTAGTGAGTAATCAAAATTCAAATAGTCGTAACCATTTCTTTCGAACTATGATTTGAGTTATTCACAAGGCATTGGAAATATCGTTTCTTCCTCTTGAACGCATTTTCAATCACTCAAACCGGAGTCGAAAATAAAATGTTACCGCTATTTGAATGTTTTTTACCGATCAATCAACATACTTATCGAACAAATCGTGAAGAAAAGTTCAAATAGCCGTAACTTTTAATCCCGATTGTGATTTGAGTGATTCAAAAAGAATTGAAAATGTCTTTTCTTCCTATTTCTAACGCATGTTCAAACACACAATTTGGAGTCGGAATCAAAAAGTTGTGGTTATTTTAAAGTTTCACACCATTCATTCAACTTACTTATCAATTGAATCGGTAAGAAAAAGTCAATTCGTCTTAGAGTTTAATGCTGACACTGTTATGAGTTAATCAAAAGCAGTTGGGAATATTGTTTCTTCATCTTTCCAATGCATGTCCAATCACTCAAATCGGAGTCAGGATGAAAACGTTATGGCCATTTGAATGCTTGTTACCCATTAGCCAACGTACTTATTAATCTAATCAATAATCAAAATTCAAATAGCCGTAACCATATCTTTCGAACTATGATTTGAGGTATTCAAAAGGCGTTTGAAATATGGTTTCTTCCTCTTTCCTACTCATTTTCAATCACTCAAACCGGAGGCGGAAATAAAATGTTACAGCTATTTGAATGTTTTTTAGCTATCAATCAACTTACTTATCGAACAAATCGTGAAGAAAAGTTCAAATAGCCGTAACTTTTCATCCCGACTTTAATTTGAGTGATTCAAATGGAATTGAAAATGACTTTTCTTCCTATTTCTAACGCATGGTCAATCACACAAATTGGAGTCGGAATCAGAAAGTTGTGGTTATTTTAAAGTTTCGCACCATTCATTCAACTTAATTATCAATTGAATCGGTAAGAAAAAGTCAATTAGTCTTAGAGTTTAATGCTGACTCTGTTATGAGTTAATCAAAAGTCGTTGAAAATATTGTTTCTTCATCTTTCCAATGCATGTCTAATCACTCAAATCGGAGTCAGGAGGAAAACGTTATGGCTATTTGAATGCTTGTTACCCGTTAGCCAACGTACTTATTAATCTAATCAATAATCAAAATTCAAATAGCCGTAACCATTTCTTTCGAACTATGATTTGAGTTATTTAAAAGGCGTTTGAAATATGGTTTCTTCCTCTTTCCAACGCATCTTTAATCACTCAAACCGGAGCCGGAAATAAAATGTGACAGCTATTTGAATGTTTTTTTACCTATCAATCAACTTACTTATCGAACAAATCGTGAAGAAAAGTTCAAATAGCCGTAAATTTTAATCCCGACTTTGATTTGAGTGATTCAAAAGGAATTGAAAATGACTTTTCTTCCTATTTCTAACGCATGGTCAATCACACAAATTGGAGTCGGAATCAAAAAGTTGTGGTTATTTTAAAGTTTCACACCATTCATTCACCTTACTTATCAATTTAATCGGTAAGAAAAAGTCAATTAGTCATACAGCTTAATGCTAACTCTGTTATGAGTTAATCAAAAGTCGTTGGAAATATTGTTTCTCCATCTTTCCAATTCATGTCCAATCACTCAAATCGGAGTCAGGATGAAAACGTTATGGGTATTTTAATGTTTGTTACCCATTGGCCAACATATTTATCAATCTAGTCAGTAATCAAAATTCAAATAGTCGTAACCATTTCTTTCGAACTATGGTTTGAGTTATTCACAAGGCATTTGAAATATCGTTTCTTCCTCTTTCGAACGCATTTTCAATCATTCAAACCGGTGTCGAAAATAAAATGTTACCGCTATTTTAATATTTTTTACCGACCAATCAACTTACTTATCGAACAAATCGTGAAGAAAAGTTCAAATAGCCGTAACTTTTCATCCCGACTTTAATTTGAGTAATTCAAAAGGAATTGAAAATGACTTTTCTTCCTATTTCTAACGCATGGTCAATCACACAAATTGGAGTCGGAATCAAAAAGTTGTGGTTATTTTAAAGTTTCACACCATTCATTCAACTTACTTATCAATTTAATCGGTGGGAAAAAGTCAATTAGTCTTAGAGTTTAATGCTCGCTCAGTTATGAGTTTATCAAAAGTCGTTGGAAATATTGTTTCTTCATCTTTCCAATGCTTGTCCAATCACTCAAACCGGAGTCAGGATGAAAACGTTATGGCTATTTGAATGTTTGTTACCCATTAGCCAACGTACTTATTAATCTAATCAATAATCAAAATTCAAATAGCCCTAACCATTTCTTTCAAACTACGATTTGAGTTATTCAAAAGGCGTTTGAAATATGGTTTCTTCCTCTTTCCAACGCATTTTCAATCACTCAAACCGGAGTCAAAAATAAAATGTTACAGCTATTTGAATGTTTTTTACCTATCAATCAACTTACTTATCGAACAAATAGTGAAGAAAAGTTCAAATAGCCGTAACTTTTCATCCCGACTTTAATTTGAGTGATTCAAAAGGAATTGAAAATGACTTTTCTTCCTATTTCTAACGCATGGTCAATCACACAAATTGGAGTCGAAATCAAAAAGTTGTGGTTATTTTAAAGTTTCACACCATTCATTTAACTTACTTATCAATTTAATCGGTAAGAAAAAGTCAATTAGTCATAGAGCTTAATGCTAACTCTGTTATGAGTTAATCAAAAGTCGTTGGAAATATTGTTTCTTCATCTTTCCAATTCATGTCCAATCACTCAAATCGGAGTCAGGATGAAAACGTTATGGGTATTTTAATGTTTGTTACCCATTGGCCAACATATTTATCAATCTAGTCAGTAATCAAAATTCAAATAGTCGTAACTATTTCTTTCGAACTATGATTTGAGTTATTTAAAAGGCGTTTGAAATATGGTTTCTTCCTCTTTCCAACGCATCTTTAATCACTCAAACCGGAGCCGGAAATAAAATGTGACAGCTATTTGAATGTTTTTTTACCTATCAATCAACTTACTTATCGAACAAATCGTGAAGAAAAGTTCAAATAGCCGTAACTTTTAATCCCGACTTTAATTTGAGTGATTAAAAATTAATTGAAAATGACTTTTCTTCCTATTTCTAACGCATGGTCAATCACACAAATTGGAGTCGGAATCAAAAAGTTGTGGTTATTTTAAAGTTTCACACCATTCATTCACCTTACTTATCAATTTAATCGGTAAGAAAAAGTCAATTAGTCATAGAGCTTAATGCTAACTCTGTTATGAGTTAATCAAAAGTCGTTGGAAATATTGTTTCTTCATCATTCCAATGCATGTCTAATCACTCAAATCGGAGTCAGGATGAAAACGTTATGGCTATTTGAATGCTTGTTACCCGTTAGCCAACGTACTTATTAATCTAATCAATAATCAAAATTCAAATAGCCGTAACCATTTCTTTCGAACTATGATTTGAGTTATTTAAAAGGCGTTTGAAATATGGTTTCTTCCTCTTTCCAACGCATCTTTAATCACTCAAACCGGAGCCGGAAATAAAATGTGACAGCTATTTGAATGTTTTTTTACCTATCAATCAACTTACTTATCGAACAAATCGTGAAGAAAAGTTCAAATAGCCGTAAATTTTAATCCCGACTTTGATTTGAGTGATTCAAAAGGAATTGAAAATGGCTTTTCTTCCTATTTCTAACGCATGGCCAATCACACAAATTGGAGTCGGAATCAAAAAGTTGTGGTTATTTTAAAGTTTCACACCATTCATTCACCTTACTTATCAATTTAATCGGTAAGAAAAAGTCAATTAGTCAAAGAGCTTAATGCTAACTCTGTTATGAGTTAATCAAAAGTCGTTGGAAATATTGTTTCTTCATCTTTCCAATTCATGTCCAATCACTCAAATCGGAGTCAGGATGAAAACGTTATGGGTATTTGAATGTTTGTTACCCATTGGCCAACATACTTATCAATCTAGTGAGTAATCAAAATTCAAATAGTCGTAACCATTTCTTTCGAACTATGATTTGAGTTATTCACAAGGCATTGGAAATATCGTTTCTTCCTCTTGAACGCATTTTCAATCACTCAAACCGGAGTCGAAAATAAAATGTTACCGCTATTTGAATGTTTTTTACCGATCAATCAACATACTTATCGAACAAATCGTGAAGAAAAGTTCAAATAGCCGTAACTTTTAATCCCGATTGTGATTTGAGTGATTCAAAAAGAATTGAAAATGTCTTTTCTTCCTATTTCTAACGCATGTTCAAACACACAATTTGGAGTCGGAATCAAAAAGTTGTGGTTATTTTAAAGTTTCACACCATTCATTCAACTTACTTATCAATTGAATCGGTAAGAAAAAGTCAATTCGTCTTAGAGTTTAATGCTGACACTGTTATGAGTTAATCAAAAGCAGTTGGGAATATTGTTTCTTCATCTTTCCAATGCATGTCCAATCACTCAAATCGGAGTCAGGATGAAAACGTTATGGCCATTTGAATGCTTGTTACCCATTAGCCAACGTACTTATTAATCTAATCAATAATCAAAATTCAAATAGCCGTAACCATATCTTTCGAACTATGATTTGAGGTATTCAAAAGGCGTTTGAAATATGGTTTCTTCCTCTTTCCTACTCATTTTCAATCACTCAAACCGGAGGCGGAAATAAAATGTTACAGCTATTTGAATGTTTTTTAGCTATCAATCAACTTACTTATCGAACAAATCGTGAAGAAAAGTTCAAATAGCCGTAACTTTTCATCCCGACTTTAATTTGAGTGATTCAAATGGAATTGAAAATGACTTTTCTTCCTATTTCTAACGCATGGTCAATCACACAAATTGGAGTCGGAATCAGAAAGTTGTGGTTATTTTAAAGTTTCGCACCATTCATTCAACTTAATTATCAATTGAATCGGTAAGAAAAAGTCAATTAGTCTTAGAGTTTAATGCTGACTCTGTTATGAGTTAATCAAAAGTCGTTGAAAATATTGTTTCTTCATCTTTCCAATGCATGTCTAATCACTCAAATCGGAGTCAGGAGGAAAACGTTATGGCTATTTGAATGCTTGTTACCCGTTAGCCAACGTACTTATTAATCTAATCAATAATCAAAATTCAAATAGACGTAACCATTTTTTTCGAACTATGATTTGAGTTATTTAAAAGGCGTTTGAAATATGGTTTCTTCCTCTTTCCAACGCATTTTCAATCACTAAAACCGGAGCCGGAAATAAAATGTGACAGGTATTTGAATGTTTTTTACCTATCAATCAACTTACTTATCGAACAAATCATGAAGAAAAGTTCAAATAGCCGTAAATTTTCATCCCGACTTTGGTTTGAGTGATTCAAAAGGAATTGAAAATGGCTTTTCTTCCAATTTCTAATGCATGGTCAATCACACAAATTGGAGTCAGAATCAAAAAGTTGTGGTTATTTTTAAGTTTCACACCATTCATTCACCTTACTTATCAATTTAATCGGTAAGAAAAAGTCAATTGGTCATAGAGCTTAATGCTAACTCTGTTATGAGTTAATCAAAAGTCGTTGGAAATATTGTTTCTTCATCTTTCCAATTCATGTCCAATCACTCAAATCAGAGTCAGGATGAAAACGTTATGGGTATTTGAATGTTTGTTACCCATTGGCCAACATACTTATCAATCTAGTGAGTAATCAAAATTCAAACAGTCGTAACCATTTCTTTCGAACTATGATTTGAGTTATTCACAAGGCATTTGAAATATCGTTTCTTCCTCTTTCGAACGCATTTTCAATCACTCAAACCGGAGTCGGAAACGAAATGTTACCGCTATTTGAATGTTTTTTACCGATCTATCAACTTACTTATCGAACAAATCGTGAAGAAAAGTTCAAATAGCCGTAATTTTTCATCCCGATCGTGATTTGAGTGATTCAAAAAGAATTGAAAATGTCTTTTCTTCCTATTTCCAAAACATGGTCAATCACACAAATTGGAGTCAGAATCAAAAAGTTGTGGTTATTTTAAAGTTTCACACCATTCATTCAACTTACTTATCAATTTAATCGGTAGGAAAATGTCAATTAGTCTTAGAGTTTAATGCTAACTCTGTTATGAGTTAATCAAAAGTCGTTGGAAATATTGTTTCTTCATCTTTCCAATGCATGTCCAATCACTCAAATCGGAGTCAGGATGAAAACGTTATGGCTATTTCAATGTTTGTTACCCATTAGCCAACGTACTTCTTAATCTAATCAATAATCAAAATTCAAATAGCCGTAACCATTTCTTTCAAACTATGATTTGAGTTATTTAAAAGGCGTTTGAAATATGGTTTCTTCCTCTTTCCAACGCATTTTCAATTACTCAAACCGGGGTCGGAAATAAAATGTGACAGCTATTTGTATGTTTTTTACCGATCAATCAGCTTACTTATCGAACAAATCGTGAAGAAAAGTTCAAATAGCTGTAAATTTTCATCCCGACTTTGATTTGAGTGATTCAAAAGGAATTAAAAATGGCTTTTCTTCCTATTTCTAACGCATGGTCAATCACACAAATTGGAGTCGGAATCAAAAAGTTGTGGTTATTTTAAAGTTTCACACCATTCATTCACCTTGCTTATCAATTTAATCGGTAAGAAAAAGTCAATTAGTCATAGAGCTTCATGCTAACTCTGTTATGAGTTAATCAAAAGTCGTTGGAAATATTGTTTCTTCATCTTTCCAATTCATGTCCAATCACTCAAATCGGAGTCAGGATGAAAACGTTATGGGTATTTGAATGTTTGTTACCCATTGGCCAACATACTTATCAATCTTGTCAGTAGTCAAAATTCAAATTGTCGTTACCATTTCTTTCGAACTATGATTTGAGTTATTCACAAGGCATTTGAAATATCGTTTCTTCCTCTTTCGAACGCATTTTCAATCACTCAAACCGGAGTCGGAAATGAAATGTTACCGCTATTTGAATGTTTTTTACCGATCTATCAACTTACTTATCGAACAAATCGTGAAGAAAAGTTCAAATAGCCGTAACTTTTCATCCCGATTGTGATTTGAGTGATTCAAAAAGAATTGAAAATGTCTTTTCTTCCTATTTCTAACGCATGTTCAATCACACAATTTGGAGTCAGAATCAAAAAGTTGTGGTTATTTTTAAGTTTCACACCATTCATTCTCCTTACTTATCAATTTAATCGGTAAGAAAAAGTCAATTAGTCCTAGAGCTTAATGCTAACTCTGTTATGAGTTAATCAAAAGTCGTCTGAAATATTGTTTCTTCATCTTTCCAATTCATGTCCAATCACTCAAATCGGAGTCAGGATGAAAACGTTATGGCCATTTGAATGCTTGTTACCCATTCGCCAACGTACTTATTAATCTAATCAATAATCAAAATTCAAATAGCCGAAACCATATCTTTCGAACTATGATTTTAGTTATTCGAAAGGCGTTTGAAATATGGTTTCTTCCTCTTTCCTACTCATTTTCAATCACTCAAACCGGAGTCGGAAATAAAATGTTACAGCTATTTGAATGTTTTTTACCTATCAATCAACTTACTTATCGAACAAATCGTGAAGAAAAGTTCAAATAGCCGTAACTTTTCATCTCGACTTTAATTTGAGTGATTCAAAAGGAATTGAAAATGACTTTTTTTCCTATTTCTAACGCATGGTCAGTCACACAAATTGGAGTCGGAATCAAAAAGTTGTGGTTATTTTAAAGTTTCACACCATTCATTCAACTTAATTATCAATTGAATGGGTAAGAAAAAGTCAATTAGTCTTAGAGTTTAATGCTGACTCTGTTATGAGTTAATCAAAATTCGTTGGAAATGTTGTTTCTTCATCTTTGCAATGCATGTCTAATCACTCAAATCGGAGTCAGGATGAAAACGTTATGGCTATTTGAATGCTTGTTACCCGTTAGCCAATGTACTTATTAATCTAATCAATAATCAAAATTCAAATAGCCGTAACCATATCTTTCGAACTATGATTTGAGTTATTCGAAAGGCGTTTGAAATATGGTTTCTTCCTCTTTCCTACTCATTTTCAATCACTCAAACCGAAGTCGGAAATAAAATGTTACAGCTATTTGAATGTTTTTTACCTATCAATCAACTTACTTATCGAACAAATCGTGAAGAAAAGTTCAAATAGCCGTAACTTTTCATCTCGACTTTAATTTGAGTGATTCAAAAGGAATTGAAAATGACTTTTCTTCCTATTTCTAACGCATGGTCAGTCACACAAATTGGAGTCGGAATCAAAAAGTTGTGGTTATTTTAAAGTTTCACACCATTCATTCAACTTAATTATCAATTGAATCGGTAAGAAAAAGTCAATTAGTCTTAGAGTTTAATGCTGACTCTGTTATGAGTTAATCAAAATTCGTTGGAAATGTTGTTTCTTCATCTTTCCAATGCATGTCTAATCACTCAAATCGGAGTCACGATGAAAACGATATGGCTATTTGAATGCTTGTTACCCGTTAGCCAACGTACTTATTAATCTAATCAATAATCAAAATTCAAATAGCAGTAACCATTTCTTTCGAACTATGATTTGAGTTATTTAAAAGGCGTTTGAAATATGGTTTCTTCCTCTTTCCAACGCATTTTCAATCACTCAAACCGGAGCCGGAAATAAAATGTGACAGCTATTTGAATGTTTTTTAGCTATCAATCAACTTACTTATCGAACAAATCGTGAAGAAAAGTTCAAATAGCCGTAAATTTTCATCCCGACTTTGATTTGAGTGATTCAAAAGGAATTGAAAATGGCTTTTCTTCCTATTTCTAACGCATGGTCAATCACACAAATTGGAGTCGGAATCAAAAAGTTGTGGTTATTTTAAAGTTTCACACCATTCATTCACCTTACTTATCAATTTGATCGGTAAGAAAAAGTCAATTAGTCAAAGAGCTTAAGGCTAACTCTGTTATGAGTTAATCAAAAGTCGTTGAAAATATTGTTTCTTCATCTTTCCAATTCATGTCCAATCACTCAAATCGGAGTCAGGATGAAAACGTTATGGCCATTTGAATGTTTGTTACCCATTGGCCAACATACTTATCAATCTAGTCAGTAATCAAAATTCAAATAGTCGTAACCATTTCTTTCGAACTATGATTTTAGTTATTCACAAGGCATTTGAAATATCGTTTCTTGCTCTTTCGAACACATTTTCAATCACTCAAACCGGAGTCGGAAATAAAATGTTACCGCTATTTGAATGTTTTTTACCGATCAATCAACTTACTTATCGAACAAATAGTGAAGAAAAGTTCAAATAGCCGTAACTTTTCATCCCGATTGTGATTTGAGTGATTCAAAAAGAATTGAAAATGTCTTTTCTTCCTATTTCTAACGCATGTTCAATCACACAATTTGGAGTCGGAATCAAAAAGTTGTGGTTATTTTAAAGTTTCACACCATTTATTCAACTTACTTATCAATTGAATCGGTAAGAAAAAGTCAATTCGTTTTAGAGTTTAATGCTGACACTGTTATGAGTTAATCAAAAGCAGTTGGGAATATTGTTTCTTCATCTTTCCAATGCATGTCCAATCACTCAAATCGAAGTCAAGATGAAAACGTTATGGCCATTTGAATGCTTGTTACCCATTAGCCAACGTACTTATTAATCTAATCAATAATCAAAATTCAAATAGCCGTAACCATATCTTTCGAACTATGATTTGAGTTATTCAAAAGGCGTTTGAAATATGGTTTCTTCCTCTTTCCTACTCATTTTCAATCACTCAAACCGTAGTCGGAAATAAAATGTTACAGCTATTTGAATGTTTTTACCTATCAATCAACTTACTTATCGAACAAATCGTGAAGAAAAGTTCAAATAGCCGCAACTTTTCATCCCGACTTTAATTTGAGTGATTCAAAAGGAATTGAAAATGGCTTTTCTTCCTATTTCTAACGCATGGTCAATCACACAAATTGGAGTCGGAATCAAAAAGTTGTGGTTATTTTAAAGTTTCACACCATTCATTCAACTTAATTATCAATTGAATCGGTAAGAAAAAGTCAATTAGTCTTAGAGTTTAATGCTGAGTCTGTTATGAGTTAATCAAAAGTCGTTGGAAATATTGTTTCTTCATCTTTCCAATGCATGTCTAATCACTCAAATCGGAGTCAGGATGAAAACGTTATGGCTATTTGAATGCTTGTTACCCGTTAGCCAACGTACTTATTAATCTAATCAATAATCAAAATTCAAATAGCCGTAACCATTTTTTTCGAACTATGATTTGAGTTATTTAAAAGGCGTTTGAAATATGGTTTCTTCCTCTTTCCAACGCATTTTCAATCACTCAAACCGGAGCCGGAAATAAAATGTGACAGCTATTTGAATGTTTTTTAGCTATCAATCAACTTACTTATCGAACAAATCGTGAAGAAAAGTTCAAATAGCCGTAAATTTTCATCCCGACTTTGATTTGAGTGATTCAAAAGGAATTGAAAATGGCTTTTCTTCCTATTTCTAACGCATGGTCAATCACACAAATTGGAGTCGGAATCAAAAAGTTGTGGTTATTTTAAAGTTTCACACCATTCATTCACCTTTCTTATCAATTTAATCGGTAAGAAAAAGTCAATTAGTCATAGAGCTTAATGCTAACTCTGTTATGAGTTAATCAAAAGTCATTGGAAATATTGTTTCTTCATCTTTCCAATTCATGTCCAATCACTCAAATCGGAGTCAGGATGAAAACGTTATGGGTATTTGAATGTTTGTTACCCATTGGCCAACATACTTATCAATCTATTCAGTAATCAAAATTCAAATAGTCGTAACCATTTCTTTCGAACTATGATTTGAGTTATTCACAAAGCATTTGAAATATCGTTTCTTCCTCTTTCGAACGCATTTTCAATCATTCAAACCGGAGTCGGAAATAAAATGTTACCGCTCTTTGAATATTTTTAGCGATCAATCAACTTACTTATCGAACAAATCGTGAAGAAAAGTTCAAATAGCCGTAACTTTTCATCCCGATTGTGATTTGAGTGATTCAAAAAGAATTGAAAATGTCTTTTCTTCCTATTTCTAAAACATGGTCAATCACACAAATTGGAGTCGGAATCAAAAAGTTGTGGTTATTTTAAAGTTTCACACCATTCATTCAACTTAATTATCAATTGAATCGGTAAGAAAAAGTTAATTAGTCTTAGAGTTTAATGCTGACTCTGTTATGAGTTAATCAAAAGTCGTTGGAAATATTGTTTCTTCATCTTTCCAATGCATGTCTAATCACTCAAATCGGAGTCAGGATGAAAACGTTATGGCTATTTGAATGCTTGTTACCCGTTAGCCAACGTACTTATTAATCTAATCAATAATCAAAATTCAAATAGCCGTAACCATTTTTTTCGAACTATGATTTGAGTTATTTAAAAGGCGTTTGAAATATGGTTTCTTCCTCTTTCCAACGCATTTTCAATCACTCAAACCGGAGCCGGAAAAAAAATGTGACAGCTATTTGAATGTTTTTTACCTATCAATCAACTTACTTATCGAACAAATCGTGAAGAAAAGTTCAAATAGCCGTAAATTTTCATCCCGACTTTGATTTGAGTGATTCAAAAGGAATTGAAAATGGCTTTTCTTCCTATTTCTAACGCATGGTCAATCACACAAATTGGAGTCGGAATCAAAAAGTTGTGGTTATTTTAAAGTTTCACACCATTCATTCACCTTACTTATCAATTTAATCGGTAAGAAAAAGTCAATTAGTCATAGAGCTTAATGCTAACTCTGTTATGAGTTAATCAAAAGTCGTTGGAAATATTGTTTCTTCATCTTTCCAATTCATGTCCAATCACTCAAATCGGAGTCAGGATGAAAACGTTATGGGTATTTGAATGTTTGTTACCCATTGGCCAACATACTTATCAATCTAGTCAGTAATCAAAATTCAAATAGCCGTAACCATTTCTTTCGAACTATGATTTGAGTTATTTAAAAGGCGTTTGAAATATGGTTTCTTCCTCTTTCCAACGCATTTTCAATCACTCAAACCGGAGCCGGAAATAAAATGTGACAACTATTTGAATGTTTTTTACCTATCTATCAACTTACTTATCGAACAAATCGTGAAGAAAAGTTCAAATAGCCGTAAATTTTCATGCCGACTTTGATTTGAGTGATTCAAAAGGAATTGAAAATGGCTTTTCTTCCTATTTCTAACGCATGGTCAATCACACAAATTGGAGTCGGAATCAAAAAGTTGTGGTTATTTTAAAGTTTCACACCATTCATTCACCTTACTTATCAATTTGATCGGTAAGAAAAAGTCAATTAGTCAAAGAGCTTAATGCTAACTCTGTTATGAGTTAATCAAAAGTCGTTGGAAATATTGTTTCTTCATCTTTCCAATTCATGTCCAATCACTCAAATCGGAGTCAGGATGAAAACGTTATGCGTATTTGAATGTTTGTTACCCATTGGCCAACATACTTATCAATCTAGTCAGTAATCAAAATTCAAATAGTCGTAACCATTTCTTTCGAACTATGATTTGAGTTATTCACAAGGCATTTGAAATATCGTTTCTTGCTCTTTCGAACACATTTTCAATCACTCAAACCGGAGTCGGAAATAAAATGTTACCGCTATTTGAATGTTTTTTACCGATCAATCAACTTACTTATCAAACAAATCGTGAAGAAAAGTTCAAATAGACGTAACTTTTCATCCCGATTGTGATTTGAGTGATTCAAAAAGAATTGAAAATGTCTTTTCTTCCTATTTCTAACGCATGTTCAATCACACAATTTGGAGTCGGAATCAAAAAGTTGTGGTTATTTTAAAGTTTCACACCATTCATTCAACTTACTTATTAATTGAATCGGTAAGAAAAAGTCAATTCGTCTTAGAGTTTAATGCTGACACTGTTATGAGTTAATCAAAAGCAGTTGGGAATATTGTTTCTTCATCTTTCAAATGCATGTCCAATCACTCAAATCGGAGTCAGGATGAAAACGTTATGGCCATTTGAATGCTTGTTACCCATTAGCCAACGTACTTATTAATCTAATCAATAATCAAAATTCAAATAGCCGTAACCATATCTTTCGAACTATGATTTGAGTTATTCGAAAGGCGTTTGAAATATGGTTTCTTCCTCTTTCCTACTCATTTTCAATCACTCAAACCGGAGTCGGAAATAAAATGTTACAGCTATTTGTATGTTTTTTACCTATCAATCAACTTACTTATCGAACAAATCGTGAAGAAAAGTTCAAATAGCCGTAACTTTTCATCTCGACTTTAATTTGAGTGATTCAAAAGGAATTGAAAATGACTTTTCTTCCTATTTCTAACGCATGGTCAGTCACACAAATTGGAGTCGGAATCAAAAAGTTGTGGTTATTTTAAAGTTTCACACCATTCATTCAACTTAATTATCAATTGAATCGGTAAGAAAAAGTCAATTAGTCTTAGAGTTTAATGCTGACTCTGTTATGAGTTAATCAAAAATCGTTGGAAATATTGTTTCTTCATCTTTCCAATGCATGTCTAATCACTCAAATCGGAGTCAGGATGAAAACGTTATGGCTATTTGAATGCTTGTTACCCGTTAGCCAACGTACTTATTAATCTAATCAATAATCAAAATTCAAATAGCCGTAACCATATCTTTCGAACTATGATTTGAGTTATTCAAAAGGCGTTTGAAATATGGTTTCTTCCTCTTTCCTACTCATTTTCAATCACTCAAACCGGAGTCGGAAATAAAATGTTACAGCTATTTGAATGTTTTTACCTATCAATCAACTTACTTATCGAACAAATCGTGAAGAAAAGTTCAAATAGCCGCAACTTTTCATCCCGACTTTAATTTGAGTGATTCAAAAGGAATTGAAAATGACTTTTCTTCCTATTTCTAAAACATGGGCAATCACACAAATTGGAGTCGGAATCAAAGTTGTCGTTATTTTAAAGTTTCACACCATTCATTCAACTTACTTATCAATTTAATCGGTAGGAAAAAGTCAATTAGTCTTAGAGTTTAATGCTAACTCTGTTATGAGTTAATCAAAAGTCGTTGGAAATATTGTTTCTTCATCTTTCCAATGCATGTCCAATCACTCAAATCGGAGTCAGGATGAAAACGTTATGGCTATTTAAATTTTTGTTACCCATTAGCCAACGTACTTATTAATCTAATCAATATTCAAATTAAAATAGCCGTAACCATTTCTTTCGAACTATGATTTGAGTTATTCACAAGGCATTCGAAATATCGTTTCTTCCTCTTTCGAACGCATTTTCAATCACTCAAACCGGAGTCGGAAATAAAATGTGACAGCTATTTGAATGTTTTTTACCGATCAATCAACTTACTTAACGAACAAATCGTGAAAAAAAGTTCAAATAGCCGTAACTTTTCATCCCGATTGTGATTTGAGTGATTTAAAAAGAATTGAAAATGTCTTTTCTTCCTATTTCTAACGCATGTTCAATCACACAAATTGGAGTCGGAATCAAAAAGTTGTGGTTATTTTAAAGTTTCACACCATTCATTCAACTTACTTATCAATTGAATCGGTAAGAAAAAGTCAATTCGTCTTAGAGTTTAATGCTGACACTGTTATGAGTTAATCAAAAGCAGTTGGGAATATTGTTTCTTCATCTTTCCAATGCATGTCCAATCACTCAAATCGGAGTCAGGATGAAAACGTTATGGCCATTTGAATGCTTGCTACCCATTTGCCAACGTACTTATTAATCTAATCAATAATCAAAATTCAAATAGCCGTAACCATATCTTTCGAACTATGATTTGAGTTATTCAAAATGCATTTGAAATATGGTTTCTTCCTCTTTCCTACTCATTTTCAATCACTCAAACCGGAGTCGGAAATAAAATGTTACAGCTATTTGAATGTTTTTTACCTATCAATCAACTTACTTATCGAACAAATCGTGAAGAAAAGTTCAAATAGCCGTAACTTTTCATTCCGACTTTAATTTGAGTGATTCAAAAGGAATTGAAAATGACTTTTCTTCCTATTTCTAACGCATGGTCAATCACACAAACTGGAGTCGAAATCAAAAAGTTGTGGTTATTTTAAAGTTTCACACCATTCATTCAACTTAATTATCAATTGAATCGGTAAGAAAAAGTCAATTAGTCTTAGAGTTTTATGCTGACTCTGTTATGAGTTAATCAAAAGTCGTTGGAAATATTGTTTCTTCATCTTTCCAATGCATGTCTAATCACTCAAATCGGGGTAAGGATGAAAACGTTATGGCTATTTGAATGCTTGTTACCCGTTTGCCAACGTACTTATTAATCTAATCAATAATCAAAATTCAAATAGCCGTAACCATATCTTTCGAACTATGATTTGAGTTATTCAAAATGCGTTTGAAATATGGTTTCTTCCTCTTTCCTACTCATTTTCAATCACTCAAACCGGAGTCGGAAATAAAATGTTACAGCTATTTGAATGTTTTTTACCTATCAATCAACTTACTTATCGAACAAATCGTGAAGAAAAGTTCAAATAGCCGTAACTTTTCATTCCGACTTTAATTTGAGTGATTCAAAAGGAATTGAAAATGACTTTTCTTCCTATTTCTAACGCATGGTCAATCACACAAACTGGAGTCGGAATCAAAAAGTTGTGGTTATTTTAAAGTTTCATACCATTCATTCAACTTAATTATCAATTGAATCGGTAAGAAAAAGTCAATTAGTCTTAGAGTTTTATGCTGACTCTGTTATGAGTTAATCAAAAGTCGTTGGAAATATTGTTTCTTCATCTTTCCAATGCATGTCTAATCACTCAAATCGGGGTAAGGATGAAAACGTTATGGCTATTTGAATGCTTGTTACCCGTTAGCCAACGTACTTATTAATCTAATCAATAATCAAAATTCAAATAGCCGTAACCATTTCTTTCGAACTATGATTTGAGTTATTTAAAAGGCGTTTGAAATATGGTTTCTTCCTCTTTCCAACGCATTTTCAATCACTCAAACCGGAGCCGGAAATAAAATGTGACAGCTATTTGAATGTTTTTTACCTATCAATCGACTTACTTATCGAACAAATCATGAAGAAAAGTTCAAATAGCCGTAAATTTTCATCCCGACTTTGATTTGAGTGATTCAAAAGGAATTGAAAATGGCTTTTCTTCCTATTTCTAACGCATGGTCAATCACACAAATTGGAGTCGGAATCAAAAAGTTGTGGTTATTTTAAAGTTTCACACCATTCATTCACCTTACTTATCAATTTGATCGGTAAGAAAAAGTCAATTAGTCAAAGAGCTTAATGCTAACTCTGTTATGAGTTAATCAAAAGTCGTTGGAAATATTGTTTCTTTATCTTTCCAATTCATGTCCAATCACTCAAATCGGAGTCAGGATGACAACGTTATGGGTATTTGAATGTTTGTTACCCATTGGCCAACATACTTATCAATCTAGTCAGTAATCAAAATTCAAATAGTCGTAACCATTTCTTTCGAACTATGATTTGAGTTATTCACAAGGCATTTGAAATATCGTTTCTTCCTCTTTCGAACGCATTTTCAATCATTCAAACCAGAGTCGGAAATAAAATGTTACCGCTCTTTGAATGTTTTTTACCGATCAATCAACTTACTTATCGAACAAATCGTGAAGAAAAGTTCAAATAGCCGTAACTTTTCATCCCGATTCTGATTTGAGTGATTCAAAAAGAATTGAAAATGTCTTTTCTTCCTATTTCTAAAACATGGTCAATCACACAAATTGGAGTCGGAATCAAAGTTGTGGTTATTTTAAAGTTTCACACCATTCATTCAACTTACTTATCAATTTAATCGGTAGGAAAAAGTCAATTAGTCTTAGAGTTTAATGCTAACTCTGTTATGAGTTAATCAAAAGTCGTTGGAAATATTGTTTCTTCATCTTTCCAATGCATGTCCAATCACTCGAATCGGAGTCAGGATGAAAACGTTATGACTATTTGAATGTTTGTTACCCATTAGCCAACGTACTTATTAATCTAATCAATAATCAAAATTCAAATAGCTGTAACCATTTCTTTCGAACTATGATTTGAGTTATTCACAAGGCATTTGAAATATCGTTTCTTCCTCTTTCGAACGCATATTCAATCACTCAATCCGGAGTCGGAAACAAAATGTTACCGCTATTTGAATGTTTTTTACCGATCAATCAACTTACTTAACGAACAAATCGTGAAGAAAAGTTCAAATAGCCGTAACTTTTCATCCCGATTGTGATTTGAGTGATTTAAAAAGAATTGAAAATGTCTTTTCTTCCTATTTCGAACGCGTGTTCAATCACACAAATTGGAGCCGGAATCAAAAAGTTGTGGTTATTTTAAAGTTTCACACCATTCATTCAACTTACTTATCAATTGAATCGGTAAGAAAAAGTCAATTCGTCTTAGAGTTTAATGCTGAAACTGTTATGAGTTAATCAAAAGCAGTTGGGAATATTGTTTCTTCATCTTTCCAATGCATGTCCAATCACTCAAATCGGAGTCAGGATGAAAACGTTATGGCCATTTGAATGCTTGTTACCCATTTGCCAACGTACTTATTAATCTAATCAATAATCAAAATTCAAATAGCCGTAACCATATCTTTCGAACTATGATTTGAGTTATTCAAAAGGCGTTTGAAATATGGTTTCTTCCTCTTTCCTACTCATTTTCAATCACTCAAACCGGAGTCGGAAATAAAATGTTACAGCTATTTGAATGTTTTTTACCTATCAATCAACTTACTTATCGAACATATCGTTAAGAAAAGTTCAAATAGCCGTAACTTTTCATCCCGACTTTAATTTGAGTGATTCAAAAGGAATTGAAAATGACTTTTCTTCCTATTTCTAACGCATGGTCAATCACACAAATCGGAGTCGGAATCAAAAAGTTGTGGTTATTTTAAAGTTTCACACCATTCATTCAACTTAATTATCAATTGAATCGGTAAGAAAAAGTCAATTAGTCTTAGAGTTTTATGCTGACTCTGTTATGAGTTAATCAAAAGTCGTTGGAAATTTTCTTTCTTTATCTTTCCAATTCATGTCCAATCACTCAAATCGGAGTCAGGATGAAAACGTTATGGGTATTTGAATGTTTGTTACCCATTGGCCAACATACTTATCAATCTAGTCAGTAATCAAAATTCAAATAGTCGTAACCATTTCTTTCGAACTATGATTTGAGTTATTCACAAGGCATTTGAAATATCGTTTCTTCCTCTTTCGAACGCATTTTCAATCATTCAAACCAGAGTCGGAAATAAAATGTTACCGCTCTTTGAATGTTTTTTACCGATCAATCAACTTAATTATCGAACAAATCGTGAAGAAAAGTTCAAATAGCCGTAACTTTTCATCCCGACTTTAATTTGAGTGATTCAAAAGGAATTGAAAATGACTTTTCTTCCTATTTCTAACGCATGGTCAATCACACAAATTGGAGTCGGAATCAAAAAGTTGTGGTTATTTTAAAGTTTCACACCATTCATTCAACTTAATTATCGATTGAATCGGTAAGAAAAAGTCAATTAGTCTTAGAGTTTAATGCTGACTCTGTTATGAGTTAATCAAAAGTCGTTGGAAATATTGTTTCTTCATCTTTCCAATGCATGTCTAATCACTCAAATCGGAGTCAGGATGAAAACGTTATGGCCATTTGAATGCTTGTTACCCATTAGCCAACGTACTTATTAATCTAATCAATAATCAAAATTCAAATAGCCGTAACCATATCTTTCGAACTATGATTTGAGTTATTCAAAAGGCGTTTGAAATATGGTTTCTTTCTCTTTCCTACTCATTTTCAATCACTCAAACCGGAGTCGGAAATAAAATGTTACAGCTATTTGAATGTTTTTTACCTATCAGTCAACTTACTTATCGAACAAATCGTGAAGAAAAGTTCAAATAGCCGTAACTTTTCATCCCGACTTTAATTTGAGTGATTCAAAAGGAATTGAAAATGACTTTTCTTCCTATTTCTAACGCATGGTCAATCACACAAATTGGAGTCGGAATCAAAAAGTTCTGGTTATTTTAAAGTTTCAAACCATTCATTCAACTTAATTATCAATTGAATCGGTAAGAAAAAGTCAATTAGTCTTAGAGGTTAATGCTAACTCTGTTATGAGTTAATCAAAAGTCGTTGGAAATATTGTTTCTTCATCTTTCCAATGCATGTCCAATCACTCAAATCGGAGTTAGGATGAAAACGTTATGGCCATTTGAATGCTTGTTACCCATTAGCCAACGTACTTATTAATCTAATCAATAATCAAAATTCAAATAGCTGTAACCATTTCTTTCGAACTATGATTTGAGTCATTTAAAAGGCGCTTGAAATATGGTTTCTTCCTCTTTCCAGCGCATTTTCAATCACTCAAACCGGAGACGGAAATAAAATGTGACAGCTATTTGAATGTTTTTTACCTATCAATCAACTTACTTATCGAACAAATCGTGAAGAAAAGTTCAAATAGCCGTAAATTTTCATACCGACTTTGATTTCAGTGATTCAAAAGGAATTGAAAATGGCTTTTCTTCCTATTTCTAACGCATGGTCAATCACACAAATTGGAGTCGGAATCAAAAAGTTGTAGTTATTTTAAAGTTTCACACCATTCATTCACCTTACTTATCAATTTGATCGGTAAGAAAAAGTCAATTAGTCAAACAGCTTAATGCTAACTTTGTTATGAGTTAATCAAAAGTCGTTGGAAATATTGTTTCTTTATCTTTCCAATTCATGTCCAATCACTCAAATCGGAGTCAGGATGAAAACGTTATGGGTATTTGAATGTTTGTTACCCATTGGCCAACATACTTATCAATCTAGTCAGTAATCAAAATTCAAATAGTCGTAACCATTTCTTTCGAACTATGATTTGAGTCATTTAAAAGGCGTTTGAAATATGGTTTCTTCCTCTTTCCAACGCATTTTCAATCACTCAAACCGGAGCCGGAAATAAAATGTGACAGCTATTTGAATGTTTTTTACCTATCAATCAACTTACTTATCGAACAAATCGTGAAGAAAAGTTCAAATAGCCGTAACTTTTAATCCCGATTGTGATTTGAGTGATTCAAAAAGAATTGAAAATGTCTTTTCTTCCAATTTCTAAAACATGGTCAATCACACAAATTGGAGTCGGAATCAAAAAGTTGTGGTTATTTTAAAGTTTCACACCATTCATTCAACTTACTTATCAATTTAATCGGTAGGAAAAAGTCAATTAGTCTTAGAGTTTAATGCTAACTCTGTTATGAGTTAATCAAAAGTCGTTGGAAATATTGTTTCTTCATCTTTCCAATGCATGTCCAATCACTCAAATCGGAGTCAGGATGAAAACGTTATGACTATTTGAATGCTTGTTACCCATTAGCCAACGTACTTATTAATCTAATCAATAATCAAAATTCAAATAGCCGTAACCATTTCTTTCGAACTATGATTTGAGTTAATCACAAGGCATTTGAAATATCGTTTCTTCCTCTTTCGAACGCATTTTCAATCACTCA
The DNA here is from genome assembly GCA_035771175.1 of Paratinospora sagittata. Classification (NCBI taxonomy): domain Eukaryota; kingdom Viridiplantae; phylum Streptophyta; class Magnoliopsida; order Ranunculales; family Menispermaceae; genus Paratinospora; species Paratinospora sagittata. Next base: position 38,566,461 of record CM069602.1, read on the forward strand.
AACCGGTGTCGGAAATAAAATGTTACCGCTATTTGAATGTTTTTTGCCGACCAATCAACTTACGTATCGAACAAATCGTGAAGAAAAGTTTAAATAGCCGTAACTTTTCATCCCGACTGTGATTTGAGTGATTCAAAAGGAATTGAAAATGTCTTTTCTTCCTATTTCTAATGCATGTTCAATCACACAAATTGGAGTCGGAATCAAAAAGTTGTGGTTATTTTAAAGTTTCACACCATTCATTCAACTTAATTATCAATTGAATCGGTAAGAAAAAGTCAATTAGTCTTAGAGTTTATTGCTGACTCTGTTATGAGTTAATCAAAAGTCGTTGGAAATATTGTTTCTTCATCTTTCCAATGCATGTCTAATCACTCAAATCGGAGTCAGGATGAAAACGTTATGGCTATTGGAATGCTTGTTACCCGTTAGCCAACGTACTTATTAATCTAATCAATAATCAAAATTCAAATAGCCGTAACCATTTCTTTCGAACTATGATTTGAGTTATTTAAAAGGCGTTTGAAATATGGTTTCTTCCTCTTTCCAACGCATTTTCAATCACTCAAACCAGAGCCGGAAATAAAATGTTACCGCTCTTTGAATGTTTTTTATCGATCAATCAACTTACTTATCGAACAAATCGTGAAGAAAAGTTCAAATAGCCGTAACTTTTCATCCCGATTGTGATTTGAGTGATTCAGAAAGAATTGAAAATGTCTTTTCTTCCAATTTCTAAAACATGGTCAATCACACAAATTGGAGTCGGAATCAAAAAGTTGTCGTTATTTTAAAGTTTCACACCATTCATTCAACTTACTTATCAATTTAATCGGTAGGAAAAAGTCAATTAGTCTTAGAGGTTAATGCTAACTCTGTTATGAGTTAATCAAAAGTCGTTGGAAATATTGTTTCTTCATCTTTCCAATGCATGTCTAATCACTCAAATCGGAGTCAGGATGAAAACGTTATGGCTATTGGAATGCTTGTTACCCATTAGCCAACGTACTTATTAATCTAATCAATAATCAAAATTCAAATAGCCGTAACCATTTCTTTCGAACTATGATTTGAGTCATTTAAAAGGCGTTTGAAATATGGTTTCTTCCTCTTTCCAACGCATTTTCAATCACTCAAACCGGAGCCGGAAATAAAATGTGACAGCTATTTGAATGTTTTTTACCTATCAATCAACTTACTTATCGAACAAATCGTGAAGAAAAGTTCAAATAGCCGTAACTTTTCATCCCGATTGTGATTTGAGTGATTCAAAAAGAATTGAAAATGTCTTTTCTTCCAATTTCTAAAACATGGTCAATCACACAAATTGGAGTCGGAATCAAAAAGTTGTGGTTATTTTAAAGTTTCACACCATTCATTCAACTTACTTATCAATTTAATCGGTAGGAAAAAGTCAATTAGTCTTAGAGGTTAACGCTAACTCTGTTATGAGTTAATCAAAAGTCGTTGGAAATATTGTTTCTTCATCTTTCCAATGCATGTCCAATCACTCAAATCGGAGTCAGGATGAAAACGTTATGGCTATTTGAATGTTTGTTACCCATTAGCCAACGTACTTATTAATCTAATCAATAATCAAAATTCAAATAGCCGTAACCATTTCTTTCGAACTATGATTTGAGTTATTCATAAGGCATTTGAAATATCGTTTCTTCCTCTTTCGAACGCATTTTCGATCACTCAATCCGGAGTCGGAAATAAAATGTTACCGCTATTTGAATGTTTTTTACCGATCAATCAACTTACTTATCGAACAAATCGTGAAGAAAAGTTCAAATAGCCGTAACTTTTCATCCCGATTGTGATTTGAGTGATTCAAAAAGAATTGAAAATGTCTTTTCTTCCTATTTCTAACGCATGTTCAATCACACAAATTGGAGTCGGAATCAAAAAGTTGTGGTTATTTTAAAGTTTCACACCATTCATTCAACTTACTTATCAATTGAATCGGTAAGAAAAAGTCAATTCGTCTTAGAGTTTAATGCTGACACTGTTATGAGTTAATCAAAAGCAGTTGGAAATATTGTTTCTTCATCTTTCCAATGCATGTCCAATCACTCAAATCGGAGTTAGGATGAAAACGTTATGGCCATTTGAATGCTTGTTACCCATTAGCCAACGTACTTATTAATCTAATCAATAATCAAAATTCAAATAGCCGTAACCATTTCTTTCGAACTATGATTTGAGTCATTTAAAAGGCGTTTGAAATATGGTTTCTTCCTCTTTCCAACGCATTTTCAATCACTCAAACCGGAGCCGGAAATAAAATGTGACAGCTATTTGAATGTTTTTTACCTATCAATCAACTTACTTATCGAACAAATCGTGAAGAAAAGTTCAAATAGCCGAAAATTTTCATCCCGACTTTGATTTGAGTGATTCAAAAGGAATTGAAAATGGCTTTTCTTCCTATTTCTAACGCATGGTCAATCACACAAATTGGAGTCGGAATCAAAAAGTTGTAGTTATTTTAAAGTTTCACACCATTCATTCACCTTACTTATCAATTTGATCGGTAAGAAAAAGTCAATTAGTCAAAGAGCTTAATTCTAACTCTGTTATGAGTTAATCAAAAGTCGTTGGAAATATTGTTTCTTTATCTTTCCAATTCATGTCCAATCACTCAAATCGGAGTCAGGATGAAAACGTTATGGGTATTTGAATGTTTGTTACCCATTGGCCAACATACTTATCAATCTAGTCAGTAATCAAAATTCAAATAGTCGTAACCATTTCTTTCGAACTATGATTTGAGTTATTCACAAGGCATTTCAAATATCGTTTCTTCCTCTTTCGAACGCATTTTCAATCATTCAAACCAGAGTCGGAAATAAAATGTTACCGCTCTTTGAATGTTTTTTACCGATCAATCAACTTACTTATCGAACAAATCGTGAAGAAAAGTTCAAATAGCCGTAACTTTTCATCCCGACTTTAATTTGTGTGATTCAAAAGGAATTGAAAATGACTTTTCTTCTTATTTCTAACGCATGGTCAATCACACAAATTGGTGTCGGAATCAAAAAGTTCTGGTTATTTTAAAGTTTCACACCATTCATTCAACTTAATTATCAATTGAATCGGTAAGAAAAAGTCAATTAGTCTTAGAGTTTAATGCTGACTCTGTTATGAGTTAATCAAAAGTCGTTGGAAATATTGTTTCTTCATCTTTCCTATGCATGTCCAATCACTCAAATCGGAGTTAGGATGAAAACGTTATGGCCATTTGAATGCTTGTTACCCATTAGCCAACGTACTTATTAATCTAATCAATAATCAAAATTCAAATAGCCGTAACCATTTCTTTCGAACTATGATTTGAGTCATTTAAAAGGCGTTTGAAATATGGTTTCTTCCTCTTTCCAACGCATTTTCAATCACTCAAACCGGAGCCGGAAATAAAATGTGACAGCTATTTGAATGTTTTTTACCTATCAATCAACTTACTTATCGAACAAATCGTGAAGAAAAGTTCAAATAGCCGTAACTTTTAATCCCGATTGTGATTTGAGTGATTCAAAAAGAATTGAAAATGTCTTTTCTTCCAATTTCTAAAACATGGTCAATCACACAAATTGGAGTCGGAATCAAAAAGTTGTGGTTATTTTAAAGTTTCACACCATTCATTCAACTTACTTATCAATTTAATCGGTAGGAAAAAGTCAATTAGTCTTAGAGTTTAATGCTAACTCTGTTATGAGTTAATCAAAAGTCGTTGGAAATATTGTTTCTTCATCTTTCCAATGCATGTCCAATCACTCAAATCGGAGTCAGGATGAAAACGTTATGACTATTTGAATGTTTGTTACCCATTAGCCAACGTACTTATTAATCTAATCAATAATCAAAATTCAAATAGCCGTAACCATTTCTTTCGAACTATGATTTGAGTTATTCACAAGCCATTTGAAATATCGTTTCATCCTCTTTCGAACGCATTTTCGATCACTCAAACCGGAGTCGGAAATAAAATGTTACCGCTATTTGAATGTTTTTTACCGATCAATCAACTTACTTATCGAACAAATCGTGAAGAAAAGTTCAAATAGTCGTAACTTTTCATCCCGATTGTGATTTGAGTGATTCAAAAAGAATTGAAAATGTCTTTTCTTCCTATTTCTAACGCATGGTCAATCACACAAAATGGAGTCGGAATCAAAAAGTTGTGGTTATTTTAAAGTTTCACACCATTCATTCAACTTACTTATCAATTGAATCGGTAAGAAAAAGTCAATTCGTCTTAGAGTTTAATGCTGACACTGTTATGAGTTAATCAAAAGCAGTTGGAAATATTGTTTCTTCATCTTTCCAATGCATGTCCAATCACTCAAATCGGAGTCAGGATGAAAACGTTATGACTATTTGAATGTTTGTTACCCATTAGCCAACGTACTTATTAATCTAATCAATAATCAAAATTCAAATAGCCGTAACCATTTCTTTCGAACTATGATTTGAGTTATTCACAAGGCATTTGAAATATCGTTTCTTCCTCTTTCGAACGCATTTTCAATCATTCAAACCAGAGTCGGAAATAAAATGTTACCGCTCTTTGAATGTTTTTTACCGATCAATCAACTTACTTATCGAACAAATCGTTAAGAAAAGTTCAAATAGCCGTAACTTTTCATCCCGACTTTAATTTGAGTGATTCAAAAGGAATTGAAAATGACTTTTCTTCTTATTTCTAACGCATGGTCAATCACACAAATTGGAGTCGGAATCAAAAAGTTCTGGTTATTTTAAAGTTTCACACCATTCATTCAACTTAATTATCAATTGAATCGGTAAGAAAAAGTCAATTAGTCTTAGAGTTTAATGCTGACTCTGTTATGAGTTAATCAAAAGTCGTTGGAAATATTGTTTCTTCATCTTTCCAATGCATGTCCAATCACTCAAATCGGAGTCAGGATGAAAACGTTATGACTATTTGAATGTTTGTTACCCATTAGCCAACGTACTTATTAATCTAATCAATAATCAAAATTCAAATAGTCGTAACCATTTCTTTCGAACTATGATTTGAGTTATTCACAAGCCATTTGAAATATCGTTTCTTCCTCTTTCCAACGCATTTTCGATCACTCAAACCGGAGCCGGAAATAAAATGTGACAGCTATTTGAATGTTTTTTACCTATCAATCAACTTACTTATCGAACAAATCGTGAAGAAAAGTTCAAATAGCCGTAACTTTTCATCCCGATTGTGATTTGAGTGAATCAAAAAGAATTGAAAATGTCTTTTCTTCCTATTTCTAACGCATGGTCAATCACACAAATTGGAGTCGGAATCAAAAAGTTGTGGTTATTTTAAAGTTTCACACCATTCATTCAACTTACTTATCAATTTAATCGGTAGGAAAAAGTCAATTAGTCTTAGAGTTTAATGCTAACTCTGTTATGAGTTAATCAAAAGTCGTTGGAAATATTGTTTCTTCATCTTTCCAATGCATGTCCAATCACTCAAATCGGAGTCAGGATGAAAACGTTATGACTATTTGAATGTTTGTTACCCATTAGCCAACGTACTTATTAATCTAATCAATAATCAAAATTCAAATAGCCGTAACCATTTCTTTCGAACTATGATTTGAGTTATTCACAAGCCATTTGAAATATCGTTTCATCCTCTTTCGAACGCATTTTCGATCACTCAAACCGGAGTCGGAAATAAAATGTTACCGCTATTTGAATGTTTTTTACCGATCAATCAACTTACTTATCGAACAAATCGTGAAGAAAAGTTCAAATAGTCGTAACTTTTCATCCCGATTGTGATTTGAGTGATTCAAAAAGAATTGAAAATGTCTTTTCTTCCTATTTCTAACGCATGGTCAATCACACAAAATGGAGTCGGAATCAAAAAGTTGTGGTTATTTTAAAGTTTCACACCATTCATTCAACTTACTTATCAATTGAATCGGTAAGAAAAAGTCAATTCGTCTTAGAGTTTAATGCTGACACTGTTATGAGTTAATCAAAAGCAGTTGGAAATATTGTTTCTTCATCTTTCCAATGCATGTCCAATCACTCAAATCGGAGTCAGGATGAAAACGTTATGACTATTTGAATGTTTGTTACCCATTAGCCAACGTACTTATTAATCTAATCAATAATCAAAATTCAAATAGCCGTAACCATTTCTTTCGAACTATGATTTGAGTTATTCACAAGGCATTTGAAATATCGTTTCTTCCTCTTTCGAACGCATTTTCAATCATTCAAACCAGAGTCGGAAATAAAATGTTACCGCTCTTTGAATGTTTTTTACCGATCAATCAACTTACTTATCGAACAAATCGTGAAGAAAAGTTCAAATAGCCGTAACTTTTCATCCCGACTTTAATTTGAGTGATTCAAAAGGAATTGAAAATGACTTTTCTTCTTATTTCTAACGCATGGTCAATCACACAAATTGGAGTCGGAATCAAAAAGTTCTGGTTATTTTAAAGTTTCACACCATTCATTCAACTTAATTATCAATTGAATCGGTAAGAAAAAGTCAATTAGTCTTAGAGTTTAATGCTGACTCTGTTATGAGTTAATCAAAAGTCGTTGGAAATATTGTTTCTTCATCTTTCCAATGCATGTCCAATCACTCAAATCGGAGTCAGGATGAAAACGTTATGACTATTTGAATGTTTGTTACCCATTAGCCAACGTACTTATTAATCTAATCAATAATCAAAATTCAAATAGTCGTAACCATTTCTTTCGAACTATGATTTGAGTTATTCACAAGCCATTTGAAATATCGTTTCATCCTCTTTCGAACGCATTTTCGATCACTCAAACCGGAGTCGGAAATAAAATGTTACCGCTATTTGAATGTTTTTTACCGATCAATCAACTTACTTATCGAACAAATCGTGAAGAAAAGTTCAAATAGCCGTAACTTTTCATCCCGATTGTGATTTGAGTGAATCAAAAAGAATTGAAAATGTCTTTTCTTCCTATTTCTAACGCATGGTCAATCACACAAATTGGAGTCGGAATCAAAAAGTTGTGGTTATTTTAAAGTTTCACACCATTCATTCAACTTACTTATCAATTGAATCGGTAAGAAAAAGTCAATTCGTCTTAGAGTTTAATGCTGACACTGTTATGAGTTAATCAAAAGCAGTTGGAAATATTGTTTCTTCATCTTTCCAATGCATGTCCAATCACTCAAATCGGAGTCAGGATGAAAACGTTATGACTATTTGAATGTTTGTTACCCATTAGCCAACGTACTTATTAATCTAATCAATAATCAAAATTCAAATAGCCGTAACCATTTCTTTCGAACTATGATTTGAGTTATTCACAAGGCATGCGAAATATCGTTTCTTCCTCTTTCGAACGCATTTTCAATCATTCAACCCAGAGTCGGAAATAAAATGTTACCGCTCTTTGAATGTTTTTTACCGATCAATCAACTTACTTATCGAACAAATCGTGAAGAAAAGTTCAAATAGCCGTAACTTTTCATCCCGACTTTAATTTGAGTGATTCAAAACGAATTGAAAATGACTTTTCTTCTTATTTCTAACGCATGGTCAATCACACAAATTGGAGTCGGAATCAAAAAGTTCTGGTTATTTTAAAGTTTCACACCATTCATTCAACTTAATTATCAATTGAATCGGTAAGAAAAAGTCAATTAGTCTTAGAGTTTAATGCTGACTCTGTTATGAGTTAATCAAAAGTCGTTGGAAATATTGTTTCTTCATCTTTCCAATGCATGTCTAATCACTCAAATCGGAGTCAGGATGAAAACGTTATGGCTATTGGAATGTTTGTTACCCGTTAGCCAACGTACTTATTAATCTAATCAATAATCAAAATTCAAATAGCCGCAACCATTTCTTTCGAACTATGATTTGAGTTATTTAAAAGGCGTTTGAAATATGGTTTCTTCCTCTTTCCAACGCATTTTCAATCACTCAAACCAGAGCCGAAAATAAAATGTTACTGCTCTTTGAATGTTTTTTACCGATCAATCAACTTACTTATCGAACAAATCGTGAAGAAAAGTTCAAATAGCCGTAACTTTTCATCCCGATTGTGATTTGAGTGATTCAAAAAGAATTGAAAATGTCTTTTCTTCCAATTTCTAAAACATGGTCAATCACACAAATTGGAGTCGGAATCAAAAAGTTGTGGTTATTTTAAAGTTTCACACCATTCATTCAACTTACTTATCAATTTAATCGGTAGGAAAAAGTCAATTAGTCTTAGAGTTTAATGCTAACTCTGTTATGAGTTAATCAAAAGTCGTTGGAAATATTGTTTCTTCATCTTTCCAATGCATGTCCAATCACTCAAATCGGAGTCAGGATGAAAACGTTATGACTATTTGAATGTTTGTTACCCATTAGCCAACGTACTTATTAATCTAATCAATAATCAAAATTCAAATAGCCGTAACCATTTCTTTCGAACTATGATTTGAGTTATTCACAAGGCATTTGAAATATCGTTTCTTCCTCTTTCGAACACATTTTCGATCACTCAAACCGGAGTCGGAAATAAAATGTTACCGCTATTTGAATGTTTTTTACCGATCAATCAACTTACTTATCGAACAAATCGTGAAGAAAAGTTCAAATAGCCGTAACTTTTCATCCCGATTGTGATTTGAGTGATTCAAAAAGAATTGAAAATGTCTTTTCTTCCTATTTCTAACGCATGGTCAATCACACAAATTGGAGTCGGAATCAAAAAGTTGTGGTTATTTTAAAGTTTCACACCATTCATTTAACTTACTGATCAATTGAATCGGTAAGAAAAAGTCAATTCGTCTTAGAGTTTAATGCTGACCCTGTTATGAGTTAATCAAAAGCAGTTGGAAATATTGTTTCTTCATCTTTCCAATGCATGTCCAATCACTCAAATCGGAGTTAGGATGAAAACGTTATGGCCATTTGAATGCTTGTTACCCATTAGCCAACGTACTTATTAATCTAATCAATAATCAAAATTCAAATAGCCGTAACCATTTCTTTCGAACTATGATTGGAGTCATTTAAAAGGCGTTTGAAATATGGTTTCTTCCTCTTTCCAACGCATTTTCAATCACTCAAACCGGAGCCGGAAATAAAATGTGACAGCTATTTGAATGTTTTTTACCTATCAATAAACTTACTTATCGAACAAATCGTGAAGAAAAGTTCAAATAGCCGTAAATTTTCATCCCGACTTTGATTTGAGTGATTCAAAAGGAATTGACAACGTACTTATTAATCTAATCAATAATCAAAATTCAAATAGCCGTAACCATTTCTTTCGAACTATGATTTGAGTTATTTAAAAGGCGTTTGAAATATGGTTTCTTCCTCTTTCCAACGCATTTTCAATCACTCAAACCAGAGCCGAAAATAAAATGTTACCGCTCTTTGAATGTTTTTTACCGATCAATCAACTTACTTATCGAACAAATCGTGAAGAAAAGTTCAAATAGCCGTAACTTTTCATCCCGATTGTGATTTGAGTGATTCAAAAAGAATTGAAAATGTCTTTTCTTCCAATTTCTAAAACATGGTCAATCACACAAATTGGAGTCGGAATCAAAAAGTTGTGGTTATTTTAAAGTTTCACACCATTCATTCAACTTACTTATGAATTTAATCGGTAGGAAAAAGTCAATTAGTCTTAGAGTTTAATGCTAACTCTGTTATGAGTTAATCAAAAGTCGTTGGAAATATTGTTTCTTCATCTTTCCAATGCATGTCCAATCACTCAAATCGGAGTCAGGATGAAAACGTTATGACTATTTGAATGTTTGTTACCCATTAGCCAACGTACTTATTAATCTAATCAATAATCAAAATTCAAATAGCTGTAACCATTTCTTTCGAACTATGATTTGAGTTATTCACAAGGCATTTGAAATATCGTTTCTTCCTCTTTCGAACACATTTTCGATCACTCAAACCGGAGTCGGAAATAAAATGTTACCGCTATTTGAATGTTTTTTACCGATCAATCAACTTACTTATCGAACAAATCGTGAAGAAAAGTTCAAATAGCCGTAACTTTTCATCCCGATTGTGATTTGAGTGATTCAAAAAGAATTGAAAATGTCTTTTCTTCCTATTTCTAACGCATGGTCAATCACACAAATTGGAGTCGGAATCAAAAAGTTGTGGTTATTTTAAAGTTTCACACCATTCATTCAACTTACTTATCAATTGAATCGGTAAGAAAAAGTCAATTCGTCTTAGAGTTTAATGCTGACCCTGTTATGAGTTAATCAAAAGCAGTTGGAAATATTGTTTCTTCATCTTTCCAATGCATGTCCAATCACTCAAATCGGAGTCAGGATGAAAACGTTATGGCCATTTGAATGCTTGTTACCCATTAGCCAACGTACTTATTAATCTAATCAATAATCAAAATTCAAATAGCCGTAACTATATCTTTCGAACTATGATTTGAGTTATTCAAAAGGCGTTTGAAATATGGTTTCTTCCTCTTTCCTACTCATTTTCAATCACTCAAACCGGAGTCGGAAATAAAATGTTACAGCTATTTGAATGTTTTTTACCTATCAATCAACTTACTTATCGAACAAATCGTGAAGAAAAGTTCAAATAGCCGTAACTTTTCATCCCGACTTTAATTTGAGTGAATCAAAAGGAATTGAAAATGACTTTTCTTCCTATTTCTAACGCATGGTCAATCACACAAATTGGAGTCGGAATCAAAAAGTTGTGGTTATTTTAAAGTTTCACACCATTCATTCAACTAACTTATCAATTGAATCGGTAAGAAAAAGTCAATTCATCTTAGAGTTTAATGCTAACTCTGTTATGAGTTAATCAAAAGTCGTTGGAAATATTGTTTCTTCAACTTTCCAATTCATGTCCAATCACTCAAATCGGAGTCAGGATGAAAACGTTATGGGTATTTGAATGTTTGTTACCCCTTGGCCAACATACTTATCAATCTAGTCAGTAATCAAAATTCAAATAGTCGTAACCATTTCTTTCGAACTTTGATTTTAGTTACTCACAAGGCATTTGAAATATCGTTTCTTCCTCTTTCAAACACATTTTCAATCACTCAAACCGGAGTCGGAAATAAAATGTTACCGCTATTTGAATGTTTTTTACCGATCAATCAACTTACTTATCGAACAAATCGTGAAGAAAAGTTCAAATAGCCGTAACTTTTCATCCCGATTGTGATTTGAGTGATTCAAAAAGAATTAAAAATGTCTTTTCTTCCTATTTCTGACGCATGTTCAATCACACAATTTGGAGTCGGAATCAAAAAGTTGTGGTTATTTTAAAGTTTCACACCATTCATTCAACTTACTTATCAATTGAATCGGTAAAAAAAAGTCAATTAGTCTTAGAGTTTAATGCTAACTCTGTTATGAGTTTATCAAAAGTCGTTGGAAATATTGTTTCTTCATCTTTCCAATGCATGTCGAATCACTCAAATCAGAGTCAGGATGAAAACGTTATGGCTATTTGAATGTTTGTTACCCTTGGGCCAACGTACTTATCAATCTACTCAGTAATCAAAATTCAAATAGTCGTAACCATTTCTTTCGAACTATGATTTGAGTTATTCACAAGGCATTTGAAATATCGTTTCTTCCTCTTTCGAACGCATTTTCAATCACTCAAACCGGTGTCGAAAATAAAATGTTACCGCTATTTGAATGTTTTTTGCCGACCAATCAACTTACTTATCGAACAAATCGTGAAGAAAAGTTTAAATAGCCGTAACTTTTCATCCCGACTGTAATTTGAGTGATTCAAAAGGAATTGAAAATGTCTTTTCTTCCTATTTCTAATGCATGTTCAATCACACAAATTGGAGTCGGAATCAAAAAGTTGTGGTTATTTTAAAGTTTCACACCATTCATTCAACTTACTTATCAATTGAATCGGTAAGAAAAAGTCAATTCGTCTTAGAGTTTAATGCCGACTCTGTTATGAGTTAATCAAAAGCAGTTGGTAATATTGTTTTTTCATCTTTCCAATGCATGTCCAATCACTCAAATCGAACTCAAGATGAAAACGTAATGGCTATTTGAATGTTTGTTACCCTTTGGCCAACGTACTTATCAATCTACTCAGTAATCAAAATTCAAATAGTCGTAACCATTTCTTTCGAACTATGATTTGAGTTATTCACAAGGCATTTGAAATATCGTTTCTTCCTCTTTCGAACGCATTTTCAATCACTCAAACCGGTGTCGGAAATAAAATATTACCGCTTTTTGAATGTTTTTTGCCGACCAATCAACTTACTTATCGAACAAATCGTGAAGAAAAGTTCAAATAGCCGTAACTTTTCATCCCGACTGTGATTTGAGTGATTCAAAAGGAATTGAAAATGTCTTTTCTTCCTATTTCTAACGCATGTTCAATCACGCAAATCGGAGTCGGAATCAAAAAGTTGTGGTTATTTTAAAGTTTCACACCATTCATTCAACTTACTTATCAATTGAATCGGTAAGAAAAAGTCAATTCGTCTTAGAGTTTAATGGTGACTCTGTTATGAGTTAATCAAAAGCCGTTGGAAATATTGTTTTTTCATCTTTCTAATGCATGTCCAATCACTCAAATCGAACTCAAGATGACAAGGTTATGGGTATTTGAATGTTTGTTACCCATTGGCCAACGTACTTATCAATCTAGTTAGTAATCAAAATTCAAATAGTCATAACCATTTCTTTCGAACTATGATTTGAGTTATTTACAAGGCATTTAAAATAGCGTTTCTTGCTCTTTCGAACGCATTTTCAATCACTCAAACCGGAGTCTGAAATAAAATGTTACCACTATTTGAATGTTTTTTACCGATCAATCAACTTACTTATCGAACAAATCGTGAAGAAAAGTTTAAATAGTCGTAACTTTTCATCCCGATTGTGGTTTGAGTGATTCAAAAAGAATTGAAAATGTCTTTTCTTCCTATTGCTAACGCATGTTCAATCACGCAAATTGGAGTCGGAATCAAAAAGTTGTGGTTATTTTAAAGTTTCACACCATTCATTCAACTAACTTATCAATTGAATCGGTAAGAAAAAGTCAATTCATCTTAGAGTTTAATGCTAACTCTGTTATGAGTTAATCAAAAGCCGTTGGAAATATTGTTTCTTCAACTTTCCAATTCATGTCCAATCACTCAAATCGGAGTCAGGATGAAAACGTTATGGGTATTTGAATGTTTGTTACCCATTGGCCAACATACTTATCAATCTAGTCAGTAATCAAAATTCAAATAGTCGTAACCATTTCTTTCGAACTTTGATTTTAGTTACTCACAAGGCATTTGAAATATCGTTTCTTCCTCTTTCCAACGCATTTTCAATCACTCAAACCGGAGTCGAAAATAAAATGTTACAGCTATTTGAATGTTTTTTACCGATCAATCAACTTACTTATCGAACAAATCGTGAAGAAAAGTTCAAATAGCCGTAACTTTTCATCCCGATTGTGATTTGAGTGATTCAAAAAGAATTAAAAATGTCTTTTCTTCCTATTTCTGACGCATGTTCAATCACACAATTTGGAGTCGGAATCAAAAAGTTGTTGTTATTTTAAAGTTTCACACCATTCATTCAACTTACTTATCAATTGAATCGGTAAAAAAAAGTCAATTAGTCTTAGAGTTTAATGCTAACTCTGTTATGAGTTTATCAAAAGTCGTTGGAAATATTGTTTCTTCATCTTTCCAATGCATGTCGAATCACTCAAATCAGAGTCAGGATGAAAACGTTATGGCTATTTAAATGTTTGTTACCCTTGGGCCAACGTACTTATCAATCTACTCAGTAATCAAAATTCAAATAGTCGTAACCATTTCTTTCGAACTATGATTTGAGTTATTCACAAGGCATTTGAAATATCGTTTCTTCCTCTTTCGAACGCATTTTCAATCACTCAAACCGGTGTCGAAAATAAAATGTTACCGCTATTTGAATGTTTTTTGCCGACCAATCAACTTACTTATCGAACAAATCGTGAAGAAAAGTTTAAATAGCCGTAACTTTTCACCCGACTGTAATTTGAGTGATTCAAAAGGAATTGAAAATGTCTTTTCTTCCTATTTCTAATGCATGTTCAATCACACAAATTGGAGTCGGAATCAAAAAGTTGTGGTTATTTTAAAGTTTCACACCATTCATTCAACTTACTTATCAATTGAATCGGTAAGAAAAAGTCAATTCGTCTTAGAGTTTAATGCCGACTCTGTTATGAGTTAATCAAAAGCAGTTGGTAATATTGTTTTTTCATCTTTCCAATGCATGTCCAATCACTCAAATCGAACTCAAGATGAAAACGTAATGGCTATTTGAATGTTTGTTACCCTTTGGCCAACGTACTTATCAATCTACTCAGTAATCAAAATTCAAATAGTCGTAACCATTTCTTTCGAACTATGATTTGAGTTATTCACAAGGCATTTGAAATATCGTTTCTTCCTCTTTCGAACGCATTTTCAATCACTCAAACCGGTGTCGGAAATAAAATGTTACCGCTATTTGAATGTTTTTTGCCGACCAATCAACTTACTTATCGAACAAATCGTGAAGAAAAGTTCAAATAGCCGTAACTTTTCATCCCGACTGTGATTTGAGTGATTCAAAAGGAATTGAAAATGTCTTTTCTTCCTATTTCTAACACATGTTCAATCACGCAAATCGGAGTCGGAATCAAAAAGTTGTGGTTATTTTAAAGTTTCACACCATTCATTCAACTTACTTATCAATTGAATCGGTAAGAAAAAGTCAATTCGTTTTAGAGTTTAATGGTGACTCTCTTATGAGTTAATCAAAAGCCGTTGGAAATATTGTTTTTTCATCTTTCCAATGCATGTCCAATCACTCAAATCGAACTCAAGATGACAAGGTTATGGGTATTTGAATGTTTGTTACCCATTGGCCAACGTACTTATCAATCTAGTTAGTAATCAAAATTCAAATAGTCATAACCATTTCTTTCGAACTATGATTTGAGTTATTTACAAGGCATTTAAAATAGCGTTTCTTGCTCTTTCGAACGCATTTTCAATCACTCAAACCGGAGTCTGAAATAAAATGTTACCACTATTTGAATGTTTTTTACCGATCAATCAACTTACTTATCGAACAAATCGTGAAGAAAAGTTTAAATAGTCGTAACTTTTCATCCCGATTGTGGTTTGAGTGATTCAAAAAGAATTGAAAATGTCTTTTCTTCCTATTGCTAACGCATGTTCAATCTCGCAAATTGGAGTCGGAATCAAAAAGTTGTGGTTATTTTATAGTTTCACACCATTCATTCAACTAACTTATCAATTGAATCGGTAAGAAAAAGTCAATTCATCTTAGAGTTTAATGTTGACGCTGTTATGAGTTAATCAAAAGCAGTTGGGAATATTGTTTCTTCATCTTTCCAATGCATGTCCAATCACTCAAATCGGAGTCAGGATGAAAACGTTATGGCTATTTGAATGCTTGTTACCCATTAGCCAACGTACTTATTAATCTAATCAATAATCAAAATTCAAATAGCCGTAACCATTTCTTTCGAACTATGATTTGAATTATTCAAAAGGCGTTTGAAATATGGTTTCTTCCTCTTTCCAACGCATTTTCAATCACTCAAACCGGAGTCGAAAATAAAATGTTACAGCTATTTGAATGTTTTTTACCTATCAATCAACTTACTTATCGAACAAATCGTGAAGAAAAGTTCAAATAGCCGTAACTTTTCATCCCGACTTTAATTCGAGTGATTCAAAAGGAATTGAAAATGACTTTTCTTCTTATTTCTAACGCATGGTCAATCAGAAAAATTGGTGTCAGAATCAAAAAGTTGTGGTTATTTTAAAGTTTCACACCATTCATTCAACTTACTTATCAATTTAATCGGTAAGAAAAAGTCAATTAGTCTTAGAGTTTAATGCTAACTCTGTTATGAGTTAAACAAAAGTCGTTGGAAATATTGTTTCTTCATCTTTCCAATGCATGTCCAATCACTCAAATCGGAGTCAGGATGAAAACTTTATGGCTATTTGAATGTTTGTTACCCATTGGCCAACGTACTTATGAATCTAGTCAGTAATCAAAATTCAAATAGTCGTAACCATTTCATTCAAACTACGATTTGAGTTATTCACAAGGCATTTGAAATATCGTTTCTTCCTCTTTCGAACGCATTTTCAATCACTCAAACCGGTGTCGGAAATAAAATGTTACCGCTATTTGAATGTTTTTTGCCGACCAATCAACTTACTTATCGAACAAATCGTGAAGAAAAATTTAAATAGCCGTAACTTTTCATCCCGACTTTAATTCGAGTGATTCAAAAGGAATTGAAAATGTCTTTTCTTCCTATTTCTAATGCATGTTCAATCACACAAATTGGAGTCGGAATCAAAAATTTGTGGTTATTTTAAAGTTTCACACCATTCATTCAACTAACTTATCAATTGAATCGGTAAGAAAAAGTCAATTCGTCTTAGAGTTTAATGTTGACTCTGTTATGAGTTAATCAAAAGCAGTTGGGAATATTGTTTCTTCATCTTTCCAATGCATGTCCAATCACTCAAATCGGAGTCAGGATGAAAACGTTATGGCTATTTGAATGCTTGTTACCCATTAGCCAACGTACTTATTAATCTAATCAATAATCAAAATTCAAATAGCCGTAACCATTTCTTTCGAACTATGATTTGAGTTATTCAAAAGGCGTTTGAAATATGGTTTCTTCCTCTTTCCAACGCATTTTCAATCACTTAAACCGGAGTCGGAAATAAAATGTTACAGCTATTTGAATGTTTTTTTACGTATCAATCAACTTACTTATCGAACAAATCGTGAAAAAAAGTTCAAATAGCCGTAACTAGTCATCCCGACTTTAATTTGAGTGATTCAAAAGGAATTGAAAATGACTTTCTTCCTATTTCAAACGCATGGTCAATCACACAAATTGGAGTCGGAATCAAATAGTTGTGGTTATTTTAAAGTTTCACACCATTCGTTCAACTTACTTATCAATTTAATCGGTAAGAAAAAGTCAATTAGTCTTAGAGTTTAATGCTAACTCTGTTATGAGTTTATCAAAAGTCGTTGGAAATATTGTTTCTTCATCTTTCCAATGCATGTCGAATCACTTAAATCAGAGTCAGGATGAAAACGTTATGGCTATTTGAATGTTTGTTACCCTTGGGCCAACGTACTTATCAATCTACTCAGTAATCAAAATTCAAATAGTCGTAACCATTTCTTTCGAACTATGATTTGAGTTATTCACAAGGCATTTGAAATATCGTTTCTTCCTCTTTCGAACGCATTTTCAATCACTCAAACCGGTGTCGAAAATAAAATGTTACCGCTATTTGAATGTTTTTTGCCGACCAATCAACTTACTTATCGAACAAATCGTGAAGAAAAGTTTAAATAGCCGTAACTTTTCATCCCGACTGTGATTTGAGTGATTCAAAAGGAATTGAAAATGTCTTTTCTTCCTATTTCTAATGCATGTTCAATCACACAAATTGGAGTCGGAATCAAAAAGTTGTGGTTATTTTAAGGTTTCACACCATTCATTCAACTTACTTATCAATTGAATCGGTAAGAAAAAGTCAATTCGTCTTAGAGTTTAATGCCGACTCTGTTATGAGTTAATCAAAAGCAGTTGGTAATATTGTTTTTTCATCTTTCCAATGCATGTCCAATCACTCAAATCGAACTCAAGATGAAAACGTAATGGCTATTTGAATGTTTGTTACCCTTTGGCCAACGTACTTATCAATCTACTCAGTAATCAAAATTCAAATAGTCGTAACCATTTCTTTCGAACTATGATTTGAGTTATTCGCAAGGCATTTGAAAAATCGTTTCTTCCTCTTTCGAACGCATTTTCAATCACTCAAACCGGTGTCGGAAATAAAATGTTACCGCTATTTGAATGTTTTTTGCCGACTAATCAACTTACTTATCGAACAAATCGTGAAGAGAAGTTTAAATAGCCGTAACTTTTCATCCCGACTGTGATTTGAGTGATTCAAAAGGAATTGAAAATGTCTTTTCTTCCTATTTCTAACGCATGTTCAATCACGCAAATTGGAGTCGGAATCAAAAAGTTGTGGTTATTTTAAAGTTTCACACCATTCATTCAACTTACTTATCAATTGAATCGGTAAGAAAAAGTCAATTCGTCTTAGAGTTTAATGCTGACTCTGTTATGAGTTAATCAAAAGCCGTTGGAAATATTGTTTTTTCATCTTTCCAATGCATGTCCAATCACTCAAATCGAACTCAAGATGACAACGTTATGGCTATTTGAATGTTTGTTACCCATTGGCCAACGTACTTATCAATCTAGTTAGTAATCAAAATTCAAATAGTCATAACCATTTCTTTCGAACTATGATTTGAGTTATTTACAAGGCATTTAAAATATCGTTTCTTCCGCTTTCGAACGCATTTTCATTCACTCAAACCGGAGTCTGAAATAAAATGTTACCACTATTTGAATGTTTTTTACCGATCAATCAACTTACTTATCGAACAAATCGTGAAGAAAAGTTTAAATAGTCGTAACTTTTCATCCCGATTGTGGTTTGAGTGATTCAAAAAGAATTGAAAATGTCTTTTCTTCCTATTTCTAACGCATGTTCAATCACGCAAATTGGAGTCGGAATCAAAAAGTTGTGGTTATTTTAAAGTTTCACACCATTCATTCAACTAAATTATCAATTGAATCGGTAAGAAAAAGTCAATTCGTCTTAGAGTTTAATGTTGACTCTGTTATGAGTTAATCAAAAGCAGTTGGGAATATTGTTTCTTCATCTTTCCAATGCATGTCCAATCACTCAAATCGGAGTCAGGATGAAAACGTTATGGCTATTTGAATGCTTGTTACCCATTAGCCAACGTACTTATTAATCTAATCAATAATCAAAATTCAAATAGCCGTAACCATTTCTTTCGAACTATGATTTGAGTTATTCAAAAGGCGTTTGAAATATGGTTTCTTCCTCTTTCCAACGCATTTTCAATCACTCAAACCGGAGTCGGAAATAAAATGTTACAGCTATTTGAATGTTTTTTACCTATCAATCAACTTACTTATCGAACAAATCGTGAAGAAAAGTTCAAATAGCCGTAACTTTTCATCCCGACTTTAATTCGAGTGATTCAAAAGGAATTGAAAATGACTTTTCTTCTTATTTCTAACGCATGGTCAATCAGAAAAATTGGTGTCGGAATCAAAAAGTTGTGGTTATTTTAAAGTTTCACACCATTCATTCAACTTACTTATCAATTTAATCGGTAAGAAAAAGTCAATTAGTCTTAGAGTTTAATGCTAACTCTGTTATGAGTTAAACAAAAGTCGTTGGAAATATTGTTTCTTCATCTTTCCAATGCATGTCCAATCACTCAAATCGGAGTCAGGATGAAAACTTTATGGCTATTTAAATGTTTGTTACCCATTGGCCAACGTACTTATCAATCTAGTCAGTAATCAAAATTCAAATAGTCGTAACCATTTCTTTCAAACTATGATTTGAGTTATTCACAAGGCATTTGAAATATCGTTTCTTCCTCTTTCGAACGCATTTTCAATCACTCAAACCGGTGTCGGAAATAAAATGTTACCGCTCTTTGAATGTTTTTTGCCGACCAATCAACTTACTTACCGAACAAATCGTAAAGAAAAGTTTAAATAGCCGTAACTTTTCATCCCGACTTTAATTCGAGTGATTCAAAAGGAATTGAAAATGTCTTTTCTTCCTATTTCTAATGCATGTTCAATCACACAAATTGGAGTCGGAATCAAAAAGTTGTGGTTATTTTAAAGTTTCACACCATTCATTCAACTTACTTATCAATTGAATCGGTAAGAAAAAGTCAATTCGTCTTAGAGTTTAATGCCGACTCTGTTATGAGTTAATCAAAAGCAGTTGGTAATATTGTTTTTTCATCTTTCCAATGCATGTCCAATCACTCAAATCGAACTCAAGATGAAAACGTAATGGCTATTTGAATGTTTGTTACCCTTTGGCCAACGTACTTATCAATCTACTCAGTAATCAAAATTCAAATAGTCGTAACCATTTCTTTCGAACTATGATTTGAGTTATTCACAAGGCATTTGAAATATCGTTTCTTCCTCTTTCGAACGCATTTTCAATCACTCAAACCGGTGTCGGAAATAAAATGTTACCGCTATTTGAATGTTTTTTGCCGACCAATCAACTTACTTATCGAACAAATCGTGAAGAAAAGTTCAAATAGCCGTAACTTTTCATCCCGACTGTGATTTGAGTGATTCAAAAGGAATTGAAAATGTCTTTTCTTCCTATTTCTAACGCATGTTCATTCACGCAAATTGGAGTCGGGATCAAAAAGTTGTGGTTATTTTAAAGTTTCACACCATTCATTCAACTTACTTATCAATTGAATCGGTAAGAAAAAGTCAATTCGTCTTAGAGTTTAATGGTGACTCTCTTATGAGTTAATCAAAAGCCGTTTGAAATATTGTTTTTTCATCTTTCCAATGCATGTCCAATCACTCAAATCGAACTCAAGATGACAAGGTTATGGCTATTTGAATGTTTGTTACCCATTGGCCAACGTACTTATCAATCTAGTTAGTAAGCAAAATTCAAATAGTCATAACCATTTCTTTCGAACTATGATTTGAGTTATTTACAAGGCATTTAAAATATCGTTTCTTCCTCTTTCGAACGCATTTTCAATCACTCAAACCGGAGTCTGAAATAAAATGTTACCACTATTTGAATGTTTTTTACCAATCAATCAACTTACTTATCGAACAAATCGTGAAGAAAAGTTTAAATAGTCGTAACTTTTCATCCCGATTGTGGTTTGAGTGATTCAAAAAGAATTGAAAATGTCTTTTCTTCCTATTTCTAACGCATGTTCAATCACGCAAATTGGAGTCGGAATCAGAAAGTTGTGGTTATTTTAAAGTTTCACACCATTCATTCAACTAACTTATCAATTGAATCGGTAAGAAAAAGTCAATTCGTCTTAGAGTTTAATGTTGACTCTGTTATGAGTTAATCAAAAGCAGTTGGGAATATTGTTTCTTCATCTTTCCAATGCATGTCCAATCACTCAAATCGGAGTCAGGATGAAAACGTTATGGCTATTTGAATGCTTGTTACCCATTAGCCAGCGTACTTATTAATCTAATCAATAATCAAAATTCAAATAGCCGTAACCATTTTTTTCGAACTATGATTTGAGTTATTCAAAAGGCGTTTGAAATATGGTTTCTTCCTCTTTCCAACGCATTTTCAATCACTCAAACCGGAGTCGAAAATAAAATGTTACAGCTATTTGAATGTTTTTTACCTATCAATCAACTTACTTATCGAACAAATCGTGAAGAAAAGTTCAAATAGCCATAACTTTTCATCCCGACTTTAATTCGAGTGATTCAAAAGGAATTGAAAATGACTTTTCTTCTTATTTCTAACGCATGGTCAATCAGAAAAATTGGTGTCGGAATCAAAAAGTTGTGGTTATTTTAAAGTTTCACACCATTCATTCAACTTACTTATCAATTTAATCGGTAAGAAAAAGTCAATTAGTCTAAGAGTTTAATGCTAACTCTGTTATGAGTTAAACAAAAGTCGTTGGAAATATTGTTTCTTCATCTTTCCAATGCATGTCCAATCACTCAAATCGGAGTCAGGATGAAAACTTTATGGCTATTTGAATGTTTGTTACCCATTGGCCAACGTACTTATCAATCTAGTCAGTAATCAAAATTCAAATAGTCGTAACCATTTCTTTCAAACTACGATTTGAGTTATTCACAAGGCATTTGAAATATCGTTTCTTCCTCTTTCGAACGCATTTTCAATCACTCAAACCGGTGTCGAAAATAAAATGTTACCGCTATTTGAATGTTTTTTGCCGACCAATCAACTTACTTATCGAACAAATCGTGAAGAAAAATTTAAATAGCCGTAACTTTTCATCCCGACTTTAATTCGAGTGATTCAAAAGGAATTGAAAATGTCTTTTCTTCCTATTTCTAATGCATGTTCAATCACACAAATTGGAGTCGGAATCAAAAATTTGTGGTTATTTTAAAGTTTCACACCATTCATTCAACTAACTTATCAATTGAATCGGTAAGAAAAAGTCAATTCGTCTTAGAGTTTAATGTTGACTCTGTTATGAGTTAATCAAAAGCAGTTGGGAATATTGTTTCTTCATCTTTCCAATGCATGTCCAATCACTCAAATCGGAGTCAGGATGAAAACGTTATGGCTATTTGAATGCTTGTTACCCATTAGCCAACGTACTTATTAATCTAATCAATAATCAAAATTCAAATAGCCGTAGCCATTTCTTTCGAACTATGATTTGAGTTATTTAAAAGGCGTTTGAAATATGGTTTCTTCCTCTTTCCAACGCATTTTCAATCACTCAAATCGGAGTCGGAAATAAAATGTTACAGCTATTTGAATGTTTTTTACCTATCAATCAACTTACTTATCGAACAAATCGTGAAGAAAAGTTCAAATAGCCGTAACTTTTCATCCCGACTTTAATTCGAGTGATTCAAAAGGAATTGAAAATGTCTTTTCTTCCTATTTCTAATGCATGTTCAATCACACAAATTGGAGTCGGAATCAAAAAGTTGTGGTTATTTTAAAGTTTCACACCATTCATTCAACTAACTTATCAATTGAATCGGTAAGAAAAAGTCAATTCGTCTTAGAGTTTAATGTTGACTCTGTTATGAGTTAATCAAAAGCAGTTGGGAATATTGTTTCTTCATCTTTCCAATGCATGTCCAATCACTCAAATCGGAGTCAGGATGAAAACGTTATGGCTATTTGAATGCTTGTTACCCATTAGCCAACGTACTTATTAATCTAATCAATAATCAAAATTCAAATAGCCGTAACCGTTTCTTTCGAACTATGATTTGAGTTATTCAAAAGGCATTTGAAATATGGTTTCTTCCTCTTTCCAACGCATTTTCAATTACTCAAACCGGAGTCGGAAATAAAATGTTACAGCTATTTGAATGTTTTTTACGTATCAATCAACTTACTTATCGAACAAATCGTGAAGAAAAGTTCAAATAGCCGTATCTAGTTATCCCGATTTTAATTTGAGTGATTCAAAAGGAATTGAAAATGACTTTCTTCCTATTTCAAACGCATGGTCAATCAGACAAATTGGAGTCGGAATCAAAAAATTGTGGGTATTTTAAAGTTTCACACCATTCATTCAACTTACTTATCAATTTAATCGGTAAGAAAAAGTCAATTAGTCTTAGAGTTTAATGCTAACTCTGTTATGAGTTTATCAAAAGTCGTTGGAAATATTGTTTCTTCGTCTTTCCAATGCATGTCCAATCGCTCAAATCAGAGTCAGGATGAAAACGTTATGGCTATTTGAATGTTTGTTACCCTTGGGCCAACGTACTTATCAATCTACTCAGTAATCAAAATCCAAATAGTCGTAACCATTTCTTTCGAACTATGATTTGAGTTATTCACAAGGCATTTGAAATATCGTTTCTTCCTCTTTCGAACGCATTTTCAATCACTCAAACCGGTGTCGGAAATAAAATGTTACCGCTATTTGAATGTTTTTTGCCGACCAATCAACTTACGTATCGAACAAATCGTGAAGAAAAGTTTAAATAGCCGTAACTTTTCATCCCGACTGTGATTTGAGTGATTCAAAAGGAATTGAAAATGTCTTTTCTTCCTATTTCTAATGCATGTTCAATCACACAAATTGGAGTCGGAATCAAAAAGTTGTGGTTATTTTAAAGTTTCACACCATTCATTCAACTTACTTATCAATTGAATCGGTAAGAAAAAGTCAATTCGTCTTAGAGTTTAATGACGACTCTGTTATGAGTTAATCAAAAGCAGTTGATAATATTGTTTTTTCGTCTTTCCAACGCATGTCCAATCACTCAAATCGAACTCAAGATGAAAACGTAATGGCTATTTGAATGTTTGTTAGCCTTTGGCCAACGTACTTATCAATCTACTCAGTAATCAAAATTCAAATAGTCGTAACCATTTCTTTCGAACTATGATTTGAGTTATTCACAAGGCATTTGAAATATCGTTTCTTCCTCTTTCGAACGCATTTTCAATCATTCAAACCGGTGTCGAAAATAAAATGTTACCGCTATTTGAATGTTTTTTGCCGACCAATCAACTTACTTATCGAACAAATCGTGAAGAGAAGTTTAAATAGCCGTAACTTTTTATCCCGACTGTGATTTGAGTGATTCAAAAGGAATTGAAAATGTCTTTTCTTCCTATTTCTAACACATGTTCAATCACGCAAATTGGAGTCGGAATCAAAAAGTTGTGGTTATTTTAAAGTTTCACACCATTCATTCAACTTACTTATCAATTGAATCGGTAAGAAAAAGTCAATTCGTCTTAGAGTTTAATGGTGACTCTGTTATGAGTTAATCAAAAGCAGTTGGAAATATTGTTTCTTCAACTTTCCAATGCATGTCCAATCACTCAAATCGGAGTCAGGATGAAAACGTTATGGCTATTTGAATGCTTGTTACCCATTAGCCAACGTACTTATTAGTCTAATCAATAATCAAATTCAAATAGCCGTAACCATTTCTTTCAAACAATGATTTGAGTTATTCAAAAGGCTTTTGAAATATGGTTTCTTCCTCTTTCCAACGCATTTTCAATCACTCAACTCGGAGTCGGAAATAAAATGTGACAGCCATTTGAATGTTTTTTACCTATCAATCAACTTACTTATCGAACAAATCGTGAAGAAAAGTTCAAATAGCCGTAAATTTTCATCCCGACTTTGATTTGAGTGTTTCAAAATGAATTGAAAATGGCTTTTCTTCCAATTTCTAACGCATGGTCAATGACACAAATTGGAGTCGGAATCAAAAAGTTGTGGTTATTTTAAAGTTTCACACCATTCATTCACCTTACTTATCAATTTAATCGGAAAGAAAAAGTAAATTAGTCATAGAGCTTAATGCTAACTCTGTTATGAGTTAATCAAAAGTTGTTGGAAATATGGTTTCTTCATCTTTCCAATTCATGTCCAATCACTCAAATCGGAGTCAGGATGAAAACGTTATGGCTATTTGAATGTTTGTTACCCATTAGCCAACATACTTATCAATCTAGTCAGTAATCAAAATTCAAATAGTCGTAACCATTTCTTTCGAACTATGATTTGAGTTATTCACAAGGCATTTGAAATATCGTTTCTTCCTCTTTCGAACGCATTTTCAATCACTCAAACCGGAGTCGGAAATAAAATGTTACCGCTATTTGAATGTTTTTTACCGATCAATCAACTTACTTATCGAACAAATCGTGAAAAAAAGTTCAAATAGCCGTAACTTTTCATCCCGATTGTGATTTGAGTGATTCAAAAAGAATTGAAAATGTCTTTTCTTCCTATTTCTAACGCATGTTCAATCACACAAATTGGAGTCGGAATCAAAAAGTTGTGGTCATTTTAAAGTTTCACACCATTCATTCAACTTACTTATCAATTGAATCGGTAAGAAAAAGTCAATTCGTCTTAGAGTTTAATGCTGACTCTGTTATGAGTTAATCAATAGCAGTTGGGAATATTGTTTCTTCATCTTTCCAATGCATGTCCAATCACTCAAATCGGAGTCAGGATGAAAACGTTATGGCTATTTGAATGCTTGTTACCCATTAGCCAACGTACTTATTAATCTAATCAATAATCAAAATTCAAATAGCCGTAACCATTTCCTTCGAACTATGATTTGAGTTATTCAAAAGGCGTTTCAAATATGGTTTCTTCCTATTTCCAACGCATTTTCAATCACTCAAACCGGAGTCAAAAATAAAATGTTACAGCTATTTGAATGTTTTTTAAGTATCAATCAACTTACTTATCGAACAAATTGTGAAGAAAAGTTCAAACAGCCGTAACTTTTCATTCCGACTTTAATTTGAGTGTTTCAAAATGAATTGAAAATGGCTTTTCTTCCTATTTCTAACGCATGGTCAATGACACAAATTGGAGTCGGAATCAAAAAGTTGTGGTTATTTTAAAGTTTCACACCATTCATTCACCTTACTTATCAATTGAATCGGTAAGAAATAGTCAATTCGTCTTAGAGTTTAATGCTGACTCTGTTATGAGTTAATCAAAAGCGGTTGGGAATATTGTTTCTTCATCTTTCCAACGCATGTCCAATCACTCAAATCGGAGTCAGGATGAAAACGTTATGGCTATTTGAATGCTTGTTACCCATTAGCCAACGTACTTATTAATCTAATCAATAATCAAAATTCAAATAGCCGTAACCATTTCTTTCGAACTATGATTTGAGTTATTCAAAAGGCGTTTCAAATATGGTTTCTTCCTATTTCCAATGCATTTTCAATCACTCAAACCGGAGTCGAAAATAAAATGTTACAGCTATTTGAATGTTTTTTACGTATCAATCAACTTACTTATCGAACAAATCGTGAAGAAAAGTTCAAATAGCCGTAACTTTTCATCCGGACTTTAATTTGAGTGATTCAAAAGGAATTGAAAATGACTTTCTTCCTATTTCTAACGCATGGTCAATCACACAAATTGGAGTCGGAATCAAAAAGTTGTGGTTATTTTAAAGTTTCACACCATTCATTCAACTTACTTATCAATTGAATCGGTAAGAAATAGTCAATTCGTCTTAGAGTTTAATGCTGAGTCTGTTATGAGTTAATCAAAAGCCGTTGGAAATATTGTTTTTTCATCTTTCCAATGCATGTCCAATCACTCAAATCCAACTCAAGATGACAACGTTATGGCTATTTGAATGTTTGTTACCCATTGGCCAACGTACTTATCAATCTAGTTAGTAATCAAAATTCAAATAGTCGTAACCATTTCTTTCGAACTATGATTTGAGTTATTCACAAGGCACTTAAAATATCGTTTCTTCCTCTTTCGAACGCATTTTCAATCACTCAAACCGGAGTCGGAAATAAACTTACTTATGGAACAAATCGTGAAGAAAAGTTTAAATAGTCGTAACTTTTCATCCCGATTGTGATTTGAGAGATTCAAAAAGAATTGAAAATGTCTTTTCTTCCTATTTCTAACGCATGTTCAATCACACAAATTGGAGTCGGAATCAAAAAGTTGTGGTTATTTTAAAGTTTCACACCATTCATTCAACTTACTTATCAATTGAATCGGTAAGAAAAAGTCAATTCGTCTTAGAGTTTAAGGCTGACTCTGTTATGAGTTAATCAAAAGCCGTTGGAAATATTGTTTTTTCATCTTTCCAATGCATGTCCAATCACTCAAATCGAACTCAAGATGACAACGTTATGGCTATTTGAATGTTTGTTACCCATTGGCCAACGTACTTATCAATCTAGTTAGTAATCAAAATTCAAATAGTCGTAACCATTTCTTTCGAACTATGATTTGAGTTATTCACAAGGCATTTAAAATATCGTTTCTTCCTCTTTCGAACGCATTTTCAATCACTCAAACCGGAGTCGGAAATAAAATGTTACCGCTATTTGAATGTTTTTTACCGATCAATCAACTTACTTATCGAACAAATCGTGAAGAAAAGTTCAAATAGCCGTAACTTTTCATCCCGATTGTGATTTGAGTGATTCAAAAAGAATTGAAAATATCTTTTCTTCCTATTTCTAACGCATGTTCAATCACACAAATTGGAGTCGGAATCAAAAAGTTATGGTTATTTTAAAGTTTCACACCATTCATTCAACTTACTTATCAATTGAATCGGTAAGAAAAAGTCAATTCGTCTTAGAGTTTAATGCTGACTCTGTTATGAGTTAATCAAAAGCGGTTGGGAATATTGTTTCTTCATCATTCCAATGCATGTCCAATCACTCAAATCGGAGACAGGATGAAAACGTTATGGCTATTTGAATGCTTGTTACCCATTAGCCAACGTACTTATTAATCTAATCAATAATCAAAATTCAAATAGCCGTAACCATTTCTTTCGAACTATGATTTGAGTTATTCAAAAGGCGTTTCAAATATGGTTTCTTCCTATTTCCAACGCATTTTCAATCACTCAAACCGGAGTCGAAAATAAAATGTTACAGCTATTTGAATGTTTTTTACGTATCAACCAACTTACTTATCGAACAAATCGTGAAGAAAAGTTCAAATAGCAGTAACTTTTCATCCGGACTTTAATTTGAGTGATTCAAAAGGAATTGAAAATGACTTTCTTCCTATTTCTAACGCGTGGTCAATCACAAAAATTGGAGTCGGAATCAAAAAGTTGTGGTTATTTTAAAGTTTCACACCATTCATTCAACTTACTTATCAATTGAATCGGTAAGAAATAATCAATTCGTCTGAGAGTTTAATGCTGAGTCTGTTATGAGTTAATCAAAAGCCGTTGGAAATATTGTTTTTTCATCTTTCCAATGCATGTCCAATCAATCAAATCGAACTCAAGATGACAACGTTATGGCTATTTGAATGTTTGTTACCCATTGGCCAACGTACTTATCAATCTAGTTAGTAATCAAAATTCAAATAGTCGTAACCATTTCTTTCGAACTATGATTTGAGTTATTCAAAAGGCATTTCAAATATGGTTTCTTCCTATTTCCAACGCATTTTCAATCACTCAAACCGGAGTCGAAAATAAAATGTTACAGCTATTTGAATGTTTTTTACGTATCAATCAACTTACTTATCGAACAAATCGTGAAGAAAAGTTCAAATAGCCGTAACTTTTCATCCGGACTTTAATTTGAGTGATTCAAAAGGAATTGAAAATGACTTTCTTCCTATTTCTAACGCATGGTCAATCACACAAATTGGAGTCGGAATCAAAAAGTTGTGGTTATTTTAAAGTTTCACACCATTCATTCAACTTACTTATCAATTGAATCGGTAAGAAATAGTCAATTCGTCTTAGAGTTTAATGCTGAGTCTGTTATGAGTTAATCAAAAGCCGTTGGAAATATTGTTTTTTCATCTTTCCAATGCATGTCCAATCACTCAAATCGAACTCAAGATGACAACGTTATGGCTATTTGAATGTTTGTTACCCATTGGCCAACGTACTTATCAATCTAGTTAGTAATCAAAATTCAAATAGTCGTAACCATTTTCTTTCGAACTATGATTTGAGTTATTCACAAGGCATTTAAAATATCGTTTCTTCCTCTTTCGAACGCATTTTCAATCACTCAAACCGGAGTCGAAAATAAACTTACTTATCGAACAAATCGTGAAGAAAAGTTTAAATAGTCGTAACTTTTCATCCCGATTGTGATTTGAGAGATTCAAAAAGAATTGAAAATGTCTTTTCTTCCTATTTCTAACGCATGTTCAATCACACAAATTAGAGTCGGAATCAAAAAGTTGTGGTTATTTTAAAGTTTCACACCATTCATTCAACTTACTTATCAATTGAATCGGTAAGAAAAAGTCAATTCGTCTTAGAGTTTAAGGCTGACCCTGTTATGAGTTAACCAAAAGCCGTTGGAAATATTGTTTTTTCATCTTTCCAATGCATGTCCAATCAATCAAATCGAACTCAAGGTGACAACGTTATGGCTATTTGAATGTTTGTTACCCATTGGCCAACGTACTTATCAATCTAGTTAGTAATCAAAATTCAAATAGTCGTAACCATTTCTTTCGAACTATGATTTGAGTTATTCAAAAGGCATTTAAAATATCGTTTCTTCCTATTTCCAACGCATTTTCAATCACTCAAACCGGAGTCGAAAATAAAATGTTACAGCTATTTGAATGTTTTTTACGTATCAATCAACTTACTTATCGAACAAATCGTGAAGAAAAGTTCAAATAGCCGTAACTTTTCATCCCGACTTTAATTTGAGTGATTCAAAAGGAATTGAAAATGACTTTCTTCCTATTTCTAACGCATGGTCAATCACACAAATTGGAGTCGGAATCAAAAAGTTGTGGTTATTTTAAAGTTTCACACCATTCATTCAACTTACTTATCAATTGAATCGGTAAGAAATAATCAATTCGTCTTAGAGTTTAATGCTGAGTCTGTTATGAGTTAATCAAAAGCCGTTGGAAATATTGTTTTTTCATCTTTCCAATGCATGTCCAATCACTCAAATCGAACTCAAGATGACAACGTTATGGCTGTTTGAATGTTTGTTACCCATTGGCCAACGTACTTATCAATCTAGTTAGTAATCAAAATTCAAATAGTCGTAACCATTTCTTTCGAACTATGATTTGAGTTATTCACAAGGCATTTAAAATATCGTTTCTTCCTCTTTCGAACGCATTTTCAATCACTCAAACCGGAGTCGGAAATAAACTTACTTATCGAACAAATCGTGAAGAAAAGTTTAAATAGTCGTAACTTTTCATCCCGATTGTGATTTGAGAGATTCAAAAAGAATTGAAAATGTCTTTTCTTCCTATTTCTAACGCATGTTCAATCGCACAAATTGGAGTCGGAATCAAAAAGTTGTGGTTATTTTAAAGTTTCACACCATTCATTCAACTTACTTATCAATTGAATCGGTAAGAAAAAGTCAATTCGTGTTAGAGTTTAAGGCTGACCCTGTTATGAGTTAACCAAAAGCCGTTGGAAATATTGTTTTTTCATCTTTCCAATGCATGTCCAATCAATCAAATCGAACTCAAGATGACAACGTTATGGCTATTTGAATGTTTGTTACCCATTGGCCAACGTACTTATCAATCTAGTTAGTAATCAAAATTCAAATAGTCGTAACCATTTCTTTCGAACTATGATTTGAGTTATTCAAAAGGCATTTCAAATATGGTTTCTTCCTATTTCCAACGCATTTTCAATCACTCAAACCGGAGTCGAAAATAAAATGTTACAGCTATTTGAATGTTTTTTACGTATCAATCAACTTACTTATCGAACAAATCGTGAAGAAAAGTTCAAATAGCCGTAACTTTTCATCCGGACTTTAATTTGAGTGATTCAAAAGGAATTGAAAATGACTTTCTTCCTATTTCTAACGCATGGTCAATCACACAAATTGGAGTCGGAATCAAAAAGTTGTGGTTATTTTAAAGTTTCACACCATTCATTCAACTTACTTATCAATTGAATCGGTAAGAAATAGTCAATTCGTCTTAGAGTTTAATGCTGAGTCTGTTATGAGTTAATCAAAAGCCGTTGGAAATATTGTTTTTTCATCTTTCCAATGCATGTCCAATCACTCAAATCGAACTCAAGATGACAACGTTATGGCTATTTGAATGTTTGTTACCCATTGGCCAACGTACTTATCAATCTAGTTAGTAATCAAAATTCAAATAGTCGTAACCATTTTCTTTCGAACTATGATTTGAGTTATTCACAAGGCATTTAAAATATCGTTTCTTCCTCTTTCGAACGCATTTTCAATCACTCAAACCGGAGTCGGAAATAAACTTACTTATCGAACAAATCGTGAAGAAAATTTTATATAGTCGTAACATT
Organism: Paratinospora sagittata; assembly: GCA_035771175.1. NCBI lineage: Eukaryota > Viridiplantae > Streptophyta > Magnoliopsida > Ranunculales > Menispermaceae > Paratinospora > Paratinospora sagittata. The sequence goes on from CM069602.1 coordinate 38,597,927, forward strand.
TCATCCCGATTGTGATTTGAGAGATTCAAAAAGAATTGAAAATGTCTTTTCTTCCTATTTCTAACGCATGTTCAATCACACAAATTGGAGTCGGAATCAAAAAGTTATGGTTATTTTAAAGTTTCACACCATTCATTCAACTTACTTATCAATTGAATCGGTAAGAAAAAGTCAATTCGCCTTAGAGTTTAATGCTGACTCTGTTATGAGTTAATCAAAAGCGGTTGGGAATATTGTTTCTTCATCTTTCCAATGCATGTCCATTCACTCAAATCGGAGTCAGGATGAAAACGTTATGGCTATTTGAATCCTTGTTACCCATTAGCCAACGTACTTATTAATCTAATCAATAATCAAAATTGAAATAGCCGTAACCATTTCTTTCGAACTATGATTTGAGTTATTCAAAAGGCGTTCCAAATATGGTTTCTTCCTATTTGCAACGCATTTTCAATCACTCAAACCGGAGTCGAAAATAAAATGTTACAGCTATTTGAATGTTTTTTACGTATCAATCAACTTACTTATCGAACAAATCGTGAAGAAAAGTTCAAATAGCCTTAACTTTTCATCCGGACTTTAATTTGAGTGATTCAAAAGGAATTGAAAATGACTTTCTTCCTATTTCTAACGCATGGTCAATCACACAAATTGGAGTCGGAATCAAAAAGTTGTGGTTATTTTAAAGTTTCACACCATTCATTCAACTTACTTATCAATTGAATCGGTAAGAAATAGTCAATTCGTCTTAGAGTTTAATGCTGAGTCTGTTATGAGTTAATCAAAAGCCGTTGGAAATATTGTTTTTTCATCTTTCCAATGCATGTCCAATCACTCAAATCGAACTCAAGATGACAACGTTATGGCTATTTGAATGTTTGTTACCCATTGGCCAACGTACTTATCAATCTAGTTAGTAATCAAAATTCAAATAGTCGTAACCATTTCTTTCGAACTATGATTTGAGTTATTCACAAGGCATTTAAAATATCGTTTCTTCCTCTTTCGAACGCATTTTCAATCACTCAAACCGGAGTCGGAAATAAACTTACTTATCGAACAAATCGTGAAGAAAAGTTCAAATAGCCGTAACTTTTCATCCCGATTGTGATTTGAGTGATTCAAAAAGAATTGAAAATATCTTTTCTTCCTATTTCTAACGCATGTTCAATCACACAAATTGGAGTCGGAATCAAAAAGTTGTGGTTATTTTAAAGTTTCACACCATTCATTCAACTTACTTATCAATTGAATCGGTAAGAAAAAGTCAATTCGTCTTAGAGTTTAAGGCTGACCCTGTTATGAATTAATCAAAAGCCGTTGGAAATATTGTTTTTTCATCTTTCCAATGCATTCCCAATCACTCAAATCGAACTCAAGATGACAACGTTATGGCTATTTGAATGTTTGTTACCCATTGGCCAACGTACTTATCAATCTCGATAGTAATCAAAATTCAAATAGTCGTAACCATTTCTTTCGAACTATGATTTGAGTTATTCACAAGGCATTTAAAATATCGTTTCTTCCTCTTTCGAACGCATTTTCAATCACTCAAACCGGAGTCGGAAATAAAATGTTACCGCTATTTGAATGTTTTTTACCGATCAATCAACTTACTTATCGAACAAATCGTGAAGAAAAGTTCAAATAGCCGTAACTTTTCATCCCGATTGTGATTTGAGTGATTCAAAAAGAATTGAAAATATCTTTTCTTCCTATTTCTAACGCATGTTCAATCACACAAATTGGAGTCGGAATCAAAAAGTTATGGTTATTTTAAAGTTTCACACCATTCATTCAACATACTTATCAATTGAATCGGTAAGAAAAAGTCAATTCGTCTTAGAGTTTAATGCTGACTCTGTTATGAGTTAATCAAAAGCGGTTGGGAATATTGTTTCTTCATCTTTCCAATGCATGTCCAATCACTCAAATCGGAGTCAGGATGAAAACGTTATGGCTATTTGAATGCTTGTTACCCATTAGCCAACGTACTTATTAATCTAATCAATAATCAAAATTGAAATAGCCGTAACCATTTCTTTCGAACTATGATTTGAGTTATTCAAAAGGCGTTTCAAATATGGTTTCTTCCTATTTGCAACGCATTTTCAATCACTCAAACCGGAGTCGAAAATAAAATGTTACAGCTATTTGAATGTTTTTTACGTATCAATCAACTTACTTATCGAACAAATCGTGAAGAAAAGTTCAAATAGCCGTAACTTTTCATCCGGACTTTAATTTGAGTGATTCAAAAGGAATTGAAAATGACTTTCTTCCTATTTCTAACGCATGGTCAATCACACAAATTGGAGTCGGAATCAAAAAGTTGTGGTTATTTTAAAGTTTCACACCATTCATTCAACTTACTTATCAATTGAATCGGTAAGAAATAGTCAATTCGTCTTAGAGTTTAATGCTGAGTCTGTTATGAGTTAATCAAAAGCCGTTGGAAATATTGTTTTTTCATCTTTCCAATGCATGTCCAATCACTCAAATCGAACTCAAGATGACAACGTTATGGCTATTTGAATGTTTGTTACCCATTGGCCAACGTACTTATCAATCTAGTTAGTAATCAAAATTCAAATAGTCGTAACCATTTCTTTCGAACTATGATTTGAGTTATTTACAAGGCATTTAAAATATCGTTTCTTCCTCTTTCGAACGCATTTTCAATCACTCAAACCGGAGTCGGAAATAAACTTACTTATCGAACAAATCGTGAAGAAAAGTTTAAATAGTCGTAACTTTTCATCCCGATTGTGATTTGAGAGATTCAAAAAGAATTGAAAATGTCTTTTCTTCCTATTTCTAACGCATGTTCAATCACACAAATTGGAGTCGGAATCAAAAAGTTATGGTTATTTTAAAGTTTCACACCATTCATTCAACTTACTTATCAATTGAATCGGTAAGAAAAAGTCAATTCGTCTTAGAGTTTAATGCTGACTCTGTTATGAGTTAATCAAAAGCGGTTGGGAATATTGTTTCTTCATCTTTCCAATGCATGTCCAATCACTCAAATCGGAGTCAGGAAGAAAACGTTATGGCTATTTGAATGCTTGTTACCCATTAGCCAACGTACTTATTAATCTAATCAATAATCAAAATTGAAATAGCCGTAACCATTTCTTTCGAACTATGATTTGAGTTATTCAAAAGGCGTTTCAAATATGGTTTCTTCCTATTTGCAACGCATTTTCAATCACTCAAACCGGAGTCGAAAATAAAATGTTACAGCTATTTGAATGTTTTTTACGTATCAATCAACTTACTTATCGAACAAATCGTGAAGAAAAGTTCAAATAGCCGTAACTTTTCATCCGGACTTTAATTTGAGTGATTCAAAAGGAATTGAAAATGACTTTCTTCCTATTTCTAACGCATGGTCAATCACACAAATTGGAGTCGGAATCAAAAAGTTGTGGTTATTTTAAAGTTTCACACCATTCATTCAACTTACTTATCAATTGAATCGGTAAGAAATAGTCAATTCGTCTTAGAGTTTAATGCTGAGTCTGTTATGAGTTAATCAAAAGCCGTTGGAAATATTGTTTTTTCATCTTTCCAATGCATGTCCAATCACTCAAATCGAACTCAAGATGACAACGTTATGGCTATTTGAATGTTTGTTACCCATTGGCCAACGTACTTATCAATCTAGTTAGTAATCAAAATTCAAATAGTCGTAACCATTTCTTTCGAACTATGATTTGAGTTATTCACAAGGCATTTAAAATATCGTTTCTTCCTCTTTCGAACGCATTTTCAATCACTCAAACCGGAGTCGGAAATAAACTTACTTATCGAACAAATCGTGAAGAAAAGTTTAAATAGTCGTAACTTTTCATCCCGATTGTGATTTGAGAGATTCAAAAAGAATTGAAAATGTCTTTTCTTCCTATTTCTAACGCATGTTCAATCACACAAATTGGAGTCGGAATCAAAAAGTTGTGGTTATTTTAAAGTTTCACACCATTCATTCAACTTACTTATCAATTGAATCGGTAAGAAAAAGTCAATTCGTCTTAGAGTTTAAGGCTGACCCTGTTACGAGTTAATCAAAAGCCGTTGGAAATATTGTTTTTTCATCTTTCCAATGCATGTCCAATCACTCAAATCGAACTCAAGATGACAACGTTATGGCTATTTGAATGTTTGTTACCCATTGGCCAACGTACTTATCAATCTAGATAGTAATCAAAATTCAAATAGTCGTAACCATTTCTTTCGAACTATGATTTGAGTTATTAACAAGGCATTTAGAATATCGTTTCTTCCTCTTTCGAACGCATTTTCAATCACTCAAACCGGAGTCGGAAATAAAATGTTACCGCTATTTGAATGTTTTTTACCGATCAATCAACTTACTTATCGAACAAATCGTGAAGAAAAGTTCAAATTGCCGTAACTTTTCATCCCGATTGTGATTTGAGTGATTCAAAAAGAATTGAAAATGACTTTCTTCCTATTTCTAACGCATGGTCAATCACACAAATTGGAGTCGGAATCAAAAAGTTGTGGTTATTTTAAAGTTTCACACCATTCATTCAACTTACTTATCAATTGAATCGGTAAGAAATAGTCAATTCGTCTTAGAGTTTAATGCTGAGTCTGTTATGAGTTAATCAAAAGCCGTTGGAAATATTGTTTTTTCATCTTTCCAATGCATGTCCAATCACTCAAATCGAACTCAAGATGACAACGTTATGGCTATTTGAATGTTTGTTACCCATTGGCCAACGTACTTATCAATCTAGTTAGTAATCAAAATTCAAATAGTCGTAACCATTTCTTTCGAACTATGATTTGAGTTATTCACAAGGCATTTAAAATATCGTTTCTTCCTCTTTCGAACGCATTTTCAATCACTCAAACCGGAGTCGGAAATAAACTTACTTATCGAACAAATCGTGAAGAAAAGTTTAAATAGTCGTAACTTTTCATCCCGATTGTGATTTGAGAGATTCAAAAAGAATTGAAAATGTCTTTTCTTCCTATTTCTAACGCATGTTCAATCACACAAATTGGAGTCGGAATCAAAAAGTTGTGGTTATTTTAAAGTTTCACACCATTCATTCAACTTACTTATCAATTGAATCGGTAAGAAAAAGTCAATTCGTCTTAGAGTTTAAGGCTGACCCTGTTATGAGTTAATCAAAAGCCGTTGGAAATATTGTTTTTTCATCTTTCCAATGCATGTCCAATCACTCAAATCGAACTCAAGATGGCAACGTTATGGCTATTTGAATGTTTGTTACCCATTGGCCAACGTACTTATCAATCTAGATAGTAATCAAAATTCAAATAGTCGTAACCATTTCTTTCGAACTATGATTTGAGTTATTCACAAGGCATTTAAAATATCGTTTCTTCCTCTTTCGAACGCATTTTCAATCACTCAAACCGGAGTCGGAAATAAAATGTTACCGCTATTTGAATGTTTTTTACCGATCAATCAACTTACTTATCGAACAAATCGTGAAGAAAAGTTCAAATAGCCGTAACTTTTCATCCCGATTGTGATTTGAGTGATTCAAAAAGAATTGAAAATATCTTTTCTTCCTATTTCTAACGCATGTTCAATCACACAAATTGGAGTTGGAATCAAAAAGTTATGGTTATTTTAAAGTTTCACACCATTCATTCAACTTACTTATCAATTGAATCGGTAAGAAAAAGTCAATTCGTCTTAGAGTTTAATGCTGACTCTGTTATGAGTTAATCAAAAGCGGTTGGGAATATTGTTTCTTCATCTTTCCAATGCATGTCCAATCACTCAAATCGGAGTCAGGATGAAAACGTTATGGCTATTTGAATGCTTGTTACCCATTAGCCAACGTACTTATTAATCTAATCAATAATCAAAATTGAAATAGCCGTAACCATTTCTTTCGAACTATGATTTGAGTTATTCAAAAGGCGTTTCAAATATGGTTTCTTCCTATTTGCAACGCATTTTCAATCACTCAAACCGGAGTCGAAAATAAAATGTTACAGCTATTTGAATGTTTTTTACGTATCAATCAACTTACTTATCGAACAAATCGTGAAGAAAAGTTCAAATAGCCGTAACTTTTCATCCGGACTTTAATTTGAGTGATTCAAAAGGAATTGAAAATGACTTTCTTCCTATTTCTAACGCATGGTCAATCACACAAATTGGAGTCGGAATCAAAAAGTTGTGGTTATTTTAAAGTTTCACACCATTCATTCAACTTACTTATCAATTGAATCGGTAAGAAATAGTCAATTCGTCTTAGAGTTTAATGCTGAGTCTGTTATGAGTTAATCAAAAGCCGTTGGAAATATTGTTTTTTCATCTTTCCAATGCATGTCCAATCACTCAAATCGAACTCAAGATGACAACGTTATGGCTATTTGAATGTTTGTTACCCATTGGCCAACGTACTTATCAATCTAGTTAGTAATCAAAATTCAAATAGTCGTAACCATTTCTTTCGAACTATGATTTGAGTTATTCACAAGGCATTTAAAATATCGTTTCTTCCTCTTTCGACCGCATTTTCAATCACTCAAACCGGAGTCGGAAATAAACTTACTTATCGAACAAATCGTGAAGAAAAGTTTAAATAGTCGTAACTTTTCATCCCGATTGTGATTTGAGAGATTCAAAAAGAATTGAAAATGTCTTTTCTTCCTATTTCTAACGCATGTTCAATCACACAAATTGGAGTCGGAATCAAAAAGTTGTGGTTATTTTAAAGTTTCACACCATTCATTCAACTTACTTATCAATTGAATCGGTAAGAAAAAGTCAATTCGTCTTAGAGTTTAAGGCTGACCCTGTTATGAGTTAATCAAAAGCCGTTGGAAATATTGTTTTTTCTTCTTTCCAATGCATGTCCAATCACTCAAATCGAACTCAAGATGACAACGTTATGGCTATTTGAATGTTTGTTACCCATTGGCCAACGTACTTATCAATCTAGATAGTAATCAAAATTCAAATAGTCGTAACCATTTCTTTCGAACTATGATTTGAGTTATTAACAAGGCATTTAAAATATCGTTTCTTCCTCTTTCGAACGCATTTTCAATCACTCAAACCGGAGTCGGAAATAAAATGTTACCGCTATTTGAATGTTTTTTACCGATCAATCAACTTACTTATCGAACAAATCGTGAAGAAAAGTTCAAATTGCCGTAACTTTTCATCCCGATTGTGATTTGAGTGATTCAAAAAGAATTGAAAATATCTTTTCTTCCTATTTCTAACGCATGTTCAATCACACAAATTGGAGTCGGAATCAAAAAGTTATGGTTATTTTAAAGTTTCACACCATTCATTCAACTTACTTATCAATTGAATCGGTAAGAAAAAGTCAATTCGTCTTAGAGTTTAATGCTGACTCTGTTATGAGTTAATCAAAAGCGGTTGGGAATATTGTTTCTTCATCTTTCCAATGCCTGTCCAATCACTCAAATCGGAGTCAGGATGAAAACGTTATGGCTTTTTGAATGCTTGTTACCCATTAGCCAACGTACTTATTAATCTAATCAATAATCAAAATTGAAATAGCCGTAACCATTTCTTTCGAACTATGATTTGAGTTATTCAAAAGGCGTTTCAAATATGGTTTCTTCCTATTTGCAACGCATTTTCAATCACTCAAACCGGAGTCGAAAATAAAATGTTACAGCTATTTGAATGTTTTTTACGTATCAATCAACTTACTTATCGAACAAATCGTGAAGAAAAGTTCAAATAGCCGTAACTTTTCATCCGGACTTTAATTTGAGTGATTCAAAAGGAATTGAAAATGACTTTCTTCCTATTTCTAACGCATGGTCAATCACACAAATTGGAGTCGGAATCAAAAAGTTGTGGTTATTTTAAAGTTTCACACCATTCATTCAACTTACTTATCAATTGAATCGGTAAGAAATAGTCAATTCGTCTTAGAGTTTAATGCTGAGTCTGTTATGAGTTAATCAAAAGCCGTTGGAAATATTGTTTTTTCATCTTTCCAATGCATGTCCAATCACTCAAATCGAACTCAAGATGACAACGTTATGGCTATTTGAATGTTTGTTACCCATTGGCCAACGTACTTATCAATCTAGTTAGTAATCAAAATTCAAATAGTCGTAACCATTTCTTTTGAACTATGATTTGAGTTATTCACAAGGCATTTAAAATATCGTTTCTTCCTCTTTCGAACGCATTTTCAATCACTCAAACCGGAGTCGGAAATAAACTTACTTATCGAACAAATCGTGAAGAAAAGTTTAAATAGTCGTAACTTTTCATCCCGATTGTGATTTGAGAGATTCAAAAAGAATTGAAAATGTCTTTTCTTCCTATTTCTAACGCATGTTCAATCACACAAATTGGAGTCGGAATCAAAAAGTTGTGGTTATTTTAAAGTTTCACACCATTCATTCAACTTACTTATCAATTGAATCGGTAAGAAAAAGTCAATTCGTCTTAGAGTTTAAGGCTGACCCTGTTATGAGTTAATCAAAAGCCGTTGGAAATATTGTTTTTTCATCTTTCCAATGCATGTCCAATCACTCAAATCGAACTCAAGATGACAACGTTATGGCTATTTGAATGTTTGTTACCCATTGGCCAACGTACTTATCAATCTAGATAGTAATCAAAATTCAAATAGTCGTAACCATTTCTTTCGAACTATGATTTGAGTTATTCACAAGGCATTTAAAATATCGTTTCTTCCTCTTTCGAACGCATTTTCAATCACTCAAACCGGAGTCGGAAATAAACTTACTTATCGAACAAATCGTGAAGAAAAGTTCAAATAGCCGTAACTTTTCATCCCGATTGTGATTTGAGTGATTCAAAAAGAATTGAAAATATCTTTTCTTCCTATTTCTAACGCATGTTCAATCACACAAATTGGAGTCGGAATCAAAAAGTTATGGTTATTTTAAAGTTTCACACCATTCATTCGACTTACTTATCAATTGAATCGGTAAGAAAAAGTCCATTCGTCTTAGAGTTTAATGCTGACTCTGTTATGAGTTAATCAAAAGCGGTTGGGAATATTGTTTCTTCATCTTTCCAATGCATGTCCAATCACTCAAATCGGAGTCAGGATGAAAACGTTATGGCTATTTGAATGCTTGTTACCCATTAGCCAACGTACTTATTAATCTAATCAATAATCAAAATTCAAATAGCCGTAACCATTTCTTTCGAACTATGATTTGAGTTATTCAAAAGGCGTTTCAAATATGGTTTCTTCCTATTTCCAACGCATTTTCAATCACTCAAACCGTAGTCGAAAATAAAATGTTACAGCTATTTGAATGTTTATTACGTATCAATCAACTTACTTATCGAACAAATCGTGAAGAAAAGTTCAAATAGCCGTAACTTTTCATCCGGACTTTAATTTGAGTGATTCAAAAGGAATTGAAAATGACTTTCTTCCTATTTCTAACGCATGGTCAATCACACAAATTGGAGTCAGAATCAAAAAGTTGTGGTTATTTTAAAGTTTCACACCATTCATTCAACTTACTTATCAATTGAATCGGTAAGAAATAGTCAATTCGTCTTAGAGTTTAATGCTGAGTCTGTTATGAGTTAATCAAAAGCCGTTGGAAATATTGTTTTTTCATCTTTCCAATGCATGTCCAATCACTCAAATCGAACTCAAGATGACAACGTTATGGCTATTTGAATGTTTGTTACCCATTGGCCAACGTACTTATCAATCTAGTTAGTAATCAAAATTCAAATAGTCGTAACCATTTCTTTCGAACTATGATTTGAGTTATTCACAAGGCATTTAAAATATCGTTTCTTCCTCTTTCGAACGCATTTTCAATCACTCAAACCGGAGTCGGAAATAAACTTACTTATCGAACAAATCGTGAAGAAAAGTTTAAATAGTCGTAACTTTTCATCTCGATTGTGATTTGAGAGATTCAAAAAGAATTGAAAATGTCTTTTCTTCCTATTTCTAACGCATGTTCAATCACACAAATTGGAGTCGGAATCAAAAAGTTGTGGTTATTTTAAAGTTTCACACCATTCATTCAACTTACTTATCAATTGAATCGGTAAGAAAAAGTCAATTCGTCTTAGAGTTTAAGGCTGACCCTGTTATGAGTTAATCAAAAGCCGTTGGAAATATTGTTTTTTCACCTTTCCAATGCATGTCCAATCACTCAAATCGAACTCAAGATGACAACGTTATGGCTATTTGAATGTTTGTTACCCATTGGCCAACGTACTTATCAATCTAGATAGTAATCAAAATTCAAATAGTCGTAACCATTTCTTTCGAACTATGATTTGAGTTATTCACAAGGCATTTAAAATATCGTTTCTTCCTCTTTCGAACGCATTTTCAATCACTCAAACCGGAGTCGGAAATAAAATGTTACCGCTATTTGAATGTTTTTTACCGATCAATCAACTTACTTATCGAACAAATCGTGAAGAAAAGTTCAAATAGCCGTAACTTTTCATCCCGATTGTGATTTGAGTGATTCAAAAAGAATTGAAAATATCTTTTCTTCCTATTTCTAACGCATGTTCAATCACACAAATTGGAGTCGGAATCAAAAAGTTATGGTTATTTTAAAGTTTCACACCATTCATTCAACTTACTTATCAATTGAATCGGTAAGAAAAAGTCAATCCGTCTTAGAGTTTAATGCTGACTCTGTTATGAGTTAATCAAAAGCGGTTGGGAATATTGTTTCTTCATCTTTCCAATGCATGTCCAATCACTCAAATCGGAGTCAGGATGAAAACGTTATGGCTATTTGAATGCTTGTTACCCATTAGCCAACGTACTTATTAATCTAATCAATAATCAAAATTCAAATAGCCGTAACCATTTCTTTCGAACTTTGATTTGAGTTATTCAAAAGGCGTTTCAAATATGGTTTCTTCCTATTTCCAACGCATTTTCAATCATTCAAACCGGAGTCGAAAATAAAATGTTACAGCTATTTGAATGTTTTTTACGTATCAATCAACTTACTTATCGAACAAATCGTGAAGAAAAGTTCAAATAGCCGTAACTTTTCATCCGGACTTTAATTTGAGTGATTCAAAAGGAATTGAAAATGACTTTCTTCCTATTTCTAACGCATGGTCAATCACACAAATTGGAGTCGGAATCAAAAAGTTGTGGTTATTTTAAAGTTTCACACCATTCATTCAACTTACTTATCAATTGAATCGGTAAGAAATAGTCAATTCGTCTTAGAGTTTAATGCTGAGTCTGTTATGAGTTAATCAAAAGCCGTTGGAAATATTATTTTTTCATCTTTCCAATGCATGTCCAATCACTCAAATCGAAGTCAAGATGACAACGTTATGGCTATTTGAATGTTTGTTACCCATTGGCCAAAGTACTTATCAATCTAGTTAGTAATCAAAATTCAAATAGTCGTAACCATTTCTTTCGAACTATGATTTGAGTTATTCACAAGGCATTTAAAATATTGTTTCTTCCTCTTTCGAACGCATTTTCAATCACTCAAACCGGAGTCGGAAATAAAATGTTACCGCTATTTGAATGTCTTTTACCGATCAATCAACTTACTTATCGAACAAATCGTGAAGAAAAGTTCAAATAGCCGTAACTGTTCATCCCGATTGTGATTTGAGTGATTCAAAAAGAATTGAAAATATCTTTTCTTCCTATTTCTAACGCATGTTCAATCACACAAATTGGAGTCGGAATCAAAAAGTTTTGGTTATTTTAAAGTTTCACACCATTCATTCAACTTACTTATCAATTGAATCGGTAAGAAAAAGTCAATTCGTCTTAGAGTTTAATGCTGACTCTGTTATGAGTTAATCAAAAGCGGTTGGGAATATTGTTTCTTCATCTTTCCAATGCATGTCCAATCACTCAAATCGGAGTCAGGATGAAAACGTTACGGCTATTTGAATGCTTGTTACCCATTAGCCAACGTACTTATTAATCTAATCAATAATCAAAATTGAAATAGCCGTAACCATTTCTTTCGAACTATGATTTGAGTTATTCAAAAGGCGTTTCAAATATGGTTTCTTCCTATTTGCAACGCATTTTCAATCACTCAAATCGGAGTCGAAAATAAAATGTTACAGCTATTTGAATGTTTTTTACGTATCAATCAACTTACTTATCGAACAAATCGTGAAGAAAAGTTCAAATAGCCGTAACTTTTCATCCGGACTTTAATTTGAGTGATTCAAAAGGAATTGAAAATGACTTTCTTCCTATTCCTAACGCATGGTCAATCACACAAATTGGAATCGGAATCAAAAAGTTGTGGTTATTTTAAAGTTTCACACCATTCATTCAACTTACTTATCAATTGAATCGGTAAGAAATAGTCAATTCGTCTTAGAGTTTAATGCTGAGTCTGTTATGAGTTAATCAAAAGCCGTTGGAAATATTGTTTTTTCATCTTTCCAATGCATGTCCAATCACTCAAATCGAACTGAAGATGACAACGTTATGGCTATTTGAATGTTTGTTACCCATTGGCCAACGTACTTATCAATCTAGTTAGTAATCAAAATTCAAATAGTCGTAACCATTTCTTTCGAACTATGATTTGAGTTATTCACAAGGCATTTAAAATATCGTTTCTTCCTCTTTCGAACGCATTTTCAATCACTCAAACCGGAGTCGGAAATAAACTTACTTATCGAACAAATCGTGAAGAAAAGTTCAAATAGCCGTAACTTTTCATCCCGATTGTGATTTGAGTGATTCAAAAAGAATTGAAAATATCTTTTCTTCCTATTTCTAACGCATGTTCAATCACACAAATTGGAGTCGGAATCAAAAAGTTATGGTTATTTTAAAGTTTCACACCATTCATTCAACTTACTTATCAATTGAGTCGGTAAGAAAAAGTCAATTCGTCTTAGAGTTTAATGCTGACTCTGTTATGAGTTAATCAAAAGCGGTTGGGAATATTGTTTCTTCATCTTTCCAATGCATGTCCAATCACTCAAATCAGAGTCAGGATGAAAACGTTATGGCTATTTGAATGCTTGTTACCCATTAGCCAACGTACTTATTAATCTAATCAATAATCAAAATTCAAATAGCCGTAACCATTTCTTTCGAACTATGATTTGAGTTATTCAAAAGGCGTTTCAAATATGGTTTCTTCCTATTTCCAACGCATTTTCAATCACTCAAACCGTAGTCGAAAATAAAATGTTACAGCTATTTGAATGTTTATTACGTATCAATCAACTTACTTATCGAACAAATCGTGAAGAAAAGTTCAAATAGCCGTAACTTTTCATCCGGACTTTAATTTGAGTGATTCAAAAGGAATTGAAAATGACTTTCTTCCTATTTCTAACGCATGGTCAATCACACAAATTGGAGTCGGAATTAAAAAGTTGTGGTTATTTTAAAGTTTCACACCATTCATTCAACTTACTTATCAATTGAATCGGTAAGAAATAGTCAATTCGTCTTAGAGTTTAATGCTGAGTCTGTTATGAGTTAATCAAAAGCCGTTGGAAATATTGTTTTTTCATCTTTCCAATGCATGTCCAATCACTCAAATCGAACTCAAGATGACAACGTTATGGCTATTTGAATGTTTGTTACCCATTGGCCAACGTACTTATCAATCTAGTTAGTAATCAAAATTCAAATAGTCGTAACCATTTCTTTCGAACTATGATTTGAGTTATTCACAAGGCATTTAAAATATCGTTTCTTCCTCTTTCGAACGCATTTTCAATCACTAAAACCGGAGTCGGAAATAAACTTACTTATCGAACAAATCGTGAAGAAAAGTTTAAATAGTCGTAACTTTTCATCCCGATTGTGATTTGAGAGATTCAAAAAGAATTGAAAATGTCTTTTCTTCCTATTTCTAACGCATGTTCAATCACACAAATTGGAGTCGGAATCAAAAAGTTGTGGTTATTTTAAAGTTTCACACCATTCATTCAACTTACTTATCAATTGAATCGGTAAGAAAAAGTCAATTCGTCTTAGAGTTTAAGGCTGACCCTGTTATGAGTTAATCAAAAGCCGTTGGAAATATTGTTTTTTCATCTTTCCAATGCATGTCCAATCACTCAAATCGAACTCAAGATGACAACGTTATGGCTATTTGAATGTTTGTTACCCATTGGCCAACGTACTTATCAATCTAGATAGTAATCAAAATTCAAATAGTCGTAACCATTTCTTTCGAACTATGATTTGAGTTATTCACAAGGCATTTAAAATATCGTTTCTTCCTCTTTCGAACGCATTTTCAATCACTCAAACCGGAGTCGGAAATAAAATGTTACCGCTATTTGAATGTTTTTTACCGATCAATCAACTTACTTATCGAACAAATCGTGAAGAAAAGTTCAAATAGCCGTAACTTTTCATCCCGATTGTGATTTGAGTGATTCAAAAAGAATTGAAAATATCTTTTCTTCCTATTTCTAACGCATGTTCAATCACACAAATTGGAGTCGGAATCAAAAAGTTATGGTTATTTTAAAGTTTCACACCATTCATTCAACTTACTTATCAATTGAATCGGTAAGAAAAAGTCAATTCGTCTTAGAGTTTAATGCTGACTCTGTTATGAGTTAATCAAAAGCGGTTGGGAATATTGTTTCTTCATCTTTCCAATGCATGTCCAATCACTCAAATCGGAGTCAGGATGAAAACGTTATGGGTATTTGAATGCTTGTTACCCATTAGCCAACGTACTTATTAATCTAATCAATAATCAAAATTCAAATAGCCGTAACCATTTCTTTCGAACTTTGATTTGAGTTATTCAAAAGGCGTTTCAAATATGGTTTCTTCCTATTTCCAACGCATTTTCAATCATTCAAACCGGAGTCGAAAATAAAATGTTACAGCTATTTGAATGTTTTTTTCGTATCAATCAACTTACTTATCGAACAAATCGTGAAGAAAAGTTCAAATAGCCGTAACTTTTCATCCGGACTTTAATTTGAGTGATTCAAAAGGAATTGAAAATGACTTTCTTCCTATTTCTAACGCATGGTCAATCACACAAATTGGAGTCGGAATCAAAAAGTTGTGGTTATTTTAAAGTTTCACACCATTCATTCAACTTACTTATCAATTGAATCGGTAAGAAATAGTCAATTCGTCTTAGAGTTTAATGCTGAGTCTGTTATGAGTTAATCAAAAGCCGTTGGAAATATTGTTTTTTCATCTTTCCAATGCATGTCCAATCACTCAAATCGAACTCAAGATGACAACGTTATGGCTATTTGAATGTTTGTTACCCATTGGCCAACGTACTTATCAATCTAGTTAGTAATCAAAATTCAAATAGTCGTAACCATTTCTTTCGAACTATGATTTGAGTTATTCACAAGGCATTTAAAATATCGTTTCTTCCTCTTTCGAACGCATTTTCAATTACTCAAACCGGAGTCGGAAATAAACTTACTTATCGAACAAATCGTGAAGAAAAGTTTAAATAGTCGTAACTTTTCATCCCGATTGCCATTTGAGAGATTCAAAAAGAATTGAAAACGTCTTTTCTTCCTATTTCTAACGCATGTTCAATCACACAAATTGGAGTCGGAATCAAAAAGTTGTGGTTATTTTAAAGTTTCACACCATTCATTCAACTTACTTATCAATTGAATCGGTAAGAAAAAGTCAATTCGTCTTAGAGTTTAAGGCTGACCCTGTTATGAGTTAATCAAAAGCCGTTGGAAATATTGTTTTTTCATCTTTCCAATGCATTGCCAATCACTCAAATCGAACTCAAGATGACAACGTTATGGCTATTTGAATGTTTGTTACCCATTGGCCAACGTACTTATCAATCTAGTTAGTAATCAAAATTCAAATAGTCGTAACCATTTCTTTCGAACTATGATTTGAGTTATTCACAAGGCATTTAAAATATCGTTTCTTCCTCTTTCGAACGCATTTTCAATCTCTCAAACCGGAGTCGGAAATAAAATGTTAACGCTATTTGAATGTTTTTTACCGATCAATCAACTTACTTATCGAACAAATCGTGAAGAAAAGTTCAAATAGCCGTAACTTTTCATCCCGATTGTGATTTGAGTGATTCAAAAAGAATTGAAAATATCTTTTCTTCCTATTTCTAACGCATGTTCAATCACACAAATTGGAGTCGGAATCAAAAAGTTACGGTTATTTTAAAGTTTCACACCATTCATTCAACTTACTTATCAATTGAATCGGTAAGAAAAAGTCAATTCGTCTTAGAGTTTAATGCTGACTCTGTTATGAGTTAATCAAAAGCGGTTGGGAATATTGTTTCTTCATCTTTCCAATGCATGTCCAATCACTCAAATCGGAGTCAGGATGAAAACGTTACGGCTATTTGAATGCTTGTTACCCATTAGCCAACGTACTTATTAATCTAATCAATAATCAAAATTCAAATAGCCGTAACCATTTCTTTCGAACTATGATTTGAGTTATTCAAAAGGCGTTTCAAATATGGTTTCTTCCTATTTCCAACGCATTTTCAATCACTCAAACCGGAGTCAAAAATAAAATGTTACAGCTATTTGAATGTCTTTTACGTATCAATCAACTTACTTATCGAACAAATCGTGAAGAAAAGTTCAAATAGCCGTAACTTTTCATCTGGACTTTAATTTGAGTGATTCAAAAGGAATTGAAAATGACTTTCTTCCTATTTCTAACGCATGGTCAATCACACAAATTGGAGTCGGAATCAAAAAGTTGTGGTTATTTTAAAGTTTCACACCATTCATTCAACTTACTTATCAATTGAATCGGTAAGAAATAGTCAATTCGTCTTAGAGTTTAATGCTGAGTCTGTTATGAGTTAATCAAAAGCCGTTGGAAATATTGTTTTTTCATCTTTCCAATGCATGTCCAATCACTCAAATCGAACTCAAGATGACAACGTTATGGCTATTTGAATGTTTGTTACCCATTGGCCAACGTACTTATCAATCTAGTTTGTAATCAAAATTCAAATAGTCGTAACCATTTCTTTCGAACTATGATTTGAGTTATTCACAAGGCATTTAAAATATCGTTTCTTCCTCTTTCGAACGCATTTTCAATCACTCAAACCGGAGTCGGAAATAAACTTACTTATCGAACAAATCGTGAAGAAAAGTTTAAATAGTCGTAACTTTTCATCCCGATTGTGATTTGAGAGATTCAAAAAGAATTGATAATGTCTTTTCTTCCTATTTCTAAGGCATGTTCAATCACACAAATTGGAGTCGGAATCAAAAAGTTGTGGTTATTTTAAAGTTTCACACCATTCATTCAACTTACTTATCAATTGAATCGGTAAGAAAAAGTCAATTCGTCTTAGAGTTTAAGGCTGACCCTGTTATGAGTTAATCAAAAGCAGTTGGAAATATTGTTTTTTCATCTTTCCAATGCATGTCCAATCACTCAAATCGAACTCAAGATGACAACGTTATGGCTATTTGAATGTTTGTTACCCATTGGCCAACGTACTTATCAATCTAGATAGTAATCAAAATTCAAATAGTCGTAACCATTTCTTTCGAACTATGATTTGAGTTATTCACAAGGCATTTAAAATATTGTTTCTTCCTCTTTCGAACGCATTTTCAATCTCTCAAACCGGAGTCGGAAATAAAATGTTACCGCTATTTGAATGTTTTTTACCGATCAATCAACTTACTTATCGAACAAATCGTGAAGAAAAGTTCAAATAGCCGTAACTTTTCATCCCGATTGTGATTTGAGTGATTCAAAAAGAATTGAAAATATCTTTTCTTCCTATTTCTAACGCATGTTCAATCACACAAATTGGAGTCGGAATCAAAAAGTTATGGTTATTTTAAAGTTTCACACCATTCATTCAACTTACTTATCAATTGAATCGGTAAGAAAAAGTCAATTCGTCTTAGAGTTTAATGCTGACTCTGTTATGAGTTAATCAAAAGCGGTTGGGAATATTGTTTCTTCATCTTTCCAATGCATGTCCAATCACTCAAATCGGAGTCAGGATGAAAACGTTTTGGCTATTTGAATGCTTGTTACCCATTAGCCAACGTACTTATTAATCTAATCAATAATCAAAATTCAAATAGCCGTAACCATTTCTTTCGAACTATGATTTGAGTTATTCAAAAGGCGTTTCAAATATGGTTTCTTCCTATTTCCAACGCATTTTCAATCACTCAAACCGGAGTCGAAAATAAAATGTTACAGCTATTTGAATGTTTTTTACGTATCAATCAACTTACTTATCGAACAAATCGTGAAGAAAAGTTCAAATAGCCGTAACTTTTCATCCGGACTTTAATTTGAGTGATTCAAAAGGAATTGAAAATGACTTTCTTCCTATTTCTAACGCATGGTCAATCACACAAATTGGAGTCGGAATCAAAAAGTTGTGGTTATTTTAAAGTTTCACACCATTCATTCAACTTACTTATCAATTGAATCGGTAAGAAATAGTCAATTCGTCTTAGAGTTTAATGCTGAGTCTGTTATGAGTTAATCAAAAGCCGTTGGAAATATTGTTTTTTCATCTTTCCAATGCATGTCCAATCACTCAAATCGAACTCAAGATGACAACGTTATGGCTATTTGAATGTTTGTTACCCATTGGCCAACGTACTTATCAATCTAGTTTGTAATCAAAATTCAAATAGTCGTAACCATTTCTTTCGAACTATGATTTGAGTTATTCACAAGGCATTTAAAATATCGTTTCTTCCTCTTTCGAACGCATTTTCAATTACTCAAACCGGAGTCGGAAATAAACTTACTTATCGAACAAATCGTGAAGAAAAGTTTAAATAGTCGTAACTTTTCATCCCGATTGTGATTTGAGAGATTCAAAAAGAATTGAAAATGTCTTCTCTTCCTATTTCTAAGGCATGTTCAATCACACAAATTGGAGTCGGAATCAAAAAGTTGTGGTTATTTTAAAGTTTCACACCATTTAATCAACTTACTTATCAATTGAATCGGTAAGAAAAAGTCAATTCGTCTTAGAGTTTAAGGCTGACCCTGTTATGAGTTAATCAAAAGCCGTTGGAAATATTGTTTTTTCATCTTTCCAATGCATGTCCAATCACTCAAATCGAACTCAAGATGACAACGTTATGGCTATTTGAATGTTTGTTACCCATTGGCCAACGTACTTATCAATCTAGATAGTAATCAAAATTCAAATAGTCGTAACCATTTCTTTCGAACTATGATTTGAGTTATTCACAAGGCATTTAAAATATTGTTTCTTCCTCTTTCGAACGCATTTTCAATCTCTCCAACCGGAGTCGGAAATAAAATGTTACCGCTATTTGAATGTTTTTTACCGATCAATCAACTTACTTATCGAACAAATCGTGAAGAAAAGTTCAAATAGCCGTAACTTTTCATCCCGATTGTGATTTGAGTGATTCAAAAAGAATTGAAAATATCTTTTCTTCCTATTTCTAACGCATGTTCAATCACACAAATTGGAGTCGGAATCAAAAAGTTATGGTTATTTTAAAGTTTCACACCATTCATTCAACTTACTTATCAATTGAATCGGTAAGAAAAAGTCAATTCGTCTTAGAGTTTAATGCTGACTCTGTTATGAGTTAATCAAAAGCGGTTGGGAATATTGTTTCTTCATCTTTCCAATGCATGTCCAATCACTCAAATCGGAGTCAGGATTAAAACGTTATGGCTATTTGAATGCTTGTTACCCATTAGCTAACGTACTTATTAATCTAATCAATAATCAAAATTCAAATAGCCGTAACCATTTCTTTCGAACTATGATTTGAGTTATTCAAAAGGCGTTTCAAATATGGTTTCTTCCTATTTCCAACGCATTTTCAATCACTCGAACCGGAGTCGAAAATAAAATGTTACAGCTATTTGAATGTTTTTTACGTATCAATCAACTTACTTATCGAACAAATCGTGAAGAAAAGTTCAAATAGCCGTAACTTTTCATCCGGACTTTAATTTGAGTGATTCAAAAGGAATTGAAAATGACTTTCTTCCTATTTCTAACGCATGGTCAATCACACAAATTGGAGTCGGAATCAAAAAGTTGTGGTTATTTTAAAGTTTCACACCATTCATTCAACTTACTTATCAATTGAATCGGTAAGAAATAGTCAATTCGTCTTAGAGTTTAATGCTGAGTCTGTTATGAGTTAATCAAAAGCCGTTGGAAAGATTGTTTTTTCATCTTTCCAATGCATGTCCAATCACTCAAATCGAACTCAAGATGACAACGTTATGGCTATTTGAATGTTTGTTACCCATTGGCCAACGTACTTATCAATCTAGTTTGTAATCAAAATTCAAATAGTCGTAACCATTTCTTTCGAACTATGATTTGAGTTATTCACAAGGCATTTAAAATATCGTTTCTTCCTCTTTCGAACGCATTTTCAATCACTCAAACCGGAGTCGGAAATAAACTTACTTATCGAACAAATCGTGAAGAAAAGTTTAAATAGTCGTAACTTTTCATCCCGATTGTGATTTGAGAGATTCAAAAAGAATTGAAAATGTCTTTTCTTCCTATTTCTAAGGCATGTTCAATCACACAAATTGGAGTCGGAATCAAAAAGTTGTGGTTATTTTAAAGTTTCACACCATTCATTCAACTTACTTATCAATTGAATCGGTAAGAAAAAGTCAATTCGTCTTAGAGTTTAAGGCTGACCCTGTTATGAGTTAATCAAAAGCAGTTGGAAATATTGTTTTTTCATCTTTCCAATGCATGTCCAATCACTCAAATCGAACTCAAGATGACAACGTTATGGCTATTTGAATGTTTGTTACCCATTGGCCAACGTACTTATCAATCTAGATAGTAATCAAAATTCAAATAGTCGTAACCATTTCTTTCGAACTATGATTTGAGTTATTCACAAGGCATTTAAAATATTGTTTCTTCCTCTTTCGAACGCATTTTCAATCTCTCAAACCGGAGTCGGAAATAAAATGTTACCGCTATTTGAATGTTTTTTACCGATCAATCAACTTACTTATCGAACAAATCGTGAAGAAAAGTTCAAATAGCCGTAACTTTTCATCCCGATTGTGATTTGAGTGATTCAAAAAGAATTGAAAATATCTTTTCTTCCTATTTCTAACGCATGTTCATTCACACAAATTGGAGTCGGAATCAAAAAGTTATGGTTATTTTAAAGTTTCACACCATTCATTCAACTTACTTATCAATTGAATTGGTAAGAAAAAGTCAATTCGTCTTAGAGTTTAATGCTGACTCTGTTATGAGTTAATCAAAAGCGGTTGGGAATATTGTTTCTTCATCTTTCCAATGCATGTCCAATCACTCAAATCGGAGTCAGGATGAAAACGTTATGGCTATTTGAATGCTTGTTACCCATTAGCCAACGTACTTATTAATCTAATCAATAATCAAAATTCAAATAGCCGTAACCATTTCTTTCGAACTATGATTTGAGTTATTCAAAAGGCGTTTCAAATATGGTTTCTTCCTATTTCCAACGCATTTTCAATCACTCAAACCGGAGTCGAAAATAAAATGTTACAGCTATTTGAATGTTTTTTACGTATCAATCAACTTACTTATCGAACAAATCGTGAAGAAAAGTTCAAATAGCCGTAACTTTTCATCCGGACTTTAATTTGAGTGATTCAAAAGGAATTGAAAATGACTTTCTTCCTATTTCTAACGCATGGTCAATCACACAAATTGGAGTCGGAATCAAAAAGTTGTGGTTATTTTAAAGTTTCACACCATTCATTCAACTTACTTATCAATTGAATCGGTAAGAAATAGTCAATTCGTCTTAGAGTTTAATGCTGAGTCTGTTATGAGTTAATCAAAAGCCGTTGGAAATATTGTTTTTTCATCTTTCCAATGCATGTCCAATCACTCAAATCGAACTCAAGATGACAACGTTATGACTATTTGAATGTTTGTTACCCATTGGCCAACGTACTTATCAATCTAGTTTGTAATCAAAATTCAAATAGTCGTAACCATTTCTTTCGAACTATGATTTGAGTTATTCACAAGGCATTTAAAATATCGTTTCTTCCTCTTTCGAACGCATTTTCAATCACTCAAACCGGAGTCGGAAATAAACTTACTTATCGAACAAATCGTGAAGAAAAGTTTAAATAGTCGTAACTTTTCATCCCGATTGTGATTTGAGAGATTCAAAAAGAATTGAAAATGTCTTTTCTTCCTATTTCTAAGGCATGTTCAATCACACAAATTGGAGTCGGAATCAAAAAGTTGTGGTTATTTTAAAGTTTCACACCATTTAATCAACTTACTTATCAATTGAATCGGTAAGAAAAAGTCAATTCGTCTTAGAGTTTAAGGCTGACCCTGTTATGAGTTAATCAAAAGCCGTTGGAAATATTGTTTTTTCATCTTTCCAATGCATGTCCAATCACTCAAATCGAACTCAAGATGACAACGTTATGGCTATTTGAATGTTTGTTACCCATTGGCCAACGTACTTATCAATCTAGATAGTAATCAAAATTCAAATAGTCGTAACCATTTCTTTCGAACTATGATTTGAGTTATTCACAAGGCATTTAAAATATTGTTTCTTCCTCTTTCGAATGCATTTTCAATCTCTCAAACCGGAGTCGGAAATAAAATGTTACCGCTATTTGAATGTTTTTTACCGATCAATCAACTTACTTATCGAACAAATCGTGAAGAAAAGTTCAAATAGCCGTAACTTTTCATCCCGATTGTGATTTGAGTGATTCAAAAAGAATTGAAAATATCTTTTCTTCCTATTTCTAACGCATGTTCATTCACACAAATTGGAGTCGGAATCAAAAAGTTATGGTTATTTTAAAGTTTCACACCATTCATTCAACTTACTTATCAATTGAATTGGTAAGAAAAAGTCAATTCGTCTTAGAGTTTAATGCTGACTCTGTTATGAGTTAATCAAAAGCGGTTGGGAATATTGTTTCTTCATCTTTCCAATGCATGTCCAATCACTCAAATCGGAGTCAGGATGAAAACGTTATGGCTATTTGAATGCTTGTTACCCATTAGCCAACGTACTTATTAATCTAATCAATAATCAAAATTCAAATAGCCGTAACCATTTCTTTCGAACTATGATTTGAGTTATTCAAAAGGCGTTTCAAATATGGTTTCTTCCTATTTCCAACGCATTTTCAATCACTCAAACCGGAGTCGAAAATAAAATGTTACAGCTATTTGAATGTTTTTTACGTATCAATCAACTTACTTATCGAACAAATCGTGAAGAAAAGTTCAAATAGCCGTAACTTTTCATCCGGACTTTAATTTGAGTGATTCAAAAGGAATTGAAAATGACTTTCTTCCTATTTCTAACGCATGGTCAATCACACAAATTGGAGTCGGAATCAAAAAGTTGTGGTTATTTTAAAGTTTCACACCATTCATTCAACTTACTTATCAATTGAATCGGTAAGAAATAGTCAATTCGTCTTAGAGTTTAATGCTGAGTCTGTTATGAGTTAATCAAAAGCCGTTGGAAATATTGTTTTTTCATCTTTCCAATGCATGTCCAATCACTCAAATCGAACTCAAGATGACAACGTTATGGCTATTTGAATGTTTGTTACCCATTGGCCAACGTACTTATCAATCTAGTTTGTAATCAAAATTCAAATAGTCGTAACCATTTCTTTCGAACTATGATTTGAGTTATTCACAAGGCATTTAAAATATCGTTTCTTCCTCTTTCGAACGCATTTTCAATCACTCAAACCGGAGTCGGAAATAAACTTACTTATCGAACAAATCGTGAAGAAAAGTTTAAATAGTCGTAACTTTTCATCCCGATTGTGATTTGAGAGATTCAAAAAGAATTGAAAATGCCTTTTCTTCCTATTTCTAAGGCATGTTCAATCACACAAATTGGAGTCGGAATCAAAAAGTTGTGGTTATTTTAAAGTTTCACACCATTTAATCAACTTACTTATCAATTGAATCGGTAAGAAAAAGTCAATTCGTCTTAGAGTTTAAGGCTGACCCTGTTATGAGTTAATCAAAAGCCGTTGGAAATATTGTTTTTTCATCTTTCCAATGCATGTCCAATCACTCAAATCGAACTCAAGATGACAACGTTATGGCTATTTGAATGTTTGTTACCCATTGGCCAACGTACTTATCAATCTAGATAGTAATCAAAATTCAAATAGTCGTAACCATTTCTTTCGAACTATGATTTGAGTTATTCACAAGGCATTTAAAATATTGTTTCTTCCTCTTTCGAACGCATTTTCAATCTCTCAAACCGGAGTCGGAAATAAAATGTTACCGCTATTTGAATGTTTTTTACCGATCAATCAACTTACTTATCGAACAAATCGTGAAGAAAAGTTCAAATAGCCGTAACTTTTCATCCCGATTGTGATTTGAGTGATTCAAAAAGAATTGAAAATATCTTTTCTTCCTATTTCTAACGCATGTTCAATCACACAAATTGGAGTCGGAATCAAAAAGTTATGGTTATTTTAAAGTTTCACACCATTCATTCAACTTACTTATCAATTGAATCGGTAAGAAAAAGTCAATTCGTCTTAGAGTTTAATGCTGACTCTGTTATGAGTTAATCAAAAGCGGTTGGGAATATTGTTTCTTCATCTTTCCAATGCATGTCCAATCACTCAAATCGGAGTCAGGATGAAAACGTTATGGCTATTTGAATGCTTGTTACCCATTAGCCAACGTACTTATTAATCTAATCAATAATCAAAATTCAAATAGCCGTAACCATTTCTTTCGAACTATGATTTGAGTTATTCAAAAGGCGTTTCAAATATGGTTTCTTCCTATTTCCAACGCATTTTCAATCACTCAAACCGGAGTCGAAAATAAAATGTTACACCTATTTGAATGTTTTTTACGTATCAATCAACTTACTTATCGAACAAATCGTGAAGAAAAGTTCAAATAGCCGTAACTTTTCATCCGGACTTTAATTTGAGTGATTCAAAAGGAATTGAAAATGACTTTCTTCCTATTTCTAACGCATGGTCAATCACACAAATTGGAGTCGGAATCAAAAAGTTGTGGTTATTTTAAAGTTTCACACCATTCATTCAACTTACTTATCAATTGAATCGGTAAGAAAAAGTCAATTCGTCTTAGAGTTTAAGGCTGACCCTGTTATGAGTTAATCAAAAGCCGTTGGAAATATTGTTTTTTCATCTTTCCAATGCATGTCCAATCACTCAAATCGAACTCAAGATGACAACGTTATGGCTATTTGAATGTTTGTTACCCATTGGCCAACGTACTTATCAATCTAGATAGTAATCAAAATTCAAATAGTCGTAACCATTTCTTTCGAACTATGATTTGAGTTATTCACAAGGCATTTAAAATATCGTTTCTTCTTCTTTCGAACGCATTTTCAATCACTCAAACCGGAGTCGGAAATAAAATGTTACCGCTATTTGAATGTTTTTTACCGATCAATCAACTTACTTATCGAACAAATCGTGAAGAAAAGTTCAAATAGCCGTAACTTTTCATCCCGATTGTGATTTGAGTGATTCAAAAAGAATTGAAAATATCTTTTCTTCCTATTTCTAACGCATGTTCAATCACACAAATTGGAGTCGGAATAAAAAAGTTATGGTTATTTTAAAGTTTCACACCATTCATTCAACTTACTTATCAATTGAATCGGTAAGAAAAAGTCAATTCGTCTTAGAGTTTAATGCTGACTCTGTTATGAGTTAATCAAAAGCGGTTCGGAATATTGTTTCTTCATCTTTCCAATGCATGTCCAATCACTCAAATCGGAGTCAGGATGAAAACGTTATGGCTATTTGAATGCTTGTTACCCATTAGCCAACGTACTTATTAATCTAATCAATAATCAAAATTCAAATAGCCATAACCATTTCTTTCGAACTATGATTTGAGTTATTCAAAAGGCGTTTCAAATATGGTTTCTTCCTATTTCCAACGCATTTTCAATCACTCAAACCGGAGTCGAAAATAAAATGTTACAGCTATTTGAATGTTTTTTACGTATCAATCAACTTACTTATCGAACAAATCGTGAAGAAAAGTTCAAATAGCCGTAACTTTTCATCCCGACTTTAATTTGAGTGATTCAAAAGGAATTGAAAATGACTTTCTTCCTATTTCTAACGCTTGGTCAATCACACAAATTGGAGTCGGAATCAAAAAGTTGTGGTTATTTTAAAGTTTCACAACATTCATTCAACTTACTTATCAATTGAATCGGTAAGAAATTGTCAATTCGTCTTAGAGTTTAATGCTGAGTCTGTTATGAGTTAATCAAAAGCCGTTGGAAATATTGTTTTTTCATCTTTCCAATGCATGTCCAATCACTCAAATCGAACTCAAGATGACAACGTTATGGCTATTCGAATGTTTGTTACTCATTGGCCAACGTACTTATCAATCTAGTTAGTAATCAAAATTCAAATAGTCGTAACCATTTCTTTCGAACTATGATTTGAGTTATTCACAAGGCATTTAAAATATCGTTTCTTCCTCTTTCGAACGCATTTTCAATCACTCAAACCGGAGTCGGAAATAAAATGTTACCGCTATTTGAATGTTTTTTACCGATCAATCAACTTACTTATCGAACAAATCGTGAAGAAAAGTTCAAATAGCCGTAACTTTTCATCCCGATTGTGATTTGAGTGATTCAAAAAGAATTGAAAATATCTTTTCTTCCTATTTCTAACGCATGTTCAATCACACAAATTGGAGTCGGAATCAAAAAGTTATGGTTATTTTAAAGTTTCACACCATTCATTCAACTTACTTATCAATTGAATCGGTAAGAAAAAGTCAATTCGTCTTAGAGTTTAATGCTGACTCTGTTATGAGTTAATCAAAAGCGGTTGGGAATATTGTTTCTTCATCTTTCCAATGCATGTCCAATCACTCAAATCGTAGTCAGGATGAAAACGTTATGGCTATTTGAATGCTTGTTACCCATTAGCCAACGTACTTATTAATCTAATCAATAATCAAAATTCAAATAGCCGTAACCATTTCTTTCGAACTATGATTTGAGTTATTCAAAAGGCGTTTCAAATATGGTTTCTTCCTATTTCCAACGCATTTTCAATCACTCAAACCGGAGTCGAAAATAAAATGTTACAGCTATTTGAATGTTTTTTACGTATCAATCAACTTACTTATCGAACAAATCGTGAAGAAAAGTTCAAATAGCCGTAACTTTTCATCCGGACTTTAATTTGAGTGATTCAAAAGGAATTGAAAATGACTTTCTTCCTATTTCTAACGCATGGTCAATCACACAAATTGGAGTCGGAATCAAAAACTTGTGGTTATTTTAAAGTTTCACACCATTCATTCAACTTACTTAATAATTGAATCGGTAAGAAAGAGTCAATTCGTCTTAGAGTTTAATGCTGAGTCTGTTATGAGTTAATCAAAAGCCGTTGGAAATATTGTTTTTTCATCTTTCCAATGCATGTCCAATCACTCAAATCGAACTCAAGATGACAACGTTATGGCTATTTGAATGTTTGTTACCCATTGGCCAACGTACTTATCAATCTAGTTAGTAATCAAAATTCAAATAGTCGTAACCATTTCTTTCGAACTATGATTTGAGTTATTCACAAGGCATTTAAAATATCGTTTCTTCCTCTTTCGAACGCATTTTCAATCACTCAAACCGGAGTCGGAAATAAACTTACTTATCGAACAAATCGTGAAGAAAAGTTTAAATAGTCGTAACTTTTCATCCCGATTGTGATTTGAGAGATTCAAAAATAATTGAAAATGTCTTTTCTTCCTATTTCTAACGCATGTTCAATCACACAAATTGGAGTCGGATCAAAAAGTTGTGGTTATTTTAAAGTTTCACACCATTCATTCAACTTACTTATCAATTGAATCGGTAAGAAAAAGTCAATTCGTCTTAGAGTTTAAGGCTGACCCTGTTATGAGTTAATCAAAAGCCGTTGGAAATATTATTTTTTCATCTTTCCAATGCATGTCCAAGCACTCAAATCGAACTCAAGATGACAACGTTATGGCTATTTGAATGTTTGTTACCCATTGGCCAACGTACTTATCAATCTAGTTAGTAATCAAAATTCAAATAGTCGTAACCATTTCTTTCGAACTCTGATTTGAGTTATTCACAAGGCATTTAAAATATCGTTTCTTCCTCTTTCGAACGCATTTTCAATCACTCAAACCGGAGTCGGAAATAAAATGTTACCGCTCTTTGAATGTTTTTTACCGATCAATCAACTTACTTATCGAACAAATCGTGAAGAAAAGTTCAAATAGCCGTAACTTTTCATCCCGATTGTGATTTGAGTGATTCAAAAAGAATTGAAAATATCTTTTCTTCCTATTTCTAACGCATGTTCAATCACACAAATTGGAGTCGGAATCAAAAAGTTATGGTTATTTTAAAGTTTCACACCATTCATTCAACTTACTTATCAATTGAATCGGTAAGAAAAAGTCAATTCGTCTTAGAGTTTAATGCTGACTCTGTTATGAGTTAATCAAAAGCGGTTGGGAATATTGTTTCTTCATCTTTCCAATGCATATCCAATCACTCAAATCGGAGTCAGGATGAAAACGTTATGGCTATTTGAATGCTTGTTACCCATTAGCCAACGTACTAATTAATCTAATGAATAATCAAAATTCAAATAGCCGTAACCATTTCTTTCGAACTATGATTTGAGTTATTCAAAAGGCGTTTCAAATATGGTTTCTTCCTATTTCCAACGCATTTTCAATCACTCAAACCGGAGTCGAAAATAAAATGTTACAGCTATTTGAATGTTTTTTACATATCAATCAACTTACTTATCGAACAAATCGTGAAGAAAAGTTCGAATAGCCGTAACTTTTCATCCCGACTTTAATTTGAGTGATTCAAAAGGAATTGAAAATGACTTTCTTCCTATTTCTAACGCTTGGTCAATCACACAAATTGGAGTCGGAATCAAAAAGTTGTGGTTATTTTAAAGTTTCACAACATTCATTCAACTTACTTATCAATTGAATCGGTAAGAAATTGTCAATTCGTCTTAGAGTTTAATGCTGAGTCTGTTATGAGTTAATCAAAAGCCGTTGGAAATATTGTTTTTTCATCTTTCCAATGCATGTCCAATCACTCAAATCGAACTCAAGATGACAACGTTATGGCTATTCGAATGTTTGTTACCCATTGGCCAACGTACTTATCAATCTAGTTAGTAATCAAAATTCAAATAGTCGTAACCATTTCTTTCGAACTATGATTTGAGTTATTCACAAGGCATTTAAAATATCGTTTCTTCCTCTTTCGAACGCATTTTCAATCACTCAAACCGGAGTCGGAAATAAAATGTTACCGCTATTTGAATGTTTTTTACCGATCAATCAACTTACTTATCGAACAAATCGTGAAGAAAAGTTCAAATAGCAGTAACTTTTCATCCCGATTGTGATTTGAGTGATTCAAAAAGAATTGAAAATATCTTTTCTTCCTATTTCTAACGCATGTTCAATCACACAAATTGGAGTCGGAATCAAAAAGTTATGGTTATTTTAAAGTTTCACACCATTCATTCAACTTACTTATCAATTGAATCGGTAAGAAAAAGTCAATTCGTCTTAGAGTTTAATGCTGACTCTGTTATGAGTTAATCAAAAGCGGTTGGGAATATTGTTTCTTCATCTTTCCAATGCATGTCCAATCACTCAAATCGGAGTCAGGATGAAAACGTTATGGCTATTTGAATGCTTGTTACCCATTAGCCAACGCACTTATTAATCTAATCAATAATCAAAATTCAAATAGCCATAACCATTTCTTTCGAACTATGATTTGAGTTATTCAAAAGGCGTTTCAAATATGGTTTCTTCCTATTTCCAACGCATTTTCAATCATTCAAACCGGAGTCGAAAATAAAATGTTACAGCTATTTGAATGTTTTTTTCGTATCAATCAACTTACTTATCGAACAAATCGTGAAGAAAAGTCAAATAGCCGTAACTTTTCATCCGGACTTTAATTTGAGTGATTCAAAAGGAATTGAAAATGACTTTCTTCCTATTTCTAACGCATGGTCAATCACACAAATTGGAGTTGGAATCAAAAAGTTGTGGTTATTTTAAAGTTTCACACCATTCATTCAACTTACTTATCAATTGAATCGGTAAGAAAAAGTTAATTCGTCTTAGAGTTTAATGCTGACTCTGTTATGAGTTAATCAAAAGCGGTTGGGAATATTGTTTCTTCATCTTTCCAATGCATATCCAATCACTCAAATCGGAGTCAGGATGAAAACGTTATGGCTATTTGAATGCTTGTTACCCATTAGCCAACGTACTAATTAATCTAATGAATAATCAAAATTCAAATAGCCGTAACCATTTCTTTCGAACTATGATTTGAGTTATTCAAAAGGCGTTTCAAATATGGTTTCTTCCTATTTCCAACGCATTTTCAATCACTCAAACCGGAGTCGAAAATAAAATGTTACAGCTATTTGAATGTTTTTTACATATCAATCAACTTACTTATCGAACAAATCGTGAAGAAAAGTTCGAATAGCCGTAACTTTTCATCCCGACTTTAATTTGAGTGATTCAAAAGGAATTGAAAATGACTTTCTTCCTATTTCTAACGCTTGGTCAATCACACAAATTGGAGTCGGAATCAAAAAGTTGTGGTTATTTTAAAGTTTCACAACATTCATTCAACTTACTTATCAATTGAATCGGTAAGAAATTGTCAATTCGTCTTAGAGTTTAATGCTGAGTCTGTTATGAGTTAATCAAAAGCCGTTGGAAATATTGTTTTTTCATCTTTCCAATGCATGTCCAATCACTCAAATCGAACTCAAGATGACAACGTTATGGCTATTCGAATGTTTGTTACCCATTGGCCAACGTACTTATCAATCTAGTTAGTAATCAAAATTCAAATAGTCGTAACCATTTCTTTCGAACTATGATTTGAGTTATTCACAAGGCATTTAAAATATCGTTTCTTCCTCTTTCGAACGCATTTTCAATCACTCAAACCGGAGTCGGAAATAAAATGTTACCGCTATTTGAATGTTTTTTACCGATCAATCAACTTACTTATCGAACAAATCGTGAAGAAAAGTTCAAATAGCAGTAACTTTTCATCCCGATTGTGATTTGAGTGATTCAAAAAGAATTGAAAATATCTTTTCTTCCTATTTCTAACGCATGTTCAATCACACAAATTGGAGTCGGAATCAAAAACTTATGGTTATTTTAAAGTTTCACACCATTCATTCAACTTACTTATCAATTGAATCGGTAAGAAAAAGTCAATTCGTCTTAGAGTTTAATGCTGACTCTGTTATGAGTTAATCAAAAGCGGTTCGGAATATTGTTTCTTCATCTTTCCAATGCATGTCCAATCACTCAAATCGGAGTCAGGATGAAAACGTTATGGCTATTTGAATGCTTGTTACCCATTAGCCAACGCACTTATTAATCTAATCAATAATCAAAATTCAAATAGCCATAACCATTTCTTTCGAACTATGATTTGAGTTATTCAAAAGGCGTTTCAAATATGGTTTCTTCCTATTTCCAACGCATTTTCAATCACTCAAACCGGAGTCGAAAATAAAATGTTACAGCTATTTGAATGTTTTTTACGTATCAATCAACTTACTTATCGAACAAATCGTGAAGAAAAGTTCAAATAGCCGTAACTTTTCATCCGGACTTTAATTTGAGTGATTCAAAAGGAATTGAAAATGACTTTCTTCCTATTTCTAACGCATGGTTAATCACACAAATTGGAGTTGGAATCAAAAAGTTGTGGTTATTTTAAAGTTTCACACCATTCATTCAACTTACTTATCAATTGAATCGGTAAGAAATAGTCAATTCGTCTTAGAGTTTAATGCTGAGTCTGTTATGAGTTAATCAAAAGCCGTTGGAAATATTGTTTTTTCAGCTTTCCAATGCATGTCCAATCACTCAAATCGAACTCAAGATGACAACGTTATGGGTATTTGAATGTTTGTTACCCATTGGCCAACGTACTTATCAATCTAGTTAGTAATCAAAATTCAAATAGTCGTAACCATTTCTTTCGAACTATGATTTGAGTTATTCACAAGGCATTAAAAATATCGTTTCTTCCTCTTTCGAACGCATTTTCAATCACTCAAACCGGAGTCGGAAATAAAATGTTACCGCTATTTGAATGTTTTTTACCGATCAATCAACTTACTTATCGAACAAATCGTGAAGAAAAGTTCAAATAGCCGTAACTTTTCATCCCGATTGTGATTTGAGTGATTCAAAAAGAATTGAAAATATCTTTTCTTCCTATTTCTAACGCATGTTCAATCACACAAATATGAGTCGGAATCAAAAAGTTATGGTTATTTTAAAGTTTCACACCATTCATTCAACTTACTTATCAATTGAATCGGTAAGAAAAAGTCAATTCGTCTTAGAGTTTAATGCTGACTCTGTTATGAGTTAATCAAAAGCGGTTGGGAATATTGTTTCTTCATCTTTCCAATGCATGTCCAATCACTCAAATCGGAGTCAGGATGAAAACGTTATGGCTATTTGAATGCTTGTTACCCATTAGCCAACGTACTTATTAATCTAATCAATAATCAAAATTCAAATAGCCGTAACCATTTCTTTCGAACTATGATTTGAGTTATTCAAAAGGCGTTTCAAATATGGTTTCTTCCTATTTCCAACGCATTTTCAATCACTCAAACCGGAGTCGAAAATAAAATGTTACAGCTATTTGAATGTTTTTTACGTATCAATCAACTTACTTATCGAACAAATCGTGAAGAAAAGTTCAAATAGCCGTAACTTTTCATCCGGACTTTAATTTGAGTGATTCAAAAGGAATTGAAAATGACTTTCTTCCTATTTCTAACGCATGGTCAATCACACAAATTGGAGTCGGAATCAAAAACTTGTGGTTATTTTAAAGTTTCACACCATTCATTCAACTTACTTATCAATTGAATCGGTAAGAAAGAGTCAATTCGTCTTAGAGTTTAATGCTGAGTCTGTTATGAGTTAATCAAAAGCCGTTGGAAATATTGTTTTTTCATCTTTCCAATGCATGTCCAATCACTCAAATCGAACTCAAGATGACAACGTTATGGCTATTTGAATGTTTGTTACCCATTGGCCAACGTACTTATCAATCTAGTTAGTAATCAAAATTCAAATAGTCGTAACCATTTCTTTCGAACTATGATTTGAGTTATTCACAAGGCATTTAAAATATCGTTTCTTCCTCTTTCGAACGCATTTTCAATCACTCAAACCGGAGTCGGAAATAAACTTACTTATCGAACAAATCGTGAAGAAAAGTTTAAATAGTCGTAACTTTTCATCCCGATTGTGATTTGAGAGATTCAAAAAGAATTGAAAATGTCTTTTCTTCCTATTTCTAACGCATGTTCAATCACACAAATTGGAGTCGGAATCAAAAAGTTGTGGTTATTTTAAAGTTTCACACCATTCATTCAACTTACTTATCAATTGAATCGGTAAGAAAAAGTCAATTCGTCTTAGAGTTTAAGGCTGACCCTGTTATGAGTTAATCAAAAGCCGTTGGAAATATTATTTTTTCATCTTTCCAATGCATGTCCAAGCACTCAAATCGAACTCAAGATGACAACGTTATGGCTATTTGAATGTTTGTTACCCATTGGCCAACGTACTTATCAATCTAGTTAGTAATCAAAATTCAAATAGTCGTAACCATTTCTTTCGAACTCTGATTTGAGTTATTCACAAGGCATTTAAAATATCGTTTCTTCCTCTTTCGAACGCATTTTCAATCACTCAAACCGGAGTCGGAAATAAAATGTTACCGCTCTTTGAA
Source organism: Paratinospora sagittata (assembly GCA_035771175.1). NCBI lineage: Eukaryota > Viridiplantae > Streptophyta > Magnoliopsida > Ranunculales > Menispermaceae > Paratinospora > Paratinospora sagittata. The sequence continues at coordinate 38,631,777 of CM069602.1, forward strand.
TGTTTTTTACCGATCAATCAACTTACTTATCGAACAAATCGTGAAGAAAAGTTCAAATAGCCGTAACTTTTCATCCCGATTGTGATTTGAGTGATTCAAAAAGAATTGAAAATATCTTTTCTTCCTATTTCTAACGCATGTTCAATCACACAAATTGGAGTCGGAATCAAAAAGTTATGGTTATTTTAAAGTTTCACACCATTCATTCAACTTACTTATCAATTGAATCGGTAAGAAAAAGTCAATTCGTCTTAGAGTTTAATGCTGACTCTGTTATGAGTTAATCAAAAGCGGTTGGGAATATTGTTTCTTCATCTTTCCAATGCATATCCAATCACTCAAATCGGAGTCACGATGAAAACGTTATGGCTATTTGAATGCTTGTTACCCATTAGCCAACGTACTAATTAATCTAATGAATAATCAAAATTCAAATAGCCGTAACCATTTCTTTCGAACTATGATTTGAGTTATTCAAAAGGCGTTTCAAATATGGTTTCTTCCTATTTCCAACGCATTTTCAATCACTCAAACCGGAGTCGAAAATAAAATGTTACAGCTATTTGAATGTTTTTTACATATCAATCAACTTACTTATCGAACAAATCGTGAAGAAAAGTTTGAATAGCCGTAACTTTTCATCCCGACTTTAATTTGAGTGATTCAAAAGGAATTGAAAATGACTTTCTTCCTATTTCTAACGCTTGGTCAATCACACAAATTGGAGTCGGAATCAAAAAGTTGTGGTTATTTTAAAGTTTCACAACATTCATTCAACTTACTTATCAATTGAATCGGTAAGAAATTGTCAATTCGTCTTAGAGTTTAATGCTGAGTCTGTTATGAGTTAATCAAAAGCCGTTGGAAATATTGTTTTTTCATCTTTCCAATGCATGTCCAATCACTCAAATCGAACTCAAGATGACAACGTTATGGCTATTCGAATGTTTGTTACTCATTGGCCAACGTACTTATCAATCTAGTTAGTAATCAAAATTCAAATAGTCGTAACCATTTCTTTCGAACTATGATTTGAGTTATTCACAAGGCATTTAAAATATCGTTTCTTCCTCTTTCGAACGCATTTTCAATCACTCAAACCAGAGTCGGAAATAAAATGTTACCGCTATTTGAATGTTTTTTACCGATCAATCAACTTACTTATCGAACAAATCATGAAGAAAAGTTCAAATAGCAGTAACTTTTCATCCCGATTGTGATTTGAGTGATTCAAAAAGAATTGAAAATATCTTTTCTTCCTATTTCTAACGCATGTTCAATCACACAAATTGGAGTCGGAATGAAAAACTTATGGTTATTTTAAAGTTTCACACCATTCATTCAACTTACTTATCAATTGAATCGGTAAGAAAAAGTCAATTCGTCTTAGAGTTTAATGCTGACTCTGTTATGAGTTAATCAAAAGCGGTTCGGAATATTGTTTCTTCATCTTTCCAATGCATGTCCAATCACTCAAATCGGAGTCAGGATGAAAACGTTATGGCTATTTGAATGCTTGTTACCCATTAGCCAACGTACTTATTAATCTAATCAATAATCAAAATTCAAATAGCCATAACCATTTCTTTCGAACTATGATTTGAGTTATTCAAAAGGCGTTTCAAATATGGTTTCTTCCTATTTCCAACGCATTTTCAATCACTCAAACCGGAGTCGAAAATAAAATGTTACAGCTATTTGAATGTTTTTTACGTATCAATCAACTTACTTATCGAACAAATCGTGAAGAAAAGTTCAAATAGCCGTAACTTTTCATCCGGACTTTAATTTGAGTGATTCAAAAGGAATTGAAAATGACTTTCTTCCTATTTCTAACGCATGGTCAATCACACAAATTGGAGTCGGAATCAAAAACTTGTGGTTATTTTAAAGTTTCACACCATTCATTCAACTTACTTATCAATTGAATCGGTAAGAAAGAGTCAATTCGTCTTAGAGTTTAATGCTGAGTCTGTTATGAGTTAATCAAAAGCCGTTGGAAATATTGTTTTTTCATCTTTCCAATGCATGTCCAATCACTCAAATCGAACTCAAGATGACAACGTTATGGCTATTTGAATGTTTGTTACCCATTGGCCAACGTACTTATCAATCTAGTTAGTAATCAAAATTCAAATAGTCGTAACCATTTCTTTCGAACTATGATTTGAGTTATTCACAAGGCATTTAAAATATCGTTTCTTCCTCTTTCGAACGCATTTTCAATCACTCAAACCGGAGTCGGAAATAAACTTACTTATCGAACAAATCGTGAAGAAAAGTTTAAATAGTCGTAACTTTTCATCCCGATTGTGATTTGAGAGATTCAAAAAGAATTGAAAATGTCTTTTCTTCCTATTTCTAACGCATGTTCAATCACACAAATTGGAGTCGGAATCAAAAAGTTGTGGTTATTTTAAAGTTTCACACCATTCATTCAACTTACTTATCAATTGAATCGGTAAGAAAAAGTCAATTCGTCTTAGAGTTTAAGGCTGACCCTGTTATGAGTTAATCAAAAGCCGTTGGAAATATTATTTTTTCATCTTTCCAATGCATGTCCAAGCACTCAAATCGAACTCAAGATGACAACGTTATGGCTATTTGAATGTTTGTTACCCATTGGCCAACGTACTTATCAATCTAGTTAGTAATCAAAATTCAAATAGTCGTAACCATTTCTTTCGAACTCTGATTTGAGTTATTCACAAGGCATTTAAAATATCGTTTCTTCCTCTTTCGAACGCATTTTCAATCACTCAAACCGGAGTCGGAAATAAAATGTTACCGCTCTTTGAATGTTTTTTACCGATCAATCAACTTACTTATCGAACAAATCGTGAAGAAAAGTTCAAATAGCCGTAACTTTTCATCCCGATTGTGATTTGAGTGATTCAAAAAGAATTGAAAATATCTTTTCTTCCTATTTCTAACGCATGTTCAATCACACAAATTGGAGTCGGAATCAAAAAGTTATGGTTATTTTAAAGTTTCACACCATTCATTCAACTTACTTATCAATTGAATCGGTAAGAAAAAGTCAATTCGTCTTAGAGTTTAATGCTGACTCTGTTATGAGTTAATCAAAAGCGGTTGGGAATATTGTTTCTTCATCTTTCCAATGCATATCCAATCACTCAAATCGGAGTCACGATGAAAACGTTATGGCTATTTGAATGCTTGTTACCCATTAGCCAACGTACTAATTAATCTAATGAATAATCAAAATTCAAATAGCCGTAACCATTTCTTTCGAACTATGATTTGAGTTATTCAAAAGGCGTTTCAAATATGGTTTCTTCCTATTTCCAACGCATTTTCAATCACTCAAACCGGAGTCGAAAATAAAATGTTACAGCTATTTGAATGTTTTTTACATATCAATCAACTTACTTATCGAACAAATCGTGAAGAAAAGTTTGAATAGCCGTAACTTTTCATCCCGACTTTAATTTGAGTGATTCAAAAGGAATTGAAAATGACTTTCTTCCTATTTCTAACGCTTGGTCAATCACACAAATTGGAGTCGGAATCAAAAAGTTGTGGTTATTTTAAAGTTTCACAACATTCATTCAACTTACTTATCAATTGAATCGGTAAGAAATTGTCAATTCGTCTTAGAGTTTAATGCTGAGTCTGTTATGAGTTAATCAAAAGCCGTTGGAAATATTGTTTTTTCATCTTTCCAATGCATGTCCAATCACTCAAATCGAACTCAAGATGACAACGTTATGGCTATTCGAATGTTTGTTACTCATTGGCCAACGTACTTATCAATCTAGTTAGTAATCAAAATTCAAATAGTCGTAACCATTTCTTTCGAACTATGATTTGAGTTATTCACAAGGCATTTAAAATATCGTTTCTTCCTCTTTCGAACGCATTTTCAATCACTCAAACCAGAGTCGGAAATAAAATGTTACCGCTATTTGAATGTTTTTTACCGATCAATCAACTTACTTATCGAACAAATCATGAAGAAAAGTTCAAATAGCAGTAACTTTTCATCCCGATTGTGATTTGAGTGATTCAAAAAGAATTGAAAATATCTTTTCTTCCTATTTCTAACGCATGTTCAATCACACAAATTGGAGTCGGAATGAAAAACTTATGGTTATTTTAAAGTTTCACACCATTCATTCAACTTACTTATCAATTGAATCGGTAAGAAAAAGTCAATTCGTCTTAGAGTTTAATGCTGACTCTGTTATGAGTTAATCAAAAGCGGTTCGGAATATTGTTTCTTCATCTTTCCAATGCATGTCCAATCACTCAAATCGGAGTCAGGATGAAAACGTTATGGCTATTTGAATGCTTGTTACCCATTAGCCAACGTACTTATTAATCTAATCAATAATCAAAATTCAAATAGCCATAACCATTTCTTTCGAACTATGATTTGAGTTATTCAAAAGGCGTTTCAAATATGGTTTCTTCCTATTTCCAACGCATTTTCAATCACTCAAACCGGAGTCGAAAATAAAATGTTACAGCTATTTGAATGTTTTTTACGTATCAATCAACTTACTTATCGAACAAATCGTGAAGAAAAGTTCAAATAGCCGTAACTTTTCATCCGGACTTTAATTTGAGTGATTCAAAAGGAATTGAAAATGACTTTCTTCCTATTTCTAACGCATGGTCAATCACACAAATTGGAGTTGGAATCAAAAAGTTGTGGTTATTTTAAAGTTTCACACCATTCATTCAACTTACTTATCAATTGAATCGGTAAGAAATAGTCAATTCGTCTTAGAGTTTAATGCTGAGTCTGTTATGAGTTAATCAAAAGCCGTTGGAAATATTGTTTTTTCATCTTTCCAATGCATGTCCAATCACTCAAATCGAACTCAAGATGACAACGTTATGGCAATTTGAATGTTTGTTACCCATTGGCCAACGTACTTATCAATCTAGTTAGTAATCAAAATTCAAATAGTCGTAACCATTTCTTTCGAACTATGATTTGAGTTATTCACAAGGCATTTAAAATATCGTTTCTTCCTCTTTCGAACGCATTTTCAATCACTCAAACCGGAGTCGGAAATAAAATGTTACCGCTATTTGAATGTTTTTTACCGATCAATCAACTTACTTATCGAACAAATCGTGAAGAAAAGTTCAAATAGCCGTAACTTTTCATCCCGATTGTGATTTGAGTGATTCAAAAAGAATTGAAAATATCTTTTCTTCCTATTTCTAACGCAGGTTCAATCACACAAATTGGAGTCGGAATCAAAAAGTTATGGTTATTTTAAAGTTTCACACCATTCATTCAACTTACTTATCAATTGAATCGGTAAGAAAAAGTCAATTCGTCTTAGAGTTTAATGCTGACTCTGTTATGAGTTAATCAAAAGCGGTTGGGAATATTGTTTCTTCATCTTTCCAATGCATGTCCAATCACTCAAATCGGAGTCAGGATGAAAACGTTATGGCTATTTGAATGCTTGTTACCCATTAGCCAACGTACTTATTAATCTAATCAATAATCAAAATTCAAATAGCCGTAACCATTTCTTTCGAACTATGATTTGAGTTATTCAAAAGGCGTTTCAAATATGGTTTCTTCCTATTTCCAACGCATTTTCAATCACTCAAACCGGAGTCGAAAATAAAATGTTACAGCTATTTGAATGTTTTTTACGTATCAATCAACTTACTTATCGAACAAATCGTGAAGAAAAGTTCAAATAGCCGTAACTTTTCATCCGGACTTTAATTTGAGTGATTCAAAAGAAATTGAAAATGACTTTCTTCCTATTTCTAACGCATGGTCAATCACACAAATTGGAGTCGGAATCAAAAACTTGTGGTTATTTTAAAGTTTCACACCATTCATTCAACTTACTTATCAATTGAATCGGTAAGAAATAGTCAATTCGTCTTAGAGTTTAATGCTGAGTCTGTTATGAGTTAATCAAAAGCCGTTGGAAATATTGTTTTTTCATCTTTCCAATGCATGTCCAATCACTCAAATCGAACTCAAGATGACAACGTTATGGCTATTTGAATGTTTGTTACCCATTGGCCAACGTACTTATCAATCTAGTTAGTAATCAAAATTCAAATAGTCGTAACCATTTCTTTCGAACTATGATTTGAGTTATTCACAAGGCATTTAAAATATCGTTTCTTCCTCTTTCGAACGCATTTTCAATCACTCAAACCGGAGTCGGAAATAAACTTACTTATCGAACAAATCGTGAAGAAAAGTTTAAATAGTCGTAACTTTTCATCCCGATTGTGATTTGAGAGATTCAAAAAGAATTGAAAATGTCTTTTCTTCCTATTTCTAACGCATGTTCAATCACACAAATTGGAGTCGGAATCAAAAAGTTGTGGTTATTTTAAAGTTTCACACCATTCATTCAACTTACTTATCAATTGAATCGGTAAGAAAAAGTCAATTCGTCTTAGAGTTTAAGGCTGACCCTGTTATGAGTTAATCAAAAGCCGTTGGAAATATTATTTTTTCATCTTTCCAATGCATGTCCAAGCACTCAAATCGAACTCAAGATGACAACGTTATGGCTATTTGAATGTTTGTTACCCATTGGCCAACGTACTTATCAATCTAGTTAGTAATCAAAATTCAAATAGTCGTAACCATTTCTTTCGAACTCTGATTTGAGTTATTCACAAGGCATTTAAAATATCGTTTCTTCCTCTTTCGAACGCATTTTCAATCACTCAAACCGGAGTCGGAAATAAAATGTTACCGCTCTTTGAATGTTTTTTACCGATCAATCAACTTACTTATCGAACAAATCGTGAAGAAAAGTTCAAATAGCCGTAACTTTTCATCCCGATTGTGATTTGAGTGATTCAAAAAGAATTGAAAATATCTTTTCTTCCTATTTCTAACGCATGTTCAATCACACAAATTGGAGTCGGAATCAAAAAGTTATGGTTATTTTAAAGTTTCACACCATTCATTCAACTTACTTATCAATTGAATCGGTAAGAAAAAGTCAATTCGTCTTAGAGTTTAATGCTGACTCTGTTATGAGTTAATCAAAAGCGGTTGGGAATATTGTTTCTTCATCTTTCCAATGCATATCCAATCACTCAAATCGGAGTCACGATGAAAACGTTATGGCTATTTGAATGCTTGTTACCCATTAGCCAACGTACTAATTAATCTAATGAATAATCAAAATTCAAATAGCCGTAACCATTTCTTTCGAACTATGATTTGAGTTATTCAAAAGGCGTTTCAAATATGGTTTCTTCCTATTTCCAACGCATTTTCAATCACTCAAACCGGAGTCGAAAATAAAATGTTACAGCTATTTGAATGTTTTTTACATATCAATCAACTTACTTATCGAACAAATCGTGAAGAAAAGTTTGAATAGCCGTAACTTTTCATCCCGACTTTAATTTGAGTGATTCAAAAGGAATTGAAAATGACTTTCTTCCTATTTCTAACGCTTGGTCAATCACACAAATTGGAGTCGGAATCAAAAAGTTGTGGTTATTTTAAAGTTTCACAACATTCATTCAACTTACTTATCAATTGAATCGGTAAGAAATTGTCAATTCGTCTTAGAGTTTAATGCTGAGTCTGTTATGAGTTAATCAAAAGCCGTTGGAAATATTGTTTTTTCATCTTTCCAATGCATGTCCAATCACTCAAATCGAACTCAAGATGACAACGTTATGGCTATTCGAATGTTTGTTACCCATTGGCCAACGTACTTATCAATCTAGTTAGTAATCAAAATTCAAATAGTCGTAACCATTTCTTTCGAACTATGATTTGAGTTATTCACAAGGCATTTAAAATATCGTTTCTTCCTCTTTCGAACGCATTTTCAATCACTCAAACCGGAGTCGGAAATAAAATGTTACCGCTATTTGAATGTTTTTTACCGATCAATCAACTTACTTATCGAACAAATCGTGAAGAAAAGTTCAAATAGCAGTAACTTTTCATCCCGATTGTGATTTGAGTGATTCAAAAAGAATTGAAAATATCTTTTCTTCCTATTTCTAACGCATGTTCAATCACACAAATTGGAGTCGGAATCAAAAACTTATGGTTATTTTAAAGTTTCACACCATTCATTCAACTTACTTATCAATTGAATCGGTAAGAAAAAGTCAATTCGTCTTAGAGTTTAATGCTGACTCTGTTATGAGTTAATCAAAAGCGGTTCGGAATATTGTTTCTTCATCTTTCCAATGCATGTCCAATCACTCAAATCGGAGTCAGGATGAAAACGTTATGGCTATTTGAATGCTTGTTACCCATTAGCCAACGTACTTATTAATCTAATCAATAATCAAAATTCAAATAGCCATAACCATTTCTTTCGAACTATGATTTGAGTTATTCAAAAGGCGTTTCAAATATGGTTTCTTCCTATTTCCAACGCATTTTCAATCACTCAAACCGGAGTCGAAAATAAAATGTTACAGCTATTTGAATGTTTTTTACGTATCAATCAACTTACTTATCGAACAAATCGTGAAGAAAAGTTCAAATAGCCGTAACTTTTCATCCGGACTTTAATTTGAGTGATTCAAAAGGAATTGAAAATGACTTTCTTCCTATTTCTAACGCATGGTCAATCACACAAATTGGAGTTGGAATCAAAAAGTTGTGGTTATTTTAAAGTTTCACACCATTCATTCAACTTACTTATCAATTGAATCGGTAAGAAATAGTCAATTCGTCTTAGAGTTTAATGCTGAGTCTGTTATGAGTTAATCAAAACCCGTTGGAAATATTGTTTTTTCATCTTTCCAATGCATGTCCAATCACTCAAATCGAACTCAAGATGACAACGTTATGGCTATTTGAATGTTTGTTACCCATTGGCCAACGTACTTATCAATCTAGTTAGTAATCAAAATTCAAATAGTCGTAACCATTTCTTTCGAACTATGATTTGAGTTATTCACAAGGCATTTAAAATATCGTTTCTTCCTCTTTCGAACGCATTTTCAATCACTCAAACGGGAGTCGGAAATAAAATGTTACCGCTATTTGAATGTTTTTTACCGATCAATCAACTTACTTATCGAACAAATCGTGAAGAAAAGTTCAAATAGCCGTAACTTTTCATCCCGAGTGTGATTTGAGTGATTCAAAAAGAATTGAAAATATCTTTTCTTCCTATTTCTAACGCATGTTCAATCACACAAATTGGAGTCGGAATCAAAAAGTTATGGTTATTTTAAAGTTTCACACCATTCATTCAACTTACTTATCAATTGAATCGGTAAGAAAAAGTCAATTCGTCTTAGAGTTTAATGCTGACTCTGTTATGAGTTAATCAAAAGCGGTTGGGAATATTGTTTCTTCATCTTTCCAATGCATGTCCAATCACTCAAATCGGAGTCAGGATGAAAACGTTATGGCTATTTGAATGCTTGTTACCCATTAGCCAACGTACTTATTAATCTAATCAATAATCAAAATTCAAATAGCCGTAACCATTTCTTTCGAACTATGATTTGAGTTATTCAAAAGGCGTTTCAAATATGGTTTCTTCCTATTTCCAACGCATTTTCAATCACTCAAACCGGAGTCGAAAATAAAATGTTACAGCTATTTGAATGTTTTTTACGTATCAATCAACTTACTTATCGAACAAATCGTGAAGAAAAGTTCAAATAGCCGTAACTTTTCATCCGGACTTTAATTTGAGTGATTCAAAAGGAATTGAAAATGACTTTCTTCCTATTTCTAACGCATGGTCAATCACACAAATTGGAGTCGAAATCAAAAACTTGTGGTTATTTTAAAGTTTCACACCATTCATTCAACTTACTTATCAATTGAATCGGTAAGAAAGAGTCAATTCGTCTTAGAGTTTAATGCTGAGTCTGTTATGAGTTAATCAAAAGCCGTTGGAAATATTGTTTTTTCATCTTTCCAATGCATGTCCAATCACTCAAATCGAACTCAAGATGACAACGTTATGGCTATTTGAATGTTTGTTACCCATTGGCCAACGTACTTATCAATCTAGTTAGTAATCAAAATTCAAATAGTCGTAACCATTTCTTTCGAACTATGATTTGAGTTATTCACAAGGCATTTAAAATATCGTTTCTTCCTCTTTCGAACGCATTTTCAATCACTCAAACCGGAGTCGGAAATAAAATGTTACCGCTATTTGAATGTTTTTTACCGATCAATCAACTTACTTATCGAACAAATCGTGAAGAAAAGTTCAAATAGCCGTAACTTTTCATCCCGATTGTGATTTGAGTGATTCAAAAAGAATTGAAAATATCTTTTCTTCCTATTTCTAACGCATGTTCAATCACACAAATTGGAGTCGGAATCAAAAAGTTATGGTTATTTTAAAGTTTCACACCATTCATTCAACTTACTTATCAATTGAATCGGTAAGAAAAAGTCAATTCGTCTTAGAGTTTAATGCTGACTCTGTTATGAGTTAATCAAAAGCGGTTGGGAATATTGTTTCTTCATCTCTCCAATGCATGTCCAATCACTCAAATCGGAGTCAGGATGAAAACGTTATGGCTATTTGAATGCTTGTTACCCATTAGCCAACGTACTTATTAATCTAATCAATAATCAAAATTCAAATAGCCGTAACCATTTCTTTCGAACTATGATTTGAGTTATTCAAAAGGCGTTTCAAATATGGTTTCTTCCTATTTCCAACGCATTTTCAATCACTCAAACCGGAGTCGAAAATAAAATGTTACAGCTATTTGAATGTTTTTTACGTATCAATCAACTTACTTATCGAACAAATCGTGAAGAAAAGTTCAAATAGCCGTAACTTTTCATCCGGACTTTAATTTGAGTGATTCAAAAGGAATTGAAAATGACTTTCTTCCTATTTCTAACGCATGGTCAATCACACAAATTGGAGTCGGAATCAAAAACTTGTGGTTATTTTAAAGTTTCACACCATTCATTCAACTTACTTAACAATTGAATCGGTAAGAAAGAGTCAATTCGTCTTAGAGTTTAATGCTGAGTCTGTTATGAGTTAATCAAAAGCCGTTGGAAATATTGTTTTTTCATCTTTCCAATGCATGTCCAATCACTCAAATCGAACTCAAGATGACAACGTTATGGCTATTTGAATGTTTGTTACCCATTGGCCAACGTACTTATCAATCTAGTTAGTAATCAAAATTCAAATAGTCGTAACCATTTCTTTCGAACTATGATTTGAGTTATTCACAAGGCATTTAAAATATCGTTTCTTCCTCTTTCGAACGCATTTTCAATCACTCAAACCGGAGTCGGAAATAAACTTACTTCTCGAACAAATCGTGAAGAAAAGTTTAAATAGTCGTAACTTTTCATCCCGATTGTGATTTGAGAGATTCAAAAAGAATTGAAAATGTCTTTTCTTCCTATTTCTAACGCATGTTCAATCACACAAATTGGAGTCGGAATCAAAAAGTTGTGGTTATTTTAAAGTTTCACACCATTCATTCAACTTACTTATCAATTGAATCGGTAAGAAAAAGTCAATTCGTCTTAGAGTTTAAGGCTGACCCTGTTATGAGTTAATCAAAAGCCGTTGGAAATATTATTTTTTCATCTTTCCAATGCATGTCCAAGCACTCAAATCGAACTCAAGATGACAACGTTATGGCTATTTGAATGTTTGTTACCCATTGGCCAACGTACTTATCAATCTAGTTAGTAATCAAAATTCAAATAGTCGTAACCATTTCTTTCGAACTCTGATTTGAGTTATTCACAAGGCATTTAAAATATCGTTTCTTCCTCTTTCGAACGCATTTTCAATCACTCAAACCGGAGTCGGAAATAAAATGTTACCGCTTTTTGAATGTTTTTTACCGATCAATCAACTTACTTATCGAACAAATCGTGAAGAAAAGTTCAAATAGCCGTAACTTTTCATCCCGATTGTGATTTGAGTGATTCAAAAAGAATTGAAAATATCTTTTCTTCCTATTTCTAACGCATGTTCAATCACACAAATTGGAGTCGGAATCAAAAAGTTATGGTTATTTTAAAGTTTCACACCATTCATTCAACTTACTTATCAATTGAATCGGTAAGAAAAAGTCAATTCGTCTTAGAGTTTAATGCTGACTCTGTTATGAGTTAATCAAAAGCGGTTGGGAATATTGTTTCTTCATCTTTCCAATGCATATCCAATCACTCAAATCGGAGTCAGGATGAAAACGTTATGGCTATTTGAATGCTTGTTACCCATTAGCCAACGTACTAATTAATCTAATGAATAATCAAAATTCAAATAGCCGTAACCATTTCTTTCGAACTATGATTTGAGTTGTTCAAAAGGCGTTTCAAATATGGTTTCTTCCTATTTCCAACGCATTTTCAATCACTCAAACCGGAGTCGAAAATAAAATGTTACAGTTATTTGAATGTTTTTTACATATCAATCAACTTACTTATCGAACAAATCGTGAAGAAAAGTTCGAATAGCCGTAACTTTTCATCCCGACTTTAATTTGAGTGATTCAAAAGGAATTGAAAATGACTTTCTTCCTATTTCTAACGCTTGGTCAATCACACAAATTGGAGTCGGAATCAAAAAGTTGTGGTTATTTTAAAGTTTCACAACATTCATTCAACTTACTTATCAATTGAATCGGTAAGAAATTGTCAATTCGTCTTAGAGTTTAATGCTGAGTCTGTTATGAGTTAATCAAAAGCCGTTGGAAATATTGTTTTTTCATCTTTCCAATGCATGTCCAATCACTCAAATCGAACTCAAGATGACAACGTTATGGCTATTCGAATGTTTGTTACCCATTGGCCAACGTACTTATCAATCTAGTTAGTAATCAAAATTCAAATAGTCGTAACCATTTCTTTCGAACTATGATTTGAGTTATTCACAAGGCATTTAAAATATCGTTTCTTCCTCTTTCGAACGCATTTTCAATCACTCAAACCGGAGTCGGAAATAAAATGTTACCGCTATTTGAATGTTTTTTACCGATCAATCAACTTACTTATCGAACAAATCGTGAAGAAAAGTTCAAATAGCAGTAACTTTTCATCCCGATTGTGATTTGAGTGATTCAAAAAGAATTGAAAATATCTTTTCTTCCTATTTCTAACGCATGTTCAATCACACAAATTGGAGTCGGAATCAAAAAGTTATGGTTATTTTAAAGTTTCACACCATTCATTCAACTTACTTATCAATTGAATCGGTAAGAAAAAGTCAATTCGTCTTAGAGTTTAATGCTGACTCTGTTATGAGTTAATCAAAAGCGGTTCGGAATATTGTTTCTTCATCTTTCCAATGCATGTCCAATCACTCAAATCGGAGTCAGGATGAAAACGTTATGGCTATTTGAATGCTTGTTACCCATTAGCCAACGTACTTATTAATCTAATCAATAATCAAAATTCAAATAGCCATAACCATTTCTTTCGAACTATGATTTGAGTTATTCAAAAGGCGTTTCAAATATGGTTTCTTCCTATTTCCAACGCATTTTCAATCACTCAAACCGGAGTCGAAAATAAAATGTTACAGCTATTTGAATGTTTTTTACGTATCAATCAACTTACTTATCGAACAAATCGTGAAGAAAAGTTTAAATAGCCGTAACTTTTCATCCGGACTTTAATTTGAGTGATTCAAAAGGAATTGAAAATGACTTTCTTCCTATTTCTAACGCATGGTCAATCACACAAATTGGAGTTGGAATCAAAAAGTTGTGGTTATTTTAAAGTTTCACACCATTCATTCAACTTACTTATCAATTGAATCGGTAAGAAATAGTCAATTCGTCTTAGAGTTTAATGCTGAGTCTGTTATGAGTTAATCAAAAGCCGTTGGAAATATTGTTTTTTCATCTTTCCAATGCATGTCCAATCACTCAAATCGAACTCAAGATGACAACGTTATGGCTATTTGAATGTTTGTTACCCATTGGCCAACGTACTTATCAATCTAGTTAGTAATCAAAATTCAAATAGTCGTAACCATTTCTTTCGAACTATGATTTGAGTTATTCACAAGGCATTTAAAATATCGTTTCTTCCTCTTTCGAACGCATTTTCAATCACTCAAACCGGAGTCGGAAATAAAATGTTACCGCTATTTGAATGTTTTTTACCGATCAATCAACTTACTTATCGAACAAATCGTGAAGAAAAGTTCAAATAGCCGTAACTTTTCATCCCGATTGTGATTTGAGTGATTCGAAAAGAATTGAAAATATCTTTTCTTCCTATTTCTAACGCATGTTCAATCACACAAATTGGAGTCGGAATCAAAAAGTTATGGTTATTTTAAAGTTTCACACCATTCATTCAACTTACTTATCAATTGAATCGGTAAGAAAAAGTCAATTCGTCTTAGAGTTTAATGCTGACTCTGTTATGAGTTAATCAAAAGCGGTTGGGAATATTGTTTCTTCATCTTTCCAATGCATGTCCAATCACTCAAATCGGAGTCAGGATGAAAACGTTATGGCTATTTGAATGCTTGTTACCCATTAGCCAACGTACTTATTAATCTAATCAATAATCAAAATTCAAATAGCCGTAACCATTTCTTTCGAACTATGATTTGAGTTATTCAAAAGGCGTTTCAAATATGGTTTCTTCCTATTTCCAACGCATTTTCAATCACTCAAACCGGAGTCGAAAATAAAATGTTACAGCTATTTGAATGTTTTTTACGTATCAATCAACTTACTTATCGAACAAATCGTGAAGAAAAGTTCAAATAGCCGTAACTTTTCATCCAGACTTTAATTTGAGTGATTCAAAAGGAATTGAAAATGACTTTCTTCCTATTTCTAACGCATGGTCAATCACACAAATTGGAGTTGGAATCAAAAAGTTGTGGTTATTTTAAAGTTTCACACCATTCATTCAACTTACTTATCAATTGAATCGGTAAGAAATAGTCAATTCGTCTTAGAGTTTAATGCTGAGTCTGTTATGAGTTAATCAAAACCCGTTGGAAATATTGTTTTTTCATCTTTCCAATGCATGTCCAATCACTCAAATCGAACTCAAGATGACAACGTTATGGCTATTTGAATGTTTGTTACCCATTGGCCAACGTACTTATCAATCTAGTTAGTAATCAAAATTCAAATAGTCGTAACCATTTATTTCGAACTATGATTTGAGTTATTCTCAAGGCATTTAAAATATCGTTTCTTCCTCTTTCGAACGCATTTTCAATCACTCAAACCGGAGTCGGAAATAAAATGTTACCGCTATTTGAATGTTTTTTACCGATCAATCAACTTACTTATCGAACAAATCGTGAAGAAAAGTTCAAATAGCCGTAACTTTTCATCCCGATTGTGATTTGAGTGATTCAAAAAGAATTGAAAATATCTTTTCTTCCTATTTCTAACGCATGTTCAATCACACAAATTGGAGTCGGAATCAAAAAGTTATGGTTATTTTAAAGTTTCACACCATTCATTCAACTTACTTATCAATTGAATCGGTAAGAAAAAGTCAATTCGTCTTAGAGTTTAATGCTGACTCTGTTATGAGTTAATCAAAAGCGGTTGGGAATATTGTTTCTTCATCTTTCCAATGCATGTCCAATCACTCAAATCGGAGTCAGGATGAAAACGTTATGGCTATTTGAATGCTTGTTACGCATTAGCCAACTTACTTATTAATCTAATCAATAATCAAAATTCAAATAGCCGTAACCATTTCTTTCGAACTATGATTTGAGTTATTCAAAAGGCGTTTCAAATATGGTTTCTTCCTATTTCCAACGCATTTTCAATCACTCAAACCGGAGTCGAAAATAAAATGTTACAGCTATTTGAATGTTTTTTACGTATCAATCAACTTACTTATCGAACAAATCGTGAAGAAAAGTTCAAATAGCCGTAACTTTTCATCCGGACTTTAATTTGAGTGATTCAAAAGGAATTGAAAATGACTTTCTTCCTATTTCTAACGCATGGTCAATCACACAAATTGGAGTCGGAATCAAAAACTTGTGGTTATTTTAAAGTTTCACACCATTCATTCAACTTACTTATCGAACAAATCGGTAAGAAATAGTCAATTCGTCTTAGAGTTTAATGCTGAGTCTGTTATGAGTTAATCAAAAGCCGTTGGAAATATTGTTTTTTCATCTTTCCAATGCATGTCCAATCACTCAAATCGAACTCAAGATGACAACGTTATGGCTATTTGAATGTTTGTTACCCATTGGCCAACGTACTTATCAATCTAGTTAGTAATCAAAATTCAAATAGTCGTAACCATTTCTTTCGAACTATGATTTGAGTTATTCACAAGGCATTTAAAATATCGTTTCTTCCTCTTTCGAACGCATTTTCAATCACTCAAACCGGAGTCGAAAATAAAATGTTACAGCTATTTGAATGTTTTTTACGTATCAATCAACTTACTTATCGAACAAATCGTGAAGAAAAGTTCAAATAGCCGTAACTTTTCATCCAGACTTTAATTTGAGTGATTCAAAAGGAATTGAAAATGACTTTCTTCCTATTTCTAACGCATGGTCAATCACACAAATTGGAGTTGGAATCAAAAAGTTGTGGTTATTTTAAAGTTTCACACCATTCATTCAACTTACTTATCAATTGAATCGGTAAGAAATAGTCAATTCGTCTTAGAGTTTAATGCTGAGTCTGTTATGAGTTAATCAAAACCCGTTGGAAATATTGTTTTTTCATCTTTCCAATGCATGTCCAATCACTCAAATCGAACTCAAGATGACAACGTTATGGCTATTTGAATGTTTGTTACCCATTGGCCAACGTACTTATCAATCTAGTTAGTAATCAAAATTCAAATAGTCGTAACCATTTATTTCGAACTATGATTTGAGTTATTCTCAAGGCATTTAAAATATCGTTTCTTCCTCTTTCGAACGCATTTTCAATCACTCAAACCGGAGTCGGAAATAAAATGTTACCGCTATTTGAATGTTTTTTACCGATCAATCAACTTACTTATCGAACAAATCGTGAAGAAAAGTTCAAATAGCCGTAACTTTTCATCCCGATTGTGATTTGAGTGATTCAAAAAGAATTGAAAATATCTTTTCTTCCTATTTCTAACGCATGTTCAATCACACAAATTGGAGTCGGAATCAAAAAGTTATGGTTATTTTAAAGTTTCACACCATTCATTCAACTTACTTATCAATTGAATCGGTAAGAAAAAGTCAATTCGTCTTAGAGTTTAATGCTGACTCTGTTATGAGTTAATCAAAAGCGGTTGGGAATATTGTTTCTTCATCTTTCCAATGCATGTCCAATCACTCAAATCGGAGTCAGGATGAAAACGTTATGGCTATTTGAATGCTTGTTACGCATTAGCCAACTTACTTATTAATCTAATCAATAATCAAAATTCAAATAGCCGTAACCATTTCTTTCGAACTATGATTTGAGTTATTCAAAAGGCGTTTCAAATATGGTTTCTTCCTATTTCCAACGCATTTTCAATCACTCAAACCGGAGTCGAAAATAAAATGTTACAGCTATTTGAATGTTTTTTACGTATCAATCAACTTACTTATCGAACAAATCGTGAAGAAAAGTTCAAATAGCCGTAACTTTTCATCCGGACTTTAATTTGAGTGATTCAAAAGGAATTGAAAATGACTTTCTTCCTATTTCTAACGCATGGTCAATCACACAAATTGGAGTCGGAATCAAAAACTTGTGGTTATTTTAAAGTTTCACACCATTCATTCAACTTACTTATCGAACAAATCGGTAAGAAATAGTCAATTCGTCTTAGAGTTTAATGCTGAGTCTGTTATGAGTTAATCAAAAGCCGTTGGAAATATTGTTTTTTCATCTTTCCAATGCATGTCCAATCACTCAAATCGAACTCAAGATGACAACGTTATGGCTATTTGAATGTTTGTTACCCATTGGCCAACGTACTTATCAATCTAGTTAGTAATCAAAATTCAAATAGTCGTAACCATTTCTTTCGAACTATGATTTGAGTTATTCACAAGGCATTTAAAATATCGTTTCTTCCTCTTTCGAACGCATTTTCAATCACTCAAACCGGAGTCGGAAATAAACTTACTTATCGAACAAATCGTGAAGAAAAGTTTAAATAGTCGTAACTTTTCATCCCGATTGTGATTTGAGAGATTCAAAAAGAATTGAAAATGTTTTTTCTTCCTATTTCTAACGCATGTTCAATCACACAAATTGGAGTCGGAATCAAAAAGTTGTGGTTATTTTAAAGTTTCACACCATTCATTCAACTTACTTATCAATTGAATCGGTAAGAAAAAGTCAATTCGTCTTAGAGTTTAAGGCTGACCCTGTTATGAGTTAATCAAAAGCCGTTGGAAATATTATTTTTTCATCTTTCCAATGCATGTCCAAGCACTCAAATCGAACTCAAGATGACAACGTTATGGCTATTTGAATGTTTGTTACCCATTGGCCAACGTACTTATCAATCTAGTTAGTAATCAAAATTCAAATAGTCGTAACCATTTCTTTCGAACTCTGATTTGAGTTATTCACAAGGCATTTAAAATATCGTTTCTTCCTCTTTCGAACGCATTTTCAATCACTCAAATCGGAGTCGGAAATAAAATGTTACAGCTCTTTGAATGTTTTTTACCGATCAATCAACTTACTTATCGAACAAATCGTGAAGAAAAGTTCAAATAGCCGTAACTTTTCATCCCGATTGTGATTTGAGTGATTCAAAAAGAATTGAAAATATCTTTTCTTCCTATTTCTAACGCATGTTCAATCACACAAATTGGAGTCGGAATCAAAAAGTTATGGTTATTTTAAAGTTTCACACCATTCATTCAACTTACTTATCAATTGAATCGGTAAGAAAAAGTCAATTCGTCTTAGAGTTTAATGTTGACTCTGTTATGAGTTAATCAAAAGCGGTTGGGAATATTGTTTCTTCATCTTTCCAATGCATGTCCAATCACTCAAATCGGAGTCAGGATGAAAACGTTATGGCTATTTGAATGCTTGTTACCCATTAGCCAACGTACTAATTAATCTAATCAATAATCAAAATTCAAATAGCCGTAACCATTTCTTTCGAACTATGATTTGAGTTATTCAAAAGGCGTTTCAAATATGGTTTCTTCCTATTTCCAACGCATTTTCAATCACTCAAACCGGAGTCGAAAATAAAATGTTACAGCTATTTGAATGTTTTTTACATATCAATCAACATACTTATCGAACAAATCGTGAAGAAAAGTTCGAATAGCCGTAACTTTTCATCCCGACTTTAATTTGAGTGATTCAAAAGGAATTGAAAATGACTTTCTTCCTATTTCTAACGCATGGTCAATCACACAAATTGGAGTCGGAATCAAAAAGTTGTGGTTATTTTAAAGTTTCACAACATTCATTCAACTTACTTATCAATTGAATCGGTAAGAAATTGTCAATTCGTCTTAGAGTTTAATGCTGAGTCTGTTATGAGTTAATCAGAAGCCGTTGGAAATATTGTTTTTTCATCTTTCCAATGCATGTCCAATCACTCAAATCGAACTCAAGATGACAACGTTATGGCTATTCGAATGTTTGTTACCCATTGGCCAACGTACTTATCAATCTAGTTAGTAATCAAAATTCAAATAGTCGTAACCATTTCTTTCGAACTATGATTTGAGTTATTCACAAGGCATTTGAAATATCGTTTCTTCCTCTTTCGAACGCATTTTCAATCACCCAAACCGGTGTCGGAAATAAAATGTTACCGCTATTTGAATGTTTTTTACCGAGCAATCAACTTACTTATCGAACAAATTGTGAAGAAAAGTTCAAATAGCCGTAACTTTTCATCCCGACAGTGATTTGAGTGATTCAAAGAGAATTGAAAATGTCTTTTCTTCCTATTTCTAACCCATGTTCAATCACACAAATTGGAGTCGGAATCAAAAAGTTGTGGTTATTTTAAAGTTTCACACCATTCATTCACCTTACTTATCAATTTAATCGGTAAGAAAAAGTCAATTAGTCATAGAGCTTAATGCTAACTCTGTTTTGAGTTAATCAAAAGTTGTTGGAAATATTCTTTCTTCATCTTTCCAATTCATGTCCAATCAGTCAAATCGAACTCAAGATGAAAACGTTATGGCTATTTGAATGTTTGTTACCCATTGGCCAACGTACTTATCAATCTAGTTAGCAATCAAAATTCAAATAGTCGTAACCATTTCTTTCGAACTATGATTTGAGTTATTCACAAGGCATTTAAAATATCGTTTCTTCCTCTTTCGAACGCATTTTCAATCACTCAAACCGGAGTCGGAAATAAAATGTTACCGCTGTTTGAATGTTTTTTACCAATCAATCAACTTACTTATCGAACAAATCGTGAAGAAAAGTTCAAATAGCCGTAACTTTTCATCCCGATTGTGATTTGAGTGATTCAAAAAGAATTGAAAATGTCTTTTCTTCCTATTTCTAACGCATGTTCAATCACGCAAATTGGAGTCGGAATCATAAAGTTGTGGTTATTTTAAAGTTTCACACCATTCGTTCAACTTACTTATCAATTGAATCGGTAAGAAAAAGTCAATTCGTCTTAGAGTTTAATGGTGACTCTGTTATGAGTTAATCAAAAGCAGTTGGAAATAATGTTTCTTCAACTTTCCAATGCATGTCCAATCACTCAAATCGGAGTCAGGATGAAAACGTTATGGCTATTTGAATGCTTGTTACCCCTTAGCCAACGTACTTATTAGTCTAATCAATAATCAAAATTCAAATAGCCATAACCATTTCTTTCAAACTATGATTTGAGTTATTGAAAAGGCGTTTGAAATATGGTTTCTTCCTCTTTCCAACGTATTTTCAATCACTCAAACCGGAGTCGGAAATAAAATGTGACAGCTATTTGAATGTTTTTTACCTATCAATCAACTTACTTATCGAACAAATCGTGAAGAAAAGTTCAAATAGCCGTAAATTTTCATCCCGACTTTGATTTGAGTGATTCAAAATGAATTGAAAATGGCTTTTCTTCTTATTTCTAACGCATGGTCAATGACACAAATTGGAGTCGGAATCAAAAAGTTGTGGTTATTTTAAAGTTTCACACCATTCATTCACCTTACTTATCAATTTAATCGGTAAGAAAAAGCCAATTAGTCATAGAGCTTAATGCTAACTCTGTTATGAGTTAATCAAAAGTTGTTGGAAATATTCTTTCTTCATCTTTCCAATTCATGTCCAATCACTCAAATCGGAGTCTGGATGAAAACGTTATGGCTATTTGAATGTTTGTTACCCATTGGCCAACATACTTATCAATCTAGTCAGTAATCAAAATTCAAATAGTCGTAACCATTTCTTTCGAACTATGATTTGAGTTATTCACAAGGCATTTGAAATATCGTTTCTTCCTCTTTCGAACGCATTTTCAATCACTCAAACCGGAGTCAGAAATAAAATGTTACCGCTATTTGAATGTTTTTTACCGATCAATCAACTTACTTATCGAACAAATCGTGAAGAAAAGTTCAAATAGTCGTAACTTTTCATCCCGATTGTGATTTGAGTGATTCAAAAAGAATTGAAAATGTCTTTTCTTCCTATTTCTAACGCATGTTCAATCACACAAATTGGAGTCGGAATCAAAAAGTTGTGGTTATTTTAAAGTTTCACACCATTCATTCAACTTACTTATCAATTGAATCGGTAAGAAAAAGTCAATTCGTCTTAGAGTTTAATGCTGACCCTGTTATGAGGTAATCAAAAGCAGTTGGGAATATTGTTTCTTCATCTTTCCAATGCATGTCCAATCACTCAAATCGGAGTCAGGATGAAAACGTTATGGCTATTTGAATGCTTGTTACCCATTAGCCAACGTACTTATTAATATAATCAATAATCAAAATTCAAATAGCCGTAACCATTTCTTTCGAACTATGATTTGAGTTATTCAAAATGCGTTTCAAATATGGTTTCTTCCTATTTGCAACACATTTTCAATCACTCAAACCGTAGTCGAAAATAAAATGTTACAGCTATTTGAATGTTTTTTACGTATCAATCAACTTACTATTGAACAAATCGTGAAGAAAAGTTCAAATAGCCGTAACTTTTCATCCCGACTTTAATTTGAGTGATTCAAAAGGAATTGAAAATGACTTTCTTCCTATTTCTAACGCATGGTCAATCACACAAATTGGAGTCGGAAATAAAAAGTTGTGGTTATTTTAAAGTTTCACACCAT
Source organism: Paratinospora sagittata (assembly GCA_035771175.1). Lineage (NCBI taxonomy): Eukaryota > Viridiplantae > Streptophyta > Magnoliopsida > Ranunculales > Menispermaceae > Paratinospora > Paratinospora sagittata. The sequence goes on from CM069602.1 coordinate 38,653,957, forward strand.
TCATTCAACTTACTTATCAATTGTATCGGTAAGAAAAAGTCAATTAGTCTTAGAGTTTAATGCTAACTCTGTTATGAGTTTATCAAAAGTCGTTGGAAATATTGTTTCTTCATCTTTCCAATGCATGTCCAATCACTCAAATCGGAGTCAGGATGAAAACGTTATGGCTATTTGAATGTTTGTTACCCTTTGGCCAACGTACTTATCAATCTACTCAGTAATCAAAATTCAAATAGTCGTAACCATTTCTTTCGAACTATGATTTGAGTTATTCACAAGGCATTTGAAATATCGTTTCTTCCTCTTTCGAACGCATTTTCAATCACTGAAACCGGTGTCAGAAATAAAATGTTACCGCTATTTGAATGTTTTTTACCGACCAATCAACTTACTTATCGAACAAATCGTGAAGAAAAGTTCAAATAGCCGTAACTTTTCATCCCGACTGTGATTTGAGTGATTCAAAAGGAATTGAAAATGCCTTTTCTTCCTATTTCTAACGCATGTTCAATCACACAAATTGGAGTCGGAATCAAAAAGTTGTGGTTATTTTAAAATTTCACACCATTCATTCAACTTACTTATCAATTCAATCGGTAAGAAAAAATCAATTCGTCTTAGAGTTTAATGCTGACTCTGTTATGAGTTAATCAAAAGCCGTTGGAAATATTGTTTTTTCATCTTTCCAATGCATGTCCAATCACTCAAATCGAACTCAAGATGACAACGTTATGGCTATTTGAATGTTTGTTACCCATTGGCCAACGTACTTATCAATCTAGTTAGTAATCAAAATTCAAATAGTCGTAACCATTTCTTTCGAACTATGATTCGAGTTATTCACAAGGCATTTAAAATATCGTTTCTTCCTCTTTCGAACGCATTTTCAATCACTCAAACCGGAGTCGGAAATAAAATGTTACCGCTATTTGAATGTTTTTTACCGATCAATCAACTTACTTATCGATCAAATCGTGAAGAAAAGTTCAAATAGTCGTAACTTTTCTTCCCGATTGTGATTTGAGTGATTCAAAAAGAATTGAAAATGTCTTTTCTTCCTATTTCTAACGCATGTTCAATCACACAAATTGGAGTCGGAATCAAAAAGTTGTGGTTATTTTAAAGTTTCACACCATTCATTCAACTTACTAATCAACTGAATCGGTAAGAAAAAGTCAATTCGTCTTAGAGTTTAATGGTGACTCTGTTATGAGTTAATCAAAAGCAGTTGGAAATATTGTTTCTTCAACTTTCCAATGCATGTCCAATCACTCAAATCGGAGTCAGGATGAAAACGTTATGGCTATTTGAATGCTTGTTACCCCTTAGCCAACGTACTTATTAGTCTAATCAATAATCAAAATTCAAATAGCCATAACCATTTCTTTCAAACTATGATTTGAGTTATTGAAAAGGCGTTTGAAATATGGTTTCTTCCTCTTTCCAACGTATTTTCAATCACTCAAACCGGAGTCGAAAATAAAATGTCACAGCTATTTGAATGTTTTTTACCTATCAATCAACTTACTTATCGAACAAATCGTGAAGAAAAGTTCAAATAGCCGTAAATTTTCATCCCGACTTTGATTTGAGTGATTCAAAATGAATTGAAAATGGCTTTTCTTCTTATTTCTAACGCATGGTCAATGACACAAATTGGAGTCGGAATCAAAAAGTTGTGGTTATTTTAAAGTTTCACACCATTCATTCACCTTACTTATCAATTGAATCGGTAAGAAATAGTCAATTCGTCTTAGAGTTTAATGCTGAGTCTGTTATGAGTTAATCAAAAGCCGTTGGAAATATTGTTTTTTCATCTTTCCAATGCATGTCCAATCACTCAAATCGGAGTCAGGATGAAAACGTTATAGCTATTTGAATGCTTGTTACCCCTTAGCCAACGTACTTATTAGTCTAATCAATAATCAAAATTCAAATAGCCATAACCATTTCTTTCAAACTATGATTTGAGTTATTGAAAAGGCGTTTGAAATATGGTTTCTTCCTCTTTCCAACGTATTTTCAATCACTCAAACCGGAGTCGAAAATAAAATGTCACAGCTATTTGAATGTTTTTTACCTATCAATCAACTTACTTATCGAACAAATCGTGAAGAAAAGTTCAAATAGCCGTAAATTTTCATCCCGACTTTGATTTGAGTGATTCAAAATGAATTGAAAATGGCTTTTCTTCTTATTTCTAACTCATGGTCAATGACACAAATTGGAGTCGGAATCAAAAAGTTGTGGTTATTTTAAAGTTTCACACCATTCATTCACCTTACTTATCAATTTAATCGGTAAGAAAAAGCCAATTAGTCATAGAGCTTAATGCTCACTCTGTTATGAGTTAATCAAAAGTTGTTGGAAATATTCTTTCTTTATCTTTCCAATTCATGTCCAATCACTCAAATCGGAGTCTGGATGAAAACGTTATGGCTATTTGAATGTTTGTTACCCATTGGCCAACATACTTATCAATCTAGTCAGTAATCAAAATTCAAATAGTCGTAACCATTTCTTTCGAACTATGATTTGAGTTATTCACAAGGCATTTGAAATATCGTTTCTTCCTCTTTCGAACGCATTTTCAATCACTCAAACCGGAGTCAGAAATAAAATGTTACCGCTACTTGAATGTTTTTTACCGATCAATCAACTTTCTTATCGAACAAATCGTGAAGAAAAGTTCAAATAGTCGTAACTTTTCATCCCGATTGTGATTTGAGTGATTCAAAAAGAATTGAAAATGTCTTTTCTTCCTATTTCTAACGCATGTTCAATCACACAAATTGGAGTCGGAATCAAAAAGTTGTGGTTATTTTAAAGTTTCACACCATTCATTCAACTTACTTATCAATTGAATCGGTAAGAAAAAGTCAATTCGTCTTAGAGTTTAATGCTGACCCTGTTATGAGTTAATCAAAAGCAGTTGGGAATATTGTTTCTTCATCTTTCCAATGCATGTCCAATCACTAAAATCGGAGTCAGGATGAAAACGTTATGGCTATTTGAATGCTTGTTACCCATTAGCCAACGTACTTATTAATATAATCAATAATCAAAATTCAAATAGCCGTAACCATTTCTTTCGAACTATGATTTGAGTTATTCAAAAGGCGTTTCAAATATGGTTTCTTCCTATTTGCAACACATTTTCAATCACTCAAACCGGAGTCGAAAATAAAATGTTACAGCTATTTGAATGTTTTTTACGTATCAATCAACTTACTATCGAACAAATCGTGAAGAAAAGTTCAAATAGCCGTAACTTTTCATCCCGACTTTAATTTGAGTGATTCAAAAGGAATTGAAAATGACTTTCTTCCTATTTCTAACGCATGGTCAATCACACAAATTGGAGTCGGAATCAAAAAGTTGTGGTTATTTTAAAGTTTCACACCATTCATTCAACTTACTAATCAACTGAATCGGTAAGAAAAAGTCAATTCGTCTTAGAGTTTAATGGTGACTCTGTTATGAGTTAATCAAAAGCAGTTGGAAATAATGTTTCTTCAACTTTCCAATGCATGTCCAATCACTCAAATCGGAGTCAGGATGAAAACGTTATGGCTATTTGAATGCTTGTTACCCCTTAGCCAACGTACTTATTAGTCTAATCAATAATCAAAATTCAAATAGCCATAACCATTTCTTTCAAACTATGATTTGAGTTATTGAAAAGGCGTTTGAAATATGGTTTCTTCCTCTTTCCAACGTATTTTCAATCACTCAAACCGGAGTCGGAAATAAAATGTGACAGCTATTTGAATGTTTTTTACCTATCAATCAACTTACTTATCGAACAAATCGTGAAGAAAAGTTCAAATAGCCGTAAATTTTCATCCCGACTTTGATTTGAGTGATTCAAAATGAATTGAAAATGGCTTTTCTTCTTATTTCTAACGCATGGTCAATGACACAAATTGGAGTCGGAATCAAAAAGTTGTGGTTATTTTAAAGTTTCACACCATTCATTCACCTTACTTATCAATTTAATCGGTAAGAAAAAGCCAATTAGTCATAGAGCTTAATGCTAACTCTGTTATGAGTTAATCAAAAGTTGTTGGAAATATTCTTTCTTCATCTTTCCAATTCATGTCCAATCACTCAAATCGGAGTCTGGATGAAAACGTTATGGCTATTTGAATGTTTGTTACCCATTGGCCAACATACTTATCAATCTAGTCAGTAATCAAAATTCAAATAGTCGTAACCATTTCTTTCGAACTATGATTTGAGTTATTCACAAGGCATTTGAAATATCGTTTCTTCCTCTTTCGAACGCATTTTCAATCACTCAAACCGGAGTCAGAAATAAAATGTTACCGCTATTTGAATGTTTTTTACCGATCAATCAACTTACTTATCGAACAAATCGTGAAGAAAAGTTCAAATAGTCGTAACTTTTCATCCCGATTGTGATTTGAGTGATTCAAAAAGAATTGAAAATGTCTTTTCTTCCTATTTCTAACGCATGTTCAATCACACAAATTGGAGTCGGAATCAAAAAGTTGTGGTTATTTTAAAGTTTCACACCATTCATTCAACTTACTTATCAATTGAATCGGTAAGAAAAAGTCAATTCGTCTTAGAGTTTAATGCTGACCCTGTTATGAGGTAATCAAAAGCAGTTGGGAATATTGTTTCTTCATCTTTCCAATGCATGTCCAATCACTCAAATCGGAGTCAGGATGAAAACGTTATGGCTATTTGAATGCTTGTTACCCATTAGCCAACGTACTTATTAATATAATCAATAATCAAAATTCAAATAGCCGTAACCATTTCTTTCGAACTATGATTTGAGTTATTCAAAATGCGTTTCAAATATGGTTTCTTCCTATTTGCAACACATTTTCAATCACTCAAACCGTAGTCGAAAATAAAATGTTACAGCTATTTGAATGTTTTTTACGTATCAATCAACTTACTATTGAACAAATCGTGAAGAAAAGTTCAAATAGCCGTAACTTTTCATCCCGACTTTAATTTGAGTGATTCAAAAGGAATTGAAAATGACTTTCTTCCTATTTCTAACGCATGGTCAATCACACAAATTGGAGTCGGAAATAAAAAGTTGTGGTTATTTTAAAGTTTCACACCATTCATTCAACTTACTTATCAATTGAATCGGTAAGAAAAAGTCAATTAGTCTTAGAGTTTAATGCTAACTCTGTTATGAGTTTATCAAAAGTCGTTGGAAATATTGTTTCTTCATCTTTCCAATGCATGTCCAATCACTCAAATCGGAGTCAGGATGAAAACGTTATGGCTATTTGAATGTTTGTTACCCTTTGGCCAACGTACTTATCAATCTACTCAGTAATCAAAATTCAAATAGTCGTAACCATTTCTTTCGAACTATGATTTGAGTTATTCACAAGGCATTTGAAATATCGTTTCTTCCTCTTTCGAACGCATTTTCAATCACTGAAACCGGTGTCAGAAATAAAATGTTACCGCTATTTGAATGTTTTTTACCGACCAATCAACTTACTTATCGAACAAATCGTGAAGAAAAGTTCAAATAGCCGTAACTTTTCATCCCGACTGTGATTTGAGTGATTCAAAAGGAATTGAAAATGCCTTTTCTTCCTATTTCTAACGCATGTTCAATCACACAAATTGGAGTCGGAATCAAAAAGTTGTGGTTATTTTAAAATTTCACACCATTCATTCAACTTACTTATCAATTCAATCGGTAAGAAAAAATCAATTCGTCTTAGAGTTTAATGCTGACTCTGTTATGAGTTAATCAAAAGCCGTTGGAAATATTGTTTTTTCATCTTTCCAATGCATGTCCAATCACTCAAATCGAACTCAAGATGACAACGTTATGGCTATTTGAATGTTTGTTACCCATTGGCCAACGTACTTATCAATCTAGTTAGTAATCAAAATTCAAATAGTCGTAACCATTTCTTTCGAACTATGATTCGAGTTATTCACAAGGCATTTAAAATATCGTTTCTTCCTCTTTCGAACGCATTTTCAATCACTCAAACCGGAGTCGGAAATAAAATGTTACCGCTATTTGAATGTTTTTTACCGATCAATCAACTTACTTATCGATCAAATCGTGAAGAAAAGTTCAAATAGTCGTAACTTTTCTTCCCGATTGTGATTTGAGTGATTCAAAAAGAATTGAAAATGTCTTTTCTTCCTATTTCTAACGCATGTTCAATCACACAAATTGGAGTCGGAATCAAAAAGTTGTGGTTATTTTAAAGTTTCACACCATTCATTCAACTTACTAATCAACTGAATCGGTAAGAAAAAGTCAATTCGTCTTAGAGTTTAATGGTGACTCTGTTATGAGTTAATCAAAAGCAGTTGGAAATATTGTTTCTTCAACTTTCCAATGCATGTCCAATCACTCAAATCGGAGTCAGGATGAAAACGTTATGGCTATTTGAATGCTTGTTACCCCTTAGCCAACGTACTTATTAGTCTAATCAATAATCAAAATTCAAATAGCCATAACCATTTCTTTCAAACTATGATTTGAGTTATTGAAAAGGCGTTTGAAATATGGTTTCTTCCTCTTTCCAACGTATTTTCAATCACTCAAACCGGAGTCGAAAATAAAATGTCACAGCTATTTGAATGTTTTTTACCTATCAATCAACTTACTTATCGAACAAATCGTGAAGAAAAGTTCAAATAGCCGTAAATTTTCATCCCGACTTTGATTTGGGTGATTCAAAATGAATTGAAAATGGCTTTTCTTCTTATTTCTAACGCATGGTCAATGACACAAATTGGAGTCGGAATCAAAAAGTTGTGGTTATTTTAAAGTTTCACACCATTCATTCACCTTACTTATCAATTGAATCGGTAAGAAATAGTCAATTCGTCTTAGAGTTTAATGCTGAGTCTGTTATGAGTTAATCAAAAGCCGTTGGAAATATTGTTTTTTCATCTTTCCAATGCATGTCCAATCACTCAAATCGGAGTCAGGATGAAAACGTTATAGCTATTTGAATGCTTGTTACCCCTTAGCCAACGTACTTATTAGTCTAATCAATAATCAAAATTCAAATAGCCATAACCATTTCTTTCAAACTATGATTTGAGTTATTGAAAAGGCGTTTGAAATATGGTTTCTTCCTCTTTCCAACGTATTTTCAATCACTCAAACCGGAGTCGAAAATAAAATGTCACAGCTATTTGAATGTTTTTTACCTATCAATCAACTTACTTATCGAACAAATCGTGAAGAAAAGTTCAAATAGCCGTAAATTTTCATCCCGACTTTGATTTGAGTGATTCAAAATGAATTGAAAATGGCTTTTCTTCTTATTTCTAACTCATGGTCAATGACACAAATTGGAGTCGGAATCAAAAAGTTGTGGTTATTTTAAAGTTTCACACCATTCATTCACCTTACTTATCAATTTAATCGGTAAGAAAAAGCCAATTAGTCATAGAGCTTAATGCTCACTCTGTTATGAGTTAATCAAAAGTTGTTGGAAATATTCTTTCTTTATCTTTCCAATTCATGTCCAATCACTCAAATCGGAGTCTGGATGAAAACGTTATGGCTATTTGAATGTTTGTTACCCATTGGCCAACATACTTATCAATCTAGTCAGTAATCAAAATTCAAATAGTCGTAACCATTTCTTTCGAACTATGATTTGAGTTATTCACAAGGCATTTGAAATATCGTTTCTTCCTCTTTCGAACGCATTTTCAATCACTCAAACCGGAGTCAGAAATAAAATGTTACCGCTACTTGAATGTTTTTTACCGATCAATCAACTTTCTTATCGAACAAATCGTGAAGAAAAGTTCAAATAGTCGTAACTTTTCATCCCGATTGTGATTTGAGTGATTCAAAAAGAATTGAAAATGTCTTTTCTTCCTATTTCTAACGCATGTTCAATCACACAAATTGGAGTCGGAATCAAAAAGTTGTGGTTATTTTAAAGTTTCACACCATTCATTCAACTTACTTATCAATTGAATCGGTAAGAAAAAGTCAATTCGTCTTAGAGTTTAATGCTGACCCTGTTATGAGTTAATCAAAAGCAGTTGGGAATATTGTTTCTTCATCTTTCCAATGCATGTCCAATCACTAAAATCGGAGTCAGGATGAAAACGTTATGGCTATTTGAATGCTTGTTACCCATTAGCCAACGTACTTATTAATATAATCAATAATCAAAATTCAAATAGCCGTAACCATTTCTTTCGAACTATGATTTGAGTTATTCAAAAGGCGTTTCAAATATGGTTTCTTCCTATTTGCAACACATTTTCAATCACTCAAACCGGAGTCGAAAATAAAATGTTACAGCTATTTGAATGTTTTTTACGTATCAATCAACTTACTATCGAACAAATCGTGAAGAAAAGTTCAAATAGCCGTAACTTTTCATCCCGACTTTAATTTGAGTGATTCAAAAGGAATTGAAAATGACTTTCTTCCTATTTCTAACGCATGGTCAATCACACAAATTGGAGTCGGAAATAAAAAGTTGTGGTTATTTTAAAGTTTCACACCATTCATTCAACTTTCTTATCAATTGAATCGGTAAGAAAAAGTCAATTAGTCTTAGAGTTTAATGCTAACTCTGTTATGAGTTTATCAAAAGTCGTTGGAAATATTGTTTCTTCATCTTTCCAATGCATGTCCAATCACTCAAATCGGAGTCAGGATGAAAACGATATGGCTATTTGAATGTTTGTTACCCTTTGGCCAACGTACTTATCAATCTACTCAGTAATCAAAATTCAAATAGTCGTAACCATTTCTTTCGAACTATGATTTGAGTTATTCACAAGGCATTTGAAATATCATTTCTTCCTCTTTCGAACGCATTTTCAATCACTGAAACCGGTGTCGGAAATAAAATGTTACCGCTATTTGAATGTTTTTTACCGACCAATCAACTTACTTATCGAACAAATCGTGAAGAAAAGTTCAAATAGCCATAACTTTTCATCCCGACTGTGATTTGAGTGATTCAAAAGGAATTGAAAATGCCTTTTCTTCCTATTTCTAACGCATGTTCAATCACACAAATTGGAGTCGGAATCAAAATGTTGTGGTTATTTTAAAGTTTCACACAATTCATTCAACTTACTTATCAATTGAATCGGTAAGAAAAAGTCAATTCGTCTTAGAGTTTAATGCTGACTCTGTTATGAGTTAATCAAAAGCCGTTGGAAATATTGTTTTTTCATCTTTCCAATGCATGTCCAATCACTCAAATCGAACTCAAGATGACAACGTTATGGCTATTTGAATGTTTGTTACCCATTGGCCAACGTACTTATCAATCTAGTTAGTAATCAAAATTCAAATAGTCGTAACCATTTCTTTCGAACTATGATTTGAGTTATTCACAAGGCATTTAAAATATCGTTTCTTCCTCTTTCGAACGCATTTTCAATCACTCAAACCGGAGTCGGAAATAAAATGTTACCGCTATTTGAATGTTTTTTACCGACCAATCAACTTACTTATCGAACAAATCGTGAAGAAAAGTTCAAATAGCCGTAACTTTTCATCCCGACTGTGATTTGAGTGATTCAAAAGGAATTGAAAATGCCTTTTCTTCCTATTTCTAACGCATGTTCAATCACACAAATTGGAGTCGGAATCAAAATGTTGTGGTTATTTTAAAGTTTCACACAATTCATTCAACTTACTTATCAATTGAATCGGTAAGAAAAAGTCAATTCGTCTTAGAGTTTAATGCTGACTCTGTTATGAGTTAATCAAAAGCCGTTGCAACGTTATGGCTATTTGAATGTTTGTTACCCATTGGCCAACGTACTTATCAATCTAGTTAGTAATCAAAATTCAAATAGTCGTAACCATTTCTTCCGAACTATGATTTGAGTTATTCACAAGGCATTTAAAATATCGTTTCTTCCTCTTTCGAACGCATTTTCAATCACTCAAACCGGAGTCGGAAATAAAATGTTACCGCTATTTGAATGTTTTTTACCGATCAATCAACTTACTTATCGATCAAATCGTGAAGAAAAGTTCAAATAGTCGTAACTTTTCATCCCGATTGTGATTTGAGTGATTCAAAAAGAATTGAAAATGTCTTTTCTTCGTATTTCTAACGCATGTTCAATCACACAAATTGGAGTCGGAATCAAAAAGTTGTGGTTATTTTAAAGTTTCACACCATTCATTCAACTTACTAATCAATTGAATCGGTAAGAAAAAGTCAATTCGTCTTAGAGTTTAATGCTGACTCTGTTATGAGTTAATCAAAAGCAGTTGGGAATATTGTTTCTTCATCTTTCCAATGCATGTCCAATCACTCAAATCGGAGTCAGGATGAAAACGTTATGGCTATTTGAATGCTTGTTACCCATTAGCCAACGTACTTATTAATCTAATCAATAATCAAAATTCAAATAGCCGTAACCATTTCTTTCGAACTATGATTTGAGTTATTCAAAAGGCGTTTCAAATATGGTTTCTTCCTATTTCCAACGCATTTTCAATCACTCAAACCGGAGTCGAAAATAAAATGTTACAGCTATTTGAATGTTTTTTACGTATCAATCAACTTACTTATCGAACAAATCGTGAAGAAAAGTTCAAATAGCCGTAACTTTTCATCCCGACTTTAATTTGAGTGATTCAAAAGGAATTGAAAATGACTTTCTTCCTATTTCTAACGCATGGTCAATCACACAAATTGGAGTCGGAATCAAAAAGTTGTGGTTATTTTAAAGTTTCACACCATTCATTCAACTTAGTTATCAATTGAATCGGTAAGAAAAAGTCAATTAGTTTTAGAGTTTAATGCTAACTCTGTTATGAGTTTATCAAAAGTCGTTGGAAATATTGTTTCTTCATCTTTCCAATGCATGTCCAATCACTCAAATCGGAGTCAGGATGAAAACGTTATGGCTATTTGAATGTTTGTTACCCTTTGGCCAACGTACTTATCAATCTACTCAGTAATCAAAATTCAAATAGTCGTAACCATTTCTTTCGAACTATGATTTGAGTCATTCACAAGGCATTTGAAATATCGTTTCTTCCTCTTTCGAACGCATTTTCAATCACTCAAACCGGTGTCAGAAATAAAATGTTACCGCTATTTGAATGTTTTTTACCGACCAATCAACTTACTTATCGAACAAATTGTGAAGAAAAGTTCAAATAGCCGTAACCTTTCATCCCGACTGTGATTTGAGTGATTCAAAGAGAATTGAAAATGTCTTTTCTTCCTATTTCTAACGCATGGTCAATCACACAAATTGGAGTCGGAATCAAAAAGTTGTGGTTATTTTAAAGTTTCACACCATTCATTCATCTTACTTATCAATTTAATCGGTAAGAAAAAGTCAATTAGTCATAGAGCTTAATGCTAACTCTGTTTTGAGTTAATCAAAAGTTGTTGGAAATATTCTTTCTTCATCTTTCCAAGTCATGTCCAATCAATCAAATCAAACTAAAGATGAAAACGTTATGGCTATTTGAATGTTTGTTACCCATTGGCCAACGTACTTATCAATCTAGTTAGCAATCAAAATTCAAATAGTCGTAACCATTTCTTTCGAACTATGATTTGAGTTATTCACAAGGCATTTAAAATATCGTTTCTTCCTCATTCGAACGCATTTTCAATCACTCATACCGGAGTCGGAAATAAAACGTGACAGCTATTTGAATGTTTTTTACCTATTAATCAACTTACTTATCGAACAAATCGTGAAGAAAGGTTCAAATAGCCGTAAATTTTCATCCCGACTTTGATTTGAGTGATTGAAAATCAATTGAAAATGGCTTTTCTTCTTATTTCTAACGCATGGCAATGACACAAATTGGAGTCGGAATCAAAAAGTTGTGGTTATTTTAAAGTTTCACACCATTCATTCACCTTACTTATCAATTTAATCGGTAAGAAAAAGCCAATTAGTCATAGAGCTTAATGCTAACTCTGTTATGAGTTAATCAAAAGTTGTTGGAAATATACTTTCTTCATCTTTCCAATTCATGTCCAATCACTCAAATCGGAGTCTGGATGAAAACGTTATGGCTATTTGAATGTTTGGTACCCATTGGCCAACATACTTATCAATCTAGTCAGTAATCAAAATTCAAATAGTCGTAACCATTTCTTTCGAACTATGATTTGAGTTATTCACAAGGCATTTGAAATATCGTTTCTTCCTCTTTCGAACGCATTTTCAATCACTCAAACCGGAGTCAGAAATAAAATGTTACCGCTATTTGAATGTTTTTTACCGATCAATCAACTTACTTATCGAACAAATCGTGAAGAAAAGTTCAAATAGTCGTAACCTTTCATCCCGATTGTGATTTGAGTGATTCAAAAAGAATTGAAAATGTCTTTTCTTCCTATTTCTAACGCATGTTCAATCACACAAATTGGAGTCGGAATCAAAAAGTTGTGGTTATTTTAAAGTTTCACACCATTCATTCAACTTACTTATCAATTGAATCGGTAAGAAAAAGTCAATTCGTCTTAGAGTTTAATGCTGACTCTGTTATGAGTTAATCAAAAGCAGTTGGGAATATTGTTTCTTCATCTTTCCAATGCATGTCCAATCACTCAAATCGGGGTCAGGATGAAAACGTTATGGCTATTTGAATGTTTTTTACCCTTTGGCCAACGTACTTATCAATCTACTCAGTAATCAAAATTCAAATAGTCGTAACCATTTCTTTCGAACTATGATTTGAGTCATTCACAAGGCATTTGAAATATCGTTTCTTTCTTTTTCGAACGCATTTTCAATCACTCAAACCGGTGTCAGAAATAAAATGTTACCGCTATTTGAATGTTTTTTACCGACCAATCAACTTACTTATCGAACAAATTGTGAAGAAAAGTTCAAATAGCCGTAACTTTTCATCCCGACTGTGATTTGAGTGATTCAAAGAGAATTGAAAATGTCTTTTCTTCCTATTTCTAACGCATGGTCAATCACACAAATTGGAGTCGGAATCAAAAAGTTGTGGTTATTTTAAAGTTTCACACCATTCATTCACCTTACTTATCAATTTATTCGGTAAGAAAAAGTCAATTAGTCATAGAGTTTAATGCTAACTCTGTTATGAGTTTATCAAAAGTCGTTGGAAATATTGTTTCTTCATCTTTCCAATGCATGTCCAATCACTCAAATCGGAGTCTGGATGAAAACGTTATGGCTATTTGAATGTTTGGTACCCATTGGCCAACATACTTATCAATCTAGTCAGTAATCAAAATTCAAATAGTCGTAACCATTTCTTTCGAACTATGATTTGAGTTATTCACAAGGCATTTAAAATATCGTTTCTTCCTCTTTCGAACGCATTTTCAATCACTCAAACCGGAGTCGGAAATAAAATGTTACCGCTGTTTGAATGTTTTTTACCAATCAATCAACTTACTTATCGAACAAATCGTGAAGAAAAGTTCAAATAGCCGTAACTTTTCATCCCGATTGTGATTTGAGTGATTCAAAAAGAATTAAAAATGTCTTTTCTTCCTATTTCTAACGCATGTTCAATCACGCAAATTGGAGTCGGAATCAAAAAGTTGTGGTTATTTTAAAGTTTCACACCATTCATTCAACTTACTTATCAATTGAATCGGTAAGAAAAAGTCAATTCGTCTTAGAGTTTAATGCTGACTCTGTTATGAGTTAATCAAAAGCAGTTGGGAATATTGTTTCTTCATCTTTCCAATGCATGTCCAATCACTCAAATCGGAGTCAGGATGAAAACGTTATGGCTATTTGAATGCTTGTTACCCATTAGCCAACGTACTTATTAATCTAATCAATAATCAAAATTCAAATAGCCGTAACCATTTCTTTCGAACTATGATTTGAGTTATTCAAAAGGCGTTTCAATTATGGTTTCTTCCTATTTCCAACGCATTTTCAATCACTCAAACCGGAGTCGAAAATAAAATGTTACAGCTATTTGAATGTTTTTTACGTATCAATCAACTTACTTATCGAACAAATCGTGAAGAAAAGTTCAAATAGCCGTAACTTTTCATCCCGACTTTGATTTGAGTGATTGAAAATCAATTGAAAATGGCTTTTCTTCTTATTTCTAACGCATGGTCAATGACACAAATTGGAGTCGGAATCAAAAAGTTGTGGTTATTTTAAAGTTTCACACCATTCATTCACCTTACTTATCAATTTAATCGGTAAGAAAAAGCCAATTAGTCATAGAGCTTAATGCTAACTCTGTTATGAGTTAATCAAAAGTTGTTGGAAATATTCTTTCTTCATCTTTCCAATTCATGTCCAATCACTCAAATCGGAGTCTGGATGAAAACGTTATGGCTATTTGAATGTTTGTTACCCATTGCCAACATACTTATCAATCTAGTCAGTAATCAAAATTCAAATAGTCGTAACCATTTCTTTCGAACTATGATTTGAGTTATTCACAAGGCATTTGAAATATCGTTTCTTCCTCTTTCGAACGCATTTTCAATCACTCAAACCGGAGTCAGAAATAAAATGTTACCGCTATTTGAATGTTTTTTACCGATCAATCAACTTACTTATCGAACAAATCGTGAAGAAAAGTTCAAATAGTAGTAACCTTTCATCCCGATTGTGATTTGAGTGATTCAAAAAGAATTGAAAATGTCTTTTCTTCCTATTTCTAACGCATGTTCAATCACACAAATTGGAGTCGGAATCAAAAAGTTGTGGTTATTTTAAATTTTCACACCATTCATTCAACTTACTTATCAATTGAATCGGTAAGAAAAAGTCAATTCGTCTTAGAGTTTAATGCTGACTCTGTTATGAGTTAATCAAAAGCCGTTGGAAATATTGTTTTTTCATCTTTCCAATGCATGTCCAATCACTCAAATCGAACTCAAGATGACAACGTTACGGCAATTTGAATGTTTCTTACCTATTGGCCATCGTACTTATCAATCTAGTTAGTAATCAAAATTCAAATAGTCGTAACCATTTCTTTCGAACTATGATTTTAGTTATTCACAAGGCATTTAAAATATCGTTTCTTCCTCTTTCGAACGCATTTTCAATCACTCAAACCGGAATCGGAAATAAAATGTTACCGCTATTTGAATGTTTTTTACCGATCAATCAACTTACTTATCGAACAAATCGTGAAGAAAAGTTCAAATAGCCGTAACTTTTCATCCCGATTGTGATTTGAGTGATTCAAAAAGAATTGAAAATGTCTTTTCTTCCTATTTCTAACGCATGTTCAATCACGCAAATTGGAGTCGGAATCAAAAAGTTGTGGTTATTTTAAAGTTTCACACCATTCATTCAACTTACTTATGAATTGAATCGGTAAGAAAAAGTCAATTCGTCTTAGAGTTTAATGCTGACTCTGTTATGAGTTAATCAAAAGCAGTTGGGAATATTGTTTCTTCATCTTTCCAATGGATGTCCAATCCCTCAAATCGGAGTCAGGATGAAAACGTTATGGCTATTTGAATGCTTGTTACCCATTAGCCAACGTACTTATTAATCTAATCAATAATCAAAATTCAAATAGCCGTAACCATTTCTTTCGAACTATGATTTGAGTTATTTAAAAGGCGTTTCAAATATGGTTTCTTCCTATTTGCAACGCATTTTCAATCACTCAAATCGGAGTCGAAAATAAAATGTTACAGCTATTTGAATGTTTTTTACGTATCAATCAACTTACTTATCGAACAAATCGTGAAGAAAAGTTCAAATAGCCGTAACTTTTCATCCCGACTTTAATTTGAGTGATTCAAAAGGAATTGAAAATGACTTTCTTCCTATTTCTAACGCATGGTCAATCACACAAATTGGAGTCGGAATTAAAAAGTTGGGTTATTTTAAAGTTTCACACCATTCATTCAACTTACTTATCAATTGAATCGGTAAGAAAAAGTCATTTAGTCTTAGAGTTTAATGCTAACTCTGTTATGAGTTTATCAAAAGTCGTTGGAAATATTGTTTCTTCATCTTTCCAATGCATGTCCAATCACTCAAATCGGAGTCAGGATGAAAACGTTATGGCCATTTGAATGTTTGTTACCCTTTGGCCAACGTACTTATCAATCTACTCAGTAATCAAAATTCAAATAGTCGTAACCATTTCTTTCGAACTATGATTTGAGTTATTCACAAGGCATTTGAAATATCGTTTCTTCCTCTTTCGAACGCATTTTCAATCACTGAAACCGGTGTCAGAAATAAAATGTTACCGCTATTTGAATGTTTTTTACCGACCAATCAACTTACTTATCGAACAAATCGTGAAGAAAAGTTCAAATAGCCGTAACTTTTCATCCCGAATGTGATTTGAGTGATTCAAAAGGAATTGAAAATGCCTTTTCTTCCTATTTCTAACGCATGTTCAATCACACAAATTGGAGTCGGAATCAAAAAGTTGTGGTTATTTTAAAGTTTCACACCATTCATTCAACTTACTTATCAATTGAATCGGTAAGAAAAAGTCAATTAGTCTTAGAGTTTAATGCTTACTCTGTTATGAGTTTATCAAAAGTCGTTGGAAATATTGTTTCTTCATCTTTCCAATGCATGTCCAATCACTCAAATCGGAGTCAGGATGAAAACGTTATGGCTATTTGAATGTTTGTTACCCTTTGGCCAACGTACTTATCAATCTACTCAGTAATCAAAATTCAAATAGCCGTAACCATTTCTTTCGAACTATGATTTGAGTTATTCAAAAGGCGTTTCAAATATGGTTTCTTCCTATTTCCAACGCATTTTCAATCACTCAAACCGGGGTCGAAAATAAAATGTTACAGCTATTTGAATGTTTTTTACGTATCAATCAACTTACTTATCGAACAAATCGTGAACAAAAGTTCAAATAGCCGTAGCTTTTCATCCCGACTTTAATTTGAGTGATTCAAAAGGAATTGAAAATGACTTTCTTCCTATTTCTAACGCATGGTCAATCACACAAATTGGAGTCGGAATCAAAAAGTTGTGGTTATTTTAAAGTTTCACACCATTAATTCAACTTACTTATCAATTGAATCGGTAAGAAAAAGTCAATTAGTCTTAGAGTTTAATGCTAACTCTGTTATGAGTTTATCAAAAGTCGTTGGAAATATTGTTTCTTCATCTTTCCAATGCATGTCCAATCACTCAAATCGGAGTCAGGATGAAAACGTTATGGCTATTTGAATGTTTGTTACCCTTTGGCCAACGTACTTATCAATCTACTCAGTAATCAAAATTCAAATAGTCGTAACCATTTCTTTCGAACTATGATTTGAGTCATTCACAAGGCATTTGAAATATCGTTTCTTCCTCTTTCGAACGCATTTTCAATCACTCAAACCGGTGTCAGAAATAAAATGTTACCTCTATTTGAATGTTTTTTACCGACCAATCAACTTACTTATCGAACAAATTGTGAAGAAAAGTTCAAATAGCCGTAACTTTTCATCCCGACTGTGATTTGAGTGATTCAAAGAGAATTGAAAATGTCTTTTCTTCCTATTTCTAACGCATGGTCAATCACACAAATTGGAGTCGGAATCAAAAAGTTGTGGTTATTTTAAAGTTTCACACCATTCATTCACCTTACTTATCAATTTAATCGGTAAGAAAAAGTCAATTAGTCATAGAGCTTAATGCTAACTCTGTTTTGAGTTAATCAAAAGTTGTTGGAAATATTCTTTCTTCATCTTTCCAAGTCATGTCCAATCAATCAAATCAAACTAAAGATGAAAACGTTATGGCTATTTGAATGTTTGTTACCCATTGGCCAACGTACTTATCAATCTAGTTAGCAATCAAAATTCAAATAGTCGTAACCATTTCTTTCGAACTATGATTTGAGTTATTCACAAGGCATTTAAAATATCGTTTCTTCCTCATTCGAACGCATTTTCAATCACTCAAACCGGAGTCGGAAATAAAATGTGACAGCTATTTGAATGTTTTTTACCTATCAATCAACTTACTTATCGAACAAATCGTGAAGAAAAGTTCAAATAGCCGTAAATTTTCATCCCGACTTTGATTTGAGTGATTGAAAATCAATTGAAAATGGCTTTTCTTCTTATTTCTAACGCATGGCAATGACACAAATTGGAGTCGGAATCAAAAAGTTGTGGTTATTTTAAAGTTTCACACCATTCATTCACCTTACTTATCAATTTAATCGGTAAGAAAAAGCCAATTAGTCATAGAGCTTAATGCTAACTCTGTTATGAGTTAATCAAAAGTTGTTGGAAATATTTTTTCTTCATCTTTCCAATTCATGTCCAATCACTCAAATCGGAGTCTGGATGAAAACGTTATGGCTATTTGAATGTTTGGTACCCATTGGCCAACATACTTATCAATCTAGTCAGTAATCAAAATTCAAATAGTCGTAACCATTTCTTTCGAACTATGATTTGAGTTATTCACAAGGCATTTGAAATATCGTTTCTTCCTCTTTCGAACGCATTTTCAATCACTCAAACCGGAGTCAGAAATAAAATGTTACCGCTATTTGAATGTTTTTTACCGATCAATCAACTTACTTATCGAACAAATCGTGAAGAAAAGTTCAAATAGTCGTAACCTTTCATCCCGATTGTGATTTGAGTGATTCAAAAAAAATTGAAAATGTCTTTTCTTCCTATTTCTAACGCATGTTCAATCACACAAATTGGAGTCGGAATCAAAAAGTTGTGGTTATTTTAAAGTTTCACACCATTCATTCAACTTACTTATCAATTGAATCGGTAAGAAAAAGTCAATTCGTCTTAGAGTTTAATGCTGACTCTGTTATGAGTTAATCAAAAGCAGTTGGGAATATTGTTTCTTCATCTTTCCAATGCATGTCCAATCACTCAAATCGGAGTCAGGATGAAAACATTATGGCTATTTGAATGCTTGTTACCCATTAGCCAACGTACTTATTAATCTAATCAATAATCAAAATTCAAATAGCCGTAACCATTTCTTTCGAACTATGATTTGAGTTATTTAAAAGGCGTTTCAAATATGGTTTCTTCCTATTTGCAACGCATTTTCAATCACTCAAACCGGAGTCGAAAATAAAATGTTACAGCTATTTGAATGTTTTTTACGTATCAATCAACTTACTTATCGAACAAATCGTGAAGAAAAGTTCAAATAGCCGTAACTTTTCATCCCGACTTTAATTTGAGTGATTCAAAAGGAATTGAAAATGACTTTCTTCCTATTTCTAACGCATGGTCAATCACACAAATTGGAGTCGGAATTAAAAAGTTGTGGTTATTTTAAAGTTTCACACCATTCATTCAACTTACTTATCAATTGAATCGGTAAGAAAAAGTCAATTAGTCTTAGAGTTTAATGCTAACTCTGTTATGAGTTTATCAAAAGTCGTTGGAAATATTGTTTCTTCATCTTTCTAATGCATGTCCAATCACTCAAATCGGAGTCAGGATGAAAACGTTATGGCTATTTGAATGTTTGTTACCCTTTGGCCAACGTACTTATCAATCTACTCAGTAATCAAAATTCAAATAGTCGTAACCATTTCTTTCGAACTAAGATTTGAGTCATTCACAAGGCATTTTAAATATCGTTTCTTTCTTTTTCGAACGCATTTTCAATCACTCAAACCGGTGTCAGAAATAAAATGTTACCGCTATTTGAATGTTTTTTACCGATCAATCAACTTACTTATCGAACAAATCGTGAAGAAAAGTTCAAATAGTCGTAACCTTTCATCCCGATTGTGATTTGAGTGATTCAAAAAGAATTGAAAATGTCTTTTCTTCCTATTTCTAACGCATGTTCAATCACACAAATTGGAGTCGGAATCAAAAAGTTATGGTTATTTTAAAGTTTCACACCATTCATTCAACTTACTTATCAATTGAATCGGTAAGAAAAAGTCAATTCGTCTTAGAGTTTAATGCTGACTCTGTTATGAGTTAATCAAAAGCCGTTGGAAATATTGTTTTTTCATCTTTCCAATGCATGTCCAATCACTCAAATCGAACTCAAGATGACAACGTTACGGCAATTTGAATGTTTCTTACCTATTGGCCATCGTACTTATCAATCTAGTTAGTAATCAAAATTCAAATAGTCGTAACCATTTCTTTCGAACTATGATTTTAGTTATTCACAAGGCATTTAAAATATCGTTTCTTCCTCTTTCGAACGCATTTTCAATCACTCAAACCGGAATCGGAAATAAAATGTTACCGCTATTTGAATGTTTTTTACCGATCAATCAACTTACTTATCGAACAAATCGTGAAGAAAAGTTCAAATAGCCGTAACTTTTCATCCCGATTGTGATTTGAGTGATTCAAAAAGAATTGAAAATGTCTTTTCTTCCTATTTCTAACGCATGTTCAATCACGCAAATTGGAGTCGGAATCAAAAAGTTGTGGTTATTTTAAAGTTTCACACCATTCATTCAACTTACTTATCAATTGAATCGGTAAGAAAAAGTCAATTCGTCTTAGAGTTTAATGCTGACTCTGTTATGAGTTAATCAAAAGCAGTTGGGAATATTGTTTCTTCATCTTTCCAATGGATGTCCAATCCCTCAAATCGGAGTCAGGATGAAAACGTTATGGCTATTTGAATGCTTGTTACCCATTAGCCAACGTACTTATTAATCTAATCAATAATCAAAATTCAAATAGCCGTAACCATTTCTTTCGAACTATGATTTGAGTTATTTAAAAGGCGTTTCAAATATGGTTTCTTCCTATTTGCAACGCATTTTCAATCACTCAAATCGGAGTCGAAAATAAAATGTTACAGCTATTTGAATGTTTTTTACGTATCAATCAACTTACTTATCGAACAAATCGTGAAGAAAAGTTCAAATAGCCGTAACTTTTCATCCCGACTTTAATTTGAGTGATTCAAAAGGAATTGAAAATGACTTTCTTCCTATTTCTAACGCATGGTCAATCACACAAATTGGAGTCGGAATTAAAAAGTTGGGTTATTTTAAAGTTTCACACCATTCATTCAACTTACTTATCAATTGAATCGGTAAGAAAAAGTCATTTAGTCTTAGAGTTTAATGCTAACTCTGTTATGAGTTTATCAAAAGTCGTTGGAAATATTGTTTCTTCATCTTTCCAATGCATGTCCAATCACTCAAATCGGAGTCAGGATGAAAACGTTATGGCCATTTGAATGTTTGTTACCCTTTGGCCAACGTACTTATCAATCTACTCAGTAATCAAAATTCAAATAGTCGTAACCATTTCTTTCGAACTATGATTTGAGTTATTCACAAGGCATTTGAAATATCGTTTCTTCCTCTTTCGAACGCATTTTCAATCACTGAAACCGGTGTCAGAAATAAAATGTTACCGCTATTTGAATGTTTTTTACCGACCAATCAACTTACTTATCGAACAAATCGTGAAGAAAAGTTCAAATAGCCGTAACTTTTCATCCCGAATGTGATTTGAGTGATTCAAAAGGAATTGAAAATGCCTTTTCTTCCTATTTCTAACGCATGTTCAATCACACAAATTGGAGTCGGAATCAAAAAGTTGTGGTTATTTTAAAGTTTCACACCATTCATTCAACTTACTTATCAATTGAATCGGTAAGAAAAAGTCAATTAGTCTTAGAGTTTAATGCTTACTCTGTTATGAGTTTATCAAAAGTCGTTGGAAATATTGTTTCTTCATCTTTCCAATGCATGTCCAATCACTCAAATCGGAGTCAGGATGAAAACGTTATGGCTATTTGAATGTTTGTTACCCTTTGGCCAACGTACTTATCAATCTACTCAGTAATCAAAATTCAAATAGCCGTAACCATTTCTTTCGAACTATGATTTGAGTTATTCAAAAGGCGTTTCAAATATGGTTTCTTCCTATTTCCAACGCATTTTCAATCACTCAAACCGGGGTCGAAAATAAAATGTTACAGCTATTTGAATGTTTTTTACGTATCAATCAACTTACTTATCGAACAAATCGTGAACAAAAGTTCAAATAGCCGTAGCTTTTCATCCCGACTTTAATTTGAGTGATTCAAAAGGAATTGAAAATGACTTTCTTCCTATTTCTAACGCATGGTCAATCACACAAATTGGAGTCGGAATCAAAAAGTTGTGGTTATTTTAAAGTTTCACACCATTAATTCAACTTACTTATCAATTGAATCGGTAAGAAAAAGTCAATTAGTCTTAGAGTTTAATGCTAACTCTGTTATGAGTTTATCAAAAGTCGTTGGAAATATTGTTTCTTCATCTTTCCAATGCATGTCCAATCACTCAAATCGGAGTCAGGATGAAAACGTTATGGCTATTTGAATGTTTGTTACCCTTTGGCCAACGTACTTATCAATCTACTCAGTAATCAAAATTCAAATAGTCGTAACCATTTCTTTCGAACTATGATTTGAGTCATTCACAAGGCATTTGAAATATCGTTTCTTCCTCTTTCGAACGCATTTTCAATCACTCAAACCGGTGTCAGAAATAAAATGTTACCTCTATTTGAATGTTTTTTACCGACCAATCAACTTACTTATCGAACAAATTGTGAAGAAAAGTTCAAATAGCCGTAACTTTTCATCCCGACTGTGATTTGAGTGATTCAAAGAGAATTGAAAATGTCTTTTCTTCCTATTTCTAACGCATGGTCAATCACACAAATTGGAGTCGGAATCAAAAAGTTGTGGTTATTTTAAAGTTTCACACCATTCATTCACCTTACTTATCAATTTAATCGGTAAGAAAAAGTCAATTAGTCATAGAGCTTAATGCTAACTCTGTTTTGAGTTAATCAAAAGTTGTTGGAAATATTCTTTCTTCATCTTTCCAAGTCATGTCCAATCAATCAAATCAAACTAAAGATGAAAACGTTATGGCTATTTGAATGTTTGTTACCCATTGGCCAACGTACTTATCAATCTAGTTAGCAATCAAAATTCAAATAGTCGTAACCATTTCTTTCGAACTATGATTTGAGTTATTCACAAGGCATTTAAAATATCGTTTCTTCCTCATTCGAACACATTTTCAATCACTCAAACCGGAGTCGGAAAGAAAATGTGACAGCTATTTGAATGTTTTTTACCTATCAATCAACTTACTTATCGAACAAATCGTGAAGAAAAGTTCAAATAGCCGTAAATTTTCATCCCGACTTTGATTTGAGTGATTGAAAATCAATTGAAAATGGCTTTTCTTCTTATTTCTAACGCATGGCAATAACACAAATTGGAGTCGGAATCAAAAAGTTGTGGTTATTTTAAAGTTTCACACCATTCATTCACCTTACTTATCAATTTAATCGGTAAGAAAAAGCCAATTAGTCATAGAGCTTAATGCTAACTCTGTTATGAGTTAATCAAAAGTTGTTGGAAATATTTTTTCTTCATCTTTCCAATTCATGTCCAATCACTCAAATCGGAGTCTGGATGAAAACGTTATGGCTATTTGAATGTTTGGTACCCATTGGCCAACATACTTATCAATCTAGTCAGTAATCAAAATTCAAATAGTCGTAACCATTTCTTTCGAACTATGATTTGAGTTATTCACAAGGCATTTGAAATATCGTTTCTTCCTCTTTCGAACGCATTTTCAATCACTCAAACCGGAGTCAGAAATAAAATGTTACCGCTATTTGAATGTTTTTTACCGATCAATCAACTTTCTTATCGAACAAATCGTGAAGAAAAGTTCAAATAGTCGTAACCTTTCATCCCGATTGTGATTTGAGTGATTCAAAAAAAATTGAAAATGTCTTTTCTTCCTATTTCTAACGCATGTTCAATCACACAAATTGGAGTCGGAATCAAAAAGTTGTGGTTATTTTAAAGTTTCACACCATTCATTCAACTTACTTATCAATTGAATCGGTAAGAAAAAGTCAATTCGTCTTAGAGTTTAATGCTGACTCTGTTATGAGTTAATCAAAAGCAGTTGGGAATATTGTTTCTTCATCTTTCCAATGCATGTCCAATCACTCAAATCGGAGTCAGGATGAAAACATTATGGCTATTTGAATGCTTGTTACCCATTAGCCAACGTACTTATTAATCTAATCAATAATCAAAATTCAAATAGCCGTAACCATTTCTTTCGAACTATGATTTGAGTTATTTAAAAGGCGTTTCAAATATGGTTTCTTCCTATTTGAAACGCATTTTCAATCACTCAAACCGGAGTCGAAAATAAAATGTTACAGCTATTTGAATGTTTTTTACGTATCAATCAACTTACTTATCGAACAAATCGTGAAGAAAAGTTCAAATAGCCGTAACTTTTCGTCCCGACTTTAATTTGAGTGATTCAAAAGGAATTGAAAATGACTTTCTTCCTATTTCTAACGCATGGTCAATCACACAAATTGGAGTCGGAATTAAAAAGTTGTGGTTATTTTAAAGTTTCACACCATTCATTCAACTTACTTATCAATTGAATCGGTAAGAAAAAGTCAATTAGTCTTAGAGTTTAATGCTAACTCTGTTATGAGTTTATCAAAAGTCGTTGGAAATATTGTTTCTTCATCTTTCTAATGCATGTCCAATCACTCAAATCGGAGTCAGGATGAAAACGTTATGGCTATTTGAATGTTTGTTACCCTTTGGCCAACGTACTTATCAATCTACTCAGTAATCAAAATTCAAATAGTCGTAACCATTTCTTTCGAACTATGATTTGAGTCATTCACAAGGCATTTGAAATATCGTTTCTTTCTTTTTCGAACGCGTTTTCAATCACTCAAACCGGTGTCAGAAATAAAATGTTACCGCTATTTGAATGTTTTTTACCGATCAATCAACTTACTTATCGAACAAATCGTGAAGAAAAGTTCAAATAGTCGTAACCTTTCATCCCGATTGTGATTTGAGTGATTCAAAAAGAATTGAAAATGTCTTTTCTTCCTATTTCTAACGCATGTTCAATCACACAAATTGGAGTCGGAATCAAAAAGTTATGGTTATTTTAAAGTTTCACACCATTCATTCAACTTACTTATCAATTGAATCGGTAAGAAAAAGTCAATTCGTCTTAGAGTTTAATGCTGACTCTGTTATGAGTTAATCAAAAGCCGTTGGAAATATTATTTTTTCATCTTTCCAATGCATGTCCAATCACTCAAATCGAACTCAAGATGACAACGTTACGACAATTTGAATGTTTCTTACCCATTGGCCAACGTACTTATCAATCTAGTTAGTAATCAAAATTCAAATAGTCGTAACCATTTCTTTCGAACTATGATTTTAGTTATTCACAAGGCATTTAAAATATCGTTTCTTCCTCTTTCGAACGCATTTTCAATCACTCAAACCGGAATCGGAAATAAAATGTTACCGCTATTTGAATGTTTTTTACCGATCAATCAACTTACTTATCGAACAAATCGTGAAGAAAAGTTCAAATAGCCGTAACTTTTCATCCCGATTGTGATTTGAGTGATTCAAAAAGAATTGAAAATGTCTTTTCTTCCTATTTCTAACGCATGTTCAATCACGCAAATTGGAGTCGGAATAAAAAAGTTGTGGTTATTTTAAAGTTTCACACCATTCATTCAACTTACTTATCAATTGAATCGGTAAGAAAAAGACAATTCGTCTTAGAGTTTAATGCTGACTCTGTTATGAGTTAATCAAAAGCAGTTGGGAATATTGTTTCTTCATCTTTCCAATGCATGTCCAATCACTCAAATCGGAGTCAGGATGAAAACGTTATGGCTATTTGAATGCTTGTTACCCATTAGCCAACGTACTTATTAATCTAATCAATAATCAAAATTCAAATAGCCGTAACCATTTCTTTCGAACTATGATTTGAGTTATTTAAAAGGCGTTTCAAATATGGTTTCTTCCTATTTGCAACGCATTTTCAATCACTCAAATCGGAGTCGAAAATAAAATGTTACAGCTATTTGAATGTTTTTTACGTATCAATCAACTTACTAAACGAACAAATCGTGAAGAAAAGTTCAAATAGCCGTAACTTTTCATCCCGACTTTAATTTGAGTGATTCAAAAGGAATTGAAAATGACTTTCTTCCTATTTCTAACGCATGGTCAATCACACAAATTGGAGTCGGAATTAAAAAGTTGGGTTATTTTAAAGTTTCACACCATTCATTCAACTTACTTATCAATTGAATCGGTAAGAAAAAGTCAATTAGTCTTAGAGTTTAATGCTAACTCTGTTATGAGTTTATCAAAAGTCGTTGGAAATATTGTTTCTTCATCTTTCCAATGCATGTCCAATCACTCAAATCGGAGTCAGGATGAAAACGTTATGGCTATTTGAATGTTTGTTACCCTTTGGCCAACGTACTTATCAATCTACTCAGTAATCAAAATTCAAATAGTCGTAACCATTTCTTTCGAACTATGATTTGAGTTATTCACAAGGCATTTGAAATATCGTTTCTTCCTCTTTCGAACGCATTTTCAATCACTGAAACCGGTGTCAGAAATAAAATGTTACCGCTATTTGAATGTTTTTTACCGACCAATCAACTTACTTATCGAACAAATCGTGAAGAAAAGTTCAAATAGCCGTAACTTTTCATCCCGAATGTGATTTGAGTGATTCAAAAGGAATTGAAAATGCCTTTTCTTCCTATTTCTAACGCATGTTCAATCACACAAATTGGAGTCGGAATCAAAAAGTTGTGGTTATTTTAAAGTTTCACACCATTCATTCAACTTACTTATCAATTGAATCGGTAAGAAAAAGTCAATTCGTCTTAGAGTTTAATGCTGACTCTGTTATGAGTTAATCAAAAGCCGTTGGAAATATTGTTTTTTCATCTTTCCAATGCATGTCCAATCACTCAAATCGAACTCAAGATGACAACGTTACGACAATTTGAATGTTTCTTACCCATTGGCCAACGTACTTATCAATCTAGTTAGTAATCAAAATTCAAATAGTCGTAACCATTTCTTTCGAACTATGATTTTAGTTATTCACAAGGCATTTAAAATATCGTTTCTTCCTCTTTCGAACGCATTTTCAATCACTCAAACCGGAGTCGAAAATAAAATGTTACCGCTATTTGAATGTTTTTTACCGATCAATCAACTTACTTATCAAACAAATCGTGAAGAAAAGTTCAAATAGCCGTAACTTTTCATCCCGATTGTGATTTGAGTGATTCAAAGAGAATTGAAAATGTCTTTTCTTCCTATTTCTAACGCATGTTCAATCACGCAAATTGGAGTCGGAAAAAAAAAGTTGTGGTTATTTTAAAGTTTCACACCATTCATTCAACTTACTTATCAATTGAATCGGTAAGAAAAAGTCAATTCGTCTTAGAGTTTAATGCTGACTCTGTTATGAGTTAATCAAAAGCAGTTGGGAATATTGTTTCTTCATCTTTCCAATGCATGTCCAATCACTCAAATCGGAGTCAGGATGAAAACGTTATGGCTATTTGAATGCTTGTTACCCATTAGCCAACGTACTTATTAATCTAATCAATAATGAAAATTCAAATAGCCGTAACCATTTCTTTCGAACTATGATTTGAGTTATTTAAAAGGCGTTTCAAATATGGTTTCTTCCTATTTGCAACGCATTTTCAATCACTCAAATCGGAGTCGAAAATAAAATGTTACAGCTTTTTGAATGTTTTTTACGTATCAATCAACTTACTTATCGAACAAATCGTGAAGAAAAGTTCAAATAGCCGTAACTTTTCATCCCGACTTTAATTTGAGTGATTCAAAAGGAATTGAAAATGACTTTCTTCCTATTTCTAACGCAATGTCAATCACACAAATTGGAGTCGGAATTAAAAAGTTGGGTTATTTTAAAGTTTCACACCATTCATTCAACTTACTTATCAATTGAATCGATAAGAAAAAGTCAATTAGTCTTAGAGTTTAATGCTAACTCTGTTATGAGTTTATCAAAAGTCGTTGGAAATATTGTTTCTTCATCTTTCCAATGCATGTCCAATCACTCAAATCGGAGTCAGGATGAAAACGTTATGGCTAATTGAATGTTTGTTACCCTTTGGCCAACGTACTTATCAATCTACTCAGTAATCAAAATTCAAATAGTCGTAACCATTTCTTTCGAACTATGATTTGAGTTATTCACAAGGCATTTGAAATATCGTTTCTTCCTCTTTCGAACGCATTTTCAATCACTGAAACCGGTGTCAGAAATAAAATGTTACCGCTATTTGAATGTTTTTTACCGACCAATCAACTTACTTATCGAACAAATCGTGAAGAAAAGTTCAAATAGCCGTAACTTTTCATCCTTAATGTGATTTGAGTGATTCAAAAGGAATTGAAAATGCCTTTTCTTCCTATTTCTAACGCATGTTCAATCACACAAATTGGAGTCGGAATCAAAAAGTTGTGGTTATTTTAAAGTTTCACACCATTCATTCAACTTACTTATCAATTGAATCGGTAAGAAAAAGTCAATTCGCCTTAGAGTTTAATGCTGACTCTGTTATGAGTTAATCAAAAGCCGTTGGAAATATTGTTTTTTCATCTTTCCAATGCATGTCCAATCACTCAAATCGAACTCAAGATGACAACGTTATGGCTATTTGAATGTTTCTTACCCATTGGCCAACGTACTTATCAATCTAGTTAGTAATCAAAATTCAAATAGTCGTAACCATTTCTTTCGAACTATGATTTGAGTTATTCACAAGGCATTTAAAATATCGTTTCTTCCTCTTTCGAACGCATTTTCAATCACTCAAACCGGAGTCGAAAATAAAATGTTACCGCTATTTGAATGTTTTTTACCGATCAATCAACTTACTTATCAAACAAATCGTGAAGAAAAGTTTAAATAGTCGTAACTTTTCATCCCGATTGTGATTTGAGTGATTCAAAAAGAATTGAAAATGTCTTTTCTTCCTATTTCTAACGCATGTTCAATCACACAAATTGGAGTCGGAATCAAAAAGTTGTGGTTATTTTAAAGTTTCACACCATTCATTCAACTTACTTATCAATTGAATCGGTAAGAAAAAGTCAGTTCGTCTTAGAGTTTAATGCTGACTCTATTATGAGTTAATCAAAAGCAGTTGGGAATATTGTTTCTTCATCTTTCCAATGCATGTCCAATCACTCAAATCGGAGTCAGGATGAAAACGTTATGGCTATTTGAATGCTTGTTACCCATTAGCCAACGTACTTATTAATCTAATCAATAATGAAAATTCAAATAGCCGTAACCATTTCTTTCGAACTATGATTTGAGTTATTCAAAAGGCGTTTCAAATATGGTTTCTTCCTATTTCCAACGCATTTTCAATCACTCAAACCGGAGTCGAAAATAAAATGTTACAGCTTTTTGAATGTTTTTTACGTATCAATCAACTTACTTATCGAACAAATCGTGAAGAAAAGTTCAAATAGCCGTAACTTTTCATCCCGACTTTAATTTGAGTGATTCAAAAGGAATTGAAAATGACTTTCTTCCTATTTCTAACGCATGGTCAATCACACAAATTGGAGTCGGAATCAAAAAGTTGTGGTTATTTTAAAGTTTCACACCATTCATTCAACTTACTTATCAATTGAATCGGTAAGAAAAAGTCAATTAGTCTTAGAGTTTAATGCTGACTCTGTTATGAGTTTATCAAAAGTCGTTGGAAATATTGTTTCTTCATCTTTCCAATGCATGTCCAATCACTCAAATCGGAGTCAGGATGAAAACGTTATGGCTATTTGAATGTTTGTTACCCTTTGGCCAACGTACTTATCAATCTACTCAGTAATCAAAATTCAAATAGTCGTAACCATTTCTTTCGAACTATGATTTGAGTTATTCACAAGGCATTTGAAATATCGTTTCTTCCTCTTTCGAACGCATTTTCAATCACTCAAACCGGTGTTGGAAATAAAATGTTACCGCTATTTGATGTTTTTTACCGACCAATCAACTTACTTATCGAACAAATTGTGAAGAAAAGTTCAAATAGCCGTAACTTTTCATCCTGACTGTGATTTGACTGATTCAAAAGGAATTGAAAATGCCTTTTCTTCCTATTTCTAACGCATGTTCAATCACACAAATTGGAGTCGGAATCAAAAAGTTGTGGTTATTTTAAAGTTTCACACCATTCATTCAACTTACTTATCAATTGAATCGGTAAGAAAAAGTCAATTCGTCTTAGAGTTTAATGCTGACTCTGTTATGAGTTAATCAAAAGCCGTTGGAAATATTGTTTTTTCATCTTTCCAATGCATGTCCAATCACTCAAATCGAACTCAAGATGACAACGTTACGACAATTTGAATGTTTCTTACCCATTGGCCAATGTACTTATCAATCTAGTTAGTAATCAAAATTCAAATAGTCGTAACCATTTCTTTCGAACTATGATTTTAGTTATTCACAAGGCATTTAAAATATCGTTTCTTCCTCTTTCGAACGCATTTTCAATCACTCAAACCGGAGTCGAAAATAAAATGTTACCGCTATTTGAATGTTTTTTACCGATCAATCAACTTACTTATCAAACAAATCGTGAAGAAAAGTTCAAATAGCCGTAACTTTTCATCCCGATTGTGATTTGAGTGATTCAAAAAGAATTGAAAATGTCTTTTCTTCCTATTTCTAACGCATGTTCAATCACGCAAATTGGAGTCGGAATAAAAAAGTTGTGGTTATTTTAAAGTTTCACACCATTCATTCAACTTACTTATCAATTGAATCGGTAAGAAA
Organism: Paratinospora sagittata; assembly: GCA_035771175.1. Classification (NCBI taxonomy): domain Eukaryota; kingdom Viridiplantae; phylum Streptophyta; class Magnoliopsida; order Ranunculales; family Menispermaceae; genus Paratinospora; species Paratinospora sagittata. Next base: position 38,684,579 of record CM069602.1, read on the forward strand.
AAGTCAATTCGTCTTAGAGTTTAATGCTGACTCTGTTATGAGTTAATCAAAAGCAGTTGGGAATATTGTTTCTTCATCTTTCCAATGCATGTCCAATCACTCAAATCGGAGTCAGGATGAAAACGTTATGGCTATTTGAATGCTTGTTACCCATTAGCCAACGTACTTATTAATCTAATCAATAATGAAAATTCAAATAGCCGTAACCATTTCTTTCGAACTATGATTTGAGTTATTTAAAAGGCGTTTCAAATATGGTTTCTTCCTATTTGCAACGCATTTTCAATCACTCAAATCGGAGTCGAAAATAAAATGTTACAGCTTTTTGAATGTTTTTTACGTATCAATCAACTTACTTATCGAACAAATCGTGAAGAAAAGTTCAAATAGCCGTAACTTTTCATCCCGACTTTAATTTGAGTGATTCAAAAGGAATTGAAAATGACTTTCTTCCTATTTCTAACGCATGGTCAATCACACAAATTGGAGTCGGAATCAAAAAGTTGTGGTTATTTTAAAGTTTCACACCATTCATTCAACTTACTTATCAATTGAATCGGTAAGAAAAAGTCAATTCGTTTTAGAGTTTAATGCTGACTCTGTTATGAGTTAATCAAAAGCCGTTGGAAATATTGTTTTTTCATCTTTCCAATGCATGTCCAATCACTCAAATCGAACTCAAGATGACAACGTTATGGCTATTTGAATGTTTGTTACCCATTGGCCAACGTACTTATCAATCTAGTTAGTAATCAAAATTCAAATAGTCGTAACCATTTCTTTCGAACTATGATTTGAGTTATTCACAAGGCATTTAAAATATCGTTTCTTCCTCTTTCGAACGCATTTTCAATCACTCAAACCGGAGTCGGAAATAAAATGTTACCGCTATTTGAATGTTTTTTACCGATCAATCAACTTACTTATCGAACAAATCGTGAAGAAAAGTTTAAATAGTCGTAACTTTTCATCCCGATTGTGATTTGAGTGATTCAAAAAGAATTGAAAATGTCTTTTCTTCCTATTTCTAACGCATGTTCAATCACACAAATTGGAGTCGGAATCAAAAAGTTGTGGTTATTTTAAAGTTTCACACCATTCATTCAACTTACTTATCAATTGAATCGGAAAGAAAAAGTCAATTCGTCTTAGAGTTTAATGCTGACTCTGTTATGAGCTAATCAAAAGCAGTTGGGAATATTGTTTCTTCATCTTTCCAATGCATGTCCAATCACACAAATCGGAGTCAGGATGAAAACGTTATGGCTATTTGAATGCTTGTTACCCATTAGCCAACGTACTTATTAATCTAATCAATAATCAAAATTCAAATAGCCGTAACCATTTCTTTCGAACTATGATTTGAGTTATTTAAAAGGCGTTTCAAATATGGTTTCTTCCTATTTGCAACGCATTTTCAATCACTCAAACCGCAGTCGAAAATAAAATGTTACAGCTATTTGAATGTTTTTTACGTATCAATCAACTTACTTATCGAACAAATCGTGAAGAAAAGTTCAAATAGCCGTAACTTTTCGTCCCGACTTTAATTTGAGTGACTCAAAAGGAATTGAAAATGACTTTCTTCCTATTTCTAACGCATGGTCAATCACACAAATTGGAGTCGGAATTAAAAAGTTGTGGTTATTTTAAAGTTTCACACCATTCATTCAACTTACTTATCAATTGAATCGGTAAGAAAAAGTCAATTAGTCTTAGAGTTTAATGCTAACTCTGTTATGAGTTTATCAAAAGTCGTTGGAAATATTGTTTCTTCATCTTTCCAATGCATGTCCAATCACTCAAATCGTAGTCAGGATGAAAACGTTATGGCTATTTGAATGTTTGTTACCCTTTGGCCAACGTACTTATCAATCTACTCAGTAATCAAAATTCAAATAATCGTAACCATTTCTTTCGAACTATGATTTGAGTTATTCACAAGGCATTTGAAATATCGTTTCTTCCTCTTTCGAACGCATTTTCAATCACTCAAACCGGTGTTGGAAATAAAATGTTACCGCTATTTGAATGTTTTTTACCGACCAATCAACTTACTTATCGAACAAATTGTGAAGAAAAGTTCAAATAGCCGTAACTTTTCATCCTGACTGTGATTTGAGTGATTCAAAAGGAATTGAAAATGCCTTTTCTTCCTATTTCTAACGCATGTCCAATCACACAAATTGGAGTCGGAATCAAAAAGTTGTGGTTATTTTAAAGTTTCACACCATTCATTCAACTTACTTATCAATTGAATCGGTAAGAAAAAGTCAATTCGTTTTAGAGTTTAATGCTGACTCTGTTATGAGTTAATCAAAAGCCGTTGGAAATATTGTTTTTTCATCTTTCCAATGCATGTCCAATCACTCAAATCGAACTCAAGATGACAACGTTATGGCTATTTGAATGTTTGTTACCCATTGGCCAACGTACTTATCAATCTAGTTAGTAATCAAAATTCAAAAAGTCGTAACCATTTCTTTCGAACTATGATTTGAGTTATTCACAAGGCATTTAAAATATCGTTTCTTCCTCTTTCGAACGCATTTTCAATCACTCAAACCGGAGTCGGAAATAAAATGTTACCGCTATTTGAATGTTTTTTACCGATCAATCAACTTACTTATCGAACAAATCGTGAAGAAAAGTTTAAATAGTCGTAACTTTTCATCCCGATTGTGATTTGAGTGATTCAAAAAGAATTGAAAATGTCTTTTCTTCCTATTTCTAACGCATGTTCAATCACACAAATTGGAGTCGGAATCAAAAAGTTGTGGTTATTTTAAAGTTTCACACCATACATTCAACTTACTTATCAATTGAATCGGTAAGAAAAAGTCAATTCGTCTTAGAGTTTAATGCTGACTCTGTTATGAGTTAATCAAAAGCCGTTGGAAATATTGTTTTTTCATCTTTCCATTGCATGTCCAATCACTCAAATCGAACTCAAGATGACAACGTTATGGCTATTTGAATGTTTGTTACCCATTGGCCAACGTACTTATCAATCTAGTTAGTAATCAAAATTCACATAGTCGTAACCATTTCTTTCGAACTATGATTTGAGTTATTCACAAGGCATTTAAAATATCGTTTCTTCCTCTTTCGAACGCATTTTCAATCACTCAAACCGGAGTCGGAAATAAAATGTTACCGCTATTTGAATGTTTTTTACCGATCAATCAACTTACTTATCGAACAAATCGTGAAGAAAAGTTTAAATAGTCGTAACTTTTCATCCCGATTGTGATTTGAGTGCTTCAAAAAGATTTGAAAATGTCTTTTCTTCCTATTTCTAACGCATGTTCAATCACACAAATTGGAGTCGGAATCAAAAAGTTGTGGTTATTTTAAAGTTTCACACCATTCATTCAACTTACTTATCAATTGAATCGGAAAGAAAAAGTCAATTCGTCTTAGAGTTTAATGCTAACTCTGTTATGAGTTAATCAAAAGCAGTTGGGAATATTGTTTCTTCAACTTTCCAATGCATGTCCAATCACTCAAATCGAACTCAAGATGACAACGTTATGGCTATTTGAATGTTTCTTACCCATTGGCCAACGTACTTATCAATCTAGTTAGTAATCAAAATTCAAATAGTCGTAACCATTTCTTTCGAACTATGATTTGAGTTATTCACAAGGCATTTAAAATATCGTTTCTTCCTCTTTCGATCGCATTTTCAATCACTCAAACCGGAGTCGAAAATAAAATGTTACCGCTATTTGAATGTTTTTTACCGATCAATCAACTTACTTATCAAACAAATCGTGAAGAAAAGTTTAAATAGTCGTAACTTTTCATCCCGATTGTGATTTGAGTGATTCAAAAAGAATTGAAAATGTCTTTTCTTCCTATTTCTAACGCATGTTCAATCACACAAATTGGAGTCGGAATCAAAAAGTTGTGGTTATTTTAAAGTTTCACACCATTCATTCAACTTACTTATCAATTGAATCGGTAAGAAAAAGTCAGTTCGTCTTAGAGTTTAATGCTGACTCTGTTATGAGTTAATCAAAAGCAGTTGGGAATATTGTTTCTTCATCTTTCCAATGCATGTCCAATCCCTCAAATCCGAGTCAGGATGAAAACGTTATGGCTATTTGAATGCTTGTTACCCATTAGCCAACGTACTTATTAATCTAATCAATAATCAAAATTCAAATTGCCGTAACCATTTCTTTCGAACTATGATTTGAGTTATTCAAAAGGCGTTTCAAATATGGTTTCTTCCTATTTCCAACGCATTTTCAATCACTCAAACCGGAGTCGAAAATAAAATGTTACAGCTATTTGAATGTTTTTTACGTATCAATCAACTTACTTATCGAACAAATCGTGAAGAAAAGTTCAAATAGCCGTAACTTTTCATCCCGACTTTAATTTGAGTGATTCAAAAGGAATTGAAAATGACTTTCTTCCTATTTCTAACGCATGGTCAATCACACAAATTGGAGTCGGAATCAAAAAGTTGTGGTTATTTTAAAGTTTCACACCATTCATTCAACTTACTTATCAATTGAATCGGTAAGAAAAAGTCAATTAGTCTTAGAGTTTAATGCTAACTCTGTTATGAGTTTATCAAAAGTCGTTGGAAATATTGTTTCTTCATCTTTCCAATGCATGTCCAATCACTCAAATCGGAGTCAGGATGAAAACGTTATGGCTATTTGAATGTTTGTTACCCTTTGGCCAACGTACTTATCAATCTACTCAGTAATCAAAATTCAAATAGTCGTAACCATTTCTTTCGAACTATGATTTGAGTTATTCACAAGGCATTTGAAATATCGTTTCTTCCTCTTTCGTACGCATTTTCAATCACTCAAACCGGTGTTGGAAATAAAATGTTACCGCTATTTGATGTTTTTTACCGACCAATCAACTTACTTATCGAACAAATTGTGAAGAAAAGTTCAAATAGCCGTAACTTTTCATCCTGACAGTGATTTGAGTGATTCAAAAGGAATTGAAAATGCCTTTTCTTCCTATTTCTAACGCATGTCCAATCACACAAATTGGAGTCGGAATCAAAAAGTTGTGGTTATTTTAAAGTTTCACACCATTCATTCAACTTACTTATCAATTGAATTGGTAAGAAAAATAGTATTCGTTTTAGAGTTTAATGCTGACTCTGTTATGTGTTAATCAAAAGCCGTTGGAAATATTGTTTTTTCATCTTTCCAATGCATGTCCAATCACTCAAATCGAACTCAAGATGACAACGTTATGGCTATTTGAATGTTTGTTACCCATTGGCCAACGTACTTATCAATCTAGTAGTAATCAAAATTCAAATAGTCGTAACCATTTCTTTCGAACTATGATTTGAGTTATTCACAAGGCATTTAAAATATCGTTTCTTCCTCTTTCGAACGCATTTTCAATCACTCAAACCGGAGTCGGAAATAAAATGTTACCGCTATTTGAATGTTTTTTACCGATCAATCAACTTACTTATCGAACAAATCGTGAAGAAAAGTTTAAATAGTCGTAACTTTTCATCCCGATTGTGATTTGAGTGATTCAAAAAGAATTGAAAATGTCTTTTCTTCCTATTTCTAACGCATGTTCAATCACACAAATTGGAGTCGGAATCAAAAAGTTGTGGTTATTTTAAAGTTTCACACCATTCATTCAACTTACTTATCAATTGAATCGGAAAGAAAAAGTCAATTCGTCTTAGAGTTTAATGCTGACTCTGTTATGAGTTAATCAAAAGCAGTTGGGAATATTGTTTCTTCATCTTTCCAATGCATGTCCAATCACACAAATCGGAGTCAGGATGAAAACGTTATGGCTATTTGAATGCTTGTTACCCATTAGCCAACGTACTTATTAATCTAATCAATAATCAAAATTCAAATAGCCATAACCATTTCTTTCGAACTATGATTTGAGTTATTTAAAAGGCGTTTCAAATATGGTTTCTTCCTATTTGCAACGCATTTTCAATCACTCAAACCGGAGTCGAAAATAAAATGTTACAGCTATTTGAATGTTTTTTACGTATCAATCAACTTACTTATCGAACAAATCGTGAAGAAAAGTTCAAATAGCCGTAACTTTTCATCCCGACTTTAATTTGAGTGATTCAAAAGGAATTGAAAATGACTTTCTTCCTATTTCTAACGCATGGTCAATCACACAAATTGGAGTCGGAATTAAAAAGTTGTGGTTATTTTAAAGTTTCACACCATTCATTCAACTTACTTATCAATTGAATCGGTAAGAAAAAGTCAATTAGTCTTAGAGTTTAATGCTAACTCTGTTATGAGTTTATCAAAAGTCGTTGGAAATATTGTTTCTTCATCTTTCCAATGCATGTCCAATCACTCAAATCGGAGTCAGGATGAAAACGTTATGGCTATTTGAATGTTTGTTACCCTTTGGCCAACGTACTTATCAATCTACTCAGTAATCAAAATTCAAATAGTCGTAACCATTTCTTTCGAACTATGATTTGAGTTATTCACAAGGCATTTGAAATATCGTTTCTTCCTCTTTCGAACGCATTTTCAATCACTTAAACCGGTGTTGGAAATAAAATGTTACCGCTATTTGAATGTTTTTTACCGACCAATCAACTTACTTATCGAACAAATTGTGAAGAAAAGTTCAAATAGCCGTAACTTTTCATCCTGACTGTGATTTGAGTGATTCAAAAGGAATTGAAAATGCCTTTTCTTCCTATTTCTAACGCATGTCCAATCACACAAATTGGAGTCGGAATCAAAAAGTTGTGGTTATTTTAAAGTTTCACACCATTCATTCAACTTACTTATCAATTGAATCGGTAAGAAAAAGTCAATTCGTTTTAGAGTTTAATGATGACTCTGTTATGAGTTAATCAAAAGCCGTTGGAAATATTGTTTTTTCATCTTTCCAATGCATGTCCAATCACTCAAATCGAACTCAAGATGACAACGTTATGGCTATTTGAATGTTTGTTACCTATTGGCCAACGTACTTATCAATCTAGTTAGTAATCAAAATTCAAATAGTCGTAACCATTTCTTTCGAACTATGATTTGAGTTATTCACAAGGCATTTAAAATATCGTTTCTTCCTCTTTCGAACGCATTTTCAATCACTCAAACCGGAGTCGGAAATAAAATGTTACCGCTATTTGAATGTTTTTTACCGATCAATCAACTTACTTATCGAACAAATCGTGAAAAAAAGTTTAAATAGTCGTAACTTTTCATCTCGATTGTGATTTGAGTGATTCAAAAAGAATTGAAAATGTCTTTTCTTCCTATTTCTAACGCATGTTCAATCACACAAATTGGAGTCGGAATCAAAAAGTTGTGGTTATTTTAAAGTTTCACACCATACATTCAACTTACTTATCAATTGAATCGGTAAGAAAAAGTCAATTCGTCTTAGAGTTTAATGCTGACTCTGTTATGAGTTAATCAAAAGCCGTTGGAAATATTGTTTTTTCATCTTTGCATTGCATGTCCAATCACTCAAATCGAACTCAAGATGACAACGTTATGGCTATTTGAATGTTTGTTACCCATTGGCCAACGTACTTATCAATCTAGTTAGTAATCAAAATTCAAATAGTCGTAACCATTTCTTTCGAACTATGATTTGAGTTATTCACAAGGCATTTAAAATATCGTTTCTTCCTCTTTCGAACGCATTTTCAATCACTCAAACCGGAGTCGGAAATAAAATGTTACCGCTATTTGAATGTTTTTTACCGATCAATCAACTTACTTATCGAACAAATCGTGAAGAAAAGTTTAAATAGTCGTAACTTTTCATCCGATTGTGATTTGAGTGATTCAAAATGAATTGAAAATGTCTTTTCTTCCTATTTCTAACGCATGTTCAATCACACAAATTGGAGTCGGAATCAAAAAGTTGTGGTTATTTTAAAGTTTCACACCATTCATTCAACTTACTTATCAATTGAATCGGTAAGAAAAAGTCAATTCGTCTTAGAGTTTAATGCTGACTCTGTTATGAGTTAATCAAAAGCAGTTGGGAATATTGTTTCTTCATCTTTCCAATGCATGTCCAATCACACAAATCGGAGTCAGGATGAAAACGTTATGGCTATTTGAATGCTTGTTACCCATTAGCCAACGTACTTATTAATCTAATCAATAATCAAAATTCAAATAGCCGTAACCATTTCTTTCGAACTATGATTTGAGTTATTTAAAAGGCGTTTCAAATATGGTTTCTTCCTATTTGCAACGCATTTTCAATCACTCAAACCGCAGTCGAAAATAAAATGTTACAGCTATTTGAATGTTTTTTACGTATCAATCAACTTACTTATCGAACAAATCGTGAAGAAAAGTTCAAATAGCCGTAACTTTTCATCCCGACTTTAATTTGAGTGATTTAAAAGGAATTGAAAATGACTTTCTTCCTATTTCTAACGCATGGTCAATCACACAAATTGGAGTCGGAATTAAAAAGTTGTGGTTATTTTAAAGTTTCACACCATTCATTCAACTTACTTATCAATTGAATCGGTAAGAAAAAGTCAATTAGTCTTAGAGTTTAATGCTAACTCTGTTATGAGTTTATCAAAAGTCGTTGGAAATATTGTTTCTTCATCTTTCCAATGCATGTCCAATCACTCAAATCGGAGTCAGGATGAAAACGTTATGACTATTTGAATGTTTGTTACCCTTTGGCCAACGTACTTATCAATCTACTCAGTAATCAAAATTCAAATAGTCGTAACCATTTCTTTCGAACTATGATTTGAGTTATTCACAAGGCATTTGAAATATCGTTTCTTCCTCTTTCGAACGCATTTTCAATCACTCAAACCGGTGTTGGAAATAAAATGTTACCGCTATTTGAATGTTTTTTACCGACCAATCAACTTACTTATCGAACAAATTGTGAAGAAAAGTTCAAATAGCCGTAACTTTTCCTCCTGACTGTGATTTGAGTGATTCAAAAGGAATTGAAAATGCCTTTTCTTCCTATTTCTAACGCATGTCCAATCACACAAATTGGAGTCGGAATCAAAAAGTTGTGGTTATTTTAAAGTTTCACACCATTCATTCAACTTACTTATCAATTGAATCGGTAAGAAAACTATGATTTGAGTTATTCAAAAGGCGTTTGAAATATAGTTTCTTCCTCTTTCCAATGCATTTTCAATCACTCAAACCGGAGTCAGAAATAAAATGTTACAGCTATTTGAATGTTTTTTAGCTATCAATCAACTTACTTATCGAACAAATCGGGAAGAAAAGTTCAAATAGCCGTAACTTTTCATCCCGACTGTGATTTGAGTGATTCAAAAGGAATTGAAAATGTCTTTTCTTCCTATTTCTAATGCATGTTCAATCACACAAATTGGAGTCGGAATCAAAAAGTTGTGGTTATTTTAAAGTTTCACACCATTCATTCAACTTACTTATCAATTGAATCGGTAAGAAAAAGTCGATTCGTCTTAGAGTTTAATGATGACTCTATTATGAGTTAATCAAAAGCAGTTGGAAATATTGTTTCTTCAACTTTCCAATGCATGTCCAATCACTCAAATCGGAGTCAGGATGAAAACGTTATGGCTATTTGAATGCTTGTTACCCATTAGCCAACGTACTTATTAGTCTAATCAATAATCAAAATTCAAATAGCCGTAACCATTTCCTTCGAACTATGATTTGAGTTATTCAAAAGGCGTTTGAAATATGGTTTCTTCCTCTTTCCAACGCATTTTCAATCACTCAAACCGGAGTCGGAAATAAAATGTTACCGCTATTTGAATGTTTTTTACCGATCAATCAACTTACTTATCGAACAAATCGTGAAGAAAAGTTCAAATAGCCGTAACTTTTCATCCCGATTGTGATTTGAGTGATTCAAAAAGAATTGAAAGTGTCTTTTCTTCCTATTTCTAACGCATGTTCAATCACACAAATTGGAGTCGGAATCAAAAAGTTGTGGTTATTTTAAAGTTTCACACCATTCATTCAACTTACTTGTCAATTGAATCGGTAAGAAAAAGTCAATTCGTCTTAGAGTTTAATGCTGACTCTGTTATGAGTTAATCAAAAGCAGTTGGGAATATTGTTTCTTCATCTTTCCAATGCATGTCCAATCACTCAAATCGGAGTCAGGATGAAAACGTTATGGCTATTTGAATGTTTGTTACCCATTAGCCAACGTACTTATTAATCTAATCAATAATCAAAATTCAAATAGCCGTAACCATTTCTTTCGAACTATGATTTGAGTTATTCAAAAGGCGTTTGAAATATGGTTTCTTCCTTTTTCCAACGCATTTTCAATCACTCAAACCGGAGTCGGAAATAAAATGTTACAGCTATTTGAATGTTTTTTAGCTATCTAGCAACTTACTTATCGAACAAATCGTGAAGAAAAGTTCAAATAGCCGTAACTTTTCATCCCGATTGTGATTTGAGTGATTCAAAAAGAATTGAAAATGTCTTTTCTTCCTATTTCTAACGCATGTTCAATCACACAAATTGGAGTCGGAATCAAAAAGTTGTGGTTGTTTTAAAGTTTCACACCATTCATTCACCTTACTTATCAATTTAATCGGTAAGAAAAAGTCAATTAGTCATAGAGCTTAATGCTAACTCTGTTATGAGTTAATCAAAAGTCGTTGGAAATATTGTTTCTTCATCTTTCCAATTCATGTCCAATCACTCAAATCGGAGTCAGGATGAAAACGTTATGGCTATTTGAATGTTTGTTACCCATTGGCCAACATACTTATCAATCTAGTCAGTAATCAAAATTCAAATAGTCGTAACCATTTCTTTCGAACTATGATTTAAGTTATTCACAAGGCATTTGAAATATCGTTTCTTCCTCTTTCGAACGCATTTTCAATCACTCAAACCGGAGTCGGAAATAAAATGTTACCGCTATTTGAATGTTTTTTACCGATCAATCAACTTACTTATCGAACAAATCGTGAAGAAAAGTTCAAATAGTCGTAACTTTTCATCCCGATTGTGATTTGAGTGATTCAAAAAGAATTGAAAATGTCTTTTCTTCCTATTTCTAATGCATGTTCAATCACGCAAATTGGAGTCGGAATCAAAAAGTTGTGGTTATTTTAAAGTTTCACACCATTCATTCAACTTACTTATCAATTGAATCGGTAAGAAAAAGTCGATTCGTCTTAGAGTTTAATGATGACTCTATTATGAGTTAATCAAAAGCAGTTGGAAATATTGTTTCTTCAACTTTCCAATGCATGTCCAATCACTCAAATCGGAGTCAGGATGAAAACGTTATGGCTATTTGAATGCTTGTTACCCATTAGCCAACGTACTTATTAGTCTAATCAATAAGCAAAATTCAAATAGCCGTAACCATTTCCTTCGAACTATGATTTGAGTTATTCAAAAGGCGTTTGAAATATGGTTTCTTCCTCTTTCCAACGCATTTTCAATCACTCAAACCGGAGTCGGAAATAAAATGTTACCGCTATTTGAATGTTTTTTACCGATCAATCAACTTACTTATCGAACAAATCGTGAAGAAAAGTTCAAATAGCCGTAACTTTTCATCCCGATTGTGATTTGAGTGATTCAAAAAGAATTGAAAGTGTCTTTTCTTCCTATTTCTAACGCATGTTCAATCACACAAATTGGAGTCGGAATCAAAAAGTTGTGGTTATTTTAAAGTTTCACACCATTCATTCAACTTACTTGTCAATTGAATCGGTAAGAAAAAGTCAATTCGTCTTAGAGTTTAATGCTGACTCTGTTATGAGTTAATCAAAAGCAGTTGGGAATATTGTTTCTTCATCTTTCCAATGCATGTCCAATCACTCAAATCGGAGTCAGGATGAAAACGTTATGGCTATTTGAATGTTTGTTACCCATTAGCCAACGTACTTATTAATCTAATCAATAATCAAAATTCAAATAGCCGTAACCATTTCTTTCGAACTATGATTTGAGTTATTCAAAAGGCGTTTGAAATATGGTTTCTTCCTCTTTCCAACGCATTTTCAATCACTCAAACCGGAGTCGGAAATAAAATGTTACAGCTATTTGAATGTTTTTTAGCTATCTATCAACTTACTTATCGAACAAATCGTGAAGAAAAGTTCAAATAGCCGTAACTTTTCATCCCGATTGTGATTTGAGTGATTCAAAAAGAATTGAAAATGTCTTTTCTTCCTATTTCTAACGCATGTTCAATCACACAAATTGGAGTCGGAATCAAAAAGTTGTGGTTGTTTTAAAGTTTCACACCATTCATTCACCTTACTTATCAATTTAATCGGTAAGAAAAAGTCAATTAGTCATAGAGCTTAATGCTAACTCTGTTATGAGTTAATCAAAAGTCGTTGGAAATATTGTTTCTTCATCTTTCCAATTCATGTCCAATCACTCAAATCGGAGTCAGGATGAAAACGTTATGGCTATTTGAATGTTTGTTACCCATTGGCCAACATACTTATCAATCTAGTCAGTAATCAAAATTCAAATAGTCGTAACCATTTCTTTCGAACTATGATTTAAGTTATTCACAAGGCATTTGAAATATCGTTTCTTCCTCTTTCGAACGCATTTTCAATCACTCAAACCGGAGTCGAAAATAAAATGTTACCGCTATTTGAATGTTTTTTACCGATCAATCAACTTACTTATCGAACAAATCGTGAAGAAAAGTTCAAATAGTCGTAACTTTTCATCCCGATTGTGATTTGAGTGATTCAAAAAGAATTGAAAATGTCTTTTCTTCCTATTTCTAATGCATGTTCAATCACGCAAATTGGAGTCGGAATCAAAAAGTTGTGGTTATTTTAAAGTTTCACACCATTCATTCAACTTACTTATCAATTGAATCGGTAAGAAAAAGTCAATTCGTCTTAGAGTTTAATGCTGACTCTGTTATGAGTTAATCACAAGCAGTTGGGAATATTGTTTCTTCATCTTTCCAATGCATGTCCAATCACTCAAATCGGAGTCAGGATGAAAACGTTATGGCTATTTGAATGCTTGTTACCCATTACCCAACGTACTTATTAATCTAATCAATAATCAAAATTCAAATAGCCGTAACCATCTCTTTCGAACTATGATTTGAGTTATTCAAAAGGCGTTCGAAATATGGTTTCTTCCTATTTCCAACGCATTTTCAATCACTCAAACCGGAGTCGGAAAAAAAATGTGACAGCTATTTGAATGTTTTTTACGTATCAATCAACTTACTTATCGAACAAATCATGAAGAAAAGTTCAAATAGCCGTAACTTTTCATCCCGACTTTAATTTGAGTGATTCAAAAGGAATTGAAAATGTCTTTTCTTCCTATTTCTAACGCAAGGACAATCACACAAATTGGAGTCGGAATCAAAAAGTTATGGTTATTTTAAAGTTTCACACCATTCATTCAACTTACTTATCAATTGAATCTGTAAGAGTTTAATGCTAACTCTGTTATGAGTTTATCAAAAGTCGTTGGAAATATCCTTTCTTCATCTTTCCAATGCATGTCCAATCACTCAAATCGGACTCAGGATGAAAACGTTATGGCTATTTAAATGTTTGTTACCCTTTGGCCAACGTACTTATCAATCTAGTTAGTAATCAAAATTCAAATAGTCGTGACCATTTCTTTCGAACTATGATTTGAGTCATTCACAAGGCATTTGAAATATCGTTTCTTCCTCTTTCGAACGCATTTTCAATCACTCAAACCGGTGTCGAAAATAAAATGTTACCGCTATTGGAATGTTTTTTACCGACCAATCAACTTACTTATCGAACAAATCGTGAAGAAAAGTTCAAATAGCCGTAACTTTTCATCCCGACTGTGATTTGAGTGATTCAAAAGGAATTGAAAATGTCTTTTCTTCCTATTTCAAATGCATGTTCAATCACACAAATTGGAGTCGGAATCAAAAAGTTGTGGTTATTTTAAAGTTTCACACCATTCATTCAACTTACTTATCAATTGAATCGGTAAGAAAAAGTCAATTCATCATAGAGTTTAATGTTGACTCTGTTATGAGTTAATCAAAAGCAGTTGGTAATATTGTTTTTTCATCTTTCCAATGCATGTCCAATCACTCAAATCGAACTCAAGATGAAAACGTTATGGCTATTTGAATGTTTGTTACCCATTGGCCAACGTACTTATCAATCTAGTTAGCAATCAAAATTCAAGTAGTCGTAACCATTTCTTTCGAACTATGATTTGAGTTATTCACAAGGCATTTAAAATATCGTTTCTTCCTCTTTCCAACGCATTTTCAATCACTCAAACCGGAGTCGGAAATAAAATGTTACCGCTATTTGAATGTTTTTTACCAATCAATCAAATTACTTATCGAACAAATCGTGAAGAAAAGTTCAAATAGCCGTAACTTTTCATCCCGATTGTGATTTGAGTGATTAAAAAAGAATTGAAAATGTCTTATCTTCTTATTTCTAACGCATGTTCAATCACGCAAATTGGAGTCGGAATCAAAAAGTTGTGGTTATTTTAAAGTTTCACACCATTCATTCAACTTACTTATCAATTGAAACGGTAAGAAAAAGTCAATTCCTCTTAGAGTTTAATGGTGACTCTGTTATGAGTTAATCAAAAGCAGTTGGAAATATTGTTTCTTCAACTTTCCAATGCATGTCCAATCACTCAAATCGGAGTCAGGATGAAAACGTTATGGCTATTTGAATGCTTGTTACCCATTAGCCAACGTACTTATTAGTCTAATCAATAATCAAAATTCAAATAGCCGTAACCATTTCCTTCGAACTATGATTTGAGTTATTCAAAACGCGTTTGAAATATGGTTTCTTCCTCTTTCCAACGCATTTTCAATCACTCAAACCGGAGTCGGAAATAAAATGCTATTTGAATGTTTTTTACCGATCAATCAACTTACTTATCGAACAAATTGTGAAGAAAAGTTCAAATAGCCGTAACTTTTCATCCCGATTGTGATTTGAGCGATTCAAAAAGAATTGAAAATGTCTTTTCTTCCTATTTCTAACGCATGTTCAATCACACAAATTGGGGTCGGAATCAAAAAGTTGTGGTTATTTTAAAGTTTCACACCATTCATTCAACTTACTTATCAATTGAATCGGTAAGAAAAAGTCAATTCGTCTTAGAGTTTAATGCTGACTCTGTTATGAGTTAATCAAAAGCAGTTGGGAATATTGTTTCTTCATCTTTCCAATGCATGTCCAATCACTCAAATCGGAGTCAGGATGAAAGCGTTATGGCTATTTGAATGTTTGTTACCCATTAGCCAACGTGCTTATTAATCTAATCAATAATCAAAATTCAAATAGCCGTAACCATGTCTTTCGAACTATGATTTGAGTTATTCAAAATGCGTTTAAAATATGGTTTCTTCCTATTTCCAACGCATTTTCAATCACTCAAACCGGAGTCGGAAATAAAATGTGACAGCTATTTGAATGTTTTTTACGTATCAATCAACTTACTTATCGAACAAATCATGAAGAAAAGTTCAAATAGTCGTAACTTTTCATCCCGACTTTAATTTGAGTGATTCAAAAGGAATTGAAAATGTCTTTTCTTCCTATTTCTAACGCATGGTCAATCACACAAATTGGAGTGGGAATCAAAAAGTTGTGGTTATTTTAAAGTTTCACACCATTCATTCAACTTACGTATCAATTGAATCTGTAAGAGTTTAATGCTAACTCTGTTATGAGTTTATCAAAAGTCGTTGGAAATATCGTTTCTTCATCTTTCCAATGCATGTCCAATCACTCAAATCGGACTAAGGATGAAAACGTTATGGCTATTTGAATGTTTGTTACCCTTTGGCCAACGTACTTATCAATCTAGTTAGTAATCAAAATTCAAATAGTCGTGACCATTTCTTTCGAACTATGATTTGAGTCATTCACAAGGCATTTGAAGTATCGTTTCTTCCTCTTTCGAACGCATTTTCAATCACTCAAACCGGTGTCGAAAATAAAATGTTACCGCTATTGGAATGTTTTTTACCGACCAATCAACTTACTTATCGAACAAATCGTGAAGAAAAGTTCAAATAGCCGTAACTTTTCATCCCGACTGTGATTTGAGTGATTCAAAATGAATTGAAAATGTCTTTTCTTCCTATTTCTAATGCATGTTCAATCACACAAATTGGAGTCGGAATCAAAAAGTTGTGGTTATTTTAAAGTTTCACACCATTCATTCAACTTACTTATCAATTGAATCGGTAAGAAAAAGTCAATTCATCTTAGAGTTTAATGTTGACTCTGTTATGAGTTAATCAAAAGCAGTTGGTAATATTGTTTTTTCATCTTTCCAATGCATGTCCAATCACTCAAATCGAACTCAAGATGAAAACGTTATGGCTATTTGAATGTTTGTTACCCATTGGCCAACGTACTTATCAATCTAGTTAGCAATCAAAATTCAAGTAGTCGTAACCATTTCTTTCGAACTATGATTTGAGTTATTCACAAAGCATTTAAAATATCGTTTCTTCCTCTTTCCAACGCATTTTCAATCACTCAAACCGGAGTCGGAAATAAAATGTTACCGCTATTTGAATGTTTTTTACCAATCAATCAAATTACTTATCGAACAAATCGTGAAGAAAAGTTCAAATAGCCGTAACTTTTCATCCCGATTGTGATTTGAGTGATTCAAAAAGAATTGAAAATGTCTTTTCTTCCTATTTCTAACGCATGTTCAATCACGCAAATTGGAGTCGGAATCAAAAAGTTGTGGTTATTTTAAAGTTTCACACCATTCATTCAACTTACTTATCAATTGAAACGGTAAGAAAAAGTCAATTCCTCTTAGAGTTTAATGGTGACTCTGTTATGAGTTAATCAAAAGCAGTTGGAAATATTGTTTCTTCAACTTTCCAATGCATGTCCAATCACTCAAATCGGAGTCAGGATGAAAACGTTATGGCTATTTGAATGCTTGTTACCCATTAGCCAACGTACTTATTAGTCTAATCAATAATCAAAATTCAAATAGCCGTAACCATTTCCTTCGAACTATGATTTGAGTTATTCAAAACGCGTTTGAAATATGGTTTCTTCCTCTTTCCAACGCATTTTCAATCACTCAAACCGGAGTCGGAAATAAAATGCTATTTGAATGTTTTTTACCGATCAATCAACTTACTTATCGAACAAATTGTGAAGAAAAGTTCAAATAGCCGTAACTTTTCATCCCGATTGTGATTTGAGCGATTCAAAAAGAATTGTAAATGTCTTTTCTTCCTATTTCTAACGCATGTTCAATCACACAAATTGGAGTCGGAATCAAAAAGTTGTGGTTATTTTAAAGTTTCACACCATTCATTCAACTTACTTATCAATTGAATCGGTAAGAAAAAGTCAATTCGTCTTAGAGTTTAATGCTGACTCTGTTATGAGTTAATCAAAAGCAGTTGGGAATATTGTTTCTTCATCTTTCCAATGCATGTCCAATCACTCAAATCGGAGTCAGGATGAAAGCGTTATGGCTATTTGAATGTTTGTTACCCATTAGCCAACGTACTTATTAATCTAATCAATAATCAAAATTCAAATAGCCGTAACCATTTCTTTCGAACTATGATTTGAGTTATTCAAAAGGCGTTTAAAATATGGTTTCTTCCTATTTCCAACGCATTTTCAATCACTCAAACCGGAGTCGGAAATAAAATGTGACAGCTATTTGAATGTTTTTTACGTATCAATCAACTTACTTATCGAACAAATCATGAAGAAAAGTTCAAATAGTCGTAACTTTTCATCCCGACTTTAATTTGAGTGATTCAAAAGAAATTGAAAATGTCTTTTCTTCCTATTTCTAACGCATGGTCAATCACACAAATTGGAGTGGGAATCAAAAAGTTGTGGTTATTTTAAAGTTTCACACCATTCATTCAACTTACGTATCAATTGAATCTGTAAGAGTTTAATGCTAACTCTGTTATGAGTTTATCAAAAGTCGTTGGAAATATCGTTTCTTCATCTTTCCAATGCATGTCCAATCACTCAAATCGGACTAAGGATGAAAACGTTATGGCTATTTGAATGTTTGTTACCCTTTGGCCAACGTACTTATCAATCTAGTTAGTAATCAAAATTCAAATAGTCGTGACCATTTCTTTCGAACTATGATTTGAGTCATTCACAAGGCATTTGAAATATCGTTTCTTCCTCTTTCGAACGCATTTTCAATCACTCAAACCGGTGTCGAAAATAAAATGTTACCGCTATTGGAATGTTTTTTACCGACCAATCAACTTACTTATCGAACAAATCGTGAAGAAAAGTTCAAATAGCCGTAACTTTTCATCCCGACTGTGATTTGAGTGATTCAAAATGAATTGAAAATGTCTTTTCTTCCTATTTCTAATGCATGTTCAATCACACAAATTGGAGTCGGAATCAAAAAGTTGTGGTTATTTTAAAGTTTCACACCATTCATTCAACTTACTTATCAATTGAATCGGTAAGAAAAAGTCAATTCATCTTAGAGTTTAATGTTGACTCTGTTATGAGTTAATCAAAAGCAGTTGGTAATATTGTTTTTTCATCTTTCCAATGCATGTCCAATCACTCAAATCGAACTCAAGATGAAAACGTTATGGCTATTTGAATGTTTGTTACCCATTGGCCAACGTACTTATCAATCTAGTTAGCAATCAAAATTCAAGTAGTCGTAACCATTTCTTTCGAACTATGATTTGAGTTATTCACAAGGCATTTAAAATATCGTTTCTTCCTCTTTCCAACGCATTTTCAATCACTCAAACCGGAGTCGGAAATAAAATGTTACCGCTATTTGAATGTTTTTTACCAATCAATCAAATTACTTATCGAACAAATCGTGAAGAAAAGTTCAAATAGCCGTAACTTTTCATCCCGATTGTGATTTGAGTGATTCAAAAAGAATTGAAAATGTCTTTTCTTCCTATTTCTAACGCATGTTCAATCACGCAAATTGGAGTCGGAATCAAAAAGTTGTGGTTATTTTAAAGTTTCACACCATTCATTCAACTTACTTATCAATTGAAACGGTAAGAAAAAGTCAATTCCTCTTAGAGTTTAATGGTGACTCTGTTATGAGTTAATCAAAAGCAGTTGGAAATATTGTTTCTTCAACTTTCCAATGCATGTCCAATCACTCAAATCGGAGTCAGGATGAAAACGTTATGGCTATTTGAATGCTTGTTACCCATTAGCCAACGTACTTATTAGTCTAATCAATAATCAAAATTCAAATAGCCGTAACCATTTCCTTCGAACTATGATTTGAGTTATTCAAAACGCGTTTGAAATATGGTTTCTTCCTCTTTCCAACGCATTTTCAATCACTCAAACCGGAGTCGGAAATAAAATGCTATTTGAATGTTTTTTACCGATCAATCAACTTACTTATCGAACAAATTGTGAAGAAAAGTTCAAATAGCCGTAACTTTTCATCCCGATTGTGATTTGAGCGATTCAAAAAGAATTGTAAATGTCTTTTCTTCCTATTTCTAACGCATGTTCAATCACACAAATTGGAGTCGGAATCAAAAAGTTGTGGTTATTTTAAAGTTTCACACCATTCATTCAACTTACTTATCAATTAAATCGGTAAGAAAAAGTCAACTCGTCTTAGAGTTTAATGCTGACTCTGTTATGAGTTAATCAAAAGCAGTTGGGAATATTGTTTCTTCATCTTTCCAATGCATGTCCAATCACTCAAATCGGAGTCAGGATGAAAGCGTTATGGCTATTTGAATGTTTGTTACCCATTAGCCAACGTACTTATTAATCTAATCAATAATCAAAATTCAAATAGCCGTAACCATTTCTTTCGACCTATGATTTGAGTTATTCAAAAGGCGTTTAAAATATGGTTTCTTCCTATTTCCAACGCATTTTCAATCACTCAAACCGGAGTCGGAAATAAAATGTGACAGCTATTTGAATGTTTTTTACGTATCAATCAACTTACTTATCGAACAAATCATGAAGAAAATTTCAAATAGCCGTAACTTTTCATCCCGACTTTAATTTGAGTGATTCAAAAGGAATTGTAAATGTCTTTTCTTCCTATTTCTAACGCATGGTCAATCACACAAATTGGAGTCGGAATCAAAAAGTTGTGGTTATTTTAAAGTTTCACACCATTCATTCAACTTACTTATCAATTGAATCGGTAAGAAAAAGTCAATTCGTCTTAGAGTTTAATGCTGACTCTGTTATGAGTTAATCAAAAGAAGTTGGGAATATTGTTTCTTCATCTTTCCAATGCATGTCCAATCACTCAAATCGGAGTCAGGATGAAAGCGTTATGGCTATTTGAATGTTTGTTACCCATTATCCAACGTACTTATTAATCTAATCAATAATCAAAATTCAAATAGCCGTAACCATGTCTTTCGAACTATGATTTGAGTTATTCAAAAGGCGTTTAAAATATTGTTTCTTCCTATTTCCAACGCATTTTCAATCACTCAAACCGGAGTCGGAAATAAAATGTGACAGCTATTTGAATGTTTTTTACGTATCAATCAACTTACTTATCGAACAAATCATGAAGAAAAGTTCAAATAGCCGTAACTTTTCATCCCGACTTTAATTTGAGTGATTCAAAAGGAATTGAAAATGTCTTTTCTTCCTATTTCTAACGCATGGTCAATCACACAAATTGGAGTGGGAATCAAAAAGTTGTGGTTATTTTAAAGTTTCACACCATTCATTCAACTTACGTATCAATTGAATCTGTAAGAGTTTAATGCTAACTCTGTTATGAGTTTATCAAAAGTCGTTGGAAATATCGTTTCTTCATCTTTCCAATGCATGTCCAATCACTCAAATCGGACTAAGGATGAAAACGTTATGGCTATTTGAATGTTTGTTACCCTTTGGCCAACGTACTTATCAATCTAGTTAGTAATCAAAATTCAAATAGTCGTGACCATTTCTTTCGAACTATGATTTGAGTCATTCACAAGGCATTTGAATTATCGTTTCTTCCTCTTTCGAACGCATTTTCAATCACTCAAACCGGTGTCGAAAATAAAATGTTACCGCTATTGGAATGTTTTTTACCGACCAATCAACTTACTTATCGAACAAATCGTGAAGAAAAGTTCAAATAGCCGTAACTTTTCATCCCGACTGTGATTTGAGTGATTCAAAATGAATTGAAAATGTCTTTTCTTCCTATTTCTAATGCATGTTCAATCACACAAATTGGAGTCGGAATCAAAAAGTTGTGGTTATTTTAAAGTTTCACACCATTCATTCAACTTACTTATCAATTGAATCGGTAAGAAAAAGTCAATTCATCTTAGAGTTTAATGTTGACTCTGTTATGAGTTAATCAAAAGCAGTTGGTAATATTGTTTTTTCATCTTTCCAATGCATGTCCAATCACTCAAATCGAACTCAAGATGAAAACGTTATGGCTATTTGAATGTTTGTTACCCATTGGCCAACGTACTTATCAATCTAGTTAGCAATCAAAATTCAAGTAGTCGTAACCATTTCTTTCGAACTATGATTTGAGTTATTCACAAGGCATTTAAAATATCGTTTCTTCCTCTTTCCAACGCATTTTCAATCACTCAAACCGGAGTCGGAAATAAAATGTTACCGCTATTTGAATGTTTTTTACCAATCAATCAAATTACTTATCGAACAAATCGTGAAGAAAAGTTCAAATAGCCGTAACTTTTCATCCCGATTGTGATTTGAGTGATTCAAAAAGAATTGAAAATGTCTTTTCTTCCTATTTCTAACGCATGTTCAATCACGCAAATTGGAGTCGGAATCAAAAAGTTGTGGTTATTTTAAAGTTTCACACCATTCATTCAACTTACTTATCAATTGAAACGGTAAGAAAAAGTCAATTCCTCTTAGAGTTTAATGCTGACTCTGTTATGAGTTAATCAAAAGCAGTTGGGAATATTGTTTCTTCATCTTTCCAATGCATGTCCAATCACTCAAATCGGAGTCAGGATGAAAGCGTTATGGCTATTTGAATGTTTGTTACCCATTAGCCAACGTACTTATTAATCTAATCAATAATCAAAATTCAAATAGCCGTAACCATTTCTTTCGAATTATGATTTGAGTTATTCAAAAGGCGTTTAAAATATGGTTTCTTCCTATTTCCAACGCATTTTCAATCACTCCAACCGGAGTCGGAAATAAAATGTGACAGCTATTTGAATGTTTTTTACGTATCAATCAACTTACTTATCGAACAAATCATGAAGAAAAGTTCAAATAGCCGTAACTTTTCATCCCGACTTTAATTTGAGTGATTCAAAAGGAATTGAAAATGTCTTTTCTTCCTATTTCTAACGCATGGTCAATCACACAAATTGGAGTCGGAATCAAAAAGTTGTGGTTATTTTAAAGTTTCACACCATTCATTCAACTTACTTATCAATTGAATCGGTAAGAAAAAGTCAATTCGTCTTAGAGTTTAATGCTGACTCTGTTATGAGTTAATCAAAAGAAGTTGGGAATATTGTTTCTTCATCTTTCCAATGCATGTCCAATCACTCAAATCGGAGTCAGGATGAAAGCGTTATGGCTATTTGAATGTTTGTTACCCATTATCCAACGTACTTATTAATCTAATCAATAATCAAAATTCAAATAGCCGTAACCATGTCTTTCGAACTATGATTTGAGTTATTCAAAAGGCGTTTAAAATATGGTTTCTTCCTATTTCCAACGCATTTTCAATCACTCAAACCGGAGTCGGAAATAAAATGTGACAGCTATTTGAATGTTTTTTACGTATCAATCAACTTACTTATCGAACAAATCATGAAGAAAAGTTCAAATAGCCGTAACTTTTCATCCCGACTTTAATTTAAGTGATTCAAAAGGAATTGAAAATGTCTTTTCTTCCTATTTCTAACGCATGGTCAATCACACAAATTGGAGTGGGAATCAAAAAGTTGTGGTTATTTTAAAGTTTCACACCATTCATTCAACTTACGTATCAATTGAATCTGTAAGAGTTTAATGCTAACTCTGTTATGAGTTTATCAAAAGTCGTTGGAAATATCGTTTCTTCATCTTTCCAATGCATGTCCAATCACTCAAATCGGACTAAGGATGAAAACGTTATGGCTATTTGAATGTTTGTTACCCTTTGGCCAACGTACTTATCAATCTAGTTAGTAATCAAAACTCAAATAGTCGTGACCATTTCTTTCGAACTATGATTTGAGTCATTCACAAGGCATTTGAATTATCGTTTCTTCCTCTTTCGAACGCATTTTCAATCACTCAAACCGGTGTCGAAAATAAAATGTTACCGCTATTGGAATGTTTTTTACCGACCAATCAACTTACTTATCGAACAAATCGTGAAGAAAAGTTCAAATAGCCGTAACTTTTCATCCCGACTGTGATTTGAGTGATTCAAAATGAATTGAAAATGTCTTTTCTTCCTATTTCTAATGCATGTTCAATCACACAAATTGGAGTCGGAATCAAAAAGTTGTGGTTATTTTAAAGTTTCACACCATTCATTCAACTTACTTATCAATTGAATCGGTAAGAAAAAGTCAATTCATCTTAGAGTTTAATGTTGACTCTGTTATGAGTTAATCAAAAGCAGTTGGTAATATTGTTTTTTCATCTTTCCAATGCATGTCCAATCACTCAAATCGAACTCAAGATGAAAACGTTATGGCTATTTGAATGTTTGTTACCCATTGGCCAACGTACTTATCAATCTAGTTAGCAATCAAAATTCAAGTAGTCGTAACCATTTCTTTCGAACTATGATTTGAGTTATTCACATGGCATTTAAAATATCGTTTCTTCCTCTTTCCAACGCATTTTCAATCACTCAAACCGGAGTCGGAAATAAAATGTTACCGCTATTTGAATGTTTTTTACCAATCAATCAAATTACTTATCGAACAAATCGTGAAGAAAAGTTCAAATAGCCGTAACTTTTCATCTCGATTGTGATTTGAGTGATTCAAAAAGAATTGAAAATGTCTTTTCTTCCTATTTCTAACGCATGTTCAATCACGCAAATTGGAGTCGGAAACAAAAAGTTGTGGTTATTTTAAAGTTTCACACCATTCATTCAACTTACTTATCAATTGAAACGGTAAGAAAAAGTCAATTCATCTTAGAGTTTAATGTTGACTCTGTTATGAGTTAATCAAAAGCAGTTGGTAATATTGTTTTTTCATCTTTCCAATGCATGTCCAATCACTCAAATCGAACTCAAGATGAAAACGTTATGGCTATTTGAATGTTTGTTACCCATTGGCCAACGTACTTATCAATCTAGTTAGCAATCAAAATTCAAGTAGTCGTAACCATTTCTTTCGAACTATGATTTGAGTTATTCACATGGCATTTAAAATATCGTTTCTTCCTCTTTCCAACGCATTTTCAATCACTCAAACCGGAGTCGGAAATAAAATGTTACCGCTATTTGAATGTTTTTTACCAATCAATCAAATTACTTATCGAACAAATCGTGAAGAAAAGTTCAAATAGCCGTAACTTTTCATCTCGATTGTGATTTGAGTGATTCAAAAAGAATTGAAAATGTCTTTTCTTCCTATTTCTAACGCATGTTCAATCACGCAAATTGGAGTCGGAAACAAAAAGTTGTGGTTATTTTAAAGTTTCACACCATTCATTCAACTTACTTATCAATTGAAACGGTAAGAAAAAGTCAATTCCTCTTAGAGTTTAATGGTGACTCTGTTATGAGTTAATCAAAAGCAGTTGGAAATATTGTTTCTTCAACTTTCCAATGCATGTCCAATCACTCAAATCGGAGTCAGGATGAAAACGTTATGGCTATTTGAATGCTTGTTACCCATTAGCCAACGTACTTATTAGTCTAATCAATAATCAAAATTCAAATAGCCGTAACCATTTCCTTCGAACTATGATTTGAGTTATTCAAAACGCGTTTGAAATATGGTTTCTTCCTCTTTCCAACGCATTTTCAATCACTCAAACTGGAGTCGGAAATAAAATGCTATTTGAATGTTTTTTACCGATCAATCAACTTACTTATCGAACAAATTGTGAAGAAAAGTTCAAATAGCCGTAACTTTTCATCCCGATTGTGATTTGACCGATTCAAAAAGAATTGAAAATGTCTTTTCTTCCTATTTCTAACGCATGTTGAATCACACAAACTGGAGTCGGAATCAAAAAGTTGTGGTTATTTTAAAGTTTCACACCATTCATTCAACTTACTTATCAATTGAATCGGTAAGAAAAAGTCAATTCGTCTTAGAGTTTAATGCTGACTCTGTTATGAGTTAATCAAAAGCAGTTGGGAATATTGTTTCTTCATCTTTCCAATGCATGTCCAATCACTCAAATCGGAGTCAGGATGAAAGCGTTATGGCTATTTGAATGTTTGTTACCCATTAGCCAACGTACTTATTAATCTAATCAATAATCAAAATTCAAATAGCCGTAACCATTTCTTTCGAACTATGATTTGAGTTATTCAAAAGGCGTTTAAAATATGGTTTCTTCCTATTTCCAACGCATTTTCAATCACTCAAACCGGAGTCGGAAATAAAATGTGACAGCTATTTGAATGTTTTTTACGTATCAATCAACTTACTTATCGAACAAATCATGAAGAAAAGTTCAAATAGCCGTAACTTTTCATCCCGACTTTAATTTGAGTGATTCAAAAGGAATTGAAAATGTCTTTTCTTCCTATTTCTAACGCATGGTCAATCACACAAATTGGAGTCGGAATCAAAAAGTTGTGGTTATTTTAAAGTTTCACACCATTCATTCAACTTACTTATCAATTGAATCGGTAAGTAAAAGTCAATTCGTCTTAGAGTTTAATGCTGACTCTGTTATGAGTTAATCAAAAGAAGTTGGAAATATTGTTTCTTCATCTTTCCAATGCATGGCCAATCACTCAAATCGAAGTCAGGATGAAAACGTTATGGCTATTTGAATGCTTGTTACCCATTAGCCAACGTACTTATTAATCTAATCAATAATCAAAATTCAAATTGCCGTAACCATTTCTTTCGAACTATGATTTGAGTTATTCAAAAGGCGTTTGAAATATGGTTTCTTCCTCTTTCCAACGCATTTTCACCCACTTAAACCGGAGTCGAAAATAAAATGTTACAGCTACTTGAATGTTTTTTACCTATCAATCAACTTACTTATCGAACAAATCGTGAAGAAAAGTTCAAATAGCCGTAACTTTTCATCCCGAAGTTGATTTGAGTGATTCAAAAGGAATTGAAAATGTCTTTTCTTCCTATTTCTAACGCATGGTCAATCACACAAATTGGAGTCGGAATCAAAAAGTTGTGGTTATTTTAAAGTTTCACACCATTCATTCACCTTACTTATCAATTTAATCGGTAAGAAAAAGTCAATTAGTCTTAGAATTTAATGCTGACTCTGTTATGAGTTAATAAAAAACCGTTGGAAATATTGTTTTTTCATCTTTCCAATCCATGTCCAATCACTCAAATCGAACTCAAGATGAAAACGTTATGGCTATCTGAATGTTTGTTACCCATTGGCCAACGTACTTATCAATCTAGTCAGTAATCAAAATTCAAATAGTCGTAACCATTTCTTTCGAACTATGATTTGAGTTATTCATAAGGCATTTAAAATATCGTTTCTTCCTCTATCCAAGGCATTTTCAATCACTCAAACCGCACTCGGAAATAAAACGTTACCACTATTTGAATGTTTTTTACCGATCAATCAACTTACTTATCGAACAAATCGTGAAGAAAAGTTTAAATAGACGTAAATTTTCATCCCGACTTTGATTTGAGTGATTCAAAAGAAATTGAAAATGGCTTTTCTTCATATTTCTAACGCATGGTCAATCACACAAATTGGAATCGAAATCAAAAAGTTGTGGTTATTTTAAAGTTTCACACCATTCATTCAACTTACTTATCAATTGAAACGGTAAGAAAAAGTCAATTCCTCTTAGAGTTTAATGGTGACTCTGTTATGAGTTAATCAAAAGCAGTTGGAAATATTGTTTCTTCAACTTTCCAATGCATGTCCAATCACTCAAATCGGAGTCAGGATGAAAACGTTATGGCTATTTGAATGCTTGTTACCCATTAGCCAACGTACTTATTAGTCTAATCAATAATCAAAATTCAAATAGCCGTAACCATTTCCTTCGAACTATGATTTGAGTTATTCAAAACGCGTTTGAAATATGGTTTCTTCCTCTTTCCAACGCATTTTCAATCACTCAAACCGGAGTCGGAAATAAAATGCTATTTGAATGTTTTTTACCGATCAATCAACTTACTTATCGAACAAATTGTGAAGAAAAGTTCAAATAGCCGTAACTTTTCATCCCGATTGTGATTTGAGCGATTCAAAAAGAATTGAAAATGTCTTTTCTTCCTATTTCTAACGCATGTTCAATCACACAAATTGGAGTCGGAATCAAAAAGTTGTGGTTATTTTAAAGTTTCACACCATTCATTCAACTTACTTATCAATTGAATCGGTAAGAAAAAGTCAATTCGTCTTAGAGTTTAATGCTGACTCTGTTATGAGTTAATCAAAAGCAGTTGGGAATATTGTTTCTTCATCTTTCCAATGCATGTCCAATCACTCAAATCGGAGTCAGGATGAAAGCGTTATGGCTATTTGAATGTTTGTTACCCATTAGCCAACGTACTTATTAATCTAATCAATAATCAAAATTCAAATAGCCGTAACCATTTCTTTCGAACTATGATTTGAGTTATTCAAAAGGCGTTTAAAATATGGTTTCTTCCTATTTCCAACGCATTTTCAATCACTCAAACCGGAGTCGAAAATAAAACGTGACAGCTATTTGAATGTTTTTTACGTATCAATCAACTTACTTATCGAACAAATCATGAAGAAAAGTTCAAATAGCCGTAACTTTTCATCCCGACTTTAATTTGAGTGATTCAAAAGGAATTGAAAATGACTTTTCTTCCTATTTCTAACGCATGGTCAATCACACAAATTGGAGTCGGAATCAAAAAGTTGTGGTTATTTTAAAGTTTCACACCATTCATTCAACTTACTTATCAATTGAATCGGTAAGAAAAAGTCAATTCGTCTTAGAGTTTAATGCTGACTCTGTTATGAGTTAATCAAAAGAAGTTGGAAATATTGTTTCTTCATCTTTCCAATGCATGGCCAATCACTCAAATCGAAGTCAGGATGAAAACGTTATGGCTATTTGAATGCTTGTTACCCATTAGCCAACGTACTTATTAATCTAATCAATAATCAAAATTCAAATAGCCGTAACCATTTCTTTCGAACTATGATTTGAGTTATTCAAAAGGCGTTTGAAATATGGTTTCTTCCTCTTTCCAACGCATTTTCACCCACTTAAACCGGAGTCGAAAATAAAATGTTACAGCTACTTGAATGTTTTTTACCTATCAATCAACTTACTTATCGAACAAATCGTGAAGAAAAGTTCAAATAGCCGTAACTTTTCATCCCGAAGTTGATTTGAGTGATTCAAAAGGAATTGAAAATGTCTTTTCTTCCTATTTCTAACGCATGGTCAATCACACAAATTGGAGTCGGAATCAAAAAGTTGTGGTTATTTTAAAGTTTCACACCATTCATTCACCTTACTTATCAATTTAATCGGTAAGAAAAAGTCAATTAGACTTAGAATTTAATGCTGACTCTGTTATGAGTTAATAAAAAACCGTTGGAAATATTGTTTTTTCATCTTTCCAATCCATGTCCAATCACTCAAATCGAACTCAAGATGAAAACGTTATGGCTATCTGAATGTTTGTTACCCATTGGCCAACGTACTTATCAATCTAGTCAGTAATCAAAATTCAAATAGTCGTAACCATTTCTTTCGAACTATGATTTGAGTTATTCATAAGGCATTTAAAATATCGTTTCTTCCTCTTTCCAAGGCATTTTCAATCACTCAAACCGCACTCGGAAATAAAACGTTACCACTATTTGAATGTTTTTTACCGATCAATCAACTTACTTATCGAACAAATCGTGAAGAAAAGTTTAAATAGCCGTAAATTTTCATCCCGACTTTGATTTGAGTGATTCAAAAGAAATTGAAAATGGCTTTTCTTCATATTTCTAACGCATGGTCAATCACACAAATTGGAGTCGAAATCAAAAAGTTGTGGTTATTTTAAAGTTTCACACCATTCATTCACCTTACTTATCAATTTAATCGGTAAGAAAAAGTCAATTAGTCTTAGAGCTTAATGCTAACTCTGTTATGAGTTAATCAAAAGTCGTTGGAAATATTGTTTCTTCATCTTTCCAATGCATGTCCAATCACTCAAATCGGAGTCAGGATGAAAACGTTATGGCTATTTGAATGTTTGTTACCCATTGGCCAACATACTTATCAATCTAGTCAGTAATCAAAATTCAAATAGTCGTAACCATTTCTTTCGAACTATGATTTGAGTTATTCATAAAGCATTTGAAATATCGTTTCTTCCTCTTTCCAACGCATTTTCAATCACTTAAACCGGAGTCAGAAATAAAATGTTAGCGCTATTTGAATGTTTTTTATCGACCAATCAACTTACTTATCGAACAAATCGTGAAGAAAAGTTCAAATAGCCGTAACTTTTCATCCCGACTGTGATTTGAGTGATTCAAAACTAATTGAAAATATCTTTTCTTCCTATTTCTAATGCATGTTCAATCACACAAATTGGAGTCGGAATCAAAGAGTTGTGGTTATTTTAAAGTTTCACACCATTCATTCAACTTACTTATCAATTGAATCGGTAAGAAAAAGTCAATTCGTCTTAGAGTTTAATGCTGACTCTGTTATGAGTTAATCAAAAGCAGTTGGAAATATTGTTTCTTCATGTTTCCAATGCATGTCCAATCACTCAAATTGGAGTCAGGATGAAAACGTTATGGCTATTTGAACGTTTGTTACCCATTGGCCAAGGTACTTATCAATCTAGTCAGTAATCCAAATTCAAATAGTCGTAACCATTTCTTTCGAACTATGATTTGAGTTATTCACAAGGCATTTAAATATCGTTTCTTCCTCTTTCGAACGCATTTTCAATCACTCAAACCGGAGTCGAACATAAAATGTTACCGTTATTTGAAAGTTTTTTACCGATCAATCAACTTACTTTTCAAAGAAATCTTGAAAAAAAGTTCAAATAGCTGTAACTTTTCATCCCGATTGTGAATTGAGTGATTCAAAAGGAATTGAAAATGTCATTTCTTCCTATTTCTAACGCATGGTCAATCACACAAATTGGAGTCGGAACCAAAAATTTGTGGTTATTTTAAAGTTTCACACCATTCATTCAACTTACTTATCAATTTAAGCGGTAAGAAAAAGTCAATTAGTCTTAGAGTTTAATGCTAACTCTGTTATGAGTTAATCAAAAGTCGTTTGAAATAATGTTTCTTCATCTTTCCAATGCATGTACAATCACTCAAATCGGAGTCAGGATGAAAACGTTATGGCTATTTGAATGTTTGTTACCCATTGGCCAACGTACTTATCAATCTAGTCAGTAATCAAAATTCAAATAGTCGTAACCATTTCTTTCGAACTATGATTTGAGTTATTCACAAGGCGTTTGAAATATCGTTTCTTCCTCTTTCGAACGCATTTTCAATCCCTAAAACCGGTGTCGGAAATAAAATGTTACCGCTATTTGAATGTTTTTTACCGACCAATAAACTTACTTATCGAACAAATCGTGAGGAAAAGTTCAAATAGCCGTAACTTTTCATCCCGACTGTGATTTGAGTGATTTAAAAGGAATTGAAAATGACTTTTCTTTCTATTTCTAACGCAGGTTCAATCACAGAAATTGGAGTCGGAATCAAAAAGTTGTTGTTATTTTAAAGTTTCACACCATTCATTCAACTTACTTATCAATTGAATCGGTAAGAAAAAGTCAATTAGTCTTAGAGTTTAATGCTGACTCTGTTATGAGTTAATCAAAAGCCGTTGGAAATATTGTTTTTTCATCTTTCCAATCCATGTCCAATCACTCAAATCGAACTCAAGATGAAAACGTTATGGCTATCTGAATGTTTGTTACCCATTGGCCAACGTACTTATCAATCTAGTCAGTAATCAAAATTCAAATAGTCGTAACTATTTCTTTCGAACTATGATTTGAGTTATTCATAAGGCATTTAAAATATCGTTTCTTCCTCTTTCCAAGGCATTTTCAATCACTCAAACCGGACTCGAAAAGAAAACGTTACCACCATTTGAATGTTTTTTACCGATCAATCAACTTACTTATCGAACAAATCGTGAAGAAAAGTTCAAATAGCCGTAACTTTTCATCCCGATTGTGATTTCAGTGATTTAAAAGGAATTGAAAATGTCTTTTCTTTCTCTTTCTAACGCAGGTTCAATCACAGAAATTGGAGTCGGAATCAAAAAGTTGTTGTTATTTTAAAGTTTCACACCATTCATTCAACTTACTTATCAATTGAATCGGTAAGAAAAAGTCAATTCGTCTTAGAGTTTAATGCTGACTCTGTTATGAGTTATTCAAAAGAAGTTGGAAATATTGTTTCTTCATCTTTCCAATGCATAGCCAATCACTCAAATCGAAGTCAGGATGAAAACGTTATGGCCATTTGAATGCTTGTTACCCATTAGCTAACGTACTTATTAATCTAATCAATAATCAAAATTTAAATAGCCGTAACCATTTCTTTCGAACTATGATTTGAGTTATTCAAAAGGCGTTTGAAATATGGTTTCTTTTTCTTTCCAACGCATTTTCACTCACTTAAACCGGAGTCGAAAATAAAATGTTACAACTATTTGAATGTTTTTTACCAATCAACCAACTTACTTATCGAACAAATCGTGAAGAAAAGTTCAAATAGCCGTAAGTTTTCATCCCGACTTTGATTTGAGTGATTCAAAAGGAATTGAAAATGTCTTTTCTTCCTATTTCTAACGCATGGTCAATCACACAAATTGGAGTCGGAATCAAAAAGTTGTGGTTATTTTAAAGTTTCACACCATTCATCCAAGTTGCTGATCAATTGAATCGGTAAGAAAAAGTCAATTAGTCTTAGAGTTTAATGCTGACTCTGTTATGAGTTTATCAAAAGTCGTTGGAAATATTGGTTTTCATCTTTCCAATGCATGTCCAATCACTGAAATCGGAGTCAGGATGAAAACGTTATGGCTATTTGAATGTTTGTTACCCATTGGCAAATGTACTTATCAATCTAGTCAGTAATCAAAATTAAAATACTCGTAACCATTTCTTTCGAACTATGATTTGAGTTATTCACAAGGCATTTAAATATCGTTTCTTCCTCTTTGCAACGCATTTTCAATCACTCAAACCGGAGTCGAACATAAAATGTTATCGCTATTTGAATGTTTTTTATCGATCAATCAACTTACTTATCGAAAAAATCATGAAGAAAAGTTCAAATAGCCGTAACTTTTCATCCCGATTGTGATTTGAGTGATTCAAAAGGAATTGATAATGTATTTTCTTCTTATTTCTAACGCATGTTCAATCACACAAATTGGAGTCGGGATCAAAAAGTTGTGGTTATTTTAAAGTTTCACACCATTCATTCAACTTACTTATCAATTGAATCGGTAAGAAAAAGTCATTTCGTTTTAGAGTTTAATGCTGACTCTGTTATGAGTTAATCAAAAGCAGTTGGAAATATTAACGCATTTCCAATCACTCAAATCGGAGTCAGGATGAAAACGTTGTGGCTATTTGAATGTTTGTTACCCATTGGCCAACGTACAGATCAATCTAGTCTGTAATCAACATTCAAATAGTCGTAACCATTTCTTTCGAACTATGATTTGAGTTATTCACAAGGCGTTTGAAATATCGTTTCTTCATCTTTCCATCGCATTTTCAATCACCCAAACCAGAGTCGTAAATAAAATGTTACCGTTATTTGAAAGTTTTTTACCAATCAATCAACTTACTTTTCAAAGAAATCGTGAAGAAAAGTTCAAATAGCCGTAACTTTTCATCCCGATTGTGATTTGAGTGATTCAAAAGGAATTGAAAATGTTACTTCTTCCTATTTCTAACACATGGTCAATCACACAAATTGGAGTCGGAATCAAAAAGTTGTGGTTATTTTAAAGTTTCACACCATTAATTCAACTTACTTATCAATTGAATCGGTAAGAAAAAGTCAATTAGTCTTAGAGTTTAATGCTGACTCTGTTATGAGTTAATCAAAAGTCGTTGGAAATATTGTTTCTTCATCTTTCCAATGCATGTCCAATCACTCAAATCAGAGTCAGGATGAAAACGTTATGGCTATTTGAATGTTTGTTACCCATTGGCCAATGTACTTATCAATCTAGTCAGTAATCAAAATTCAAATAGTCGTAACCATTTCTTTCGAACTATGATTTGAGTTATTCACAAGGCCTTTAAATATCGTTTCTTCCTCTTTGCAACGCATTTTCAATCACTCAAACCGGAGTCGGACATGAAATGTTACCCCTATTTGAATGTTTTTTACCGATCAATCAACTTACTTCTCGAAGAAATCATGAAGAAAAGTTTAAATAGCCGTAACTTTTCATCCCGATTGTGATTTGAGTGATTCAAAAGGAATTGATAATGTATTTTCTTCCTATTTCTAACGCATGTTCAATCACACAAATTGGAGTCAGAGTCAAAAAGTTGTGGTTATTTTAAAGTTTCACACCATTCATCCAACTTACTTATCAATTGAATCGGTAAGAAAAAGTCAATTCGTCTTAGAGTTCAATGCTGACTCTGTTATGAGTTAATCAAAAGCAGTTGGAAATATTGTTTCTTCATCTTTCCAATGCATGTCCAATCACTCAAATCGAAGTCAGGATGACAACGTTATGGCTATTTGAATGCTTGTTACCCATTACCCAACGTACTTATTAATCTAATCAATAATCAAAATTCTAATAGCCGTAACCATTTCTTTCGTACTATGATTTGAGTTATTCAAAAGGCGTTTGAAATATGGTTTCTTCCTCTTTCCAACGCATTTTCAATCACTCAAACCGGAGTCGGAAATAAAATGTGACAGCTATTTGAATGTTTTTTACCTATCAATCAACTTACTTATCGAAGAAATCGTGAAGAAAAGTTCAAATTGCCCTAACTTTCATCCCGACTTTGTTTTGAGTGATTCAAAAGGAATTGAAAATGTCATTTCTTCCTATTTCTAACGCATTCAATCACACAAATTGGAGTCGGAATCAAAAAGTTGTGGTTATTTTAAAGTTTCACACCATTCATCCAACTTACTTATCAATTGAATCGGTAAGAAAAAGTCAATTAGTCTTAGAGTTTAATGCCGACTCTGTTATGAGTTAATCAAAAGTCGTAGGAAATATTGTTTCTTCATCTTTCCAATGCATGTCCAATCACTCAAATCGAAGTCAGGATAACAACGTTATGGCTATTTGAATGCTTGTTACCCATTAGCCAACGTACTTATTAATCTAATCAATAATAAAAATTCTAATAGCCGTAACCATTTCTTTCGTACTATGATTTGAGTTATTCAAAAGGCATTTGAAATATGGTTTCTTCCTCTTTCCAACGCATTTTCAATCACTCAAACCAGAGTCGGAAATAAAATGTGACAGCTATTTGAATATTTTTTACCTATCAATCAACTTACTTATCGAAGAAATCGTGAAGAAAAGTTCAAATTGCCCTAACTTTTCATCCCGACTTTGTTTTGAGTGATTCAAAAGGAATTGAAAATGTCATTTCTTCCTATTTCTAACGCATGGTCAATTACACAAATTGGAGTCGGAATCAAAAAGTTGTGGTTATTTTAAAGTTTCACACCATTCACCCAACT
This sequence comes from Paratinospora sagittata, assembly GCA_035771175.1. Taxonomy (NCBI): domain Eukaryota; kingdom Viridiplantae; phylum Streptophyta; class Magnoliopsida; order Ranunculales; family Menispermaceae; genus Paratinospora; species Paratinospora sagittata. The sequence continues at coordinate 38,719,389 of CM069602.1, forward strand.
TACCTATCAATTGAATCGGTAAGAAAAAGTCAATTAGTCTTAGAGTTTAATGCTGACTCTGTTATGAGTTAATCAAAAGTCGTTGGAAATATTGTTTCTTTATCTTTCCATTGCATGTCCAATCACTCAAATCGGAGTCACGATGAAAACATTATGGCTATTTGAATGTTTGTTACCCATTGGCCAATGTACTTATCAATCTAGTAAGTAATCAAAATTCAAAGAGTCGTAACCATTTCTTTCGAACTATGATTTGAGTTATTCACAAGGCATTTAAATATCGTTTCTTCCTCTTTCCAACGTATTTTCAATCACTCAAAACGGAGTCGAACATAAAATGTTACCGCTATTTGAATGTTTTTTACCAATCAATCAACTTACTTATCGAAAATATCATGAAGAAAAGTTCAAATAGCCGTAACTTTTCATCCCGATTGTGATTTGAGTGATTCAAAAGGAATTGATAATGTATTTTCTTCCTATTTCTAACGCATGTTCAATCACACAAATTGGAGTCAGAATCAAAAAGTTGTGGTTATTTTAAAGTTTCACACCATTCATCCAACTTACTTATCAATTGAATCGGTAAGAAAAAGTCAATTCGTCTTAGAGTTTAATGCTGACTATGTTATGAGTTAATCAAAAGCAGTTGGAAATATTGTTTCTTCATCTTTCCAATGCATATCCAATCACTCAAATCAAAGTCAGGATGACAACGTTATGGCTATTTGAATGCTTGTTACCCATTACCCAACGTACTTATTAATCTAATCAATAATCAAAATTCTAATAGCCGTAACCATTTCTTTCGTACTATGATTTGAGTTATTCAAAAGGCGTTTGAAATATGGTTTCTTCCTCTTTCCAACGCATTTTCAATCACTCAAACCGGAGTCGGAAATAAAATGTGACAGCTATTTGAATGTTTTTTACCTATCAATCAACTTACTTATCGAAGAAATCGTGAAGAAAAGTTCAAATTGCCCTAACTTTTCATCTCGACTTTGTTTTGAGTGATTCAAATGGAATTGAAAATTTCATTTCTTCCTATTTCTAACGCATGGTCAATCACACAAATTGGAGTCGGAATCAAAAAGTTGTGGTTATTTTAAAGTTTCACACCATTCACCCAACTTACTTATCAATTGAATCGGTAAGAAAAAGTCAATTAGTCTTAGAGTTTAATGCTGACTCTGTTATGAGTTAATCAAAAGTCGTTGGAAATATTGTTTCTTTATCTTTCCATTGCATGTCCAATCACTCAAATCGGAGTCACGATGAAAACGTTATGGCTATTTGAATGTTTGTTACCCATCGGCCAATGTACTTATCAATCTAGTAAGTAATCAAAATTCAAAGAGTCGTAACCATTTCTTTCGAACTATAATTTGAGTTATTCACAAGGCATTTAAATATCGTTTCTTCCTCTTTCCAACGTATTTTCAATCACTCAAACCGGAGTCGAACATAAAATGTTACCGCTATTTGAATGTTTTTTACCAATCAATCAACTTACTTATCGAAAAAATCATGAAGAAAAGTTCAAATAGCCGTAACTTTTCATCCCGATTGTGATTTGAGTGATTCAAAAGGAATTGATAATGTATTTTCTTCCTATTTCTAACGCATGTTCAATCAAACAAATTGGAGTCAGAATCAAAAAGTTGTGGTTATTTTAAAGTTTTACACCATTCATCCAACTTACTTATCAATTGAATCGGTAAGAAAAAGCCAATTCGTCTTAGAGTTTAATGCTGACTCTGTTATGAGTTAATCAAAAGCAGTTGGAAATATTGTTTCTTCATCTTTCCAATGCATGTCCAATCACTCAAATCGAAGTCAGGATGACAACGTTATGGCTATTTGAATGCTTGTTACCCATTAGCCAACGTACTTATTAATCTAATCAATAATCAAAATTCTAATAGCCGTAACCATTTGTTTCGTACTATGATTTGAGTTATTCAAAAGGCGTTTGAAATATGGTTTCTTCCTCTTTCCAACGCATTTTCAATCACTCAAACCGGAGTCGGAAATAAAATGTGACAGCTATTTGAATGTTTTTTACCTATCAATCAACTTACTTATCGAAGAAATCGTGAACAAAAGTTCAAATTGCCCTAACTTTTCATCCCGACTTTGTTTTGAGTGATTCAAAAGGAATTGAAAATGTCATTTCTTCCTATTTCTAACGCATGGTCAATCACACAAATTGGAGTCGGAATCAAAAAGTTGTGGTTATTTTAAAGTTTCACACCATTCACCCAACTTACTTATCAATTGAATCGGTAAGAAAAAGTCAATTAGTCTTAGAGTTTAATGCTGACTCTGTTATGAGTTAATCAAAAGTCGTTGGAAATATTGTTTCTTTATCTTTCCATTGCATGTCCAATCACTCAAATCGGAGTCACGATGAAAACGTTATGGCTATTTGAATGTTTGTTACCCATTGGCCAATGTACTTATCAATCTAGTAAGTAATCAAAATTCAAAGAGTCGTAACCATTTCTTTCGAACTATGATTTGAGTTATTCACAAGGCATTTAAATATCGTTTCTTCCTCTTTCCAACATATTTTCAATCACTCAAACCGGAGTCGAACTTAAAATGTTACCGCTATTTGAATGCTTTTTACCAATCAATCAACTTACTTATCGAAAAAATCATGAAGAAAAGTTCAAATAGCCGTAACTTTTCATCCCGATTGTGATTTGAGTGATTCAAAAGGAATTGATAATGTATTTTCTTCCTATTTCTAACGCATGTTCAATCACACAAATTTGAGTCGGAATCAAAAAGTTGTGGTTATTTTAAAGTTTCACGCCATTCAATCAACTTACTTATCAATTGAATCGGTAAGAAAAAGTCAATTCGTCTTAGAGTTTAATGCTGACTATGTTATGAGTTAATCAAAAGCAGTTGGAAATATTGTTTCTTCATCTTTCCAATGCATATCCAATCACTCAAATCGGAGTCAGGATGAAAACGTTGTGGCTATTTGAATGTTTGTTACCCATCGGCCAACGTACATATCAATCTAGTCAGTAATCAAAATTCAAATAGTCGTAACCATTTCTTTCGAACTATAATTTGAGTTATTCACAAGGCATTTAAATATCGTTTCTTCCTCTTTCCAACGTATTTTCAATCACTCAAACCGGAGTCGAACATAAAATGTTACCGCTATTTGAATGTTTTTTACCAATCAATCAACTTACTTATCGAAAAAATCATGAAGAAAAGTTCAAATAGCCGTAACTTTTCATCCCGATTGTGATTTGAGTGATTCAAAAGGAATTGATAATGTATTTTCTTCCTATTTCTAACGCATGTTCAATCAAACAAATTGGAGTCAGAATCAAAAAGTTGTGGTTATTTTAAAGTTTTACACCATTCATCCAACTTACTTATCAATTGAATCGGTAAGAAAAAGTCAATTCGTCTTAGAGTTTAATGCTGACTCTGTTATGAGTTAATCAAAAGCAGTTGGAAATATTGTTTCTTCATCTTTCCAATGCATGTCCAATCACTCAAATCGAAGTCAGGATGACAACGTTATGGCTATTTGAATGCTTGTTACCCATTAGCCAACGTACTTATTAATCTAATCAATAATCAAAATTCTAATAGCCGTAACCATTTGTTTCGTACTATGATTTGAGTTATTCAAAAGGCGTTTGAAATATGGTTTCTTCCTCTTTCCAACGCATTTTCAATCACTCAAACCGGAGTCGGAAATAAAATGTGACAGCTATTTGAATGTTTTTTACCTATCAATCAACTTACTTATCGAAGAAATCGTGAACAAAAGTTCAAATTGCCCTAACTTTTCATCCCGACTTTGTTTTGAGTGATTCAAAAGGAATTGAAAATGTCATTTCTTCCTATTTCTAACGCATGGTCAATCACACAAATTGGAGTCGGAATCAAAAAGTTGTGGTTATTTTAAAGTTTCACACCATTCACCCAACTTACTTATCAATTGAATCGGTAAGAAAAAGTCAATTAGTCTTAGAGTTTAATGCTGACTCTGTTATGAGTTAATCAAAAGTCGTTGGAAATATTGTTTCTTTATCTTTCCATTGCATGTCCAATCACTCAAATCGGAGTCAGGATGAAAACGTTATGGCTATTTGAATGTTTGTTACCCATTGGCCAATGTACTTATCAATCTAGTAAGTAATCAAAATTCAAAGAGTCGTAACCATTTCTTTCGAACTATGATTTGAGTTATTCACAAGGCATTTAAATATCGTTTCTTCCTCTTTCCAACATATTTTCAATCACTCAAACCGGAGTCGAACTTAAAATGTTACCGCTATTTGAATGCTTTTTACCAATCAATCAACTTACTTATCGAAAAAATCATGAAGAAAAGTTCAAATAGCCGTAACTTTTCATCCCGATTGTGATTTGAGTGATTCAAAAGGAATTGATAATGTATTTTCTTCCTATTTCTAACGCATGTTCAATCACACAAATTTGAGTCGGAATCAAAAAGTTGTGGTTATTTTAAAGTTTCACGCCATTCAATCAACTTACTTATCAATTGAATCGGTAAGAAAAAGTCAATTCGTCTTAGAGTTTAATGCTGACTATGTTATGAGTTAATCAAAAGCAGTTGGAAATATTGTTTCTTCATCTTTCCAATGCATATCCAATCACTCAAATCGGAGTCAGGAAGAAAACGTTGTGGCTATTTGAATGTTTGTTACCCATTGGCCAACGTACATATCAATCTAGTCAGTAATCAAAATTCAAATAGTCGTAACCATTTCTTTCGAACTATGATTTGAGTTATTCACAAGGCGTTTGAAATATCGTTTCTTCCACTTTCCAACGCATTTTCAATCACTCAAACCAGAGTCGGAAATAAAATGTTACCGTTAGTTGAATGTTTTTTACCAATCAATCAACTTACTTATCGAAAAAATCATGAAGAAAAGTTCAAATAGCCGTAACTTTTCATCCCGATTATGATTTGAGTGATTCAAAAGGAATTGAAAATGTCATTTCTTCCTATTTCTAACGCATGGTCAATCACACAAATTGGAGTCGGAATCAAAAAGTTGTGGTTATTTTAAAGTTTGACACCATTCATCCAACTTACTTATCAATTGAATCGGTAAGAAAAAGTCAATTAGTCTTAGAGTTTAATGCTGACTCTGTTATGAGTTAATCAAAAGTCGTTGGAAATATTGTTTCTTTATCTTTCCATTGCATGTCCAATCACTCAAATCGGAGTCAGGATGAAAACGTTATGGCTATTTGAATGTTTGTTACCCATTGGCCAATGTACTTATCAATCTAGTAAGTAATCAAAATTCAAAGAGTCGTAACCATTTCTTTCGAACTATGATTTGAGTTATTCACAAGGCATTTAAATATCGTTTCTTCCTCTTTCCAACGTATTTTCAATCACTCAAAACGGAGTCGAACATAAAATGTTACCGCTATTTGAATGTTTTTTACCAATCAATCAACTTACTTATCGAAAATATCATGAAGAAAAGTTCAAATAGCCGTAACTTTTCATCCCGATTGTGATTTGAGTGATTCAAAAGGAATTGATAATGTATTTTCTTCCTATTTCTAACGCATGTTCAATCACACAAATTGGAGTCAGAATCAAAAAGTTGTGGTTATTTTAAAGTTTCACACCATTCATCCAACTTACTTATCAATTGAATCGGTAAGAAAAAGTCAATTCGTCTTAGAGTTTAATGCTGACTATGTTATGCGTTAATCAAAAGCAGTTGGAAATATTGTTTCTTCATCTTTCCAATGCATATCCAATCACTCAAATCAAAGTCAGGATGACAACGTTATGGCTATTTGAATGCTTGTTACCCATTACCCAACGTACTTATTAATCTAATCAATAATCAAAATTCTAATAGCCGTAACCATTTCTTTCGTACTATGATTTGAGTTATTCAAAAGGCGTTTGAAATATGGTTTCTTCCTCTTTCCAACGCATTTTCAATCACTCAAACCGGAGTCGGAAATAAAATGTGACAGCTATTTGAATGTTTTTTACCTATCAATCAACTTACTTATCGAAGAAATCGTGAAGAAAAGTTCAAATTGCCCTAACTTTTCATCTCGACTTTGTTTTGAGTGATTCAAATGGAATTGAAAATTTCATTTCTTCCTATTTCTAACGCATGGTCAATCACACAAATTGGAGTCGGAATCAAAAAGTTGTGGTTATTTTAAAGTTTCACACCATTCACCCAACTTACTTATCAATTGAATCGGTAAGAAAAAGTCAATTAGTCTTAGAGTTTAATGCTGACTCTGTTATGAGTTAATCAAAAGTCGTTGGAAATATTGTTTCTTTATCTTTCCATTGCATGTCCAATCACTCAAATCGGAGTCACGATGAAAACGTTATGGCTATTTGAATGTTTGTTACCCATCGGCCAATGTACTTATCAATCTAGTAAGTAATCAAAATTCAAAGAGTCGTAACCATTTCTTTCGAACTATAATTTGAGTTATTCACAAGGCATTTAAATATCGTTTCTTCCTCTTTCCAACGTATTTTCAATCACTCAAACCGGAGTCGAACATAAAATGTTACCGCTATTTGAATGTTTTTTACCAATCAATCAACTTACTTATCGAAAAAATCATGAAGAAAAGTTCAAATAGCCGTAACTTTTCATCCCGATTGTGATTTGAGTGATTCAAAAGGAATTGATAATGTATTTTCTTCCTATTTCTAACGCATGTTCAATCAAACAAATTGGAGTCAGAATCAAAAAGTTGTGGTTATTTTAAAGTTTTACACCATTCATCCAACTTACTTATCAATTGAATCGGTAAGAAAAAGTCAATTCGTCTTAGAGTTTAATGCTGACTCTGTTATGAGTTAATCAAAAGCAGTTGGAAATATTGTTTCTTCATCTTTCCAATGCATGTCCAATCACTCAAATCGAAGTCAGGATGACAACGTTATGGCTATTTGAATGCTTGTTACCCATTAGCCAACGTACTTATTAATCTAATCAATAATCAAAATTCTAATAGCCGTAACCATTTGTTTCGTACTATGATTTGAGTTATTCAAAAGGCGTTTGAAATATGGTTTCTTCCTCTTTCCAACGCATTTTCAATCACTCAAACCGGAGTCGGAAATAAAATGTGACAGCTATTTGAATGTTTTTTACCTATCAATCAACTTACTTATCGAAGAAATCGTGAACAAAAGTTCAAATTGCCCTAACTTTTCATCCCGACTTTGTTTTGAGTGATTCAAAAGGAATTGAAAATGTCATTTCTTCCTATTTCTAACGCATGGTCAATCACACAAATTGGAGTCGGAATCAAAAAGTTGTGGTTATTTTAAAGTTTCACACCATTCACCCAACTTACTTATCAATTGAATCGGTAAGAAAAAGTCAATTAGTCTTAGAGTTTAATGCTGACTCTGTTATGAGTTAATCAAAAGTCGTTGGAAATATTGTTTCTTTATCTTTCCATTGCATGTCCAATCACTCAAATCGGAGTCAGGATGAAAACGTTATGGCTATTTGAATGTTTGTTACCCATTGGCCAATGTACTTATCAATCTAGTAAGTAATCAAAATTCAAAGAGTCGTAACCATTTCTTTCGAACTATGATTTGAGTTATTCACAAGGCATTTAAATATCGTTTCTTCCTCTTTCCAACATATTTTCAATCACTCAAACCGGAGTCGAACTTAAAATGTTACCGCTATTTGAATGCTTTTTACCAATCAATCAACTTACTTATCGAAAAAATCATGAAGAAAAGTTCAAATAGCCGTAACTTTTCATCCCGATTGTGATTTGAGTGATTCAAAAGGAATTGATAATGTATTTTCTTCCTATTTCTAACGCATGTTCAATCACACAAATTTGAGTCGGAATCAAAAAGTTGTGGTTATTTTAAAGTTTCACGCCATTCAATCAACTTACTTATCAATTGAATCGGTAAGAAAAAGTCAATTCGTCTTAGAGTTTAATGCTGACTATGTTATGAGTTAATCAAAAGCAGTTGGAAATATTGTTTCTTCATCTTTCCAATGCATATCCAATCACTCAAATCGGAGTCAGGAAGAAAACGTTGTGGCTATTTGAATGTTTGTTACCCATTGGCCAACGTACATATCAATCTAGTCAGTAATCAAAATTCAAATAGTCGTAACCATTTCTTTCGAACTATGATTTGAGTTATTCACAAGGCGTTTGAAATATCGTTTCTTCCACTTTCCAACGCATTTTCAATCACTCAAACCAGAGTCGGAAATAAAATGTTACCGTTAGTTGAATGTTTTTTACCAATCAATCAACTTACTTATCGAAAAAATCATGAAGAAAAGTTCAAATAGCCGTAACTTTTCATCCCGATTATGATTTGAGTGATTCAAAAGGAATTGAAAATGTCATTTCTTCCTATTTCTAACGCATGGTCAATCACACAAATTGGAGTCGGAATCAAAAAGTTGTGGTTATTTTAAAGTTTGACACCATTCATCCAACTTACTTATCAATTGAATCGGTAAGAAAAAGTCAATTAGTCTTAGAGTTTAATGCTGACTCTGTTATGAGTTAATCAAAAGTCGTTGGAAATATTGTTTCTTTATCTTTCCATTGCATGTCCAATCACTCAAATCGGAGTCAGGATGAAAACGTTATGGCTATTTGAATGTTTGTTACCCATTGGCCAATGTACTTATCAATCTAGTAAGTAATCAAAATTCAAAGAGTCGTAACCATTTCTTTCGAACTATGATTTGAGTTATTCACAAGGCATTTAAATATCGTTTCTTCCTCTTTCCAACGTATTTTCAATCACTCAAAACGGAGTCGAACATAAAATGTTACCGCTATTTGAATGTTTTTTACCAATCAATCAACTTACTTATCGAAAATATCATGAAGAAAAGTTCAAATAGCCGTAACTTTTCATCCCGATTGTGATTTGAGTGATTCAAAAGGAATTGATAATGTATTTTCTTCCTATTTCTAACGCATGTTCAATCACACAAATTGGAGTCAGAATCAAAAAGTTGTGGTTATTTTAAAGTTTCACACCATTCATCCAACTTACTTATCAATTGAATCGGTAAGAAAAAGTCAATTCGTCTTAGAGTTTAATGCTGACTATGTTATGCGTTAATCAAAAGCAGTTGGAAATATTGTTTCTTCATCTTTCCAATGCATATCCAATCACTCAAATCAAAGTCAGGATGACAACGTTATGGCTATTTGAATGCTTGTTACCCATTACCCAACGTACTTATTAATCTAATCAATAATCAAAATTCTAATAGCCGTAACCATTTCTTTCGAACTATGATTTGAGTTATTCACAAGGCGTTTGAAATATCGTTTCTTCCACTTTCCAACGCATTTTCAATCACTCAAACCAGAGTCGGAAATAAAATGTTACCGTTAGTTGAATGTTTTTTACCAATCAATCAATTTACTTATCGAAAAAATCATGAAGAAAAGTTCAAATAGCCGTAACTTTTCATCCCGATTATGATTTGAGTGATTCAAAAGGAATTGAAAATGTCATTTCTTCCTATTTCTAACGCATGGTCAATCACACAAATTGGAGTCGGAATCAAAAAGTTGTGGTTATTTTAAAGTTTGACACCATTCATCCAACTTACTTATCAATTGAATCGGTAAGAAAAAGTCAATTAGTCTTAGAGTTTAATGCTGACTCTGTTATGAGTTAATCAAAAGTCGTTGGAAATATTGTTTCTTTATCTTTCCATTGCATGTCCAATCACTCAAATCGGAGTCAGGATGAAAACGTTATGGCTATTTGAATGTTTGTTACCCATTGGCCAATGTACTTATCAATCTAGTAAGTAATCAAAATTCAAAGAGTCGTAACCATTTCTTTCGAACTATGATTTGAGTTATTCACAAGGCATTTAAATATCGTTTCTTCCTCTTTCCAACGTATTTTCAATCACTCAAAACGGAGTCGAACATAAAATGTTACCGCTATTTGAATGTTTTTTACCAATCAATCAACTTACTTATCGAAAATATCATGAAGAAAAGTTCAAATAGCCGTAACTTTTCATCCCGATTGTGATTTGAGTGATTCAAAAGGAATTGATAATGTATTTTCTTCCTATTTCTAACGCATGTTCAATCACACAAATTGGAGTCAGAATCAAAAAGTTGTGGTTATTTTAAAGTTTCACACCATTCATCCAACTTACTTATCAATTGAATCGGTAAGAAAAAGTCAATTCGTCTTAGAGTTTAATGCTGACTATGTTATGAGTTAATCAAAAGCAGTTGGAAATATTGTTTCTTCATCTTTCCAATGCATATCCAATCACTCAAATCGGAGTCAGGATGAAAACGTTGTGGCTATTTGAATGTTTGTTACCCATTGGCCAACGTACATATCAATCTAGTCAGTAATCAAAATTCAAATAGTCGTAACCATTTCTTTCGAACTATGATTTGAGTTATTCACAAGGCGTTTGAAATATCGTTTCTTCCACTTTCCAACGCATTTTCAATCACTCAAACCAGAGTCGGAAATAAAATGTTACCGTTAGTTGAATGTTTTTTACCAATCAATCAACTTACTTATCGAAAAAATCATGAAGAAAAGTTCAAATAGCCGTAACTTTTCATCCCGATTATGATTTGAGTGATTCAAAAGGAATTGAAAATGTCATTTCTTCCTATTTCTAACGCATGGTCAATCACACAAATTGGAGTCGGAATCAAAAAGTTGTGGTTATTTTAAAGTTTGACACCATTCATCCAACTTACTTATCAATTGAATCGGTAAGAAAAAGTCAATTAGTCTTAGAGTTCAATGCTGACTCTGTTATGAGTTAATCAAAAGTCGTTGGAAATATTGTTTCTTCATCTTTGCAATGAATGTCCAATCACTCAAATCGGAGTCAGGATGAAAACGTTATGGCTATTTGAATGCTTGTTACCCATTAGCCAACGTACTTATTAATCTAATCAATAATCAAAATTCTAATAGCCGTAACCATTTGTTTCGTACTATGATTTGAGTTATTCAAAAGGCGTTTGAAATTCGGTTTCTTCCTCTTTCCAACGCATTTTCAATCACTCAAACCGGAGTCGGAAATAAAATGTGACAGCTATTTGAATGTTTTTTACCTATCAATCAACTTACTTATCGAAGAAATCGTGAAGAAAAGTTCAAATAGCCCTAACTTTTCATCCCGACTTTGTTTTGAGTGATTCAAAAGGAATTGAAAATGTCTTTTCTTCCTATTTCTAACGCATGGTCAATCACACAAATTGGAGTCGGAATCAAAAAGTTGTGGTTATTTTAAAGTTTCACACCATTCATCCAACATACTTATCAATTGAATCGGTAAGAAAAAGTCAATTACTCTTAGAGTTTAATGCTGACTCTGTTATGAGTTAATCAAAAGTCGTTGAAAATATTGTTTCTTCATCTTTCCAATGCATGTCCAATCACTCAAATCGGAGTCAGGATGAAAACGTTATGGCTATTTGAATTTTTGTTCCCCATTGGCCAATGTACTTATCAATCTAGTAAGTAATCAAAATTCAAAGAGTCGTAACCATTTCTTTCGAACTATGATTTGAGTTATTCACAAGGCATTTAAATATCGTTTCTTCCTCTTTCCAACTCATTTTCAATCTCTCAAAACGGAGTCGGAATTAAAATGTTACCGCTTTATGAATGTTTTTTAACGATCAATCAACTTACTTATCGAACAAATCGTGAAGAAAAGTTCAAATAGCCGTAACTTTTCATTCTGATTGTGATTTGAGTGATTCAAAAGGAATAGATAATGTATTATCTTCCTATTTCTAACGCATGTTCAACCACACAAATTGGAGTCGGAATCAAAAAGTTGTGGTTATTTTAAAGTTTCACGCCATTCATTCAACTTACTTATCAATTGAATCAGAAAGAAAAAGTCAATTAGTCTTAGAGTTTAATGCAGACTCTGTTATTTGTTAATCAAAAGCAGTTGGAAATATTGTTTCTTCATCTTTCCAATGCATGTCCAATCGCTCAAATCGAAGTCAGGATGAAAACGTTATGGCTATTTGAATGTTTGTTACCCATTGGCCAAAGTACATATCAATCTAGTCAGTAATCAAAATTCAAATAGTCGTTACCATTTCTTTCGAACTATGATTTGAGTTATTCACAAAGCGTTTGAAATATCGTTTCTTCCTCTTTCCAACGCATTTTCATTCACTCAAACCAGAGTCGGAAATAAAATGTTACTGTTATTTGAATGTTTTTTACCGATCAATCAACTTACTTTTCGAAGAAATCGTAAAGAAAAGTTCAAATAGCCGTAACTTTTCATCCCGATTGTGGTTTCAGTGATTCAAAAGGAATTGAAAATGTCATTTCTTCCTATTTCTAACGCATGTTCAATCACACAAATTGGAGTCAAAATCTAAAATTTGTGGTTATTTTAACGTTTCACACAATTATCCAACTTACTTATCAATTGAATCGGTAACAAAAAGTCAATTAGTCTTAGAGTTGAATGCTGACTCTGTTATGAGTTAATCAAAAGTAGTTGAAAATATTGTTTCTTCCTCTTTCCAATGCATGTCCAATCACTCAAATCGGAGTCAGGATGAAAACGTTATGGCTATTTGAATGTTTGTTACCCATTGGCCAATGTACTTATCAATCTAGTCAGTAATCAAAATTCAAATAGTCGTAACCATTTCTTTCGAACTATGGTTTGAGTTATTCACAAGGCATTTAAATATCGTTTTTCCTTTTTCCAACGCATTTTCAATCACTGAAACCGGAGTGGGAAATAAAATGCTACCGCTATTTAAATGTTTTTTTACCGATCAATCAACTTACTTATTGAACAAATCGTGAAGAAAAGTTCAATTAGCCGTAACTTTTCATCCCGATTGTGATTTGAGTGATTCAAAAGGAATTGATAATGTATTTTCTTCCTATTTCTAACGCATGTTCAATCACACAAATTGGAGTCGGAATGAAAAAGTTGTGGTTATTTTAAAGTTTCACACCATTCATTCAACTTACTTATCAATTGAATCGGTAAGAAAAAGTCAATTCGTCTTAGAGTTTAATGCTGACTCTGTTATGGGTTAATCAAAAGCAGTTGGAAATATTGTTTCTACATCTTTCCAATGCATGTCCAATTACTCAAATCGGAGTCAAGATGAAAACCTTATGGTTGTTTAAATGTTTGTTACCTATTGCCAATGTACTTATCAATCTAGTCAGTAATCAAAATTCAAAAAGTCGTCACCATTTCTTTCGAACTATGATTTGAGTTATTCACAAGGCATTTAAATATCGTTTCTTCCTCTTTCCAACGCATTTTCAATCACTCAAACCAGAGTCGGAAATAAAATGTTACCGCTATTTGATTGTTTTTTTACCGATCAATCAACTTACTTATTGAACAGATCGTGAAGAAAAGTTCATTTAGCCGTAACTTTTCATCCCGATCGCGATTTGTGTGATTCAAAAGGAATTGATAATGTATTTTCTTCCTATTTCTAACGCATGTTCAATCACACAAATTGGAGTCAAAATAAAAAATTTGTGGTTATTTTAACGTTTCACACCATTCATTCAACTTACTTATCAATTGAATCGGTAAGAAAAAGTCAATTCATCTTAGAGTTTAATGCTGACTCTGTTATGAGTTAATCAAAAGCAGTTGGAAATATTGTTTCTTCATCTTTCCAATGCATGTCCAATCACTCAAATCGAAGTCAGGATGAAAACGTTATGGCTATTTGAATGCTTGTTACCCATTAGCCAACGTACTTATTAATCTAATCAATAATCAAAATTCAAATAGCCGTAACCATTTCTTTCGTACTATGATTTGAGTAATTCAAAAGGCATTTGAAATTCGGTTTCTTCCTCTTTCCAACGCATTTTCAATCACTCAAACCGTAGTCGGAAATAAAATGTGACAGCTATTTGAATGTTTTTTACCTATCAATCAACTTACTTAACGAAGAAATCGTGAAGAAAAGTTCAAATAGCCCTAACTTTTCATCCCGACTTTGATTTGAGTGATTCAAAAGGAATTGAAAATGTCTTTTCTTCCTATTTCTAACGCATGGTCAGTCACACAAATTGGAGTCGGAATCAAAAAGTTGTGGTTATTTTAAAGTTTCACACCATTCATCCAACATACTTATCAATTGAATCGGTAAGAAAAAGTCAATTACTCTTTGAGTTTAATGCTGACTCTGTTATGAGTTAATCAAAAGTCGTTGAAAATATTGTTTCTTCATATTTCCAATGCATGTCCAATCACTCAAATCGGAGTCAGGATGAAAACGTTATGGCTATTTGAATTTTTGTTCCCCATTGGCCAATGTACTTATCAATCTAGTAAGTAATCAAAATTCAAAGAGTCGTAACCATTTCTTTCGAACTATGATTTGAGTTATTCACAAGGCATTTAAATATCGTTTCTTCCTCTTTCCAACTCATTTTCAATCACTCAAACCGGAGTCGGAATTAAAATGTTATCGCTATTTGAATGTTTTTTAACGATCAATCAACTTACTTATCGAACAAATCGTGAAGAAAAGTTCAAATAGCCGTAACTTTTCATTCTGATTGTGATTTGAGTGATTCAAAAGGAATAGATAAGGTATTTTCTTCCTATTTCTAACGCATGTTCAACCACACAAATTGGAGTCGGAATCAAAAAGTTGTGGTTATTTTAAAGTTTCACGCCATTCATTCAACTTACTTATCAATTGAATCAGAAAGAAAAAGTCAATTAGTCTTAGAGTTTAATGCTGACTCTGTTATTTGTTAATCAAAAGCAGTTGGAAATATTGTTTCTTCATCTTTCCAATGCATGTCCAATCACTCAAATCGTAGTCAGGATGAAAACGTTATGGCTATTTGAATGTTTGTTACCCATTGGCCAAAGTACATATCAATCAAGTCAGTAATCAAAATTCAAATAGTCGTAACCATTTCTTTCGAACTATGATTTGAGTTATTCACAAAGCGTTTGAAATATCGTTTTTTCCTCTTTCCAACGCATTTTCATTCACTCAAACCAGAGTCGGAAATAAAATGTTACTGTTATTTGAATGATTTTTACCGATCAATCAACTTACTTTTCGAAGAAATCTTAAAGAAAAGTTCAAATAGCCGTAACTTTTCATCCCGATTGTGATTTGAGTGATTCAAAAGGAATTGAAAATGTCATTTCTTCCTATTTCTAACGCATGGTCAATCACACAAATTGGAGTCGGAATCAAAAAGTTGTGGTTATTTTAAAGTTTGACACCATTCATCCAACTTACTTATCAATTGAATCGGTAAGAAAAAGTCAATTAGTCTTAGAGTTCAATGCTGACTCTGTTATGAGTTAATCAAAAGTCGTTGGAAATATTGTTTCTTCATCTTTCCAATGCATGTCCAATCACTCAAATCGGAGTCAGGATGAAAACGTTATGGCTATTTGAATATTTGTTACCCATTGGCCAATGTACTTATCAATCTAGTCAGTAATCAAAATTCAAATAGTCGTAACCATTTCTTTGGAACTATGATTTCAGTTATTCACAAGGCATTTAAATATCGTTTCTTCCTCTTTCCAACGCAATTTTAATCACTCAAACCGGAGTCGGAAATAAAATGTTACCGCTATCTGAATGATTTTTACCTATCAATCAACTTAATTATCGAACAAATCGTGAAGAAAAGTTCAATTAGCAGTAACTTTTCATCCCGATTGTGATTTGAGTGATATAAAAGGAATTGATAATGTATTTTCTTCCTATTTCTAATGCATGTTCAATCACAAAAGTTGGAGTCGGAATCAAAAAGTTGTCGTTATTTTAAAGTTTCACACCATTCATTCAACTTACTTATCAATTGAATCGGTAAGAAAAAGTCAATTAGTCTTAGAGTTTAATGCTGACTCTGTTATGAGTTAATCAAAAGTCGTTGGAAATATTGTTTCTTCATCTTTGCAATGAATGTCCAATCACTAAAATCGGAGTCAGGATGAAAACGTTACGGCTATTTGAATGTTTGTTACGCATTGGCCAACGTACTTATCAATCTAGTCAGTAATCAAAATTCAAATAGTCGTAACCATTTCTTTCGAACTATGATTTGTGTTATTCCAAGGCATTTAAATATCGTTTCTTCCTCTTTCCAACGCATTTTCAATCACTCAAACCGGAGTCGGAAATAAAATGTTACCGCTATTTGATTGTTTTTTTACCGATCAATCAACTTACTTATTGAACAAATCGTGAAGAAAAGTTCAATTAGCCGTAACTTTTCATCCCGATCGTGATTTGTGTGATTCAAAAGGAATTGATAATGTATTTTCTTCCTATTTCTAACGCATGTTCAATCACACAAGTTGGAGTCAAAATAAAAAATTTGTGGTTATTTTAACGTTTCACACTATTCATTCAACTTACTTATCAATTGAATCGGTAAGAAAAAGTCAATTCGTCTTAGAGTTTAATGCTGACTCTGTTATGAGTTAATCAAAAGCAGTTGGAAATATTGTTTCTTCATCTTTCCAATGCATGTCCAATCACTCAAATCGAAGTCAGGATGAAAACGTTATGGCGATTTGAATGCTTGTTACCCATTAGCCAAAGTACTTATTAATCTAATCAATAATCAAAATTCAAATAGCTGTAACCATTTCTTTCGTACTATGATTTGAGTAATTCAAAAGGCATTTGAAATTCGGTTTCTTCCTCTTTCCAACGCATTTTCAATCACTCAAACCGGAGTCGGAAATAAAATGTGACAGCTATTTCAATGTTTTTTACCTATCAATCAACTTACTTATCGAAGAAATCGTGAAGAAAAGTTCAAATAGCCCTAACTTTTCATCCCGACTTTGATTTGAGTGATTCAAAAGGAATTGAAAATGTCTTTTCTTCCTATTTCTAACGCATGGTCAATCACACAAATTGGAGTCGGAATCAAAAAGTTGTGGTTATTTTAAAGTTTCACACCCTTCATCCAACATACTTATCAATTGAATCGGTAAGAAAAAGTCAATTACTCTTAGAGTTAAATGCTGACTCTGTTATGCGTTAATCAAAAGTCGTTGAAAATATTGTTTCTTCATATTACCAATGCATGTCCAATCACTCAAATCGGAGTCAGGATGAAAACGTTATGGCTATTTGAATTTTTGTTCCCCATTGGCCAATGTACTTATCAATCTAGTAAGTAATCAAAATTCAAAGAGTCGTAACCATTTCTTTCGAACTATGATTTGAGTTATTCACAAGGCATTTAAATATCGTTTCTTCCTCTTTCCAACTCATTTTCAATCACTCAAACCGGAGTCGGAATTAAAATGTTACCGCTATTTGAATTTTTTTTAACGATCAATCAACTTACTTATCGAACAAATCGTGAAGAAAAGTTCAAATAGCCGTAACTTTTCATTCTGATTGTGATTTGAGTGATTCAAAAGGAATAGATAATGTATTTTCTTCCTATTTCTAACGCATGTTGAACCACACAAATTGGAGTCAGAATCAAAAAGTTGTGGTTATTTTAAAGTTTCACGCCATTCATTCAACTTACTTATCAATTGAATCAGAAAGAAAAAGTCAATTAGTCTTAGAGTTTAATGCTGACTCTGTTATTTGTTAATCAAAAGCAGTTGGAAATATTGTTTCTTCATCTTTCCAATGCATGTCCAATCACTCAAATCGTAGTCAGGATGAAAACGTTATGGCTATTTGAATGTTTGTTACCCATTGGCCAAAGTACATATCAATCTAGTCAGTAATCAAAATTCAAATAGTCGTAACCATTTCTTTCGAACTATGATTTGAGTTATTCACAAAGCGTTTGAAATATCGTTTCTTCCTCTTTCCAACGCATTTTCATTCACTCAAACCAGAGTCGGAAATAAAATGTTACTGTTATTTGAATGTTTTTTACCGATCAATCAACTTACTTTTCGAAGAAATCTTAAAGAAAAGTTCAAATAGCCGTAACTTTTCATCCCGATTGTGATTTGAGTGATTCAAAAGGAATTGAAAATGTCATTTCTTCCTATTTCTAACGCATGGTCAATCACACAAATTGGAGCCGGAATCAAAAAGTTGTGGTTATTTTAAAGTTTGACACCATTCATCCAACTTACTTATCAATTGAATCGGTAAGAAAAAGTCAATTAGTCTTAGAGTTCAATGCTGACTCTGTTATGAGTTAATCAAAAGTCGTTGGAAATATTGTTTCTTCATCTTTCCAATGCATGTCCAATCACTCAAATCGGAGTCAGGATGAAAACGTTATGGCTATTTGAATATTTGTTACCCATTGGCCAATGTACTTATCAATCTAGTCAGTAATCAAAATTCAAATAGTTGTAACCATTTCTTTGGAACTATGATTTCAGTTATTCACAAGGCATTTAAATATCGTTTTTTCCTCTTTCCAACGCAATTTTAATCACTCAAACCGGAGTCGGAAATAAAATGTTACCGCTATCTGAATGATTTTTACCTATCAATCAACTTAATTATCGAACAAATCGTGAAGAAAAGTTCAATTAGCAGTAACTTTTCATCCCGATTGTGATTTGAGTGATATAAAAGGAATTGATAATGTATTTTCTTCCTATTTCTAATGCATGTTCAATCACAAAAATTGGAGTCGGAATCAAAAAGTTGTCGTTATTTTAAAGTTTCACACCATTCATTCAACTTACTTATCAATTGAATCGGTAAGAAAAAGTCAATTAGTCTTAGAGTTTAATGCTGACTCTGTTATGAGTTAATCAAAAGTCGTTGGAAATATTGTTTCTTCATCTTTGCAATGAATGTCCAATCACTCAAATCGGAGTCAGGATGAAAACGTTATGGCTATTTGAATGTTTGTTACGCATTGGCCAACGTACTTATCAATCTAGTCAGTAATCAAAATTCAAATAGTCGTAACCATTTCTTTCGAACTATGATTTGAGTTATTCCAAGGCATTTAAATATCGTTTCTTCCTCTTTCCAACGCATTTTCAATCACTCAAACCGGAGTCGGAAATAAAATGCTACCGCTATTTAAATGTTTTTTTACCGATCAATCAACTTACTTATTGAACAAATCGTGAAGAAAAGTTCAATTAGCCGTAACTTTTCATCCCGATTGTGATTTGAGTGATTCAAAAGGAATTGATAATGTATTTTCTTCCTATTTCTAACGCATGTTCAATCACACAAATTGGAGTCGGAATGAAAAAGTTGTGGTTATTTTAAAGTTTCACACCATTCAATTAACTTACTTATCAATTGAATCGGTAAGAAAAAGTCAATTCGTCTTAGAGTTTAATGCTGACTCTGTTATGAGTTAATCAAAAGCAGTTGGAAATATTGTTTCTACATCTTTCCAATGCATGTCCAATTACTCAAATCGGAGTCAGGATGAAAACCTTATGGCTATTTGAATGTTTGTTACCTATTGGCCAATGTACTTATCAATCTAGTCAGTAATCAAAATTCAAATAGTAGTCACCATTTCTTTCGAACTATGATTTTAGTTATTCACAAGGCATTTAAATATCGTTTCTTCCTCTTTCCAACGCATTTTCAATCACTCAAACCAGAGTCGAAAATAAAATGTTACCGCTATTTGATTGTTTTTTTACCGATCAATCAACTTACTTATTGAACAAATCGTGAAGAAAAGTTCAATTAGCCGTAACTTTTCATCCCGATCGTGATTTGTGTGATTCAAAAGGAATTGATAATGTATTTTCTTCCTATTTCTAACGCATGTTCAATCACACAAATTGGAGTCGGAATGAAAAAGTTGTGGTTATTTTAAAGTTTCACACCATTCATTCAACTTACTTATCAATTGAATCGGTAAGAAAAAGTCAATTCGTCTTAGAGTTTAATGCTGACTCTGTTATGAGTTAATCAAAAGCAGTTGGAAATATTGTTTCTACATTTTTCCAATGCATGTCCAATTACTCAAATCGGAGTCAAGATGAAAACCTTATGGCTATTTAAATGTTTGTTACCTATTGCCAATGTACTTATCAATCTAGTCAGTAATCAAAATTCAAATAGTCGTCACCATTTCTTTCGAACTATGATTTGAGTTATTCACAAGGCATTTAAATATCGTTTCTTCCTCTTTCCAACGCATTTTCAATCACTCAAACCAGAGTCGGAAATAAAATGTTACCGCTATTTGATTGTTTTTTTACCGATCAATCAACTTACTTATTGAACAAATCGTGAAGAAAAGTTCAATTAGCCGTAACTTTTCATCCCGATCGTGATTTGTGTGATTCAAAAGGAATTGATAATGTATTTTCTTCCTATTTCTAACGCATGTTCAATCACACAAATTGGAGTCAAAATAAAAAATTTGTGGTTATTTTAACGTTTCACACCATTCACTCAACTTACTTATCAATTGAATCGGTAAGAAAAAGTCAATTCGTCTTAGAGTTTAATGCTGACTCTGTTATGAGTTAATCAAAAGCAGTTGGAAATATTGTTTCTTCATCTTTCCAATGCATGTCCAATCACTCAAATCGAAGTCAGGATGAAAACGTTATGGCTATTTGAATGCTTGTTACCCATTAGCCAACGTACTTATTAATCTAATCAATAATCAAAATTCAAATAGCCGTAACCATTTCTTTCGTACTATGATTTGAGTAATTCAAAAGGCATTTGAAAATCGGTTTCTTCCTCTTTCCAACGCATTTTCAATCACTCAAACCGGAGTCGGAAATAAAATGTGACAGCTATTTGAATGTTTTTTACCTATCAATCAACTTACTTATCGAAGAAATCGTGAAGAAAAGTTCAAATAGCCCTAACTTTTCATCCCGACTTTGATTTGAGTGATTCAAAAGGAATTGAAAATGTCTTTTCTTCCTATTTCTAACGCATGGTCAATCACACAAATTGGAGTCGGAATCAAAAAGTTGTGGTTATTTTAAAGTTTCACACCATTCATCCAACATACTTATCAATTGAATCGGTAAGAAAAAGTCAATTACTCTTAGAGTTTAATGCTGACTCTGTTATGAGTTAATCAAAAGTCGTTGAAAATATTTTTTCTTCATCTTTCCAATGCATGTCCAATCACTCAAATCGGAGTCAGGATGAAAACGTTATGGCTATTTGAATTTTTGTTCCCCATTGGCCAATGTACTTATCAATCTAGTAAGTAATCAAAATTCAAAGAGTCGTAACCATTTCTTTCGAACTATGATTTGAGTTATTCACAAGGCATTTAAATATCGTTTCTTCCTCTTTCCAACTCATTTTCAATCACTCAAACCGGAGTCGGAATTAAAATGTTACCGCTATTTGAATGTTTTTTAACGATCAATCAACTTACTTATCAAACAAATCGTGAAGAAAAGTTCAAATAGCCGTAACTTTTCATTCTGATTGTGATTTGAGTGATTCAAAAGGAATAGATAATGTATTTTCTTCCTATTTCTAACGCATGTTCAACCACACAAATTGGAGTCGGAATCAAAAAGTTGTGGTTATTTTAAAGTTTCACGCCATTCATTCAACTTACTTATCAATTGAATCAGAAAGAAAAAGTCAATTAGTCTTAGAGTTTAATGCTGACTCTGTTATTTGTTAATCAAAAGCAGTTGGAAATATTGTTTCTTCATCTTTCCAATGCATGTCCAATCACTCAAATCGTAGTCAGGATGAAAACGTTATGGCTATTTGAATGTTTGTTACCCATTGGCCAAAGTACACATCAATCTAGTCAGTAATCAAAATTCAAATAGTCGTAACCATTTCTTTCGAACTATGATTTGAGTTATTCACAAAGCGTTTGAAATATCGTTTCTTCCTCTTTCCAACGCATTTTCATTCACTCAAACCAGAGTCGGAAATAAAATGTTACTGTTATTTGAATGTTTTTTACCGATCAATCAACTTACTTTTCGAAGAAATCTTAAAGAAAAGTTCAAATAGCCGTAACTTTTCATCCCGATTGTGATTTGAGTGATTCAAAAGGAATTGAAAATGTCATTTCTTCCTATTTCTAACGCATGGTCAATCACACAAATTGGAGTCGGAATCAAAAAGCTGTGGTTATTTTAAAGTTTGACACCATTCATCCAACTTACTTATCAATTGAATCGGTAAGAAAAAGTCAATTAGTCTTAGAGTTCAATGCTGACTCTGTTATGAGTTAATCAAAAGTCGTTGGAAATATTGTTTCTTCATCTTTCCAATGCATGTCCAATCACTCAAATCGGAGTCAGGATGAAAACGTTATGGCTATTTGAATATTTGTTACCCATTGGCCAATGTACTTATCAATCTAGTCAGTAATCAAAATTCAAATAGTCGTAACCATTTCTTTAGAACTATGATTTCAGTTATTCACAAGGCATTTAAATATCGTTTCTTCCTCTTTCCAACGCAATTTTAATCACTCAAACCGGAGTCGGAAATAAAATGTTACCGCTATCTGAATGATTTTTACCTATCAATCAACTTAATTATCGAACAAATCGTGAAGAAAAGTTCAATTAGCAGTAACTTTTCATCCCGATTGTGATTTGAGTGATATAAAAGGAATTGATAATGTATTTTCTTCCTATTTCTAATGCATGTTCAATCACAAAAATTGGAGTCGGAATCAAAAAGTTGTCGTTATTTTAAAGTTTCACACCATTCATTCAACTTACTTATCAATTGAATCGGTAAGAAAAAGTCAATTAGTCTTAGAGTTTAATGCTGACTCTGTTATGAGTTAATCAAAAGTCGTTGGAAATATTGTTTCTTCATCTTTGCAATGAATGTCCAATCACTCAAATCGGAGTCAGGATGAAAACGTTATGGCTATTTGAATGTTTGTTACGCATTGGCCAACGTACTTATCAATCTAGTCAGTAATCAAAATTCAAATAGTCGTAACCATTTCTTTCGAACTATGATTTGAGTTATTCCAAGGCATTTAAATATTGTTTCTTCCTCTTTCCAACGCATTTTCAATCACTCAAACCGGAGTCGGAAATAAAATGCTACCGCTATTTAAATGTTTTTTTACCGATCAATCAACTTACTTATTGAACAAATCGTGAAGAAAAGTTCAATTAGCCGTAACTTTTCATCCCGATTGTGATTTGAGTGATTCAAAAGGAATTGATAATGTATTTTCTTCCTATTTCTAACGCATGTTCAATCACACAAATTGGAGTCGGAATGAAAAAGTTGTGGTTATTTTAAAGTTTCACACCATTCATTCAACTTACTTATCAATTGAATCGGTAAGAAAAAGTCAATTCGTCCTAGAGTTTAATGTTGACTCTGTTATGAGTTAATCAAAAGCAGTTGGAAATATTGTTTCTACATCTTTCTAATGCATGTCCAATTACTCAAATCGGAGTCAGGATGAAAACCTTATGGCTATTTGAATGTTTGTTACCTATTGGCCAATGTACTTATCAATCTAGTTAGTAATCAAAATTCAAATAGTCGTCACCATTTCTTTCGAACTATGATTTTAGTTATTCACAAGGCATTTAAATATCGTTTCTTCCTCTTTCCAACGCATTTTCAATCACTCAAACCAGAGTCGGAAATAAAATGTTACCGCTATTTGATTGTTTTTTTACCGATCAATCAACTTACTTATTGAACAAATCGTGAAGAAAAGTTCAATTAGCCGTAACTTTTCATCCCGATCGTGATTTGTGTGATTCAAAAGGAATTGATAATGTATTTTCTTCCTATTTCTAACGCATGTTCAATCACACAAATTGGAGTCAAAATAAAAAATTTGTGGTTATTTTAACGTTTCACACCATTCATTCAACTTACTTATCAATTGAATCGGTAAGAAAAAGTCAATTCGTCTTAGAGTTTAATGCTGACTCTGTTATGAGTTAATCAAAAGCAGTTGGAAATATTGTTTCTTCATCTTTCCAATGCATGTCCAATCACTCAAATCGAAGTCAGGATGAAAACGTTATAGCTATTTGAATGCTTGTTACCCATTAGCCAACGTACTTATTAATCTAATCAATAATCAAAATTCAAATAGCCGTAACCATTTCTTTCGTACTATGATTTGAGTAATTCAAAAGGCATTTGAAAATCGGTTTCTTCCTCTTTCCAACGCATTTCCAATCACTCAAACCGGAGTCGGAAATAAAATGTGACAGCTATTTGAATGTTTTTTACCTATCAATCAACTTACTTATCGAAGAAATCGTGAAGAAAAGTTCAAATAGCCCTAACTTTTCAACCCGACTTTGATTTGAGTGATTCAAAAGGAATTGAAAATGTCTTTTCTTCCTATTTCTAACGCATGGTCAATCACACAAATTGGAGTCGGAATCAAAAAGTTGTGGTTATTTTAAAGTTTCACACCATTCATCCAACATACTTATCAATTGAATCGGTAAGAAAAAGTCAATTACTCTTAGAGTTTAATGCTGACTCTGTTATGAGTTAATCAAAAGTCGTTGAAAATATTGTTTCTTCATCTTTCCAATGCATGTCCAATCACTCAAATCGGAGTCAGGATGAAAACGTTATTGCTATTTGAATTTTTGTTCCCCATTGGCCAATGTACTTATCAATCTAGTAAGTAATCAAAATTCAAAGAGTCGTAACCATTTCTTTCGAACTATGATTTGAGTTATTCACAAGGCATTTAAATATCGTTTCTTCCTCTTTCCAACTCATTTTCAATCACTCAAACCGGAGTCGGAATTAAAATGTTACCGCTATTTGAATGTTTTTTAACGATCAATCAACTTACTTATCGAACAAATCGTGAAGAAAAGTTCAAATAGCCGTAACTTTTCATTCTGATTGTGATTTGAGTGATTCAAAAGGAATATATAATGTATTTTCTTCCTATTTCTAACGCATGTTCAACCACACAAATTGGAGTCGGAATCAAAAAGTTGTGGTTATTTTAAAGTTTCATGCCATTCATTCAACTTACTTATCAATTGAATCAGAAAGAAAAAGTCAATTAGTCTTAGAGTTTAATGCTGACTCTGTTATTTGTTAATCAAAAGCAGTTGGAAATATTGTTTCTTCATCTTTCCAATGCATGTCCAATCGCTCAAATCGAAGTCAGGATGAAAACGTTATGGCTATTTGAATGTTTGTTACCCATTGGCCAAAGTACATATCAATCTAGTCAGTAATCAAAATTCAAATAGTCGTAACCATTTCTTTGAACTATGATTTGAGTTATTCACAAAGCGTTTGAAATATCGTTTCTTCCTCTTTCCAACGCATTTTCATTCACTCAAACCGGAGTCGGAAATAAAATGCTACCGCTATTTAAATGTTTTTTTACCGATCAATCAACTTACTTATTGAACAAATCGTGAAGAAAAGTTCAATTAGCCGTAACTTTTCATCCCGATTGTGATTTGAGTGATTCAAAAGGAATTGATAATGTATTTTCTTCCTATTTCTAACGCATTTTCAGTCACACAAATTGGAGTCGGAATCAAAAAGTTGTGGTTATTTTGAAGTTTCGCACCATTCATTCAACTTACTTATCAATTGAATCGGTAAGAAAAAGTCAATTAGTCTTAGAGTTGAATGCTGACTCTGTTATGAGTTAATCAAAAGTAGTTGAAAATATTGTTTCTTCCTCTTTCCCATGCATGTCCAATCACTCAAATCGGAGTCAGGATGAAAACGTTATGGCTATTTGAATGTTTGTTACCCATTGGCCAATGTACTTATCAATCTAGTCAGTAATCAAGATTCAAATAGTCGTAACCATTTCTTTCGAACTATGATTTGAGTTATTGACAGGGCATTTAAATATCGTTTTTCCTTTTTCCAACGCATTTTCAATCACTCAAACCGGAGTCGGAAATAAAATGCTACCGCTATTTAAATGTTTTTTTACCGATCAATCAACTTACTTATTGAACAAATCGTGAAGAAAAGTTCAATTAGCCGTAACTTTTCATCCCGATTGTGATTTGAGTGATTCAAAAGGAATTGATAATGTATTTTCTTCCTATTTCTAACGCATGTTCAATCACGCAAATTGGAGTCGGAATCAAAAAGTTGTGGTTATTTTAAAGTTTCACACCATTCATTCAACTAAATTATCAATTGAATCGGTAAGAAAAAGTCAATTAGTCTTAGAGTTGAATGCTGACTCTGTTATGAGTTAATCAAAAGTAGTTGAAAATATTGTTTCTTCCTCTTTCCCATGCATGTCCAATCACTCAAATCAGAGTCAGGATGAAAACGTTATGGCTATTTGAATGTTTGTTACCCATTGGCCAATGTACTTATCAATCTAGTCAGTAATCAAGATTCAAATAGTCGTAACCATTTCTTTCGAACTATGATTTGAGTTATTGACAGGGCATTTAAATATCGTTTTTCCTTTTTCCAACGCATTTTCAATCACTCAAACCGGAGTCGGAAATAAAATGCTACCGCTATTTAAATGTTTTTTTACCGATCAATCAACTTACTTATTGAACAAATCGTGAAGAAAAGTTCAATTAGCCTTAACTTTTCATCCCGATTGTGATTTGAGTGATTCAAAAGGAATTGATAATGTATTTTCTTCCTATTTCTAACGCATGTTCAATCACACAAATTGGAGTCGGAATGAAAAAGTTGTGGTTATTTTAAAGTTTCACACCATTCATTCAACTTACTTATCAATTGAATCGGTAAGAAAAAGTCAATTCGTCTTAGAGTTTAATGCTGACTCTGTTATGAGTTAATCAAAAGCAGTTGGAAATATTGTTTCTACATCTTTCGAATGCATGTCCAATTACTCAAATCGGAGTCAGGATGAAAACCTTATGGCTATTTGAATGTTTGTTACCTATTGGCCAATGTACTTATCAATCTAGTTAGTAATCAAAATTCAAATAGTCGTCACCATTTCTTTCGAACTATGATTTGAGTTATTCACAAGGCATTTAAATATCGTTTCTTCCTCTTTCCAACGCATTTTCAATCACTCAAACCGGAGTCGGAAATAAAATGTTACCGCTATTTGATTGTTTTTTTACCGATCAATCAACTTACTTATTGAACAAATCGTGAAGAAAAGTTCAATTAGCCGTAACTTTTCATCCCGATTTTGATTTGAGTGATTCAAAAGGAATTGATAATGTATTTTCTTCCTATTTCTAACGCATGTTCAATCACACAAATTGGAGTCGGAATCAAAAAGTTGTGGTTATTTTAAAGTTTCACACCATTCATTCAACTTACTTATCAATTGAATCGGTATGAAAAAGTCAATTCGTCTTAGAGTTTAATGCTGACACTGTTATGAGTTAATCAAAAGCAGTTGGAAATATTGTTTCTTCATCATTCCAATGCATGTCCAATCACTCAAATCGAAGTCAGGATGAAAACGTTATGGCGATTTGAATGCTTGTTACCCATTAGCCAACGTACTTATTAATCTAATCAATAATCAAAATTCAAATAGCCGTAACGATTTCTTTCGTACTATGATTTGAGTAATTCAAAAGGCGTTTGAAATATGGTTTCTTCCTCTTTCCAACGCATTTTCAATCACTCAAACCGGAGTCGGTAATAAAATGTGACAGCTATTTGAATGTTTTTTACCTATCAATCAACTTACTTATCGAAGAAATCGTGAAGAAAAGTTCAAATAGCCCTAACTTTTCATCCCGACTTTGATTTGAGTGATTCAACAGGAATTGAAAATGTCTTTTTTTCCTATTTCTAACGCATGGTCAATCACACAAATTGGAGTCGGAATCAAAAAGTTGTGGTTATTTAAAAGTTTCACACCATTCATCCAACTTACTTATCAATTGAATCGGTAAGAAAAAGTCAATTACTCTTAGAGTTGAATGCTGACTCTGTTATGAGTTAATCAAAAGTAGTTGAAAATATTGTTTCTTCCTCTTTCCCATGCATGTCCAATCACTCCAATCGGAGTCAGGATGAAAACGTTATGGCTATTTGAATGTTTGTTACCCATTGGCCAATATACTTATCAATCTAGTCAGTAATCAAGATTCAAATAGTCGTAACCATTTCTTTCGAACTATGATTTGAGTTATTGACAAGGCATTTAAATATCGTTTTTCCTTTTTCCAACGCATTTTCAATCACTCAAACCGGAGTCGGAAATAAAATGCTACCGCTATTTAAATGTTTTTTTACCGATCAATCAACTTACTTATTGAACAAATCGTGAAGAAAAGTTCAATTAGCCGTAACTTTTCATCCCGATTGTGATTTGAGTGATTCAAAAGGAATTGATAATGTATTTTCTTCCTATTTCTAACGCATTTTCAGTCACACAAATTGGAGTCGGAATCAAAAAGTTGTGGTTATTTTGAAGTTTCGCACCATTCATTCAACTTACTTATCAATTGAATCGGTAAGAAAAAGTCAATTAGTCTTAGAGTTGAATGCTGACTCTGTTATGAGTTAATCAAAAGTAGTTGAAAATATTGTTTCTTCCTCTTTCCCATGCATGTCCAATCACTCAAATCGGAGTCAGGATGAAAACGTTATGGCTATTTGAATGTTTGTTACCCATTGGCCAATGTACTTATCAATCTAGTCAGTAATCAAGATTCAAATAGTCGTAACCATTTCTTTCGAACTATGATTTGAGTTATTGACAGGGCATTTAAATATCGTTTTTCCTTTTTCCAACGCATTTTCAATCACTCAAACCGGAGTCGGAAATAAAATGCTACCGCTATTTAAATGTTTTTTTACCGATCAATCAACTTACTTATTGAACAAATCGTGAAGAAAAGTTCAATTAGCCGTAACTTTTCATCCCGATTGTGATTTGAGTGATTCAAAAGGAATTGATAATGTATTTTCTTCCTATTTCTAACGCATGTTCAATCACACAAATTGGAGTCGGAATGAAAAAGTTGTGGTTATTTTAAAGTTTCACACCATTCATTCAACTTACTTATCAATTGAATCGGTAAGAAAAAGTCAATTCGTCTTAGAGTTTAATGCTGACTCTGTTATGAGTTAATCAAAAGCAGTTGGAAATATTGTTTCTACATCTTTCGAATGCATGTCCAATTACTCAAATCGGAGTCAGGGTGAAAACCTTATGGCTATTTGAATGTTTGTTACCTATTGGCCAATGTACTTATCAATCTAGTTAGTAATCAAAATTCAAATAGTCGTCACCATTTCTTTCGAACTATGATTTGAGTTATTCACAAGGCATTTAAATATCGTTTCTTCCTCTTTCCAACGCATTTTCAATCACTCAAACCGGAGTCGGAAATAAAATGTTACCGCTATTTGATTGTTTTTTTACCGATCAATCAACTTACTTATTGAACAAATCGTGAAGAAAAGTTCAATTAGCCGTAACTTTTCATCCCGATTTTGATTTGAGTGATTCAAAAGAAATTGATAATGTATTTTCTTCCTATTTCTAACGCATGTTCAATCACACAAATTGGAGTCGGAATCAAAAAGTTGTGGTTATTTTAAAGTTTCACACCATTCATTCAACTTACTTATCAATTGAATCGGTATGAAAAAGTCAATTCGTCTTAGAGTTTAATGCTGACACTGTTATGAGTTAATCAAAAGCAGTTGGAAATATTGTTTCTTCATCATTCCAATGCATGTCCAATCACTCAAATCGAAGTCAGGATGAAAACGTTATGGCTATTTGAATGCTTGTTACCCATTAGCCAACGTACTTATTAATCTAATCAATAATCAAAATTCAAATAGCCGTAACGATTTCTTTCATACTATGATTTGAGTAATTCAAAAGGCGTTTGAAATATGGTTTCTTCCTCTTTCCAACGCATTTTCAATCACTCAAACCGGAGTCGGTAATAAAATGTGACAGCTATTTGAATGTTTTTTACCTATCAATCAACTTACTTATCGAAGAAATCGTGAAGAAAAGTTCAAATAGCCCTAACTTTTCATCCCGACTTTGATTTGAGTGATTCAAAAGGAATTGAAAATGTCTTTTTTTCCTATTTCTAACGCATGGTCAATCACACAAATTGGAGTCGGAATCAAAAAGTTGTGGTTATTTAAAAGTTTCACACCATTCATCCAACTTACTTATCAATTGAATCGGTAAGAAAAAGTCAATTACTCTTAGAGTTTAATGCTGACTCTGTTATGAGTTAATCAAAAGTCGTTGAAAATATTGTTTCTTCATCTTTCCAATGCATGTCCAATCACTCAAATCGGAGTCAGGATGAAAACGTTATGGCTATTTGAATGTTTGTTACCTATTGGCCAATGTACTTATCAATCTAGTTAGTAATCAAAATTCAAATAGTCGTCACCATTTCTTTCGAACTATGATTTGAGTTATTCACAAGGCATTTAAATATCGTTTCTTCCTCTTTCCAACGCATTTTCAATCACTCAAACCGGAGTCGGAAATAAAATGTTACCGCTATTTGATTGTTTTTTTACCGATCAATCAACTTACTTATTGAACAAATCGTGAAGAAAAGTTCAATTAGCCGTGACTTTTCATCCCGATTGTGATTTGAGTGATTCAAAAGGAATTGATAATGTATTTTCTTCCTATTTCTAACGCATGTTCAATCACACAAATTGGAGTCGGAATCAAAAAGTTGGGGTTATTTTAAAGTTTCACACCATTCATTCAACTTACTTATCAATTGAATCGGTAAGAAAAAGTCAATTCGTCTTAGAGTTTAATGCTGACACTGTTATGAGTTAATCAAAAGCAGTTGGAAATATTGTTTCTTCATCTTTCCAATGCATGTCCAATCACTCAAATCGAAGTCAGGATGAAAACGTTATGGCTATTTGAATGTTTGTTACCCATTGGCCAACGTACATATCAATCTAGTCAGTAATCAAAATTCAAATAGTCGTAACCATTTCTTTCGAACTATGATTTGAGTTATTCACAAAGCGTTTGAAATATCGTTTCTTCCTCTTTCCAACGCATTTTCAATCACTCAAACCGGAGTCGGAAATAAAATGTGACAGCTATTTGAATGTTTTTTACCTATCAATCAACTTACTTATCGAAGAAATCGTGAAGAAAAGTTCAAATAGCCCTAACTTTTCATCCCGACTTTGATTTGAGTGATTCAAAAGGAATTGAAAATGTCTTTTTTTCCTATTTCTAACGCATGGTCAATCACACAAATTGGAGTCGGAATCAAAAAGTTGTGGTTATTTCAAAGTTTCACACCATTCATCCAACTTACTTATCAATTGAATCGGTAAGAAAAAGTCAATTAGTCTTAGAGTTTAATGCTGACTCTGTTATGAGTTAATCAAAAGTCGTTGAAAATATTGTTTCTTCATCTTTCCAATGCATGTCCAATCACTCAAATCGGAGTCAGGATGAAAACGTTATGGCTATTTGAATGTTTGTTCCCCATTGGCCAATGTACTTATCAATCTAGTAAGTAATCAAAATTCAAAGAGTCGTAACCATTCTTTCGAACTATGATTTGAGTTATTCACAAGGCATTTAAATATCGTTTCTTCCTCTTTCCAACTCATTTTCAATCACTCAAACCGGAGTCGAAACTAAAATGTTACCGCTATTTGAATGTTTTTTAACGATCAGTCAACTTACTTATCGAACAAATCGTGAAGAAAAGTTCAAATAGACGTAACTCTTCATTCTGATTGTGATTTGAGTGATTCAAAAGGAATAGGTAATGTATTTTCTTCCTATTTCTAACGCATGGTCAACCACACAAATTGGAGTCGGAATCAAAAAGTTGTGGTTATTTTAAAGTTTCACGCCATTCATTCAACTTACTTATCAATTGAATCGGAAAGAAAAAGTCAATTAGTCTTAGAGTTTAATGCTGACTCTGTTATTTGTTAATCAAAAGCAGTTGGAAATATTGTTTCTTCATCTTTCCAATGCATGTCCAATCACTCAAATCGAAGTCAGGATGAAAACGTTATGGCTATTTGAATGTTTGTTACCCATTGGCCAACGTACATATCAATCTAGTCAGTAATCAAAATTCAAATAGTCGAAACCATTTCTTTCGAACTATGATTTGAGTTATTCACAAAGCGTTTGAAATATCGTTTCTTCCTCTTTCCAACGCATTTTCATTCACTCAAACCAGAGTCAGAAATAAAATGTTACCGTTATTTGAATGTTTTTTATCGATCAATGAACTTACTTTTCGAAGAAATCGTAAAGAAAAGTTCAAATAGCCGTAACTTTTCATCCCGATTGTGATTTCAGTGATTCAAAAGGAATTGAAAATGTCATTTCTTCCTATTTCTAATGCATGGTCAATCACACAAATTGGAGTCGGAATCAAAAGTTGTGGTTATTTTAAAGTTTCACACCAATTATCCAACTAACTTATCAATTGAATCGGTAAGAAAAAGTCAATTTGTCTTAGAGTTGAATGCTGACTCTGTTATGAGTTAATCAAAAGTCGTTGAAAATATTGTTTCTTCCTCTTTCCAATGCATCTCCAATCACTCAAATCGAAGTCAGGATGAAAACGTTATGGCTATTTGAATGTTTGTTACGCATTGGCCAATGTACTTATCAATCTAGTCAGTAATCAAGATTCAAATAGTCGTAACCATTTCTTTCGAACTGTGATTTGAGTTATTGATAGGGCATTTAAATATCGTTTTTCCTTTTTCCAACGCATTTTCAATCACTCAAACCGGAGTCGGAAATAAAATGCTACCGCTATTTAAATGTTTTTTTACCGATCAATCAACTTACTTATTGAACAAATCGTGAAGAAAAGTTCAATTAGCCGTAACTTTTCATCCCGATTGTGATTTGAGTGATTCAAAAGGAATTGATAATGTATTTTCTTCCTATTTCTAACGCATGTTCAATCACACAAATTGGAGTCGGAATGAAAAAGTTGTGGTTATTTTAAAGTTTCACATCATTCATTCAACTTACTTATCAATTGAATCGGTAAGAAAAAGTCAATTCGTCTTAGAGTTTAATGCTGACTCTGTTATGAGTTAATCAAAAGCAGTTGGAAATATTGTTTCTACATCTTTCGAATGCATGTCCAATTACTCAAATCGGAGTCAGGATGAAAACCTTATGGCTATTTGAATGTTTGTTACCTATTGGCCAATGTACTTATCAATCTAGTTAGTAATCAAAATTCAAATAGTCGTCACCATTTCTTTCGAACTATGATTTGAGTTATTCACAAGGCATTTAAATATCGTTTCTTCATCTTTCCAACGCATTTTCAATCACTCAAACCGGAGTCGGAAATAAAATGTTACCGCTATTTGATTGTTTTTTTACCGATCAATCAACTTACTTATTGAACAAATCGTGAAGAAAAGTTCAATTAGCAGTAACTTTTCATCCCGATTTTGATTTGAGTGATTCAAAAGGAATTGATAATGTATTTTCTTCCTATTTCTAACGCATGTTCAATCACACAAATTGGAGTCGGAATCAAAAAGTTGTGGTTATTTTAAAGTTTCACACCATTCATTCAACTTACTTATCAATTGAATCGGTATGAAAAAGTCAATTCGTCTTAGAGTTTAATGCTGACACTGTTATGAGTTAATCAAAAGCAGTTGGAAATATTGTTTCTTCATCATTCCAAGGCATGTCCAATCACTCAAATCGAAGTCAGGATGAAAACGTTATGGCTATTTGAATGCTTGTTACCCATTAGCCAACGTACTTATTAATCTAATCAATAATCAAAATTCAAATAGCCGTAACGATTTCTTTCGTACTATGATTTGAGTAATTCAAAAGGCGTTTGAAATATGGTTTCTTCCTCTTTCCAACGCATTTTCAATCACTCAAACCGGAGTCGGTAATAAAATGTGACAACTATTTGAATGTTTTTTACCTATCAATCAACTTACTTATCGAAGAAATCGTGAAGAAAAGTTCAAATAGCCCTAACTTTTCATCCCGACTTTGATTTGAGTGATTCAAAAGGAATTGAAAATGTCTTTTTTTCCTATTTCTAACGCATGGTCAATCACACAAATTGGAGTCGGAATCAAAAAGTTGTGGTTATTTTAAAGTTTCACACCATTCATCCAACTTACTTATCAACTGAATCGGTAAGAAAAAGTCAATTAGTCTAAGAGTTTAATGCTGACTCTGTTATGAGTTAATCAAAAGTCGTTGAAAATATTGTTTCTTCATCTTTCCAATGCATGTCCAATCACTCAAATCAGAGTCAAGATGAAAACGTTATGGCTATTTGAATGTTTGTTACCTATTGGCCAATGTACTTATCAATCTAGTTAGTAATCAAAATTCAAATAGTCGTCACCATTTCTTTCGAACTATGATTTGAGTTATTCACAAGGCATTTAAATATCGTTTCATCCTCTTTCCAACGCATTTTCAATCACTCAAACCGGAGTCGGAAATAAAATGTTACCGCTATTTGATTGTTTTTTTACCGATCAATCAACTTGCTTATTGAACAAATCGTGAAGAAAAGTTCAATTAGCCGTAACTTTTCATCCCGATTGTGATTTGAGTGATTCAAAAGGAATTGATAATGTATTTTCTTCCTATTTCTAACGCATGTTCAATCACACAAATTGGAGTCGGAATCAAAAAGTTGTGGTTATTTTAAAGTTTCACACCATTCATTCAACTTACTTATCAATTGAATCGGTAAGAAAAAGTCAATTCGTCTTAGAGTTTAATGCTGACTCTGTTATGAGTTAATCAAAAGCAGTTGGAAATATTGTTTCTACATCTTTCGAATGCATGTCCAATTACTCAAATCGGAGTCAGGATGAAAACCTTATGGCTATTTGAATGTTTGTTACCTATTGGCCAATGTACTTATCAATCTAGTTAGTAATCAAAATTCAAATAGTCGTCACCATTTCTTTCGAACTATGATTTGAGTTATTCACAAGGCATTTAAATATCGTTTCTTCATCTTTCCAACGCATTTTCAATCACTCAAACCGGAGTCGGAAATAAAATGTTACCGCTATTTGATTGTTTTTTTACCGATCAATCAACTTACTTATTGAACAAATCGTGAAGAAAAGTTCAATTAGCCGTAACTTTTCATCCCGATTTTGATTTGAGTGATTCAAAAGGAATTGATAATGTATTTTCTTCCTATTTCTAACGCATGTTCAATCACACAAATTGGAGTCGGAATCAAAAAGTTGTGGTTATTTTAAAGTTTCACACCATTCATTCAACTTACTTATCAATTGAGTCGGTATGAAAAAGTCAATTCGTCTTAGAGTTTAATGCTGACACTGTTATGAGTTAATCAAAAGCAGTTGGAAATATTATTTCTTCATCTTTCCAATGCATGTCCCAATCACTCAAATCGAAGTCAGGATGAAAACGTTATGGCTATTTGAATGTTTGTTACCCATTGGCCAACGTACATATCAATCTAGTCAGTAATCAAAATTCAAATAGTCGTAACCATTTCTTTCGAACTATGATTTGAGTTATTCACAAAGCGTTTGAAATATGGTTTCTTCCTCTTTCCAACGCATTTTCAATCACTCAAACCGGAGTCGGAAATAAAATGTGACAGCTATTTGAATGTTTTTTACCTATCAATCAACTTACTTATCGAAGAAATCGTGAAGAAAAGTTCAAATAGCCCTAACTTTTCATCCCGACTTTGATTTGAGTGATTCAAAAGGAATTGAAAATGTCTTTTTTTCCTATTTCTAACGCATGGTCAATCACACAAATTGGAGTCGGAATCAAAAAGTTGTGGTTATTTCAAAGTTTCACACCATTCATCCAACTTACTTATCAATTGAATCGGTAAGAAAAAGTCAATTAGTCTTAGAGTTTAATGCTGACTCTGTTATGAGTTAATCAAAAGTCGTTGAAAATATTGTTTCTTCATCTTTCCAATGCATGTCCAATCACTCAAATCGGAGTCAGGATGAAAACGTTATGGCTATTTGAATGTTTGTTCCCCATTGGCCAATGTACTTATCAATCTAGTAAGTAATCAAAATTCAAAGAGTCGTAACCATTCTTTCGAACTATGATTTGAGTTATTCACAAGGCATTTAAATATCGTTTCTTCCTCTTTCCAACTCATTTTCAATCACTCAAACCGGAGTCGAAACTAAAATGTTACCGCTATTTGAATGTTTTTTAACGATCAGTCAACTTACTTATCGAACAAATCGTGAAGAAAAGTTCAAATAGACGTAACTCTTCATTCTGATTGTGATTTGAGTGATTCAAAAGGAATAGGTAATGTATTTTCTTCCTATTTCTAACGCATGGTCAACCACACAAATTGGAGTCGGAATCAAAAAGTTGTGGTTATTTTAAAGTTTCACGCCATTCATTCAACTTACTTATCAATTGAATCGGAAAGAAAAAGTCAATTAGTCTTAGAGTTTAATGCTGACTCTGTTATTTGTTAATCAAAAGCAGTTGGAAATATTGTTTCTTCATCTTTCCAATGCATGTCCAATCACTCAAATCGAAGTCAGGATGAAAACGTTATGGCTATTTGAATGTTTGTTACCCATTGGCCAACGTACATATCAATCTAGTCAGTAATCAAAATTCAAATAGTCGAAACCATTTCTTTCGAACTATGATTTGAGTTATTCACAAAGCGTTTGAAATATCGTTTCTTCCTCTTTCCAACGCATTTTCATTCACTCAAACCAGAGTCAGAAATAAAATGTTACCGTTATTTGAATGTTTTTTATCGATCAATGAACTTACTTTTCGAAGAAATCGTAAAGAAAAGTTCAAATAGCCGTAACTTTTCATCCCGATTGTGATTTCAGTGATTCAAAAGGAATTGAAAATGTCATTTCTTCCTATTTCTAATGCATGGTCAATCACACAAATTGGAGTCGGAATCAAAAGTTGTGGTTATTTTAAAGTTTCACACCAATTATCCAACTAACTTATCAATTGAATCGGTAAGAAAAAGTCAATTTGTCTTAGAGTTGAATGCTGACTCTGTTATGAGTTAATCAAAAGTCGTTGAAAATATTGTTTCTTCCTCTTTCCAATGCATCTCCAATCACTCAAATCGAAGTCAGGATGAAAACGTTATGGCTATTTGAATGTTTGTTACGCATTGGCCAATGTACTTATCAATCTAGTCAGTAATCAAGATTCAAATAGTCGTAACCATTTCTTTCGAACTGTGATTTGAGTTATTGATAGGGCATTTAAATATCGTTTTTCCTTTTTCCAACGCATTTTCAATCACTCAAACCGGAGTCGGAAATAAAATGCTACCGCTATTTAAATGTTTTTTTACCGATCAATCAACTTACTTATTGAACAAATCGTGAAGAAAAGTTCAATTAGCCGTAACTTTTCATCCCGATTGTGATTTGAGTGATTCAAAAGGAATTGATAATGTATTTTCTTCCTATTTCTAACGCATGTTCAATCACACAAATTGGAGTCGGAATGAAAAAGTTGTGGTTATTTTAAAGTTTCACATCATTCATTCAACTTACTTATCAATTGAATCGGTAAGAAAAAGTCAATTCGTCTTAGAGTTTAATGCTGACTCTGTTATGAGTTAATCAAAAGCAGTTGGAAATATTGTTTCTACATCTTTCGAATGCATGTCCAATTACTCAAATCGGAGTCAGGATGAAAACCTTATGGCTATTTGAATGTTTGTTACCTATTGGCCAATGTACTTATCAATCTAGTTAGTAATCAAAATTCAAATAGTCGTCACCATTTCTTTCGAACTATGAT
The DNA here is from genome assembly GCA_035771175.1 of Paratinospora sagittata. Taxonomy (NCBI): domain Eukaryota; kingdom Viridiplantae; phylum Streptophyta; class Magnoliopsida; order Ranunculales; family Menispermaceae; genus Paratinospora; species Paratinospora sagittata. Next base: position 38,757,094 of record CM069602.1, read on the forward strand.
TTGAGTTATTCACAAGGCATTTAAATATCGTTTCTTCATCTTTCCAACGCATTTTCAATCACTCAAACCGGAGTCGGAAATAAAATGTTACCGCTATTTGATTGTTTTTTTACCGATCAATCAACTTACTTATTGAACAAATCGTGAAGAAAAGTTCAATTAGCAGTAACTTTTCATCCCGATTTTGATTTGAGTGATTCAAAAGGAATTGATAATGTATTTTCTTCCTATTTCTAACGCATGTTCAATCACACAAATTGGAGTCGGAATCAAAAAGTTGTGGTTATTTTAAAGTTTCACACCATTCATTCAACTTACTTATCAATTGAATCGGTATGAAAAAGTCAATTCGTCTTAGAGTTTAATGCTGACACTGTTATGAGTTAATCAAAAGCAGTTGGAAATATTGTTTCTTCATCATTCCAAGGCATGTCCAATCACTCAAATCGAAGTCAGGATGAAAACGTTATGGCTATTTGAATGCTTGTTACCCATTAGCCAACGTACTTATTAATCTAATCAATAATCAAAATTCAAATAGCCGTAACGATTTCTTTCGTACTATGATTTGAGTAATTCAAAAGGCGTTTGAAATATGGTTTCTTCCTCTTTCCAACGCATTTTCAATCACTCAAACCGGAGTCGGTAATAAAATGTGACAACTATTTGAATGTTTTTTACCTATCAATCAACTTACTTATCGAAGAAATCGTGAAGAAAAGTTCAAATAGCCCTAACTTTTCATCCCGACTTTGATTTGAGTGATTCAAAAGGAATTGAAAATGTCTTTTTTTCCTATTTCTAACGCATGGTCAATCACACAAATTGGAGTCGGAATCAAAAAGTTGTGGTTATTTTAAAGTTTCACACCATTCATCCAACTTACTTATCAACTGAATCGGTAAGAAAAAGTCAATTAGTCTAAGAGTTTAATGCTGACTCTGTTATGAGTTAATCAAAAGTCGTTGAAAATATTGTTTCTTCATCTTTCCAATGCATGTCCAATCACTCAAATCAGAGTCAAGATGAAAACGTTATGGCTATTTGAATGTTTGTTACCTATTGGCCAATGTACTTATCAATCTAGTTAGTAATCAAAATTCAAATAGTCGTCACCATTTCTTTCGAACTATGATTTGAGTTATTCACAAGGCATTTAAATATCGTTTCATCCTCTTTCCAACGCATTTTCAATCACTCAAACCGGAGTCGGAAATAAAATGTTACCGCTATTTGATTGTTTTTTTACCGATCAATCAACTTGCTTATTGAACAAATCGTGAAGAAAAGTTCAATTAGCCGTAACTTTTCATCCCGATTGTGATTTGAGTGATTCAAAAGGAATTGATAATGTATTTTCTTCCTATTTCTAACGCATGTTCAATCACACAAATTGGAGTCGGAATCAAAAAGTTGTGGTTATTTTAAAGTTTCACACCATTCATTCAACTTACTTATCAATTGAATCGGTAAGAAAAAGTCAATTCGTCTTAGAGTTTAATGCTGACTCTGTTATGAGTTAATCAAAAGCAGTTGGAAATATTGTTTCTACATCTTTCGAATGCATGTCCAATTACTCAAATCGGAGTCAGGATGAAAACCTTATGGCTATTTGAATGTTTGTTACCTATTGGCCAATGTACTTATCAATCTAGTTAGTAATCAAAATTCAAATAGTCGTCACCATTTCTTTCGAACTATGATTTGAGTTATTCACAAGGCATTTAAATATCGTTTCTTCATCTTTCCAACGCATTTTCAATCACTCAAACCGGAGTCGGAAATAAAATGTTACCGCTATTTGATTGTTTTTTTACCGATCAATCAACTTACTTATTGAACAAATCGTGAAGAAAAGTTCAATTAGCCGTAACTTTTCATCCCGATTTTGATTTGAGTGATTCAAAAGGAATTGATAATGTATTTTCTTCCTATTTCTAACGCATGTTCAATCACACAAATTGGAGTCGGAATCAAAAAGTTGTGGTTATTTTAAAGTTTCACACCATTCATTCAACTTACTTATCAATTGAGTCGGTATGAAAAAGTCAATTCGTCTTAGAGTTTAATGCTGACACTGTTATGAGTTAATCAAAAGCAGTTGGAAATATTATTTCTTCATCTTTCCAATGCATGTCCCAATCACTCAAATCGAAGTCAGGATGAAAACGTTATGGCTATTTGAATGTTTGTTACCCATTGGCCAACGTACATATCAATCTAGTCAGTAATCAAAATTCAAATAGTCGTAACCATTTCTTTCGAACTATGATTTGAGTTATTCACAAAGCGTTTGAAATATGGTTTCTTCCTCTTTCCAACGCATTTTCAATCACTCAAACCGGAGTCGGAAATAAAATGTGACAGCTATTTGAATGTTTTTTACCTATCAATCAACTTACTTATCGAAGAAATCGTGAAGAAAAGTTCAAATAGCCCTAACTTTTCATCCCGACTTTGATTTGAGTGATTCAAAAGGAATTGAAAATGTCTTTTTTTCCTATTTCTAACGCATGGTCAATCACACAAATTGGAGTCGGAATCAAAAAGTTGTGGTTATTTCAAAGTTTCACACCATTCATCCAACTTACTTATCAATTGAATCGGTAAGAAAAAGTCAATTAGTCTTAGAGTTTAATGCTGACTCTGTTATGAGTTAATCAAAAGTCGTTGAAAATATTGTTTCTTCATCTTTCCAATGCATGTCCAATCACTCAAATCGGAGTCAGGATGAAAACGTTATGGCTATTTGAATGTTTGTTCCCCATTGGCCAATGTACTTATCAATCTAGTAAGTAATCAAAATTCAAAGAGTCGTAACCATTCTTTCGAACTATGATTTGAGTTATTCACAAGGCATTTAAATATCGTTTCTTCCTCTTTCCAACTCATTTTCAATCACTCAAACCGGAGTCGGAACTAAAATGTTACCGCTATTTGAATGTTTTTTAACGATCAGTCAACTTACTTATCAAACAAATCGTGAAGAAAAGTTCAAATAGCCGTAACTCTTCATTCTGATTGTGATTTGAGTGATTCAAAAGGAATAGATAATGTATTTTCTTCCTATTTCTAACGCATGGTCAACCACACAAATTGGAGTCGGAATCAAAAAGTTGTGGTTATTTTAAAGTTTCACGCCATTCATTCAACTTACTTATCAATTGAATCGGAAAGAAAAAGTCAATTAGTCTTAGAGTTTAATGCTGACTCTGTTATTTGTTAATCAAAAGCAGTTGGAAATATTGTTTCTTCATCTTTCCAATGCATGTCCAATCACTCAAATCGAAGTCAGGATGAAAACGTTATGGCTATTTAAATGTTTGTTACCCATTGGCCAATGTACTTATCAATCTAGTCAGTAATCAAAATTCAAATAGTCGTAACCATTTCTTTCGAACTATGATTTGAGTTATTCACAAGGCATTTAAATATCGTTTCTTCCTCTTTCCCACACATTTTCAATCACTCAAACCGGAGTCGGAAATAAAATTCTACCGCTATTTAAATGTTTTTTTACTGATCAATCAACTTACTTATTGAACAAATCGTGAAGAAAAGTTCAATTAGCCGTAACTTTTCATCCCGATTGTGATTTGAGTGATTCAAAAGGAATTGACAATGTATTTTCTTCCTATTTCTAACGCATTTTCAGTCACACAAATTGGAGTCGGAATCAAAAAGTTGTGGTTATTTTAAAGTTTCGCACCATTCATTCAACTTACTTATCAATTGAATCGGTAAGAAAAAGTCAATTCGTCTTAGAGTTTAATGCTGACTCTGTTATGAGTTAATCAAAAGCAGTTGGAAATATTGTTTCTTCATCTTTCCAATGCATGTCCAATCACTCAAATCGAAGTCAGGATGAAAACGTTATGGCTATTTGAATGCTTGTTACCCATTAGCCAACGTACTTATTAATCTAATCAATAATCAAAATTCAAATAGCCATAACCATTTCTTTCGTACTATGATTTGAGTAATTCAGAAGGCGTTTCAAATATGGTTTCTTCCTTTTTCCAACGCATTTTCAATCACTCAAACCGGAGTCGGAAATAAAATGTGACAGCTATTTGAATGTTTTTTACCTATCAATCAACTTACTTATCGAAGAAATCGTGAAGAAAAGTTCAGTTCGCCCTAACTTTTCATCCAGGCTTTGATTTGAGTGATTCAAAAGGAATTGAAAATGTCTTTTCTTCCTATTTCTAACGCATGGTCAATCACACAAATTGGAGTCGGAATCAAAAAGTTGTGGTTTTTTTAAAGTTTCATACCATTCATCCAACTTACTTATCAATTGAATCGGTAAGAAAAAGTTAATTAGGCTTAGAGTTTAATGCTGACTCTGTTATGAGTTAATCAAAAGTCGTTGGAAATATTGTTTCTTCATCTTTCCAATGCATGTCCAATCACTCAAATCGGAGTCAGGATGAAAACGTTATGGCTATTCGATTGTTTGTTACCCATTGGCCAACGTACTTATCAATCTAGTCAGTAATCAAAATTCAAATTGTCGTAACCATTTCTTTCTAACTATGATTTGAGTTATTCACAAGGCATTTGAAATATCATTTCTTCCTCTTTCCAACGCCTTTTCAATCACTCAAACCGGAGTCGGAACTAAAATGTTACCGCTATTTGAATGTTTTTTAACGATCAGTCAACTTACTTATCGAACAAATCGTGAAGAAAAGTTCAAATAGCCGTAACTCTTCATTCTGATTGTGATTTGAGTGATTCAAAAGGAATAGATAATGTATTTTCTTCCTATTTCTAACGCATGGTCAACCACACAAATTGGAGTCGGAATCAAAAAGTTGTGGTTATTTTAAAGTTTCACGCCATTCATTCAACTTTCTTATCAATTGAATCGGAAAGAAAAAGTCAATTAGTCTTAGAGTTTAATGCTGACTCTGTTATTTGTTAATCAAAAGCAGTTGGAAATATTGTTTCTTCATCTTTCCAATGCATGTCCAATCACTCAAATCGAAGTCAGGATGAAAACGTTATGGCTATTTGAATGTTTGTTACCCATTGGCCAACGTACATATCAATCTAGTCAGTAATCAAAATTCAAATAGTCGTAACCATTTCTTTCGAACTATGATTTGAGTTATTCACAAAGCGTTTGAAATATCGTTTCTTCCTCTTTCCAACGCATTTTCATTCACTCAAACCAGTGTCAGAAATAAAATGTTACCGTTATTTGAATGTTTTTTATCGATCAATCAACTTACTTTTTGAAAAAATCGTAAAGAAAAGTTCAAATAGCCGTAACTTTTCATCCCGATTGTGATTTCAGTGATTCAAAAGGAATTGAAAATGTCATTTCTTCCTATTTCTAATGCATGGTCAATCACACAAATTGGAGTCGGAATCAAAAGTTGTGGTTATTTTAAAGTTTCACACCAGTTATCCAACTAACTTATCAATTGAATCGGTAAGAAAAAGTCAATTTGTCTTAGAGTAGAATGCTGACTCTGTTATGAGTTAATCAAAAGTCGTTGAAAATATTGTTTCTTCCTCTTTCCAATGCATCTCCAATCACTCAAATCGAAGTCAGGATGAAAACGTTATGGCTATTTGAATGTTTGTTACCCATTGGCCAATGTACTTATCAATCTAGTCAGTAATCAAAATTTAAATAGTCGCAACCATTTCTTTCGAACTATGATTTGAGTTATTCACAAAGCGTTTGAAATATCGTTTCTTCCTCTTTCCAACGCATTTTCATTCACTCAAACCAGAGTCGGAAATAAAATGTTACCGTTATTTGAATGTTTTTTACCGATCAATCAACTTACTTTTTGAAGAAATCGTAAAGAAAAGTTGAAATAGTCGTAACTTTTCATCCCGATTGTGATTTCAGTGATTCAAAAGGATTTGAAAATGTCGTTTCTTCCTATTTCTAACGCATGGTCAATCACACAAATTGGAGTCGGAATCAAAAGTTGTGGTTATTTTAAAGTTTCACACCAATTATCCAACTAACTTATCAATTGAATCGGTAAGAAAAAGTCAATTAGTCTTAGAGTTGAATGCTGACTCTGTTATGAGTTTATCAAAAGTCGTTGAAAATATTGTTTCTTCCTCTTTCCAATGCATCTCCAATCACTCAAATCGAAGTCAGGATGAAAACGTTATGGCTATTTAAATGTTTGTTACCCATTGGCCAATGTACTTATCAATCTAGTCAGTAATCAAGATTCAAATAGTCGTAACCATTTCTTTCGAACTATGATTTGAGTTATTCACAAGGCATTTAAATATCGTTTCTTCCTCTTTCCCACACATTTTCAATCACTCAAACCGGAGTCGGAAATAAAATTCTACCGCTATTTAAATGTTTTTTTACCGATCAATCAACTTACTTATTGAACAAATCGTGAAGAAAAGTTCAATTAGCCGTAACTTTTCATCCCGATTGTGATTTGAGTGATTCAAAAGAAATTAATAATGTATTTTCTTCCTATTTCTAACGCATTTTCAGTCACTCAAATTGGAGTCGGAATCAAAAAGTTGTGGTTATTTTAAAGTTTCGCACCATTCATTCAACTTACTTATCAATTGAATCGGTAAGAAAAAGTCAATTCGTCTTAGAGTTTAATGCTGACTCTGTTATGAGTTAATCAAAAGCAGTTGGAAATATTGTTTCTTCATCTTTCCAATGCATGTCCAATCACTCAAATCGAAGTCAGGATGAAAACGATTTGGCTATTTGAATGCTTGTTACCCATTAGCCAACGTACTTATTAATCTAATCAATAATCAAAATTCAAATAGCCATAACCATTTCTTTCGTACTATGATTTGAGTAATTCAGAAGGCGTTTCAAATATTGTTTCTTCCTTTTTCCAACGAATTTTCAATCACTCAAACCGGAGTCGGAAATAAAATGTGACAGCTATTTGAATGTTTTTTACCTATCAATCAACTTACTTATCGAAGAAATCGTGAAGAAAAGTTCAGTTCGCCCTAACTTTTCATCCAGGCTTTGATTTGAGTGATTCAAAAGGAATTGAAAATGTCTTTTCTTCCTATTTCTAACGCATGGTCAATCACACAAATTGGAGTCGGAATCAAAAAGTTGTGGTTTTTTTAAAGTTTCATACCATTCATCCAACTTACTTATCAATTGAATCGGTAAGAAAAAGTTAATTAGGCTTAGAGTTTAATGCTGACTCTGTTATGAGTTAATCAAAAGTCGTTGGAAATATTGTTTCTTCATCTTTCCAATGCATGTCCAATCACTCAAATCGGAGTCAGGATGAAAACGTTATGGCTATTCGATTGTTTGTTACCCATTGGCCAACGTACTTATCAATCTAGTCAGTAATCAAAATTCAAATTGTCGTAACCATTTCTTTCTAACTATGATTTGAGTTATTCACAAGGCATTTGAAATATCATTTCTTCCTCTTTCCAACGCCTTTTCAATCACTCAAACCGGAGTCGGAACTAAAATGTTACCGCTATTTGAATGTTTTTTAACGATCAGTCAACTTACTTATCGAACAAATCGTGAAGAAAAGTTCAAATAGCCGTAACTCTTCATTCTGATTGTGATTTGAGTGATTCAAAAGGAATAGATAATGTATTTTCTTCCTATTTCTAACGCATGGTCAACCACACAAATTGGAGTCGGAATCAAAAAGTTGTGGTTATTTTAAAGTTTCACGCCATTCATTCAACTTACTTATCAATTGAATCGGAAAGAAAAAGTCAATTAGTCTTAGAGTTTAATGCTGACTCTGTTATTTGTTAATCAAAAGCAGTTGGAAATATTGTTTCTTCATCTTTCCAATGCATGTCCAATCACTCAAATCGAAGTCAGGATGAAAACGTTATGGCTATTTGAATGTTTGTTACCCATTGGCCAACGTACATATCAATCTAGTCAGTAATCAAAATTCAAATAGTCGTAACCATTTCTTTCGAACTATGATTTGAGTTATTCACAAAGCGTTTGAAATATCGTTTCTTCCTCTTTCCAACGCATTTTCATTCACTCAAACCAGTGTCAGAAATAAAATGTTACCGTTATTTGAATGTTTTTTATCGATCAATCAACTTACTTTTTGAAAAAATCGTAAAGAAAAGTTCAAATAGCCGTAACTTTTCATCCCGATTGTGATTTCAGTGATTCAAAAGGAATTGAAAATGTCATTTCTTCCTATTTCTAATGCATGGTCAATCACACAAATTGGAGTCGGAATCAAAAGTTGTGGTTATTTTAAAGTTTCACACCAGTTATCCAACTAACTTATCAATTGAATCGGTAAGAAAAAGTCAATTTGTCTTAAAGTTGAATGCTGACTCTGTTATGAGTTAATCAAAAGTCGTTGAAAATATTGTTTCTTCCTCTTTCCAATGCATCTCCAATCACTCAAATCGAAGTCAGGATGAAAACGTTATGGCTATTTGAATGTTTGTTACCCATTGGCCAATGTACTTATCAATCTAGTCAGTAATCAAAATTTAAATAGTCGCAACCATTTCTTTCGAACTATGATTTGAGTTATTCACAAAGCGTTTGAAATATCGTTTCTTCCTCTTTCCAACGCATTTTCATTCACTCAAACCAGAGTCGGAAATAAAATGTTACCGTTATTTGAATGTTTTTTACCGATCAATCAACTTACTTTTTGAAGAAATCGTAAAGAAAAGTTGAAATAGTCGTAACTTTTCATCCCGATTGTGATTTCAGTGATTCAAAAGGATTTGAAAATGTCGTTTCTTCCTATTTCTAACGCATGGTCAATCACACAAATTGGAGTCGGAATCAAAAGTTGTGGTTATTTTAAAGTTTCACACCAATTATCCAACTAACTTATCAATTGAATCGGTAAGAAAAAGTCAATTAGTCTTAGAGTTGAATGCTGACTCTGTTATGAGTTTATCAAAAGTCGTTGAAAATATTGTTTCTTCCTCTTTCCAATGCATCTCCAATCACTCAAATCGAAGTCAGGATGAAAACGTTATGGCTATTTAAATGTTTGTTACCCATTGGCCAATGTACTTATCAATCTAGTCAGTAATCAAGATTCAAATAGTCGTAACCATTTCTTTCGAACTATGATTTGAGTTATTCACAAGGCATTTAAATATCGTTTCTTCCTTTTTCCCACACATTTTCAATCACTCAAACCGGAGTCGGAAATAAAATTCTACCGCTATTTAAATGTTTTTTTACCGATCAATCAACTTACTTATTGAACAAATCGTGAAGAAAAGTTCAATTAGCCGTAACTTTTCATCCCGATTGTGATTTGAGTGATTCAAAAGGAATTAATAATGTTTTTTCTTCCTATTTCTAACGCATTTTCAGTCACACAAATTGGAGTCGGAATCAAAAAGTTGTGGTTATTTTAAAGTTTCGCACCATTCATTCAACTTACTTATCAATTGAATCGGTAAGAAAAAGTCAATTCGTCTTAGAGTTTAATGCTGACTCTGTTATGAGTTAATCAAAAGCAGTTGGAAATATTGTTTCTTCATCTTTCCAATGCATGTCCAATCACTCAAATCGAAGTCAGGATGAAAACGTTATGGCTATTTGAATGCTTGTTACCCATTAGCCAACGTACTTATTAATCTAATCAATAATCAAAATTCAAATAGCCATAACCATTTCTTTCGTACTATGATTTGAGTAATTCAGAAGGCGTTTCAAATATGGTTTCTTCCTTTTTCCAACGCATTTTCAATCACTCAAACCGGAGTCGGAAATAAAATGTGACAGCTATTTGAATGTTTTTTACCTATCAATCAACTTACTTATCGAAGAAATCGTGAAGAAAAGTTCAGTTCGCCCTAACTTTTCATCCAGGCTTTGATTTGAGTGATTCAAAAGTAATTGAAAATGTCTTTTCTTCCTATTTCTAAATCATGGTCAATCACACAAATTGGAGTCGGAATCAAAAAGTTGTGGTTTTTTTAAAGTTTCATACCATTCATCCAACTTACTTATCAATTGACTCGGTAAGAAAAAGTTAATTAGGCTTAGAGTTTAATGCTGACTCTGTTATGAGTTAATCAAAAGTCGTTGGAAATATTGTTTCTTCATCTTTCCAATGCATGTCCAATCACTCAAATCGGAGTCAGGATGAAAACGTTATGGCTATTCGATTGTTTGTTACCCATTGGCCAACGTACTTATCAATCTAGTCAGTAATCAAAATTCAAATAGTCGTAACCATTTCTTTCTAACTATGATTTGAGTTATTCACAAGGCATTTGAAATATCATTTCTTCCTCTTTCCAACGCCTTTTCAATCTCTCAAACCGGAATCGGAAATAAAATGTTACTGCTATTTGAATGCTTTTTACCGATCAATCAACTTACTTATCGAACAAATCATGAAGAAAAGTTCAAATAGCCGTAACTTTTCATCCCGATTGTGATTTGAGTGATTCAAAAGGAATTGAAAATGTCTTTTCTTCCTATTTCTAACGCATGTTCAATCACAAAAATTGGAGTCAGAATCAAACAGTTGTGGTTATTTTAAAGTTTCACACCATTCATTCAACTTACTCATCAATTGAATCGGAAAGAAAAAGTCAATTAGTCTTAGAGTATAATGCTGACTCTGTTATGAGTTAATCAAAAGCAGTTGGTAATATTGTTTCTTCATCTTTCCAATGCATGTCCAATCACTCAAATCGAAGTCAGGATGAAAACGTTATGGCTATTTGAATGCTTGTTACCCATTAGCCAACGTACTTATTAATCTAATGAATAATCAAAATTCAAATAGCCGGAATTGAAAATGTCTTTTCTTCTTATTTCTAACGCATGTTCGATCACACAATTCGAGTCGAAATCAAAAAGTTGTGGTTATTTGAAAGTTTCACACCGATCATTAAACTTGCTTATCGATTGAAACGATGAGAACAAGTCAAATTGTCTTACAGTTTAATGCAGACTCTGTTATGAGTTAATGAAAAGGCATTGAAAATATTGTTTCTTCATCTTTGCAACGCATGTCCAATCTCTCAAATCAGAGTCAGGATGAAAACGTTATGGCTATTTGAATGTTTGCTACCCATTAGCCAATGTACTTATTAATCTAATCAGTAATCAAAATTAAAATAGCCGTAACCATTTCTTTCGAGCTATGATTTGAGTCATTTAAAACGCGTTTGAAATATTGTTTCTTCCTCTTTCAACGCATTCTCAATCACTCAAATTGGAGTCGGGAGTAAAATGTTACTGCTATTTCAATCTTTTTGACCGATCAATCAACTTACTTATCGAACAAATCGTTAAGAAAAGTTGAAATAGCCGTAAATTTTCATCCCGACTTTGATTTGAGTGATTCAAAAGGAATTGAAAATGTCTTTTCTTCTTATTTCTAACGCATGTTCGATCACACAATTCGAGTCGAAATCAAAAAGTTGTGGTTATTTGAAAGTTTCACACCGATCATTAAAGTTACTTATCGATTGAATCGGTAAGAACAAGTCAAATAGTCTTAGAGTTTAATGCTGACTCTGTTATGAGTTAATGAAAAGGCGTTGAAAATATTGTTTCTTCATCTTCGCAATGCATGTCCAATCTCTCAAATTAGAGTCAGGATGAAAACGTTATGGCTATTTGAATGTTTGCTACCCATTAGCCAACGTACTTATTAATCTAATCAGTAATCAAAATTCAAATAGCCGTAACCATTTCTTTCGAGCTATGATTTGAGTTATTTAAAAGGCGTTTGAAATATCGTTTCTTCCTCTTTCAACCCATTTTCAATCACTCAAATCGGAGTCAAGAATAAATTGTTACTACTGTTTGAATGTTTTTTACCGAACAATCAAGTTTCTTCTCAAACAAATCAAGAAGAAAAGTTCAAATAGCCGTAACTTTTCATGGCGACTTTGATTTGAGTGATTCATAAGGAATTGAAAATGTCTTTTTTTCCTATTTCTAACGCATGTTCAATCACCCAATTGGAGTCAGAATCAAAAAGTTATGGTTATTTTAAAGTTTCACACCGATCATTAAACTTACTTATCGATTGAAACGGTGAGAAAAAGTCAAATTGTCTTACAGTTTAATGCGGACTCTGTTATGAGTTAATGAAAAGGCGTTGAAAATATTGTTTCTTCATCTTTGCAATGCATGTCCAATCTCTCAAATCAGAGTCAGGATGAAAACGTTATGGCCATTTGAATGTTTGCTACCCATTAGCCAATGTACTTATTAATCTAATCAGTAATCAAAATTAAAAGAGACGTAACCATTTCTTTCGAGCTATGATTTGAGTTATTTAAAACGCGTTTGAAATATTGTTTCTTCCTCTTTCAACGCATTTTCTATCACTCAAATCGGAGTCGGGAAAAAAATGTTACTGCTATTTGAATCTTTTTGACCGATCAATCAACTTACGTATCGAACAAATCGTTAAGAAAAGTTCAAATAGCCGTAAATTCTCATCCCGACTTTGATTTGAGTGATTCAAAAGGAATTGAAAATGTCTTTTCTTCTTATTTCCAACGCATGTTCGATCACACAATTCGAGTCGAAATGAAAAAGTTGTGGTTATTTGTAAGTTTCACACCGATCATTAAAGTTACTTATCGATTGAATCGGTAAGAACAAGTCAAATAGTCTTAGAGTTTAATGCTGACTCTGTTATGAGTTAATGAAAAGGGGTTGAAAATATTGTTTCTTCATCTTCGCAATGCATGTCCAATCTCTCAAATCAGAGTCAGGATGAAAACGTTATGGCTATTTGAATGTTTGCTACCCATTAGCCGACGTACTTATTAATCTAATCAGTAATCAAAATTCAAATAGCCGTAACCATTTCTTTCGAGCTATGATTTGAGTTATTTAAAAGGCGTTTGAAATATCGTTTCTTCCTCTTTCAACCCATTTTCAATCGCTCAAATCGGAGTCAAGAATAAATTGTTACTGCTATTTGAATGTTTTTTACCGAACAATCAAGTTACTTCTCAAAAAAATCAAGAAGAAAATTTCAAATAGCCGTAACTTTTCATGTCGACTTTGATTTGAGTGATTCATAAGGAATTGAAAATGTCTTTTTTTCCTATTTCTAACGCATGTTCAATCACCTAATTGGAGTCAGAATCAAAAAGTTATGGTTATTTTAAAGTTTCACACCGATCATTAAACTTGCTTATCGATTGAAACGGTGAGAAAAAGTCAAATTGTCTTACAGTTTAATGCGGACTCTGTTATGAGTTAATGAAAAGGCGTTGAAAATATTGTTTCTTCATCTTTGCAATGCATGTCCAATCTCTCAAATCAGAGTCAGGATGAAAACGTTATGGCTATTTGAATGTTTGCTACCCATTAGCCAATGTACTTATTAATCTAATCAGTAATCAAAATTAAAACAGCCGTAACCATTTCTTTCGAGCTATGATTTGAGTTATTTAAAACGGGTTTGAAATATTGTTTCTTCCTCTTTCAACGCATTTTCAATCACTGAAATCGGAGTCGGGAATAAAATGTTAGTGCTATTTGAATCTTTTTGACCGATCAATCAACTTACTTATCGAACAAATCGTCAAGAAAAGTTCAAATAGCCGTAAATTTTCATCCCGACTTTGATTTGAGTGATTCAAAAGGAATTGAAAATGTCTTTTCTTCTTATTTCTAACGCCTGTTCGATCACACAATTCGAGTCGAAATCACAAAGTTGTGGTTATTTGAAAGTTTCACACCGATCATTAAACTTACTTATCGATTGAAACGGTGAGAAAAAGTCAAATTGTCTTACAGTTTAATGCAGACTCTGTTATGAGTTAATGAAAAGGCATTGAAAATATTGTTTCTTCATCTTTGCAGTGCATGTCCAATCTCTCAAATCAGAGTCAGGATGAAGACGTTATGGCTATTTGAATGTTTGCTACCCATTAGCCAATGTACTTATTAATCTAATAAGTAATCAAAATTAAAACAGCCGTAACCATTTCTTTCGAGCTATGATTTGAGTTATTTAAAACGCGTTTGAAATATTGTTTCTTCCTCTTTCAACGCATTTTCAATCACTCAAATCGGAGTCGGGAGTAAAATGTTACTGCTATTAGAATCTTTTTGACCGATCAATCAACTTACTTATCGAACAAATCGTTAAGAAAAGTTCAAATAGCCGTAAATTTTCATTCCGACTTTGATTTGAGTGATTCAAAAGGAATTGAAAATGTCTTTTCTTCTTATTTCTAACGCATGTTCGATCACAGAATTCGAGTCGAAATCAAAGAGTTGTGGTTATTTGAAAGTTTCACACCGATCATTAAACTTGCTTATCGATTGAATCGGTAAGAACAAGTCAAATAGTCTTAGAGTTTAATGCTGACTCTGTTATGAGTTAATGAAAAGGGGTTGAAAATATTGTTTCTTCATCTTCGCAATGCATGTCCAATCTCTCAAATCAGAGTCAGGATGAAAACGTTATGGCTATTTGAATGTTTGCTACCCATTAGCCGACGTACTTATTAATCTAATCAGTAATCAAAATTCAAATAGCCGTAACCATTTCTTTCGAGCTATGATTTGAGTTATTTAAAAGGCGTTTTAAATATCGTTTCTTCCTCTTTCAACCCATTTTCAATCGCTCAAATCGGAGTCAAGAATAAATTGTTACTGCTATTTGAATGTTTTTTACCGAACAATCAAGTTACTTCTCAAACAAATCAAGAAGAAAAGTTCAAATAGCCGTAACTTTTCATGTCGACTTTGATTTGAGTGATTCATAAGGAATTGAAAATGTCTTTTTTTCCTATTTCTAACGCATGTTCAATCACCTGATTGGAGTCGGAATCAAAAAGTTATGGTTATTTTAAAGTTTCACACCGATCATTAAACTTACTTATCGATTGAAACGGTGAGAAAAAGTCAAATTGTCTTACAGTTTAATGCGGACTCTGTTATGAGTTAATGAAAAGGCGTTGAAAATATTATTTCTTCATCTTTGCAATGCATGTCCAATCTCTCAAGTCAGAGTCAGGATGAAAACGATATGGCTATTTGAATGTTTGCTACCCATTAGCCAATGTACTTATTAATCTAATCAGTAATCAAATTTAAAACAGTCGTAACCATTTCTTTCGAGCTATGATTTGAGTTATTTAAAACGCGTTTGAAATATTGTTTCTTCCTCTTTCAACGCATTTTCAATCACTCAAATCGGAGTCGGGAATAAAATGTTACTGCTATTAGAATCTTTTTGACCGATCAATCAACTTACTTATCGAACAAATCGTTAAGAAAAGTTCAAATAGCCGTAAATTTTCATCCCGACTTTGATTTGAGTGATTCAAAAGGAATTGAAAATGTGTTTTCTTCTTATTTCTAACGCATGTTCAATCACACAATTCGAGTCGAAATCAAAAAGTTGTGGTTATTTGAAAGTTTCACACCGATCATTAAACTTACTTATCGATTGAAACGGTGAGAAAAAGTCAAATTGTCTTACAGTTTAATGCAGACTCTGTTATGAGTTAATGAAAAGGGATTGAAAATATTGTTTCTTCATCTTTGCAATGCATGTCCAATCTCTCAAATCAGAGTCAGGATGAAGACGTTATGGCTATTTGAATGTTTGCTACCCATTAGCCAATGTACTTATTAATCTAATAAGTAATCAAAATTAAAACAGCCGTAACCATTTCTTTCGAGCTATGATTTGAGTTATTTAAAACGCGTTTGAAATATTGTTTCTTCCTCTTTCAACGCATTTTCAATCACTCAAATCGGAGTCGGGAATAAAATGTTACTGCTATTAGAATCTTTTTGACCGATCAATCAACTTACTTATCGAACAAATCGTTAAGAAAAGTTCAAATAGCCGTAAATTGTCATCTCGACTTTGATTTGAGTGATTCAAAAGGAATTGAAAATGTCTTTTCTTCTTATTTCTAACGCATGTTCGATCACACAATTCGAGTCGAAATCAAAAAGTTGTGGTAATTTGAAAGTTTCACACCGATCATTAAACTTGCTTATTGATTGAAACGGTGAGAAAAAGTCAAATTGTCTTACAGTTTAATGCCGACTCTGTTATGAGTTAATGAAAAGGCATTGAAAATATTGTTTCTTCATCTTTGCAATGCATGTCCAATCTCTCAAATCAGAGTCAGGATGAAAACATTATGGCTATTTGAATGTTTGCTACCCATTAGCCAATGTACTTATTAATCTAATCAGTAATCAAAATTAAAACAGCCGTAACCATTTCTTTCGAGCTATGATTTGAGTTATTTAAAACGCGTTTGAAATATTGTTTCTTCCTCTTTCAACGCATTTTCAATCACTCAAATTGGAGTCGGGAGTAAAATGTTACTGCTATTTCAATCTTTTTGACCGATCAATCAACTTACTTATCGAACAAATCGTTAAGAAAAGTTCAAATAGCCGTAAATTTTCATCCCGACTTTGATTTGAGTGATTCAAAAGGAATTTAAAATGTCTTTTCTTCTTATTTCTAACGCATGTTCGATCACACAATTCGAGTCGAAATCAAAAAGTTGTGGTAATTTGAAAGTTTCACACCGATCATTAAACTTGCTTATTGATTGAAACGGTGAGAAAAAGTCAAATTGTCTTACAGTTTAATGCCGACTCTGTTATGAGTTAATGAAAAGGCATTGAAAATATTGTTTCTTCATCTTTGCAATGCATGTCCAATCTCTCAAATCAGAGTCAGGATGAAAACATTATGGCTATTTGAATGTTTGCTACCCATTAGCCAATGTACTTATTAATCTAATCAGTAATCAAATTTAAAACAGTCGTAACCATTTCTTTCGAGCTATGATTTGAGTTATTTAAAACGCGTTTGAAATATTGTTTCTTCCTCTTTCAACGCATTTTCAATCACTCAAATCGGAGTCGGGAAAAAAATGTTACTGCTATTAGAATCTTTTTGACCGATCAATCAACTTACTTATCGAACAAATCGTTAAGAAAAGTTCAAATAGCCGTAAATTTTCATCCCGACTTTGATTTGAGTGATTCAAAAGGAATTGAAAATGTGTTTTCTTCTTATTTCTAACGCATGTTCAATCACACAATTCGAGTCGAAATCAAAAAGTTGTGGTTATTTGAAAGTTTCACACCGATCATTAAACTTACTTATCGATTGAAACGGTGAGAAAAAGTCAAATTGTCTTACAGTTTAATGCAGACTCTGTTATGAGTTAATGAAAAGGGATTGAAAATATTGTTTCTTCATCTTTGCAATGCATGTCCTATCTCTCAAATCAGAGTCAGGATGAAGACGTTATGGCTATTTGAATGTTTGCTACCCATTAGCCAATGTACTTATTAATCTAATAAGTAATCAAAATTAAAACAGCCGTAACCATTTCTTTCGAGCTATGATTTGAGTTATTTAAAACGCGTTTGAAATATTGTTTCTTCCTCTTTCAACGCATTTTCAATCACTCAAATCGGAGTCGGGAATAAAATGTTACTGCTATTAGAATCTTTTTGACCGATCAATCAACTTACTTATCGAACAAATCGTTAAGAAAAGTTCAAATAGCCGTAAATTGTCATCTCGACTTTGATTTGAGTGATTCAAAAGGAATTGAAAATGTCTTTTCTTCTTATTTCTAACGCATGTTCGATCACACAATTCGAGTCGAAATCAAAAAGTTGTGGTAATTTGAAAGTTTCACACCGATCATTAAACTTGCTTATTGATTGAAACGGTGAGAAAAAGTCAAATTGTCTTACAGTTTAATGCCGACTCTGTTATGAGTTAATGAAAAGGCATTGAAAATATTGTTTCTTCATCTTTGCAATGCATGTCCAATCTCTCAAATCAGAGTCAGGATGAAAACATTATGGCTATTTGAATGTTTGCTACCCATTAGCCAATGTACTTATTAATCTAATCAGTAATCAAAATTAAAACAGCCGTAACCATTTCTTTCGAGCTATGATTTGAGTTATTTAAAACGCGTTTGAAATATTGTTTCTTCCTCTTTCAACGCATTTTCAATCACTCAAATTGGAGTCGGGAGTAAAATGTTACTGCTATTTCAATCTTTTTGACCGATCAATCAACTTACTTATCGAACAAATCGTTAAGAAAAGTTCAAATAGCCGTAAATTTTCATCCCGACTTTGATTTGAGTGATTCAAAAGGAATTGAAATTGTTTTTTCTTCTTATTTCTAACGCATGTTCGATCACACAATTCGAGTCGAAATCAAAAAGTTGTGGTTATTTGAAAGTTTCACACCGATCATTAAACTTACTTATCGATTGAAACGGTGAGAAAAAGTCAAATTGTCTTACAGTTTAATGCGGACTCTATTATGAGTTAATGAAAAGGCGTTGAAAATATTGTTTCTTCATCTTCGCAATGCATGTCCAATCTCTCAAATCAGAGTCAGGATGAAAACGTTATGGTTATTTGAATGTTTGCTACCCATTAGCCAACGTACTTATTAATCTAATCAGTAATCAAAATTCAAATAGCCGTAACCATTTCTTTCGAGCTATGATTTGAGTTATTTAAAAGGCGTTTGAAATATCGTTTCTTCCTCTTTCAACCCATTTTCAATCCCTCAAATCGGAGTCAAGAATAAATTGTTACTGCTATTTGAATGTTTTTTACCGAACAATCAAGTTACTTCTCAAACAAATTAAGAAGAAAAGTTCAAATAGCCGTAACTTTTCATGTCGACTTTGATTTGAGTGATTCATAAGGAATTGAAAATGTCTTTTTTTCCTATTTCTAACGCATGTTCAATCACCCAATTGGAGTCGGAATCAAAAAGTTATGGTTATTTTAAAGTTTCACACCGATCATTAAACTTACTTATCGATTGAAACGGTGAGAAAAAGTCAAATTGTCTTACAGTTTAATGCGGACTCTGTTATGAGTTAATGAAAAGGCGTTGAAAATATTGTTTCTTCATCTTTGCAATGCATGTCCAATCTCTCAAATCAGAGTCAGGATGAAAACGTTATGGCCATTTGAATGTTTGCTACCCATTAGCCAATGTACTTATTAATCTAATCAGTAATCAAAATTAAAACAGCCGTAACCATTTCTTTCGAGCTATGATTAGAGTTATTTAAAACGTGTTTGAAATATTGTTTCTTCCTCTTTCAACGCATTTTCAATCACTCAAATCGGAGTCGGGAATAAAATGTTACTGCTATTTGAATCTTTTTGACCGATCAATCAACTTACTTATCGAACAAATCGTTAAGAAAAGTTCAAATAGCCGTAAATTCTCATCCCGACTTTGATTTGAGTGATTCAAAAGGAATTGAAAATGTCTTTTCTTCTTATTTCTAACGCATGTTCGATCACACAATTCGAGTCGAAATGAAAAAGTTGTGGTTATTTGTAAGTTTCACACCGATCATTAAAGTTACTTATCGATTGAATCGGTAAGAACAAGTCAAATAGTCTTAGAGTTTAATGCTGACTCTGTTATGAGTTAATGAAAAGGGGTTGAAAATATTGTTTCTTCATCTTCGCAATGCATGTCCAATCTCTCAAATCAGAGTCAGGATGAAAACGTTATGGCTATTTGAATGTTTGCTACCCATTAGCCGACGTACTTATTAATCTAATCAGTAATCAAAATTCAAATAGCCGTAACCATTTCTTTCGAGCTATGATTTGAGTTATTTAAAAGGCGTTTGAAATATCGTTTCTTCCTCTTTCAACCCATTTTCAATCGCTCAAATCGGAGTCAAGAATAAATTGTTACTGCTATTTGAATGTTTTTTACCGAACAATCAAGTTACTTCTCAAAGAAATCAAGAAGAAAAGTTCAAATAGCCGTAACTTTTCATGTCGACTTTGATTTGAGTGATTCATAAGGAATTGAAAATGTCTTTTTTTCCTATTTCTAACGCATGTTCAATCACCTAATTGGAGTCGGAATCAAAAAGTTATGGTTATTTTAAAGTTTCACACCGATCATTAAACTTACTTATCGATTGAAACGGTGAGAAAAAGTCAAATTGTCTTACAGTTTAATGCGGACTCTGTTATGAGTTAATGAAAAGGCGTTGAAAATATTATTTCTTCATCTTTGCAATGCATGTCCAATCTCTCAAGTCAGAGTCAGGATGAAAACATTATGGCTATTTGAATGTTTGCTACCCATTAGCCAATGTACTTATTAATCTAATCAGTAATCAAAATTAAAACAGCCGTAACCATTTCTTTCGAGCTATGATTTGAGTTATTTAAAACGCGTTTGAAATATTGTTTCTTCCTCTTTCAACGCATTTTCAATCACTCAAATCGGAGTCAGGAAAAAAATGTTACTGCTATTTGAATCTTTTTGACCGATCAATCAACTTACTTATCGAACAAATCGTTAAGAAAAGTTCAAATAGCCGTAAATTTTCATCCCGACTTTGATTTGAGTGATTCAAAAGGAATTGAAAATGTCTTTTCTTCTTATTTCTAACGCATGTTCGATCACCCAATTGGAGTGGGAATCAAAAAGTTGTGGTTATTTTAAAGTTTCACACCGATCATTAAACTTGCTTATCGATTGAAACGGTGAGAAAAAGTCAAATTGTCTTACAGTTTAATGCAGACTCTGTTATGAGTTAATGAAAAGGCATTGAAAATATTGTTTCTTCATCTTTGCAATGCATGTCCAATCTCTCAAATCGGAGTCAGGATGAAAACGTTATGGCTATTTGAATGTTTGCTACCCATTAGCCAATGTACTTATTAATCTAATCAGTAATCAAAATTAAAACAGCCGTAACCATTTCTTTCGAGCTATGATTTGAGTTATTTAAAACGCGTTTGAAATATTGTTTCTTCCTCTTTCAACGCATTTTCAATCACTCAAATTGGAGTCGGGAGTAAAATGTTACTGCTATTTCAATCTTTTTGACCGATCAATCAACTTACTTATCGAACAAATCGTTAAGAAAAGTTCAAATAGCCGTAAATTTTCATCCCGACTTTGATTTGAGTGATTCAAAAGGAATTTAAAATGTCTTTTCTTCTTATTTCTAACGCATGTTCGATCACACAATTCGAGTCGAAATCAAAAAGTTGTGGTTATTTGAAAGTTTCACACCGATCATTAAACTTACTTATCGATTGAAACGGTGAGAAAAAGTCAAATTACCTTACAGTTTAATGCGGACTCTGTTATGAGTTAATGAAAAGGCGTTGAAAATATTGTTTCTTTATCTTTGCAATGCATGTCCAATCTCTCAAATCAGAGTCAGGATGAAAACGTTATGGCGATTTGAATGTTTGCTACCCATTAGCCAATGTACTTATTAATCTAATCAGTAATCAAAATTAAAACAGCCGTAACCATTTCTTTCGAGCTATGATTTGAGTTATTTAAAACGGGTTTGAAATATTGTTTCTTCCTCTTTCAACGCATTTTCAATCACTCAAATCGGAGTCGGGAAAAAAATGTTACTGCTATTTGAATCTTTTTGACCGATCAATCAACTTACTTATCGAACAAATCGTTAAGAAAAGTTCAAATAGGCGTAAATTTTCATCCCGACTTTGGTTTGAGTGATTTAAAAGGAATTGAAAATGTCTTTTCTTCTTATTTCTAACGCATGTTCGATCACACAATTTGAGTCGAAATGAAAAAGTTGTGGTTATTTGAAAGTTTCACACCGATCATTAAAATTACTTATCGATTGAATCGGTAAGAACAAGTCAAATAGTCTTAGAGTTTAATTCTGACTCTGTTATGAGTTAATGAAAAGGCGTTGAAAATATTGTTTCTTCATCTTCGCAATGCATGTCCAATCTCTCAAATCAGAGTCAGGATGAAAACGTTATGGCTATTTGAATGTTTGTTACCCATTAGCCAATGTACTATTAATCTAATCAGTAATCAAAATTAAAACAGTCGTTACCATTCCTTTCGAGCTATGATTTGACTTATTTAAAACGCGTTTGAAATATTGTTTCTTCCTCTTTCAACGCATTTTCAATCACTCAAATCGGAGTCGGGAATAAAATGTTACCGCTGTTTGAATCTTTTTGACCGATCAATCAACCTACTTATCGAACAAATCGTTAAGAAAAGTTCAAATAGCCGTAAATTTTCATCCCGACTTTGATTTGATTGATTCAAAAGGAATTGAAAATGCCTTTTCTTCTTATTTCTAACGCATGTTCGATCACACAATTCGAGTCGATATGAAAAAGTTGTGGTTATTTGAAAGTTTCACGTCGATCATTAAAGTTACTTATCGATTGAATCGGTAAGAACAAGTCAAATAGTCTTAGAGTTTAATGCTGACTCTGTTATGAGTTAATGAAAAGGCGTTGAAAATATTGTTTCTTCATCTTTGCAATGCATGTCCAATCTCTCAAATCAGAGTCAGGATGAAAACGTTATGGCTATTTGAATGTTTGCTACCCATTAGCCAACGTACTTATTAATCTAATCAGTAATCAAAATTCAAATAGCCGTAACCATTTCTTTCGAGCTATGATTTGAGTTATTTAAAAGGCGTTTGAAATATCGTTTCTTCCTCTTTCAACCCATTTTCAATCACTCAAATCGGAGTCAAGAATAAATTGTTAATGCTATTTGAATGTTTTTTACCGAACAATCAAGTTACTTCTCAAACAAATCAAGAAGAAAAGTTCAAATAGCCGTAACTTTTCATGTCGACTTTGATTTGAGTGATTCATAAGGAATTGAAAATGTCTTTTTTTCCTATTTCTAACGCATGTTCAATCACCGAATTGGAGTGGGAATCAAAAAGTTATGGTTATTTTAAAGTTTCACACCGATCATTAAACTTACTTATTGATTGAAACGGTGAGAAAAAGTCAAATTGTCATACAGTTTAATGCGGACTCTGTTATGAGTTAATGAAAAGGCGTTGAAAATATTGTTTCTTCATCTTTGCAATGCATGTCCAATCTCTCAAATCATAGTCATGATGAAAACGTTATGGCGATTTGAATGTTTGCTACCCATTAGCCAATGTACTTATTAATCTAATCAGTAATCAAAATTAAAACAGTCGTAACCATTTCTTTCGAGCTATGATTTGAGTTATTTAAAACGGGTTTGAAATTTTGTTTCTTCCTCTTTCAACGCATTTTCAATCACTCAAATCGGAGTCGGGAAAAAAATGTTACTGCTATTACAATCTTTTTGACCGATCAATCAACTTACTTATCGAACAAATCGTTAAGAAAAGTTCAAATAGCCGTAAATTTTCATCCCGACTTTGATTTGAGTGATTCAAAAGGAATTTAAAATGTCTTTTCTTCTTATTTCTAACGCATGTTCGATCACACAATTCGAGTCGAAATGAAAAAGTTGTGGTTATTTGAAAGTTTCACACCGATCATTAAAGTTACTTATCGATTGAATCGGTAAGAACAAGTCAAATAGTCTTAGAGTTTAATTCTGACTCTGTTATGAGTTAATGAAAAGGCGTTGAAAATATTGTTTCTTCATCTTCGCAATGCATGTCCAATCTCTCAAATCAGAGTCAGGATGAAAACGTTATGGCTATTTGAATGTTTGCTACCCATTAGCCAATGTACTATTAATCTAATCAGTAATCAAAATTAAAACAGCCGTTACCATTTCTTTCGAGCTATGATTTGACTTATTTAAAACGCATTTGAAATATTGTTTCTTCCTCTTTCAACGCATTTTCAATCACTCAAATCGGAGTCGGGAATAAAATGTTACCGCTATTTGAATCTTTTTGACCGATCAATCAACCTACTTATCGAACAAATCGTTAAGAAAAGTTCAAATAGCCGTAAATTTTCATCCCGACTTTGATTTGAGTGATTCAAAAGGAATTGAAAATGCCTTTTCTTCTTATTTCTAACGCATGTTCGATCACACAATTCGAGTCGAAATGAAAAAGTTGTGGTTATTTGAAAGTTTCACGTCGATCATTAAAGTTACTTATCGATTGAATCGGTAAGAACAAGTCAAATAGTCTTAGAGTTTAATGCTGACTCTGTTATGAGTTAATGAAAAGGCGTTGAAAATATTGTTTCTTCATCTTCGCAATGCATGTCCAATCTCTCAAATCAGAGTCAGGATGAAAACGTTATGGCTATTTGAATGTTTGCTACCCATTAGCCAACGTACTTATTAATCTAATCAGTAATCAAAATACAAATAGCCGTAACCATTTCTTTCGAGCTATGATTTGAGTTATTTAAAAGGCGTTTGAAATATCGTTTCTTCCTCTTTCAACCCATTTTGAATCACTCAAATCGGAGTCAAGAATAAATTGTTACTTCTCAAACAAATCAAGAAGAAAAGTTCAAATAGCCGTAACTTTTCATGTCGACTTTGATTTGAGTGATTCATAAGGAATTGAAAATGTCTTTTTTTCCTATTTCTAACGCATGTTCAATCACCCAATTGGAGTCGGAATCAAAAAGTTATGGTTAGTTTAAAGTTTCACACCGATCATTAAACTTACTTATCGATTGAAACGGTGAGAAAAAGTCAAATTGTCTTACAGTTTAATGCGGACTCTGTTATGAGTTAATGAAAAGGCGTTGAAAATATTGTTTCTTCATCTTTGCAATGCATGTCCAATCTCTCAAATCATAGTCATGATGAAAACGTTATGGCGATTTGAATGTTTGCTACCCATTAGCCAATGTACTTATTAATCTAATCAGTAATCAAAATTAAAACAGTCGTAACCATTTCTTTCGAGCTATGATTTGAGTTATTTAAAACGCGTTTGAAATATTGTTTCTTCCCATTTCAACGCATTTTCAATCACTCAAATTGGAGTCGGGAGTAAAATGTTACTGCTATTTCAATCTTTTTGACCGATCAATCAACTTACTTATCGAACAAATCGTTAAGAAAAGTTCAAATAGCCGTAAATTTTCATCCCGACTTTGATTTGAGTGATTCAAAATGAATTGAAAATGTCTTTTCTTCTTATTTCTAACGCATGTTCGATCACACAATTCGAGTCGAAATCAAAAAGTTGTGGTTATTTGAAAGTTTCACACCGATCATTAAACTTACTTATCGATTGAAACGGTGAGAAAAAGTCAAATTGTCTTACAGTTTAATGCGGACTCTGTTATGAGTTAATGAAAAGGCGTTGAAAATATTGTTTCTTCATCTTTGCAATGCATGTCCCATCTCTCAAATCAGAG
Organism: Paratinospora sagittata; assembly: GCA_035771175.1. Classification (NCBI taxonomy): domain Eukaryota; kingdom Viridiplantae; phylum Streptophyta; class Magnoliopsida; order Ranunculales; family Menispermaceae; genus Paratinospora; species Paratinospora sagittata. The sequence goes on from CM069602.1 coordinate 38,782,214, forward strand.
TCAGGATGAAAACGTTATGGCTATTTGAATGTTTGCTACCCATTAGCCAATGTACTTATTAATCTAATCAGTAATCAAAATTAAAACAGCCCTAACCATTTCTTTCGAGCTTTGATTTGAGTTATTTAAAACGCGTTTGAAATATTGTTTCTTCCCATTTCAACGCATTTTAATCACTCAAATTGGAGTCGGGAATAAAATGTTACTGCTATTTGAATCTTTTTGACCGATCAATCAACTTACGTATCGAACAAATCGTTAAGAAAAGTTCAAATAGCCGTAAATTCTCATCCCGACTTTGATTTGAGTGATTCAAAAGGAATTGAAAATGTCTTTTCTTCTTATTTCTAACGCATGTTCGATCACACAATTCGAGTCGAAATGAAAAAGTTGTGGTTATTTGTAAGTTTCACACCGATCATTAAAGTTACTTATCGATTGAATCGGTAAGAACAAGTCAAATAGTCTTAGAGTTTAATGCTGACTCTGTTATGAGTTAATGAAAAGGGGTTGAAAATATTGTTTCTTCATCTTCGCAATGCATGTCCAATCTCTCAAATCAGAGTCAGGATGAAAACGTTATGGCTATTTGAATGTTTGCTACCCATTAGCCAATGTACTATTAATCTAATCAGTAATCAAAATTAAAACAGCCGTTACCATTTCTTTCGAGCTATGATTTGACTTATTTAAAACGCGTTTGAAATATTGTTTCTTCCTCTTTCAACGCATTTTCAATCACTCAAATCGGAGTCGGGAATAAAATGTTACCGCTATTTGAATCTTTTTGACCGATCAATCAACCTACTTATCGAACAAATCGTTAAGAAAAGTTCAAATAGCCGTAAATTTTCATCCCGACTTTGATTTGAGTGATTCAAAAGGAATTGAAAATGCCTTTTCTTCTTATTTCTAACGCATGTTCGATCACACAATTCGAGTCGAAATGAAAAAGTTGTGGTTATTTGAAAGTTTCACGTCGATCATTAAAGTTACTTATCGATTGAATCGGTAAGAACAAGTCAAATAGTCTTAGAGTTTAATGCTTACTCTGTTATGAGTTAATGAAAAGGCGTTGAAAATATTGTTTCTTCATCTTCGCAATGCATGTCCAATCTCTCAAATCAGAGTCAGGATGAAAACGTTATGGCTATTTGAATGTTTGCTACCCATTAGCCAACGTACTTATTAATCTAATCAGTAATCAAAATACAAATAGCCGTAACCATTTCTTTCGAGCTATGATTTGAGTTATTTAAAAGGCGTTTGAAATATCGTTTCTTCCTCTTTCAACCCATTTTGAATCACTCAAATCGGAGTCAAGAATAAATTGTTACTTCTCAAACAAATCAAGAAGAAAAGTTCAAATAGCCGTAACTTTTCATGTCGACTTTGATTTGAGTGATTCATAAGGAATTGAAAATGTCTTTTTTTCCTATTTCTAACGCATGTTCAATCACCCAATTGGAGTCGGAATCAAAAAGTTATGGTTAGTTTAAAGTTTCACACCGATCATTAAACTTACTTATCGATTGAAACGGTGAGAAAAAGTCAAATTGTCTTACAGTTTAATGCGGACTCCGTTATGAGTTAATGAAAAGGCGTTGAAAATATTGTTTCTTCATCTTTGCAATGCATGTCCAATCTCTCAAATCATAGTCATGATGAAAACGTTATGGCGATTTGAATGTTTGCTACCCATTAGCCAATGTACTTATTAATCTAATCAGTAATCAAAATTAAAACAGTCGTAACCATTTCTTTCGAGCTATGATTTGAGTTATTTAAAACGCGTTTGAAATATTGTTTCTTCCCATTTCAACGCATTTTCAATCACTCAAATTGGAGTCGGGAGTAAAATGTTACTGCTATTTCAATCTTTTTGACCGATCAATCAACTTACTTATCGAACAAATCGTTAAGAAAAGTTCAAATAGCCGTAAATTTTCATCCCGACTTTGATTTGAGTGATTCAAAATGAATTGAAAATGTCTTTTCTTCTTATTTCTAACGCATGTTCGATCACACAATTCGAGTCGAAATCAAAAAGTTGTGGTTATTTGAAAGTTTCACACCGATCATTAAACTTACTTATCGATTGAAACGGTGAGAAAAAGTCAAATTGTCTTACAGTTTAATGCGGACTCTGTTATGAGTTAATGAAAAGGCGTTGAAAATATTGTTTCTTCATCTTTGCAATGCATGTCCCATCTCTCAAATCAGAGTCAGGATGAAAACGTTATGGCTATTTGAATGTTTGCTACCCATTAGCCAATGTACTTATTAATCTAATCAGTAATCAAAATTAAAACAGCCCTAACCATTTCTTTCGAGCTTTGATTTGAGTTATTTAAAACGCGTTTGAAATATTGTTTCTTCCCATTTCAACGCATTTTAATCACTCAAATTGGAGTCGGGAATAAAATGTTACTGCTATTTGAATCTTTTTGACCGATCAATCAACTTACGTATCGAACAAATCGTTAAGAAAAGTTCAAATAGCCGTAAATTCTCATCCCGACTTTGATTTGAGTGATTCAAAAGGAATTGAAAATGTCTTTTCTTCTTATTTCTAACGCATGTTCGATCACACAATTCGAGTCGAAATGAAAAAGTTGTGGTTATTTGTAAGTTTCACACCGATCATTAAAGTTACTTATCGATTGAATCGGTAAGAACAAGTCAAATAGTCTTAGAGTTTAATGCTGACTCTGTTATGAGTTAATGAAAAGGGGTTGAAAATATTGTTTCTTCATCTTCGCAATGCATGTCCAATCTCTCAAATCAGAGTCAGGATGAAAACGTTATGGCTATTTGAATGTTTGCTACCCATTAGCCAATGTACTTATTAATCTAATCAGTAATCAAAATTAAAACAGCCGTAACCATTTCTTTCGAGCTATGATTTGAGTTATTTAAAACGCGTTTGAAATATTGTTTCTTCCTCTTTCAACGCATTTTCAATCACTCAAATTGGAGTCGGGAGTAAAATGTTACTGCTATTTCAATCTTTTTGACCGATCAATCAACTTACTTATCGAACAAATCGTTAAGAAAAGTTCAAAAAGCCGTAAATTTTCATCCCGACTTTGATTTGAGTGATTCAAAAGGAATTGAAAATGTCTTTTCTTCTTATTTCTAACGCATGTTCGATCACACAATTCGAGTCGAAATCAAAAAGTTGTGGTTATTTGAAAGTTTCACACCGATCATTAAACTTACTTATCGATTGAAACGGTGGGAAAAAGTCAAATTGCCTTACAGTTTAATGCGGACTTTGTTATGAGTTAATGAAAAGGCGTTGAAAATATTGTTTCTTTATCTTTGCAATGCATGTCCAATCTCTCAAATCAGAGTCAGGATGAAAACGTTATGGCGATTTGAATGTTTTCTACCCATTAGCCAATGTACTTATTAATCTAATCAGTAATCAAAATTAAAACAGCCGTAACCATTTCTTTCGAGCTATGATTTGAGTTATTTAAAACGGGTTTGAAATATTGTTTCTTCCTCTTTCAACGCATTTTCAATCACTCAAATCGGAGTCGGGAAAAAAATGTTACTGCTATTTGAATCTTTTTGACCGATCAATCAACTTACTTATCGAACAAATCGTTAAGAAAAGTTCAAATAGCCGTAAATTTTCATCCCGACTTTGATTTGAGTGATTTAAAAGGAATTGAAAATGCCTTTTCTTCTTATTTCTAACGCATGTTCGATCACACAATTCGAGTCGAAATGAAAAAGTTGTGGTTATTTGAAAGTTTCACACCGATCATTAAAGTTACTTATCGATTGAATCGGTAAGAAAAGTCAAATAGTCTTAGAGTTTAATGCTGACTCTGTTATGAGTTAATGAAAAGGCGTTGAAAATATTGTTTCTTCATCTTCGCAATGCATGTCCAATCTCTCAAATCAGAGTCAGGATGAAAACGTTATGGCTATTTGAATGTTTGCTACCCATTAGCCAATGTACTATTAATCTAATCAATAATCAAAATTAAAACAGCCGTTACCATTTCTTTCGAGCTATGATTTTACTTATTTAAAACGCGTTTGAAATATTGTTTCTTCCTCTTTCAACGCATTTTCAATCACTCAAATCGGAGTCGGGAATAAAATGTTACTGCTATTTGAATCTTTTTGACCGATCAATCAACTTACTTATCGAACAAATCGTTAAGAAAAGTTCAAATAGCCGTAAATTCTCATCCCGAGTTTGATTTTAGTGATTCAAAAGGAATTGAAAATGTCTTTTCTTCTTATTTCTAACGCATGTTCGATCACACAATTCGAGTCGAAATGAAAAAGTTGTGGTTATTTGTAAGTTTCACACCGATCATTAAAGTTACTTATCGATTGAATCGGTAAGAACAAGTCAAATAGTCTTAGAGTTTAATGCTGACTCTGTTATGAGTTAATGAAAAGGGGTTGAAAATATTGTTTCTTCATCTTCGCAATGCATGTCCAATCTCTCAAATCAGAGTCAGGATGAAAACGTTATGGCTATTTGAATGTTTGCTACCCATTAGCCGACGTACTTATTAATCTAATCAGTAATCAAAATTCAAATAGCAGTAACCATTTCTTTCGAGCTATGATTTGAGTTATTTAAAAGGCGTTTGAAATATCGTTTCTTCCTCTTTCAACCCATTTTCAATCGCTCAAATCGGAGTCAAGAATAAATTGTTACTGCTATTTGAATGTTTTTTACCGAACAATCAAGTTACTTCTCAAACAAATCAAGAAGAAAAGTTCAAATAGCCGTAACTTTTCATGTCGACTTTGATTTGAGTGATTCATAAGGAATTGAAAATGTCTTTTTTTCCTATTTCTAACGCATGTTCAATCACCTAATTGGAGTCGGAATCAAAAAGTTATGGTTATTTTAAAGTTTCACACCGATCATTAAACTTACTTATCGATTGAAACGGTGAGAAAAAGTCAAATTGTCTTACAGTTTAATGCGGACTCTGTTATGAGTTAATGAAAAGGCGTTGAAAATATTGTTTCTTCATCTTTGCAATGCATGTCCAATCTCTCAAATCAGAGTCACGATGAAAACGTTATGGCTATTTGAATGTTTGCTACCCATTAGCCAATGTACTTATTAATCTAATCAGTAATCAAAATTAAAACAGCCGTAACCATTTCTTTCGAGCTATGATTTGAGTTATTTAAAACGTGTTTGAAATATTGTTTCTTCCTCTTTCAACGCATTTTCAATCACTCAAATCGGAGTCGGGAAAAAAATGTTACTGCTATTTGAATCTTTTTGACCGATCAATCAACTTACTTATCGAACAAATCGTTAAGAAAAGTTCAAATATCCGTAAATTTTCATCCCGACTTTGATTTGAGTGATTCAAAAGGAATTGAAAATGTCTTTTCTTCTTATTTCTAACGCATGTTCGATCACACAATTCGAGTCGAAATCAAAAAGTTGTGGTTATTTGAAAGTTTCACACCGATCATTAAACTTGCTTATCGATTGAAACGGTGAGAAAAAGTCAAATTGTCTTACAGTTTAATGCAGACTCTGTTATGAGTTAATGAAAAGGCATTGAAAATAATGTTTCTTCATCTTTGCAATGCATGTCCAATCTCTCAAATCAGAGTCAGGATGAAAACGTTATGGCTATTTGAATGTTTGCTACCCATTAGCCAATGTACTTATTAATCTAATCAGTAATCAAAATTAAAACAGCCGTAACCATTTCTTTCGAGCTATGATTTGAGTTATTTAAAACGCGTTTGAAATATTGTTTCTTCCTCTTTCAACGCATTTTCAATCACTCAAATTGGAGTCGGGAGTAAAATGTTACTGCTATTTCAATCTTTTTGACGGATCAATCAACTTACTTATCGAACAAATCGTTAAGAAAAGTTCAAATAGCCGTAAATTTTCATCCCGACTTTGATTTGAGTGATTCAAAAGGAATTGAAAATGTCTTTTCTTCTTATTTCTAACGCATGTTCGATCACACAATTCGAGTCGAAATCAAAAAGTTGTGGTTATTTGAAAGTTTCACACCGATCATTAAACTTACTTATCGATTGAAACGGTGGGAAAAAGTCAAATTGCCTTACAGTTTAATGCGGACTTTGTTATGAGTTAATGAAAAGGCGTTGAAAATATTGTTTCTTTATCTTTGCAATGCATGTCCAATCTCTCAAATCAGAGTCAGGATGAAAACGTTATGGCGATTTGAATGTTTGCTACCCATTAGCCAATGTACTTATTAATCTAATCAGTAATCAAAATTAAAACAGCCGTAACCATTTCTTTCGAGCTATGATTTGAGTTATTTAAAACGGGTTTGAAATATTGTTTCTTCCTCTTTCAACGCATTTTCAATCACTCAAATCGGAGTCGGGAAAAAAATGTTACTGCTATTTGAATCTTTTTGACCGATCAATCAACTTACTTATCGAACAAATCGTTAAGAAAAGTTCAAATAGCCGTAATTTTTCATCCCGACTTTGATTTGAGTGATTTAAAAGGAATTGAAAATGCCTTTTCTTCTTATTTCTAACGCATGTTCGATCACACAATTCGAGTCGAAATGAAAAAGTTGTGGTTATTTGAAAGTTTCACACCGATCATTAAAGTTACTTATCGATTGAATCGGTAAGAAAAGTCAAATAGTCTTAGAGTTTAATGCTGACTCTGTTATGAGTTAATGAAAAGGCGTTGAAAATATTGTTTCTTCATCTTCGCAATGCATGTCCAATCTCTCAAATCAGAGTCAGGATGAAAACGTTATGGCTATTTGAATGTTTGCTACCCATTAGCCAATGTACTATTAATCTAATCAATAATCAAAATTAAAACAGCCGTTACCATTTCTTTCGAGCTATGATTTTACTTATTTAAAACGCGTTTGAAATATTGTTTCTTCCTCTTTCAACGCATTTTCAATCACTCAAATCGGAGTCGGGAATAAAATGTTACTGCTATTTGAATCTTTTTGACCGACCAATCAACCTACTTATCGAACAAATCGTTAAGAAAAGTTCAAATAGCCGTAAATTTTCATCCCGACTTTGATTTGAGTGATTCAAAAGGAATTGAAAATGCCTTTTCTTCTTATTTCTAACGCATGTTCGATCACACAATTCGAGTCGAAATGAAAAAGTTGTGCTTATTTGAAAGTTTCACGTCGATCATTAAAGTTACTTATCGATTGAATCGGTAAGAACAAGTCAAATAGTCTTAGAGTTTAATGCTGACTCTGTTATGAGTTAATGAAAAGGCGTTGAAAATATTGTTTCTTCATCTTCGCAATGCATGTCCAATCTCTCAAATCAGAGTCAGGATGAAAACGTTATGGCTATTTGAATGTTTGCTACCCATTAGCCAACGTACTTTTTAATCTAATCAGTAATCAAAATTCAAATAGCCGTAACCATTTCTTTCGAGCTATGATTTGAGTTATTTAAAAGGCGTTTGAAATATCGTTTCTTCCTCTTTCAACCCATTTTCAATCACTCAAATCGGAGTCAAGAATAAATTGTTAATGCTATTTGAATGTTTTTTACCGAACAATCAAGTTACTTCTCAAACAAATCAAGAAGAAAAGTTCAAATAGCCGTAACTTTTCATGTCGACTTTGATTTGACTGATTCATAAGGAATTGAAAATGTCTTTTTTTCCTATTTCTAACGCATGTTCAATCACCCAATTGGAGTGGGAATCAAAAAGTTATGGTTATTTTAAAGTTTCACACCGATCATTAAACTTACTTATCGATTGAAACGGTGAGAAATAGTCAAATTGTCATACAGTTTAATGCGGACTCTGTTATGAGTTAATGAAAAGGCGTTGAAAATATTGTTTCTTCATCTTTGCAATGCATGTCCAATCTCTCAAATCATAGTCATGATGAAAACGTTATGGCGATTTGAATGTTTGCTACCCATTAGCCAATGTACTTATTAATCTAATCAGTAATCAAAATTAAAACAGCCGTAACCATTTCTTTCGAGCTATGATTTGAGTTATTTAAAACGGGTTTGAAATATTGTTTCTTCCTCTTTCAACGCATTTTCAATCACTCAAATCGGAGTCGGGAAAAAAATGTTACTGCTATTTCAATCTTTTTGACCGATCAATCAACTTACTTATCGAACAAATCGTTAAGAAAAGTTCAAATAGCCGTAAATTTTCATCCCGACTTTGATTTGAGTGATTCAAAAGGAATTTAAAATGTCTTTTCTTCTTATTTCTAACGCATGTTCGATCACACAATTCGAGTCGAAATGAAAAAGTTGTGGTTATTTGAAAGTTTCACACCGATCATTAAAGTTACTTATCGATTGAATCGGTAAGAACAAGTCAAATAGTCTTAGAGTTTAATTCTGACTCTGTTATGAGTTAATGAAAAGGCGTTGAAAATATTGTTTCTTCATCTTCGCAATGCATGTCCAATCTCTCAAATCAGAGTCAGGATGAAAACGTTATGGCTATTTGAATGTTTGCTACCCATTAGCCAATGTACTATTAATCTAATCAGTAATCAAAATTAAAACAGCCGTTACCATTTCTTTCGAGCTATGATTTGACTTATTTAAAACGCGTTTGAAATATTGTTTCTTCCTCTTTCAACGCATTTTCAATCACTCAAATCGGAGTCGGGAATAAAATGTTACCGCTATTTGAATCTTTTTGACCGATCAATCAACCTACTTATCGAACAAATCGTTAAGAAAAGTTCAAATAGCCGTAAATTTTCATCCCGACTTTGATTTGAGTGATTCAAAAGGAATTGAAAATGCCTTTTCTTCTTATTTCTAACGCATGTTCGAGCACACAATTCGAGTCGAAATGAAAAAGTTGTGGTTATTTGAAAGTTTCACGTCGATCATTAATGTTACTTATCGATTGAATCGGTAAGAACAAGTCAAATAGTCTTAGAGTTTAATGCTGACTCTGTTATGAGTTAATGAAAAGGCGTTGAAAATATTGTTTCTTCATCTTCGCAATGCATGTCCAATCTCTCAAATCAGAGTCAGGATGAAAACGTTATGGCTATTTGAATGTTTGCTACCCATTAGCCAACGTACTTATTAATCTAATCAGTAATCAAAATACAAATAGCCGTAACCATTTCTTTCGAGCTATGATTTGAGTTATTTAAAAGGCGTTTGAAATATCGTTTCTTCCTCTTTCAACCCATTTTCAATCACTCAAATCGGAGTCAAGAATAAATTGTTACTTCTCAAACAAATCAAGAAGAAAAGTTCAAATAGCCGTAACTTTTCATGTCGACTTTGATTTGAGTGATTCATAAGGAATTGAAAATGTCTTTTTTTCCTATTTCTAACGCATGTTCAATCACCCAATTGGAGTCGGAATCAAAAAGTTATGGTTATTTTAAAGTTTCACACCGATCATTAAACTTACTTATCGATTGAAATGGTGAGAAAAAGTCAAATTGTCTTACAGTTTAATGCGGACTCTGTTATGAGTTAATGAAAAGGCGTTGAAAATATTGTTTCTTCATCTTTGCAATGCATGTCCAATCTCTCAAATCAGAGTCAGGATGAAAACGTTATGGCTATTTGAATGTTTGCTTCCCATTAGCCAATGTACTTATTAATCTAATCAGTAATCAAAATTAAAACAGCCGTAACCATTTCTTTCGAGCTATGATTTGAGTTATTTAAAACGCGTTTGAAATATTGTTTCTTCCCATTTCAACGCATTTTCAATCACTCAAATTGGAGTCGGGAGTAAAATGTTACTGCTATTTCAATCTTTTTGACCGATCAATCAACTTACTTATCGAACAAATCGTTAAGAAAAGTTCAAATAGCCGTAAATTTTCATCCCGACTTTGATTTGAGTGATTCAAAATGAATTGAAAATGTCTTTTCTTCTTATTTCTAACGCATGTTCGATCACACAATTCGAGTCGAAATCAAAAAGTTGTGGTTATTTGAAAGTTTCACACCGATCATTAAAATTACTTATCGATTGAAACGGTGAGAAAAAGTCAAATTGTCTTACAGTTTAATGCGGACTCTGTTATGAGTTAATGAAAAGGCGTTGAAAATATTGTTTCTTCATCTTTGCAATGCATGTCCAATCTCTCAAATCAGAGTCAGGATGAAAACGTTATGGCGATTTGAATGTTTGCTACCCATTAGCCAATGTACTTATTAATCTAATCAGTAATCAAAATTAAAACAGCCGTAACTATTTCTTTCGAGCTATGATTTGAGTTATTTAAAACGGGTTTGAAATATTGTTTCTTCCTCTTTCAACGCATTTTCAATCACTCAAATCGGAGTCGGGAAAAAAATGTTACTGCTATTTGAATCTTTTTAACCGATCAATCAACTTACTTATCGAACAAATCGTTAAGAAAAGTTCAAATAGCCGTAAATTTTCATCCCGACTTTGATTTGAGTGATTTAAAAGGAATTGAAAATGTCTTTTCTTCTTATTTCTAACGCATGTTCGATCACACAATTTGAGTCGAAATGAAAAAGTTGTGGTTATTTGAAAGTTTCACACCGATCATTAAAGTTACTTATCGATTGAATCGGTAAGAACAAGTCAAATAGTCTTAGAGTTTAACGCTGACTCTGTTATGAGTTAATGAAAAGGTGTTGAAAATATTGTTTCTTCATCTTCGCAATGCATGTCCAATCTCTCAAATCAGAGTCAGGATGAAAACGTTATGGATATTTTAATGTTTGCTACCCATTAGCCAATGTACTATTAATCTAATCAGTAATCAAAATTAAAACAGTCGTTACCATTTCTTTCGAGCTATGATTTGACTTATTTAAAACGCGTTTGAAATATTGTTTCTTCCTCTTTCAACGCATTTTCAATCACTCAAATCGGAGTCGGGAATAAAATGTTACTGCTATTTGAATCTTTTTAACCGATCAATCAACTTACTTATCGAACAAATCGTTAAGAAAAGTTCAAATAGCCGTAAATTTTCATCCCGACTTTGATTTGAGTGATTTAAAAGGAATTGAAAATGTCTTTTCTTCTTATTTCTAACGCATGTTCGATCACACAATTCGAGTCGAAATGAAAAAGTTGTGCTTATTTGAAAGTTTCACGTCGATCATTAAAGTTACTTATCGATTGAATCGGTAAGAACAAGTCAAATAGTCTTAGAGTTTAATGCTGACTCTGTTATGAGTTAATGAAAAGGCGTTGAAAATATTGTTTCTTCATCTTCGCAATGCATGTCCAATCTCTCAAATCAGAGTCAGGATGAAAACGTTATGGCTATTTGAATGTTTGCTACCCATTAGCCAACGTACTTATTAATCTAATCAGTAATCAAAATTCAAATAGCCGTAACCATTTCTTTCGAGCTATGATTTGAGTTATTTAAAAGGCGTTTGAAATATCGTTTCTTCCTCTTTCAACCCATTTTGAATCACTCAAATCGGAGTCAAGAATAAATTGTTACTTCTCAAACAAATCAAGAAGAAAAGTTCAAATAGCCGTAACTTTTCATGTCGACTTTGATTTGAGTGATTCATAAGGAATTGAAAATGTCTTTTTTTCCTATTTCTAACGCATGTTCAATCACCCAATTGGAGTCGGAATCAAAAAGTTATGGTTATTTTAAAGTTTCACACCGATCATTAAACTTACTTATCGATTGAAACGGTGAGAAAAAGTCAAATTGTCTTACAGTTTAATGCGGACTCTGTTATGAGTTAATGAAAAGGCGTTGAAAATATTGTTTCTTCATCTTTGCAATGCATGTCCAATCTCTCAAATCAGAGTCAGGATGAAAACGTTATGGCTATTTGAATGTTTGCTTCCCATTAGCCAATGTACTTATTAATCTAATCAGTAATCAAAATTAAAACAGCCGTAACCATTTCTTTCGAGCTATGATTTGAGTTATTTAAAACGCGTTTGAAATATTGTTTCTTCCCATTTCAACGCATTTTCAATCACTCAAATTGGAGTCGGGAGTAAAATGTTACTGCTATTTCAATCTTTTTGGCCGATCAATCAACTTACTTATCGAACAAATCGTTAAGAAAAGTTCAAATAGCCGTAAATTTTCATCCCGACTTTGATTTGAGTGATTCAAAATGAATTGAAAATGTCTTTTCTTCTTATTTCTAACGCATGTTCGATCACACAATTCGAGTCGAAATCAAAAAGTTGTGGTTATTTGAAAGTTTCACACCGATCATTAAAATTACTTATCGCTTGAAACGGTGAGAAAAAGTCAAATTGTCTTACAGTTTAATGCGGACTCTGTTATGAGTTAATGAAAAGGCGTTGAAAATATTGTTTCTTCATCTTTGCAATGCATGTCCAATCTCTCAAATCAGAGTCAGGATGAAAACGTTATGGCGATTTGAATGTTTGCTACCCATTAGCCAATGTACTTATTAATCTAATCAGTAATCAAAATTAAAACAGCCGTAACCATTTCTTTCGAGCTATGATTTGAGTTATTTAAAACGGGTTTGAAATATTGTTTCTTCCTCTTTCAACGCATTTTCAATCACTCAAATCGGAGTCGGGAAAAAAATGTTACTGCTATTTGAATCTTTTTAACCGATCAATCAACTTACTTATCGAACAAATCGTTAAGAAAAGTTCAAATAGCCGTAAATTTTCATCCCGACTTTGATTTGAGTGATTTAAAAGGAATTGAAAATGTCTTTTCTTCTTATTTCTAACGCATGTTCGATCACACAATTTGAGTCGAAATGAAAAAGTTGTGGTTATTTGAAAGTTTCACACCGATCATTAAAGTTACTTATCGATTGAATCGGTAAGAACAAGTCAAATAGTCTTAGAGTTTAACGCTGACTCTGTTATGAGTTAATGAAAAGGCGTTGAAAATATTGTTTCTTCATCTTCGCAATGCATGTCCAATCTCTCAAATCAGAGTCAGGATGAAAACGTTATGGATATTTTAATGTTTGCTACCCATTAGCCAATGTACTATTAATCTAATCAATAATCAAAATTAAAACAGTCGTTACCATTTCTTTCGAGCTATGATTTGACTTATTTAAAACGCGTTTGAAATATTGTTTCTTCCTCTTTCAACGCATTTTCAATCACTCAAATCGGAGTCGGGAATAAAATGTTTCTGCTATTTGAATCTTTTTAACCGATCAATCAACTTACTTATCGAACAAATCGTTAAGAAAAGTTCAAATAGCCGTAAATTTTCATCCCGACTTTGATTTGAGTGATTTAAAAGGAATTGAAAATGTCTTTTCTTCTTATTTCTAACGCATGTTCGATCACACAATTCGAGTCGAAATGAAAAAGTTGTGCTTATTTGAAAGTTTCACGTCGATCATTAAAGTTACTTATCGATTGAATCGGTAAGAACAAGTCAAATAGTCTTAGAGTTTAATGCGGACTCTGTTATGAGTTAATGAAAAGGCGTTGAAAATATTGTTTCTTCATCTTTGCAATGCATGTCCAATCTCTCAAATCAGAGTCAGGATGAAAACGTTATGGCGATTTGAATGTTTGCTACCCATTAGCCAATGTACTTATTAATCTAATCAGTAATCAAAATTAAAACAGCCGTAACCATTTCTTTCGAGCTATGATTTGAGTTATTTAAAACGGGTTTGAAATATTGTTTCTTCCTCTTTCAACGCATTTTCAATCACTCAAATCGGAGTCGGGAATAAAATGTTTCTGCTATTTGAATCTTTTTAACCGATCAATCAACTTACTTATCGAACAAATCGTTAAGAAAAGTTCAAATAGCCGTAACTTTTCATGTCGACTTTGATTTGAGTGATTCATAAGGAATTGAAAATGTCTTTTTTTCCTATTTCTAACGCATGTTCAATCACCCAATTGGAGTGGGAATCAAAAAGTTATGGTTATTTTAAAGTTTCACACCGATCATTAAACTTACTTATCGATTGAAACGGTGAGAAAAAGTCAAATTGTCTTACAGTTTAATGCGGACTCTGTTATGAGTTAATAAAAAGGAGTTGAAAATATTGTTTCTTCATCTTTGCAATGCATGTCCAATCTCTCAAATCAGAGTCAGGATGAAAACGTTATGGCTATTTGAATGTTTGCTACCCATTAGCCAATGTACTTATTAATCTAATCAGTAATCAAAATTAAAACAACCGTAACCATTTCTTTCGAGCTATGATTTGAGTTATTTAAAACGCGTTTGAAATATTGTTTCTTCCCATTTCAACGCATTTTCAATCACTCAAATTGGAGTCGGGAGTAAAATGTTACTGCTATTTCAATCTTTTTGACCGATCAATCAACTTACTTATCGAACAAATCGTTAAGAAAAGTTCAAATAGCCGTAAATTTTCATCCCGACTTTGATTTGAGTGATTCAAAATGAATTGAAAATGTCTTTTCTTCTTATTTCTAACGCATGTTCGATCACACAATTCGAGTCGAAATCAAAAAGTTGGGGTTATTTGAAAGTTTCACACCGATCATTAAACTTACTTATCGATTGAAACGGTGAGAAAAAGTCAAATTGTCTTACAGTTTAATGCGGACTCTGTTATGAGTTAATGAAAAGGCGTTGAAAATATTGTTTCTTCATCTTTGCAATGCATGTCTAATCTCTCAAATCAGAGTCAGGATGAAAACGTTATGGCGATTTGAATGTTTGCTACCCATTAGCCAATGTACTTATTAATCTAATCAGTAATCAAAATTAAAATAGTCGTTACCATTTCTTTCGAGCTATGATTTGACTTCTTTAAAACGCGTTTGAAATATTGTTTCTTCCTCTTTCAACGCATTTTCAATCACTCAAATCGGAGTCGGGAATAAAATGTTACTGCTATTTGAATCTTTTTGACCGATCAATCAACCTACTTATCGAACAAATCGTTAAGAAAAGTTCAAATAGCCGTAAATTTTCATCCCGACTTTGATTTGAGTGATTCAAAAGGAATTCAAAATGCCTTTTCTTCTTATTTCTAACGCATGTTCGATCACACAATTCGAGTCGAAATGAAAAAGTTGTGCTTATTTGAAAGTTTCACGCCGATCATTAAAGTTACTTATCGATTGAATCGGTAAGAACAAGTCAAATAGTCTTAGAGTTTAATGCTGACTCTGTTATGAGTTAATGAAAAGGCGTTGAAAATATTGTTTCATCATCTTCGCAATGCATGTCCAATCTCTCAAATCAGAGTCAGGATGAAAACGTTACGGCTATTTGAATGTTTGCTACCCATTAGACAACGTACTTATTAATCTAATCAGTAATCAAAATTCAAATAGCCGTAACCATTTCTTTCGAGCTATGATTTGAGTTATTTAAAAGGCGTTTGAAATATCGTTTCTTCCCCTTTCAACCCATTTTCAATCACTCAAATCGGAGTCAAGAATAAATTGTTAATGCTATTTGAATGTTTTTTACCAAACAATCAAGTTACTTCTCAAACAAATCAAGAAGAAAAGTTCAAATAGCCGTAACTTTTCATGTCGACTTTGATTTGAGTGATTCATAAGGAATTGAAAATGACTTTTTTTCCTATTTCTAACGCATGTTCAATCACCCAATTGGAGTGGGAATCAAAAAGTTATGGTTATTTTAAAGTTTCACACCGATCATTAAACTTACTTATCGATTGAAACGGTGAGAAAAAGTCAAATTGTCATACAGTTTAATGCGGACTCTGTTATGAGTTAATGAAAAGGCGTTGAAAATATTGTTTCTTCATCTTTGCAATGCATGTCCAATCTCTCAAATCAGAGTCAGGATGAAAACGTTATGGCTATTTGAATGTTTGCTACCCATTAGCCAACGTACTTTTTAATCTAATCAGTAATCAAAATTCAAATAGCCGTAACCATTTCTTTCGAGCTATGATTTGAGTTATTTAAAAGGCGTTTAAAATATCGTTTCTTCCTCTTTCAACCCATTTTCAATCACTCAAATCGGAGTCAAGAATAAATTGTTAATGCTATTTGAATGTTTTTTACCGAACAATCAAGTTACTTCTCAAACAAATCAAGAAGAAAAGTTCAAATAGCCGTAACTTTTCATGTCGACTTTGATTTGAGTGATTCATAAGGAATTGAAAATGTCTTTTTTTCCTATTTCTAACGCATGTTCAATCACCCAATTGGAGTGGGAATCAAAAAGTTATGGTTATTTTAAAGTTTCACACCGATCATTAAACTTACTTATCGATTGAAACGGTGAGAAAAAGTCAAATTGTCATACAGTTTAATGCGGACTCTGTTATGAGTTAATGAAAAGGCGTTGAAAATATTGTTTCTTCATCTTTGCAATGCATGTCAAATCTCTCAAATCATAGTCATGATGAAAACGTTATGGCGATTTGAATGTTTGCTACCCATTAGCCAATGTACTTATTAATCTAATCAGTAATCAAAATTAAAACAGCCGTAACCATTTCTTTCGAGCTATGATTTGAGTTATTTAAAACGGGTTTGAAATATTGTTTCTTCCTCTTTCAACGCATTTTCAATCACTCAAATCGGAGTCGGGAAAAAAATGTTACTGCTATTTCAATCTTTTTGACCGATCAATCAACTTACTTATCGAACAAATCGTTAAGAAAAGTTCAAATAGCCGTAAATTTTCATCCCGACTTTGATTTGAGTGATTCAAAAGGAATTTAAAATGTCTTTTCTTCTTATTTCTAACGCATGTTCGATCACACAATTCGAGTCGAAATGAAAAAGTTGTGGTTATTCGAAAGTTTCACACCGATCATTAAAGTTACTTATCGATTGAATCGGTAAGAACAAGTCAAATAGTCTTAGAGTTTAATTCTGACTCTGTTATGAGTTAATGAAAAGGCGTTGAAAATATTGTTTCTTCATCTTCGCAATGCATGTCCAATCTCTCAAATCAGAGTCAGGATGAAAACGTTATGGCTATTTGAATGTTTGCTACCCATTAGCCAATGTACTATTAATCTAATCAGTAATCAAAATTAAAACAGCCGTTACCATTTCTTTCGAGCTATGATTTGACTTATTTAAAACGCGTTTGAAATATTGTTTCTTCCTCTTTCAACGCATTTTCAATCACTCAAATCGGAGTCGGGAATAAAATGTTACCGCTATTTGAATCTTTTTGACCGATCAATCAACCTACTTATCGAACAAATCGTTAAGAAAAGTTCAAATAGCCGTAAATTTTCATCCCGACTTTGATTTGAGTGATTCAAAAGGAATTGAAAATGCCTTTTCTTCTTATTTCTAACGCATGTTCGAGCACACAATTCGAGTCGAAATGAAAAAGTTGTGGTTATTTGAAAGTTTCACGTCGATCATTAAAGTTACTTATCGATTGAATCGGTAAGAACAAGTCAAATAGTCTTAGAGTTTAATGCTGACTCTGTTATGAGTTAATGAAAAGGCGTTGAAAATATTGTTTCTTCATCTTCGCAATGCATGTCCAATCTCTCAAATCAGAGTCAGGATGAAAACGTTATGGCTATTTGAATGTTTGCTACCCATTAGCCAACGTACTTATTAATCTAATCAGTAATCAAAATACAAATAGCCGTAACCATTTCTTTCGAGCTATGATTTGAGTTATTTAAAAGGCGTTTGAAATATCGTTTCTTCCTCTTTCAACCCATTTTGAATCACTCAAATCGGAGTCAAGAATAAATTGTTACTTCTCAAACAAATCAAGAAGAAAAGTTCAAATAGCCGTAACTTTTCATGTCGACTTTGATTTGAGTGATTCATAAGGAATTGAAAATGTCTTTTTTTCCTATTTCTAACGCATGTTCAATCACCCAATTGGAGTCGGAATCAAAAAGTTATGGTTATTTTAAAGTTTCACACCGATCATTAAACTTACTTATCGATTGAAACGGTGAGAAAAAGTCAAATTGTCTTACAGTTTAATGCGGACTCTGTTATGAGTTAATGAAAAGGCGTTGAAAATATTGTTTCTTCATCTTTGCAATGCATGTCCAATCTCTCAAATCAGAGTCAGGATGAAAACGTTATGGCTATTTGAATGTTTGCTTCCCATTAGCCAATGTACTTATTAATCTAATCAGTAATCAAAATTAAAACAGCCGTAACCATTTCTTTCGAGCTATGATTTGAGTTATTTAAAACGCGTTTGAAATATTGTTTCTTCCCATTTCAACGCATTTTCAATCACTCAAATTGGAGTCGGGAGTAAAATGTTACTGCTATTTCAATCTTTTTGACCGATCAATCAACTTACTTATCGAACAAATCGTTAAGAAAAGTTCAAATAGCCGTAAATTTTCATCCCGACTTTGATTTGAGTGATTCAAAATGAATTGAAAATGTCTTTTCTTCTTATTTCTAACGCATGTTCGATCACACAATTCGAGTCGAAATCAAAAAGTTGTGGTTATTTGAAAGTTTCACACCGATCATTAAAATTACTAATCGATTGAAACGGTGAGAAAAAGTCAAATTGTCTTACAGTTTAATGCGGACTCTGTTATGAGTTAATGAAAAGGCGTTGAAAATATTGTTTCTTCATCTTTGCAATGCATGTCCAATCTCTCAAATCAGAGTCAGGATGAAAACGTTATGGCGATTTGAATGTTTGCTACCCATTAGCCAATGTACTTATTAATCTAATCAGTAATCAAAATTAAAACAGCCGTAACCATTTCTTTCGAGCTATGATTTGAGTTATTTAAAACGGGTTTGAAATATTGTTTCTTCCTCTTTCAACGCATTTTCAATCACTCAAATCGGAGTCGGGAATAAAATGTTACTGCTATTTGAATCTTTTTAACCGATCAATCAACTTACTTATCGAACAAATCGTTAAGAAAAGTTCAAATAGCCGTAAATTTTCATCCCGACTTTGATTTGAGTGATTTAAAAGGAATTGAAAATGTCTTTTCTTCTTATTTCTAACGCATGTTCGATCACACAATTTGAGTCGAAATGAAAAAGTTGTGGTTATTTGAAAGTTTCACACCGATCATTAAAGTTACTTATCGATTGAATCGGTAAGAACAAGTCAAATAGTCTTAGAGTTTAACGCTGACTCTGTTATGAGTTAATGAAAAGGCGTTGAAAATATTGTTTCTTCATCTTCGCAATGCATGTCCAATCTCTCAAATTAGAGTCAGGATGAAAACGTTATGGATATTTTAATGTTTGCTACCCATTAGCCAATGTACTATTAATCTAATCAGTAATCAAAATTAAAACAGTCGTTACCATTTCTTTCGAGCTATGATTTGACTTATTTAAAACGCGTTTGAAATATTGTTTCTTCCTCTTTCAACGCATTTTCAATCACTCAAATCGGAGTCGGGAATAAAATGTTACTGCTATTTGAATCTTTTTGACCGATCAATCAACTTACTTATCGAACAAATCGTTAAGAAAAGTTCAAATAGCCGTAAATTTTCATCCCGACTTTGATTTGAGTGATTTAAAAGGAATTGAAAATGTCTTTTCTTCTTATTTCTAACGCATGTTCGATCACACAATTCGAGTCGAAATGAAAAAGTTGTGCTTATTTGAAAGTTTCACGTCGATCATTAAAGTTACTTATCGATTGAATCGGTAAGAACAAGTCAAATAGTCTTAGAGTTTAATGCTGACTCTGTTATGAGTTAATGAAAAGGCGTTGAAAATATTGTTTCTTCATCTTCGCAATGCATGTCCAATCTCTCAAATCAGAGTCAGGATGAAAACGTTATGGCTATTTGAATGTTTGCTACCCATTAGCCAACGTACTTATTAATCTAATCAGTAATCAAAATTCAAATAGCCGTAACCATTTCTTTCGAGCTATGATTTGAGTTATTTAAAAGGCGTTTGAAATATCGTTTCTTCCTCTTTCAACCCATTTTGAATCACTCAAATCGGAGTCAAGAATAAATTGTTACTTCTCAAACAAATCAAGAAGAAAAGTTCAAATAGCCGTAACTTTTCATGTCGACTTTGATTTGAGTGATTCATAAGGAATTGAAAATGTCTTTTTTTCCTATTTCTAACGCAAGTTCAATCACCCAATTGGAGTCGGAATCAAAAAGTTATGGTTATTTTAAAGTTTCACACCGATCATTAAACTTACTTATCGATTGAAACGGTGAGAAAAAGTCAAATTGTCTTACAGTTTAATGCGGACTCTGTTATGAGTTAATGAAAAGGCGTTGAAAATATTGTTTCTTCATCTTTGCAATGCATGTCCAATCTCTCAAATCAGAGTCAGGATGAAAACGTTATGGCTATTTGAATGTTTGCTACCCATTAGCCAATGTACTTATTAATCTAATCAGTAATCAAAATTAAAACAACCGTAACCATTTCTTTCGAGCTATGATTTGAGTTATTTAAAACGCGTTTGAAATATTGTTTCTTCCCATTTCAACGCATTTTCAATCACTCAAATTGGAGTCGGGAGTAAAATGTTACTGCTATTTCAATCTTTTTGACCGATCAATCAACTTACTTATCGAACAAATCGTTAAGAAAAGTTCAAATAGCCGTAAATTTTCATCCCGACTTTGATTTGAGTGATTCAAAATGAATTGAAAATGTCTTTTCTTCTTATTTCTAACGCATGTTCGATCACACAATTCGAGTCGAAATCAAAAAGTTGGGGTTATTTGAAAGTTTCACACCGATCATTAAACTTACTTATCGATTGAAACGGTGAGAAAAAGTCAAATTGTCTTACAGTTTAATGCGGACTCTGTTATGAGTTAATGAAAAGGCGTTGAAAATATTGTTTCTTCATCTTTGCAATGCATGTCTAATCTCTCAAATCAGAGTCAGGATGAAAACGTTATGGCGATTTGAATGTTTGCTACCCATTAGCCAATGTACTTATTAATCTAATCAGTAATCAAAATTAAAACAGTCGTTACCATTTCTTTCGAGCTATGATTTGACTTATTTAAAACGCGTTTGAAATATTGTTTCTTCCTCTTTCAACGCATTTTCAATCACTCAAATCGGAGTCGGGAATAAAATGTTACTGCTATTTGAATCTTTTTGACCGATCAATCAACCTACTTATCGAACAAATCGTTAAGAAAAGTTCAAATAGCCGTAAATTTTCATCCCGACTTTGATTTGAGTGATTCAAAAGGAATTGAAAATGCCTTTTCTTCTTATTTCTAACGCATGTTCGATCACACAATTCGAGTCGAAATGAAAAAGTTGTGCTTATTTGAAAGTTTCACGCCGATCATTAAAGTTACTTATCGATTGAATCGGTAAGAACAAGTCAAATAGTCTTAGAGTTTAATGCTGACTCTGTTATGAGTTAATGAAAAGGCGTTGAAAATATTGTTTCATCATCTTCGCAATGCACGTCCAATCTCTCAAATCAGAGTCAGGATGAAAACGTTACGGCTATTTGAATGTTTGCTACCCATTAGCCAACGTACTTATTAATCTAATCAGTAATCAAAATACAAATAGCCGTAACCATTTCTTTCGAGCTATGATTTGAGTTATTTAAAAGGCGTTTGAAATATCGTTTCTTCCCCTTTCAACCCATTTTCAATCACTCAAATCGGAGTCAAGAATAAATTGTTAATGCTATTTGAATGTTTTTTACCAAACAATCAAGTTACTTCTCAAACAAATCAAGAAGAAAAGTTCAAATAGCCGTAACTTTTCATGTTGACTTTGATTTGAGTGATTCATAAGGAATTGAAAATGACTTTTTTTCCTATTTCTAACGCACGTTCAATCACCCAATTGGAGTGGGAATCAAAAAGTTATGGTTATTTTAAAGTTTCACACCGATCATTAAACTTACTTATCGATTGAAACGGTGAGAAAAAGTCAAATTGTCATACAGTTTAATGCGGACTCTGTTATGAGTTAATGAAAAGGCGTTGAAAATATTGTTTCTTCATCTTTGCAATGCATGTCCAATCTCTCAAATCAGAGTCAGGATGAAAACGTTATGGCGATTTGAATGTTTGCTACCCATTAGCCAATGTACTTATTAATCTAATCAGTAATCAAAATTAAAACAGCCGTAACCATTTCTTTCGAGCTATGATTTGAGTTATTTAAAACGGGTTTGAAATATTGTTTCTTCCTCTTTCAACGCATTTTCAATCACTCAAATCGGAGTCGGGAAAAATATGTTACTGCTATTTGAATCTTTTTGACCGATCAATCGACTTACTTATCGAACAAATCGTTAAGAAAAGTTCAAATAGCCGTAAATTTTCATCCCGACTTTGATTTGAGTGATTCAAAAGGAATTGAAAATGTCTTTTCTTCTTATTTCTAACGCATGTTCGATCACACAATTCGAGTCGAAATGAAAAAGTTGTGGTTATTTGAAAGTTTCACACCGATCATTAAAGTTACTTATCGATTGAATCGGTAAGAACAAGTCAAATAGTCTTACAGTTTAATGCTGACTCTGTTATGAGTTAATGAAAAGGCGTTGAAAATATTGTTTCTTCATCTTCGCAATGCATGTCCAATCTCTAAAATCAGAGTCAGGATGAAAACGTTATGGCTATTTGAATGTTTGCTACCCATTAGCCAACGTACTTATTAATCTAATCAGTAATCAAAATTCAAATAGCCGTAACCATTTCTTTCGAGCTATGATTTGAGTTATTTAAAAGGCGTTTGAAATATCGTTTCTTCCTCTTTCAACCCATTTTGAATCACTCAAATCGGAGTCAAGAATAAATTGTTACTTCTCAAACAAATCAAGAAGAAAAGTTCAAATAGCCGTAACTTTTCATGTCGACTTTGATTTGAGTGATTCATAAGGAATTGAAAATGTCTTTTTTTCCTATTTCTAACGCAAGTTCAATCACCCAATTGGAGTGGGAATCAAAAAGTTATGGTTATTTTAAAGTTTCACACCGATCATTAAACTTACTTATCGATTGAAACGGTGAGAAAAAGTCAAATTGTCTTACAGTTTAATGCGGACTCTGTTATGAGTTAATGAAAAGGCGTTGAAAATATTGTTTCTTCATCTTTGCAATGCATGTCCAATCTCTCAAATCAGAGTCAGGATGAAAACGTTATGGCTATTTGAATGTTTGCTACCCATTAGCCAATGTACTTATTAATCTAATCAGTAATCAAAATTAAAACAACCGTAACCATTTCTTTCGAGCTATGATTTGAGTTATTTAAAACGCGTTTGAAATATTGTTTCTTCCCATTTCAACGCATTTTCAATCACTCAAATTGGAGTCGGGAGTAAAATGTTACTGCTATTTCAATCTTTTTGACCGATCAATCAACTTACTTATCGAACAAATCGTTAAGAAAAGTTCAAATAGCCGTAAATTTTCATCCCGACTTTGATTTGAGTGATTCAAAATGAATTGAAAATGTCTTTTCTTCTTATTTCTAACGCATGTTCGATCACACAATTCGAGTCGAAATCAAAAAGTTGGGGTTATTTGAAAGTTTCACACCGATCATTAAACTTACTTATCGATTGAAACGGTGAGAAAAAGTCAAATTGTCTTACAGTTTAATGCGGACTCTGTTATGAGTTAATGAAAAGGCGTTGAAAATATTGTTTCTTCATCTTTGCAATGCATGTCTAATCTCTCAAATCAGAGTCAGGATGAAAACGTTATGGCGATTTGAATGTTTGCTACCCATTAGCCAATGTACTTATTAATCTAATCAGTAATCAAAATTAAAACAGTCGTTACCATTTCTTTCGAGCTATGATTTGACTTATTTAAAACGCGTTTGAAATATTGTTTCTTCCTCTTTCAACGCATTTTCAATCACTCAAATCGGAGTCGGGAATAAAATGTTACTGCTATTTGAATCTTTTTGACCGATCAATCAACCTACTTATCGAACAAATCGTTAAGAAAAGTTCAAATAGCCGTAAATTTTCATCCCGACTTTGATTTGAGTGATTCAAAAGGAATTGAAAATGCCTTTTCTTCTTATTTCTAACGCATGTTCGATCACACAATTCGAGTCGAAATGAAAAAGTTGTGCTTATTTGAAAGTTTCACGCCGATCATTAAAGTTACTTATCGATTGAATCGGTAAGAACAAGTCAAATAGTCTTAGAGTTTAATGCTGACTCTGTTATGAGTTAATGAAAAGGCGTTGAAAATATTGTTTCATCATCTTCGCAATGCACGTCCAATCTCTCAAATCAGAGTCAGGATGAAAACGTTACGGCTATTTGAATGTTTGCTACCCATTAGCCAACGTACTTATTAATCTAATCAGTAATCAAAATACAAATAGCCGTAACCATTTCTTTCGAGCTATGATTTGAGTTATTTAAAAGGCGTTTGAAATATCGTTTCTTCCCCTTTCAACCCATTTTCAATCACTCAAATCGGAGTCAAGAATAAATTGTTAATGCTATTTGAATGTTTTTTACCAAACAATCAAGTTACTTCTCAAACAAATCAAGAAGAAAAGTTCAAATAGCCGTAACTTTTCATGTTGACTTTGATTTGAGTGATTCATAAGGAATTGAAAATGACTTTTTTTCCTATTTCTAACGCACGTTCAATCACCCAATTGGAGTGGGAATCAAAAAGTTATGGTTATTTTAAAGTTTCACACCGATCATTAAACTTACTTATCGATTGAAACGGTGAGAAAAAGTCAAATTGTCATACAGTTTAATGCGGACTCTGTTATGAGTTAATGAAAAGGCGTTGAAAATATTGTTTCTTCATCTTTGCAATGCATGTCCAATCTCTCAAATCAGAGTCAGGATGAAAACGTTATGGCGATTTGAATGTTTGCTACCCATTAGCCAATGTACTTATTAATCTAATCAGTAATCAAAATTAAAACAACCGTAACCATTTCTTTCGAGCTATGATTTGAGTTATTTAAAACGGGTTTGAAATATTGTTTCTTCCTCTTTCAACGCATTTTCAATCACTCAAATCGGAGTCGGGAAAAATATGTTACTGCTATTTGAATCTTTTTGACCGATCAATCGACTTACTTATCGAACAAATCGTTAAGAAAAGTTCAAATAGCCGTAAATTTTCATCCCGACTTTGATTTGAGTGATTCAAAAGGAATTGAAAATGTCTTTTCTTCTTATTTCTAACGCATGTTCGATCACACAATTCGAGTCGAAATGAAAAAGTTGTGGTTATTTGAAAGTTTCACACCGATCATTAAAGTTACTTATCGATTGAATCGGTAAGAACAAGTCAAATAGTCTTACAGTTTAATGCTGACTCTGTTATGAGTTAATGAAAAGGCGTTGAAAATATTGTTTCTTCATCTTCGCAATGCATGTCCAATCTCTAAAATCAGAGTCAGGATGAAAACGTTATGGCTATTTGAATGTTTGCTACCCATTAGCCAACGTACTTATTAATCTAATCAGTAATCAAAATTCAAATAGCCGTAACCATTTCTTTCGAGCTATGATTTGAGTTATTTAAAAGGCGTTTGAAATATCGTTTCTTCCTCTTTCAACCCATTTTGAATCACTCAAATCGGAGTCAAGAATAAATTGTTACTTCTCAAACAAATCAAGAAGAAAAGTTCAAATAGCCGTAACTTTTCATGTCGACTTTGATTTGAGTGATTCATAAGGAATTGAAAATGTCTTTTTTTCCTATTTCTAACGCAAGTTCAATCACCCAATTGGAGTGGGAATCAAAAAGTTATGGTTATTTTAAAGTTTCACACCGATCATTAAACTTACTTATCGATTGAAACGGTGAGAAAAAGTCAAATTGTCTTACAGTTTAATGCGGACTCTGTTATGAGTTAATGAAAAGGCGTTGAAAATATTGTTTCTTCATCTTTGCAATGCATGTCCAATCTCTCAAATCAGAGTCAGGATGAAAACGTTATGGCTATTTGAATGTTTGCTACCCATTAGCCAATGTACTTATTAATCTAATCAGTAATCAAAATTAAAACAACCGTAACCATTTCTTTCGAGCTATGATTTGAGTTATTTAAAACGCGTTTGAAATATTGTTTCTTCCCATTTCAACGCATTTTCAATCACTCAAATTGGAGTCGGGAGTAAAATGTTACTGCTATTTCAATCTTTTTGACCGATCAATCAACTTACTTATCGAACAAATCGTTAAGAAAAGTTCAAATAGCCGTAAATTTTCATCCCGACTTTGATTTGAGTGATTCAAAATGAATTGAAAATGTCTTTTCTTCTTATTTCTAACGCATGTTCGATCACACAATTCGAGTCGAAATCAAAAAGTTGGGGTTATTTGAAAGTTTCACACCGATCATTAAACTTACTTATCGATTGAAACGGTGAGAAAAAGTCAAATTGTCTTACAGTTTAATGCGGACTCTGTTATGAGTTAATGAAAAGGCGTTGAAAATATTGTTTCTTCATCTTTGCAATGCATGTCTAATCTCTCAAATCAGAGTCAGGATGAAAACGTTATGGCGATTTGAATGTTTGCTACCCATTAGCCAATGTACTTATTAATCTAATCAGTAATCAAAATTAAAACAGTCGTTACCATTTCTTTCGAGCTATGATTTGACTTATTTAAAACGCGTTTGAAATATTGTTTCTTCCTCTTTCAACGCATTTTCAATCACTCAAATCGGAGTCGGGAATAAAATGTTACTGCTATTTGAATCTTTTTGACCGATCAATCAACCTACTTATCGAACAAATCGTTAAGAAAAGTTCAAATAGCCGTAAATTTTCATCCCGACTTTGATTTGAGTGATTCAAAAGGAATTGAAAATGCCTTTTCTTCTTATTTCTAACGCATGTTCGATCACACAATTCGAGTCGAAATGAAAAAGTTGTGCTTATTTGAAAGTTTCACGCCGATCATTAAAGTTACTTATCGATTGAATCGGTAAGAACAAGTCAAATAGTCTTAGAGTTTAATGCTGACTCTGTTATGAGTTAATGAAAAGGCGTTGAAAATATTGTTTCATCATCTTCGCAATGCATGTCCAATCTCTCAAATCAGAGTCAGGATGAAAACGTTACGGCTATTTGAATGTTTGCTACCCATTAGCCAACGTACTTATTAATCTAATCAGTAATCAAAATTCAAATAGCCGTAACCATTTCTTTCGAGCTATGATTTGAGTTATTTAAAAGGCGTTTGAAATATCGTTTCTTCCCCTTTCAACCCATTTTCAATCACTCAAATCGGAGTCAAGAATAAATTGTTAATGCTGTTTGAATGTTTTTTACCAAACAATCAAGTTACTTCTCAAACAAATCAAGAAGAAAAGTTCAAATAGCCGTAACTTTTCATGTCGACTTTGATTTGAGTGATTCATAAGGAATTGAAAATGACTTTTTTTCCTATTTCTAACGCATGTTCAATCACCCAATTGGAGTGGGAATCAAAAAGTTATGGTTATTTTAAAGTTTCACACCGATCATTAAACTTACTTATCGATTGAAACGGTGAGAAAAAGTCAAATTGTCATACAGTTTAATGCGGACTCTGTTATGAGTTAATGAAAAGGCGTTGAAAATATTGTTTCTTCATCTTTGCAATGCATGTCCAATCTCTCAAATCAGAGTCAGGATGAAAACGTTATGGCGATTTGAATGTTTGCTACCCATTAGCCAATGTACTTATTAATCTAATCAGTAATCAAAATTAAAACAGCCGTAACCATTTCTTTCGAGCTATGATTTGAGTTATTTAAAACGGGTTTGAAATATTGTTTCTTCCTCTTTCAACGCATTTTCAATCACTCAAATCGGAGTCGGGAAAAAAATGTTACTGCTATTTGAATCTTTTTGACCGATCAATCGACTTACTTATCGAACAAATCGTTAAGAAAAGTTCAAATAGCCGTAAATTTTCATCCCGACTTTGATTTGAGTGATTCAAAAGGAATTGAAAATGTCTTTTCTTCTTATTTCTAACGCATGTTCGATCACACAATTCGAGTCGAAATGAAAAAGTTGTGGTTATTTGAAAGTTTCACACCGATCATTAAAGTTACTTATCGATTGAATCGGTAAGAACAAGTCAAATAGTCTTACAGTTTAATGCTGACTCTGTTATGAGTTAATGAAAAGGCGTTGAAAATATTGTTTCTTCTTCTTCGCAATGCATGTCCAATCTCTAAAATCAGAGTCAGGATGAAAACGTTATGGCTATTTGAATGTTTGCTACCCATTAGCCAACGTACTTATTAATCTAATCAGTAATCAAAATTCAAATAGCCGTAACCATTTCTTTCGAGCTATGATTTGAGTTATTTAAAAGGCGTTTGAAATATCGTTTCTTCCTCTTTCAACCCATTTTGAATCACTCAAATCGGAGTCAAGAATAAATTGTTACTTCTCAAACAAATCAAGAAGAAAAGTTCAAATAGCCGTAACTTTTCATGTCGACTTTGATTTGAGTGATTCATAAGGAATTGAAAATGTCTTTTTTTCCTATTTCTAACGCAAGTTCAATCACCCAATTGGAGTCGGAATCAAAAAGTTATGGTTATTTTAAAGTTTCACACCGATCATTAAACTTACTTATCGATTGAAACGGTGAGAAAAAGTCAAATTGTCTTACAGTTTAATGCGGACTCTGTTATGAGTTAATGAAAAGGCGTTGAAAATATTGTTTCTTCATCTTTGCAATGCATGTCCAATCTCTCAAATCAGAGTCAGGATGGAAATGTTATGGCTATTTGAATGTTTGCTACCCATTAGCCAATGTACTTATTAATCTAATCAGTAATCAAAATTAAAACAACCGTAACCATTTCTTTCGAGCTATGATTTGAGTTATTTAAAACGCGTTTGAAATATTGTTTCTTCCCATTTCAACGCATTTTCAATCACTCAAATTGGAGTCGGGAGTAAAATGTTACTGCTATTTCAATCTTTTTGACCGATCAATCAACTTACTTATCGAACAAATCGTTAAGAAAAGTTCAAATAGCCGTAAATTTTCATCCCGACTTTGATTTGAGTGATTCAAAATGAATTGAAAATGTCTTTTCTTCTTATTTCTAACGCATGTTCGATCACACAATTCGAGTCGAAATCAAAAAGTTGGGGTTATTTGAAAGTTTCACACCGATCATTAAACTTACTTATCGATTGAAACGGTGAGAAAAAGTCAAATTGTCTTACAGTTTAATGCGGACTCTGTTATGAGTTAATGAAAAGGCGTTGAAAATATTGTTTCTTCATCTTTGCAATGCATGTCTAATCTCTCAAATCAGAGTCAGGATGAAAACGTTATGGCGATTTGAATGTTTGCTACCCATTAGCCAATGTACTTATTAATCTAATCAGTAATCAAAATTAAAACAGTCGTTACCATTTCTTTCGAGCTATGATTTGACTTATTTAAAACGCGTTTGAAATATTGTTTCTTCCTCTTTCAACGCATTTTCAATCACTCAAATCGGAGTCGGGAATAAAAAGTTACTGCTATTTGAATCTTTTTGACCGATCAATCAACCTACTTATCGAACAAATCGTTAAGAAAAGTTCAAATAGCCGTAAATTTTCATCCCGACTTTGATTTGAGTGATTCAAAAGGAATTGAAAATGCCTTTTCTTCTTATTTCTAACGCATGTTCGATCACACAATTCGAGTCGAAATGAAAAAGTTGTGCTTATTTGAAAGTTTCACGCCGATCATTAAAGTTACTTATCGATTGAATCGGTAAGAACAAGTCAAATAGTCTTAGAGTTTAATGCTGACTCTGTTATGAGTTAATGAAAAGGCGTTGAAAATATTGTTTCATCATCTTCGCAATGCATGTCCAATCTCTCAAATCAGAGTCAGGATGAAAACGTTATGGCTATTTGAATGTTTGCTACCCATTAGCCAACGTACTTATTAATCTAATCAGTAATCAAAATTCAAATAGCCGTAACCATTTCTTTCGAGCTATGATTTGAGTTATTTAAAACGGGTTTGAAATATTGTTTCTTCCTCTTTCAACGCATTTTCAATCACTCAAATCGGAGTCGGGAAAAAAATGTTACTGATATTTGAATCTTTTTGACCGATCAATCAACTTACTTATCGAACAAATCGTTAAGAAAAGTTCAAATAGCCGTAAATTTTCATCCCAACTTTGATTTGAGTGATTCAAAAGGAATTGAAAATGTCTTTTCTTCTTATTTCTAACGCATGTTCGATCACACAATTCGAGTCGAAATCAAAAAGTTGTGGTTGTTTGAAAGTTTCACACCGACCATTAAACTTACTTATTGATTGAAACGGTGAGAGAAAAAGTCAAATTGTCTTCCAGTTTAATGCAGACTTTGTTATGGGTTAATGAAAAGGCATTGAAAATATTGTTTCTTCATCTTTGCAATGCATGTCCAATATCTCAAATCAGAGTCAGGATGAAAACGTTATGGCTATTTGAATGTTTGCTACCCATTAGCCAATGTACTTATTAATCTAATCAGTAATCAAAAATAAAACAGCCGTAACCATTTCTTTCGAGCTATGATTTGAGTTATTTAAAACGCGTTTGAAATATTGTTTCTTCCCCTTTCAACGCATTTTCAATCACTCAAATCGGAGTCGGGAATAAAATGTTACTGCTATTTGAATCTTTTTGACCGATCAATCAACTTACTTATCGAACAAATCGTTAAGAAAAGTTCAAATAGCCGTAAATTTTCATCCCGGCTTTGATTTGAGTGATTCAAAAGGAATTGAAAATGTCTTTTCTTCTTATTTCTAACGCATGTTCGATGACACAATTCGAGTCGAAATCAAAAAGTTGTGGCTATTTGAAAGTTTCACACCGATCATTAAACTTACTTATCGATTGAAACGGTGAGAAAAAGTCAAATTGTCTTACAGTTTAATGCAGACTCCGTTATGAGTTAATGAAAAGGCATTGAAAATATTGTTTCTTCATCTTTGCAATTCATGTCCAATCTCTCAAATCAGAGTCAGGATGAAAACGTTATCGCTATTTGAATGTTTGCTACCCATTAGCCAATGTACTTATTAATCTAATCAGTAATCAAAAATAAAACAGCCGTAACCATTTCTTTCGAGCTACGATTTGAGTTATTTAAAACGCGTTTGAAATATCGTTTCTTCCTCTTTCAACCCATTTTCAATCACTCAAATCGGAGTCAAGAATAAATTGTTACTGCTATTTGATTGTTTTTTACCGAACAATCAAGTTACTTCTCAAACAAATCAAGAAGAAAAGTTCAAATTCATGTCGACTTTGATTTGAGTGATTCATAAGGAATTGAAAATGTCTTTTTTTCCTATTTCTAACGCATGTTCAATCACCCAATTGGAGTCAGAATCAAAAAGTTATGGTTATTTTAAAGTTTCACACCGATCATTAAACTTACTTATCGATTGAAACGGTGAGAAAAAGTCAAATTGTCTTACAGTTTAATGCGGACTCTGTTATGAGTAAATGAAAAGGCGTTGAAAATATTGTTTCTTCATCTTTGCAATGCATGTCCAATCTCTCAAATCAGAGTCAGGATGAAAATGTTATGGCTATTTAAATGTTTGCTACCCATTTGCCAACGTACTTATTAATCTAATCAGTAATCAAAATTCAAATAGCCGTAACCATTTCTTTCGAGCTATGATTTGAGTTATTTAAAACGCGTTTGAAATATTCTTCCTCTTTCAACGCATTTTCAATCACTCAAATCGGAGTCGGGAAAAAAATGTTACTGCTATTTGAATCTTTTTGACCGATCAATCAACTTAGTTATCGAACAAATCGTTAAGAAAAGTTCAAGTAGCCGTAAATTTTCATCCCAACTTTGATTTGAGTGATTCAAAAGGAATTGAAAATGTCTTTTCTTCTTATTTCTAACGCATGTTCGATCACACAATTCGAGTCGAAATCAAAAAGTTGTGGTTATTTGAAAGTTTCACACCGACCATTAAACTTACTTATTGATTGAAACGGTGAGAAAAAGTCAAATTGTCTTACAGTTTAATGCAGACTTTGTTATGGGTTAATGAAAAGGCATTGAAAATATTGTTTCTTCATCTTTGCAATGCATGTCCAATCTCTCAAATCAGAGTCAGGATGAAAACGTTATGGCTATTTGAATGTTTGCTACCCATTAGCCAATGTACTTATTAATCTAATCAGAAATCAAAAATAAAACAGCCGTAACCATTTCTTTCGAGCTATGATTTGAGTTATTTAAAACGCGTTTGAAATATTGTTTCATCCTCTTTCAACGCATTTTCAATCACTCAAATCGGAGTCGGGAATAAAATGTTACTGCTATTTGAATCTTTTTGACCGATCAATCAACTTACTTATCGAACAAATCGTTAAGAAAAGTTCAAATAGCCGTAAATTTTCATCTCGGCTTTGCTTTGAGTGATTCAAAAGGAATTGAAAATGTCTTTTCTTCTTATTTCTAACGCATGTTCGATGACACAATTCGAGTCGAAATCAAAAAGTTGTGGTTATTTGAAAGTTTCACACCGATCA
Source organism: Paratinospora sagittata (assembly GCA_035771175.1). NCBI lineage: Eukaryota > Viridiplantae > Streptophyta > Magnoliopsida > Ranunculales > Menispermaceae > Paratinospora > Paratinospora sagittata. Next base: position 38,814,576 of record CM069602.1, read on the forward strand.
TTAAACTTACTTATCGATTGAAACGGTGAGAAAAAGTCAAATTGTCTTACAGTTTAATGCAGACTCCGTTATGAGTTAATGAAAAGGCATTGAAAATATTGTTTCTTCATCTTTGCAATTCATGTCCAATCTCTCAAATCAGAGTCAGGATGAAAACGTTATCGCTATTTGAATGTTTGCTACCCATTAGCCAATGTACTTATTAATCTAATCAGTAATCAAAAATAAAACAGCCGTAACCATTTCTTTCGAGCTACGATTTGAGTTATTTAAAACGCGTTTGAAATATCGTTTCTTCCTCTTTCAACCCATTTTCAATCACTCAAATCGGAGTCAAGAATAAATTGTTACTGCTATTTGATTGTTTTTTACCGAACAATCAAGTTACTTCTCAAACAAATCAAGAAGAAAAGTTCAAATTCATGTCGACTTTGATTTGAGTGATTCATAAGGAATTGAAAATGTCTTTTTTTCCTATTTCTAACGCATGTTCAATCACCCAATTGGAGTCAGAATCAAAAAGTTATGGTTATTTTAAAGTTTCACACCGATCATTAAACTTACTTATCGATTGAAACGGTGAGAAAAAGTCAAATTGTCTTACAGTTTAATGCGGACTCTGTTTTGAGTAAATGAAAAGGCGTTGAAAATATTGTTTCTTCATCTTTGCAATGCATGTCCAATCTCTCAAATCAGAGTCAGGATGAAAATGTTATGGCTATTTAAATGTTTGCTACCCATTTGCCAACGTACTTATTAATCTAATCAGTAATCAAAATTCAAATAGCCGTAACCATTTCTTTCGAGCTATGATTTGAGTTATTTAAAACGCGTTTGAAATATTGTTTCTTCCTCTTTCAACGCATTTTCAATCACTCAAATCGGAGTCGGGAAAAAAATGTTACTGCTATTTGAATCTTTTTGACCGATCAATCAACTTACTTATCGAACAAATCGTTAAGAAAAGTTCAAATAGCCGTAAATTTTCATCCCGGCTTTGCTTTGAGTGATTCAAAAGGAATTGAAAATGTCTTTTCTTCTTATTTCTAACGCATGTTCGATCACACAATTCGAGTCGAAATCAAAAAGTTGTGGTTATTTGAAAGTTTCACACCGACCATTAAACTTACTTATTGATTGAAACGGTGAGAAAAAGTCAAATTGTCTTACAGTTTAATGCAGACTCTGTTATGAGTTAATGAAAAGGCATTGAAAATATTGTTTCTTCATCTTTGCAATGCATGTCCAATCTCTCAAATCAGAGTCAGGATGAAAACGTTATCGCTATTTGAATGTTTGCTACCCATTAGCCAATGTACTTATTAATCTAATCAGTAATCAAAAATAAAACAGCCGTAACCATTTCTTTCGAGCTACGATTTGAGTTATTTAAAACGCGTTTGAAATATCGTTTCTTCCTCTTTCAACCCATTTTCAATCACTCAAATCGGAGTCAAGAATAAATTGTTACTGCTATTTGATTGTTTTTTACCGAACAATCAAGTTACTTCTCAAACAAATCAAGAAGAAAAGTTCAAATTCATGTCGACTTTGATTTGAGTGATTCATAAGGAATTGAAAATGTCTTTTTTTCCTATTTCTAACGCATGTTCAATCACCCAATTGGAGTCAGAATCAAAAAGTTATGGTTATTTTAAAGTTTCACACCGATCATTAAACTTACTTATCGATTGAAACGGTGAGAAAAAGTCAAATTGTCTTACAGTTTAATGCGGACTCTGTTATGAGTTAATGAAAAGGCGTTGAAAATATTGTTTCTTCATCTTTGCAATGCATGTCCAATCTCTCAAATCAGAGTCAGGATGAAAACGTTATGGCAATTTGAATGTTTGCTACCCATTAGCCAATGTACTTATTAATCTAATCAGTAATCAAAATTAAAACAGCCGTAACCATTTCTTTCGAGCTATGATTTGAGTTATTTAAAACGCGTTTGAAATATTGTTTCTTCCTCTTTCAACGCATTTTCAATCACTCAAATAGGAGTCGGGAATAAAATGTTACGGCTATTTGAATCTTTTTGACCGATCAATCAACTTACTTATCGAACAAATCGTTAAGAAAAGTTCAAATAGCCGTAAATTTTCATCCCGACTTTGATTTGAGTGATTCAAAAGGAATTGAAAATGTCTTTTCTTCTTATTTCTAACGCATGTTCGATCACACAATTCGAGTCGAAATCAAAAAGTTGTGGTTATTTTAAAGTTGCACACCGATCATTAAACTTACTTATCGATTGAAACATTGAGAAAAACTCAATTAATCGTACAGTTTTATGCTGACTCTATTATGAGTTAATCAAAAGACGTTGAAAATATTGTTTCTTCATCTTTGCAATGCATGTCCAATCTCTCAAATCAGAGTCAGAATGAAAACGTTATGGCTATCTGAATGTTTGCTACCCAATGGCCAACGTACTTATTAATCTAATCAGTAATCAAAATTCAAATAGCCGTAACCATTTCTTTCGAACTATGATTAGAGTTATTCAAAAGGCGTTTGAAATATCGTTTCTTCCGCTTTCAACCCATTTTCAATCACTCAAATTGGAGTCAAGAATAAATGGTTACAGCTATTTGAATGTTATTTACCGAACAATCAATTTACTTATCGAACAAATCAAGAAGAAAAGTTCAAATAGCCGTAACTTTTCATGTCGACTTTGATTTGAGTGATTCATAAGGAATTGAAAATGTCTTTTTTTCCTATTTCTAACGCATGTTCAATCACCCAATTGGAGTCAGAATCAAAAAGTTATGGTTATTTTAAAGTTTCACACCGATCATTAAACTTACTTATCGATTGAAACGGTGAGAAAAAGTCAAATTGTCTTATAGTTTAATGCGGACTCTGTTATGAGAAAATGAAAAGGCGTTGAAAATATTGTTTCTTCATCTTTGCAATGCATGTCCAATCTCTCAAATCAGAGTCAGGATGAAAATGTTATGGCTATTTAAATGTTTGCTACCCATTTGCCAACGTACTTATTAATCTAATCAGTAATCAAAATTCAAATAGCCGTAACCATTTCTTTCGAGCTATGATTTGAGTTATTTAAAACGCGTTTGAAATATTGTTTCTTCCTCTTTCAACGCATTTTCAATCACTCAAATCGGAGTCGGAAAAAAATGTTACTGCTATTTGAATCTTTTTGACCGATCAATCAACTTAGTTATCGAACAAATCGTTAAGAAAAGTTCAAATAGCCGTAAATTTTCATCCCGGCTTTGCTTTGAGTGATTCAAAAGGAATTGAAAATGTCTTTTCTTCTAATTTCTAACGCATGTTCGATGACACAATTCGAGTCGAAATCAAAAAGTTGTGGTTATTTGAAAGTTTCACACCGATCATTAAACTTACTTATCGATTGAAACGGTGAGAAAAAGTCAAATTGTCTTACAGTTTAATGCAGACTCTGTTATGAGTTAATGAAAAGGCATTGAAAATATTGTTTCTTCATCTTTGCAATGCATGTCCAATCTCTCAAATCAGAGTCAGGATGAAAACGTTATCGCTATTTGAATGTTTGCTACCCATTAGCCAATGTACTTATTAATCTAATCAGTAATCAAAAATAAAACAGCCGTAACCATTTCTTTCGAGCTACGATTTGAGTTATTTAAAACGCGTTTGAAATATCGTTTCTTCCTCTTTCAACCCATTTTCAATCACTCAAATCGGAGTCAAGAATAAATTGTTACTGCTATTTGATTGTTTTTTACCGAACAATCAAGTTACTTCTCAAACAAATCAAGAAGAAAAGTTCAAATTCATGTCGACTTTGATTTGAGTGATTCATAAGGAATTGAAAATGTCTTTTTTTCCTATTTCTAACGCATGTTCAATCACCCAATTGGAGTCAGAATCAAAAAGTTATGGTTATTTTAAAGTTTCACACCGATCATTAAACTTACTTATCGATTGAAACGGTGAGAAAAAGTCAAATTGTCTTACAGTTTAATGCGGACTCTGTTATGAGTTAATGAAAAGGCGTTGAAAATATTGTTTCTTCATCTTTGCAATGCATGTCCAATCTCTCAAATCAGAGTCAGGATGAAAACGTTATGGCAATTTGAATGTTTGCTACCCATTAGCCAATGTACTTATTAATCTAATCAGTAATCAAAATTAAAACAGCCGTAACCATTTCTTTCGAGCTATGATTTGAGTTATTTAAAACGCGTTTGAAATATTGTTTCTTCCTCTTTCAACGCATTTTCAATCACTCAAATAGGAGTCGGGAATAAAATGTTACGGCTATTTGAATCTTTTTGACCGATCAATCAACTTACTTATCGAACAAATCGTTAAGAAAAGTTCAAATAGCCGTAAATTTTCATCCCGACTTTGATTTGAGTGATTCAAAAGGAATTGAAAATGTCTTTTCTTCTTATTTCTAACGCATGTTCGATCACACAATTCGAGTCGAAATCAAAAAGTTGTGGTTATTTTAAAGTTGCACACCGATCATTAAACTTACTTATCGATTGAAACATTGAGAAAAACTCAATTAATCGTACAGTTTTATGCTGACTCTATTATGAGTTAATCAAAAGACGTTGAAAATATTGTTTCTTCATCTTTGCAATGCATGTCCAATCTCTCAAATCAGAGTCAGAATGAAAACGTTATGGCTATCTGAATGTTTGCTACCCAATGGCCAACGTACTTATTAATCTAATCAGTAATCAAAATTCAAATAGCCGTAACCATTTCTTTCGAACTATGATTAGAGTTATTCAAAAGGCGTTTGAAATATCGTTTCTTCCGCTTTCAACCCATTTTCAATCACTCAAATTGGAGTCAAGAATAAATGGTTACAGCTATTTGAATGTTATTTACCGAACAATCAATTTACTTATCGAACAAATCAAGAAGAAAAGTTCAAATAGCCGTAACTTTTCATGTCGACTTTGATTTGAGTGATTCATAAGGAATTGAAAATGTCTTTTTTTCCTATTTCTAACACATGTTCAATCACCCAATTGGAGTCGGAATCAAAAAGTTATGGTTATTTTAAAGTTTCACACCGATCATTAAACTTACTTATCGATTGAAACGGTGAGAAAAAGTCAAATTGTCTTACAGTTTAATGCGGACTCTGTTATGAGTAAATGAAAAGGCGTTGAAAATATTGTTTCTTCATCTTTGCAATGCATGTCCAATCTCTCAAATCAGAGTCAGGATGAAAATGTTATGGCTATTTGAATGTTTGCTACCCATTAGCCAATGAACTTATTAATCTAATCAGTAATCAAAAATAAAACAGCCGTAACCATTTCTTTCGAGCTATGATTTGAGTTATTTAAAACGCGTTTGAAATATTGTTTCATCCTCTTTCAACGCATTTTCAATCACTCAAATCGGAGTCGGGAATAAAATGTTACTGCTATTTGAATCTTTTTGACCGATCAATCAACTTACTTATCGAACAAATCGTTAAGAAAAGTTCAAATAGCCGTAAATTTTCATCCCGGCTTTGCTTTGAGTGATTCAAAAGGAATTGAAAATGTCTTTTCTTCTTATTTCTAACGCATGTTCGATGACACAATTCGAGTCGAAATCAAAAAGTTGTGGTTATTTGAAAGTTTCACACCGATCATTAAACTTACTTATCGATTGAAACGGTGAGAAAAAGTCAAATTGTCTTACAGTTTAATGCAGACTCCGTTATGAGTTAATGAAAAGGCATTGAAAATATTGTTTCTTCATCTTTGCAATTCATGTCCAATCTCTCAAATCAGAGTCAGGATGAAAACGTTATCGCTATTTGAATGTTTGCTACCCATTAGCCAATGTACTTATTAATCTAATCAGTAATCAAAAATAAAACAGCCGTAACCATTTCTTTCGAGCTACGATTTGAGTTATTTAAAACGCGTTTGAAATATCGTTTCTTCCTCTTTCAACCCATTTTCAATCACTCAAATCGGAGTCAAGAATAAATTGTTACTGCTATTTGATTGTTTTTTACCGAACAATCAAGTTACTTCTCAAACAAATCAAGAAGAAAAGTTCAAATTCATGTCGACTTTGATTTGAGTGATTCATAAGGAATTGAAAATGTCTTTTTTTCCTATTTCTAACGCATGTTCAATCACCCAATTGGAGTCAGAATCAAAAAGTTATGGTTATTTTAAAGTTTCACACCGATCATTAAACTTACTTATCGATTGAAACGGTGAGAAAAAGTCAAATTGTCTTACAGTTTAATGCGGACTCTGTTATGAGTAAATGAAAAGGCGTTGAAAATATTGTTTCTTCATCTTTGCAATGCATGTCCAATCTCTCAAATCAGAGTCAGGATGAAAATGTTATGGCTATTTAAATGTTTGCTACCCATTTGCCAACGTACTTATTAATCTAATCAGTAATCAAAATTCAAATAGCCGTAACCATTTCTTTCGAGCTATGATTTGAGTTATTTAAAACGCGTTTGAAATATTGTTTCTTCCTCTTTCAACGCATTTTCAATCACTCAAATCGGAGTCGGGAAAATAATGTTACTGCTATTTGAATCTTTTTGACCGATCAATCAACTTAGTTATCGAACAAATCGTTAAGAAAAGTTCAAGTAGCCGTAAATTTTCATCCCAACTTTGATTTGAGTGATTCAAAAGGAATTGAAAATGTCTTTTCTTCTTATTTCTAACGCATGTTCGATCACACAATTCGAGTCGAAATCAAAAAGTTGTGGTTATTTGAAAGTTTCACACCGACCATTAAACTTACTTATTGATTGAAACGGTGAGAAAAAGTCAAATTGTCTTACAGTTTAATGGAGACTTTGTTATGGGTTAATGAAAAGGCATTGAAAATATTGTTTCTTCATCTTTGCAATGCATGTCCAATCTCTCAAATCAGAGTCAGGATGAAAACGTTATGGCTATTTGAATGTTTGCTACCCATTAGCCAATGTACTTATTAATCTAATCAGTAATCAAAAATAAAACAGCCGTAACCATTTCTTTCGAGCTATGATTTGAGTTATTTAAAACGCGTTTGAAATATTGTTTCATCCTCTTTCAACGCATTTTCAATCACTCAAATCGGAGTCGGGAATAAAATGTTACTGCTATTTGAATCTTTTTGACCGATCAATCAACTTACTTATCGAACAAATCGTTAAGAAAAGTTCAAATAGCCGTAAATTTTCATCCCGGCTTTGCTTTGAGTGATTCAAAAGGAATTGAAAATGTCTTTTCTTCTTATTTCTAAGGCATGTTCGATGACACAATTCGAGTCGAAATCAAAAAGTTGTGGTTATTTGAAAGTTTCACACCGATCATTAAACTTACTTATCGATTGAAACGGTGAGAAAAAGTCAAATTGTCTTACAGTTTAATGCAGACTCTGTTATGAGTTATTGAAAAGGCATTGAAAATATTGTTTCTTCATCTTTGCAATGCATGTCCAATCTCTCAAATCAGAGTCAGGATGAAAACGTTATCGCTATTTGAATGTTTGCTACCCATTAGCCAATGTACTTATTAATCTAATCAGTAATCAAAAATAAAACAGCCGTAACCATTTCTTTCGAGCTACGATTTGAGTTATTTAAAACGCGTTTGAAATATCGTTTCTTCCTCTTTCAACCCATTTTCAATCACTCAAATCGGAGTCAAGAATAAATTGTTACTGCTATTTGATTGTTTTTTACCGAACAATCAAGTTACTTCTCAAACAAATCAAGAAGAAAAGTTCAAATTCATGTCGACTTTGATTTGAGTGATTCATAAGGAATTGAAAATGTCTTTTTTTCCTATTTCTAACGCATGTTCAATCACCCAATTGGAGTCAGAATCAAAAAGTTATGGTTATTTTAAAGTTTCACACCGATCATTAAACTTACTTATCGATTGAAACGGTGAGAAAAAGTCAAATTGTCTTACAGTTTAATGCGGACCCTGTTATGAGTTAATGAAAAGGCGTTGAAAATATTGTTTCTTCATCTTTGCAATGCATGTCCAATCTCTCAAATCAGAGTCAGGATGAAAACGTTATGGCAATTTGAATGTTTTCTACCCATTAGCCAATGTACTTATTAATCTAATCAGTAATCAAAATTAAAACAGCCGTAACCATTTCTTTCGAGCTATGATTTGAGTTATTTAAAACGCGTTTGAAATATTGTTTCTTCCTCTTTCAACGCATTTTCAATCACTCAAATAGGAGTCGGGAATAAAATGTTACGGCTATTTGAATCTTTTTGACCGATCAATCAACTTACTTATCGAACAAATCGTTAAGAAAAGTTCAAATAGCCGTAAATTTTCATCCCGACTTTGATTTGAGTGATTCAAAAGGAATTGAAAATGTCTTTTCTTCTTATTTCTAACGCATGTTCGATCACACAATTCGAGTCGAAATCAAAAAGTTGTGGTTATGTTAAAGTTGCACACCGATCATTAAACTTACTTATCGATTGAAACATTGAGAAAAACTCAATTAATCGTACAGTTTTATGCTGACTCTTTATGAGTTAATCAAAAGACGTTGAAAATATTGTTTCTTCATCTTTGCAATGCATGTCCAATCTCTCAAATCAGAGTCAGAATGAAAACGTTATGGCTATCTGAATGTTTGCTACCCAATGGCCAACGTACTTATTAATCTAATCAGTAATCAAAATTCAAATAGCCGTAACCATTTCTTTCGAACTATGATTAGAGTTATTCAAAAGGCGTTTGAAATATCGTTTCTTCCTCTTTCAACCCATTTTCAATCACTCAAATTGGAGTCAAGAATAAATTGTTACAGCTATTTGAATGTTATTTACCGAACAATCAATTTACTTATCGAACAAATCAAGAAGAAAAGTTCAAATAGCCGTAACTTTTCATGTCGACTTTGATTTGAGTGATTCATAATGAATTGAAAATGTCTTTTTTTCCTATTTCTAACGCATGTTCAATCACCCAATTGGAGTCGGAATCAAAAAGTTATGGTTATTTTAAAGTTTCACACCGATCATTAAACTTACTTATCGATTGAAACGGTGAGAAAAAGTCAAATTGTCTTACAGTTTAATGCGGACTCTGTTATGAGTAAATGAAAAGGCGTTGAAAATATTGTTTCTTCATCTTTGCAATGCATGTCCAATCTCTCAAATCAGAGTCAGGATGAAAACGTTATGGCAATTTGAATGTTTGCTACCCATTAGCCAATGTACTTATTAATCTAATCAGTAATCGAAAGTAAAACAGCCGTAACCATTTCTTTCGAGCTATGATTTGAGTTATTTAAAACGCGTTTGAAATATTGTTTCTTCCTCTTTCAACGCATTTTCAATCACTCAAATAGGAGTCGGGAATAAAATGTTACGGCTATTTGAATCTTTTTGACCGATCAATCAACTTACTTATCGAACAAATCGTTAAGAAAAGTTCAAATAGCCGTAAATTTTCATCCCGACTTTGATTTGAGTGATTCAAAAGGAATTGAAAATGTCTTTTCTTCTTATTTCTAACGCATGTTCGATCACACAATTCGAGTCGAAATCAAAAAGTTGTGGTTATTTTAAAGTTGCACACCGATCATTAAACTTACTTATCGATTGAAACATTGAGAAAAACTCAATTAATCGTACAGTTTTATGCTGACTCTATTATGAGTTAATCAAAAGACGTTGAAAATATTGTTTCTTCATCTTTGCAATGCATGTCCAATCTCTCAAATCAGAGTCAGAATGAAAACGTTATGGCTATCTGAATGTTTGCTACCCAATGGCCAACGTACTTATTAATCTAATCAGTAATCAAAATTCAAATAGCCGTAACCATTTCTTTCGAATATGATTAGAGTTATTCAAAAGGCGTTTGAAATATCGTTTCTTCCGCTTTCAACCCATTTTCAATCACTCAAATTGGAGTCAAGAATAAATGGTTACAGCTATTTGAATGTTATTTACCGAACAATCAATTTACTTATCGAACAAATCAAGAAGAAAAGTTCAAATAGCCGTAACTTTTCATGTCGACTTTGATTTGAGTGATTCATAAGGAATTGAAAATGTCTTTTTTTCCTATTTCTAACACATGTTCAATCACCCAATTGGAGTCGGAATCAAAAAGTTATGGTTATTTTAAAGTTTCACACCGATCATTAAACTTACTTATCGATTGAAACGGTGAGAAAAAGTCAAATTGTCTTACAGTTTAATGCGGACTCTGTTATGAGTAAATGAAAAGGCGTTGAAAATATTGTTTCTTCATCTTTGCAATGCATGTCCAATCTCTCAAATCAGAGTCAGGATGAAAACGTTATGGTAATTTGAATGTTTGCTACCCATTAGCCAATGTACTTATTAATCTAATCAGTAATCAAAATTAAAACAGCCGTAACCATTTCTTTCGAGCTATGATTTGAGTTATTTAAAACGCGTTAGAAATATTGTTTCTTCCTCTTTCAACGCATTTTCAATCACTCAAATCGGAGTCGGGAAAAAAATGTTACTGCTATTTGAATCTTTTTGACCGATCAATCAACTTACTTATCGAACAAATCGTTAAGAAAAGTTCAAATAGCCGTAAATTTTCATCCCGACTTTGATTTGAGTGATTCAAAAGGAATTGAAAATGTCTTTTCTTCTTATTTCTAACGCATGTTCGATCACACAATTCGAGTCGAAATCAAAAAGTTGTGGTTATTTTAAAGTTGCACACCGATCATTAAACTTACTTATCGATTGAAACATTGAGAAAAACTCAATTAATCGTACAGTTTTATGCTGACTCTGTTATGAGTTAATCAAAAGACGTTGAAAATATTGTTTCTTCATCTTTGCAATGCATGTCCAATCTCTCAAATCAGAGTCAGAATGAAAACGTTATGGCTATCTGAATGTTTGCTACCCAATGGCCAACGTACTTATTAATCTAATCAGTAATCAAAATTCAAATAGTCGTAACCATTTCTTTCGAACTATGATTAGAGTTATTCAAAAGGCGTTTGAAATATCGTTTCTTCCTCTTTCAACCCATTTTCAATCACTCAAATTGGAGTCAAGAATAATTTGTTACAGCTATTTGAATGTTATTTACCGAACAATCAATTTACTTATCGAACAAATCAAGAAGAAAAGTTCAAATAGCCGTAACTTTTCATGTCGACTTTGATTTGAGTGATTCATAAGGAATTGAAAATGTCTTTTTTTCCTATTTCTAACGCATGTTCAATCACCCAATTGGAGTCGGAATCAAAAAGTTGTGGTTATTTGAAAGTTTCACACCGACCATTAAACTTACTTATTGATTGAAACGGTGAGAAAAAGTCAAATTGTCTTACAGTTTAATGCAGACTTTGTTATGGGTTAATGAAAAGGCATTGAAAATATTGTTTCTTCATCTTTGCAATGCATGTCCAATCTCTCAAATCAGAGTCAGGATGAAAACGTTATGGCTATTTGAATGTTTGCTACCCATTAGCCAATGTACTTATTAATCTAATCAGTAATCAAAAATAAAACAGCCGTAACCATTTCTTTCGAGCTATGATTTGAGTTATTTAAAACGCGTTTGAAATATTGTTTCATCCTCTTTCAACGCATTTTCAATCACTCAAATCGGAGTCGGGAATAAAATGTTACTGCTATTTGAATCTTTTTGACCGATCAATCAACTTACTTATCGAACAAATCGTTAAGAAAAGTTCAAATAGCCGTAAATTTTCATCCCGGCTTTGCTTTGAGTGATTCAAAAGGAATTGAAAATGTCTTTTCTTCTTATTTCTAAGGCATGTTCGATGACACAATTCGAGTCGAAATCAAAAAGTTGTGGTTATTTGAAAGTTTCACACCGATCATTAAACTTACTTATCGATTGAAACGGTGAGAAAAAGTCAAATTGTCTTACAGTTTAATGCAGACTCTGTTATGAGTTAATGAAAAGGCATTGAAAATATTGTTTCTTCATCTTTGCAATGCATGTCCAATCTCTCAAATCAGAGTCAGGATGAAAACGTTATCGCTATTTGAATGTTTGCTACCCATTAGCCAATGTACTTATTAATCTAATCAGTAATCAAAAATAAAACAGCCGTAACCATTTCTTTCGAGCTACGATTTGAGTTATTTAAAACGCGTTTGAAATATCGTTTCTTCCTCTTTCAACCCATTTTCAATCACTCAAATCGGAGTCAAGAATAAATTGTTACTGCTATTTGATTGTTTTTTACCGAACAATCAAGTTACTTCTCAAACAAATCAAGAAGAAAAGTTCAAATTCATGTCGACTTTGATTTGAGTGATTCATAAGGAATTGAAAATGTCTTTTTTTCCTATTTCTAACGCATGTTCAATCACCCAATTGGAGTCAGAATCAAAAAGTTATGGTTATTTTAAAGTTTCACACCGATCATTAAACTTACTTATCGATTGAAACGGTGAGAAAAAGTCAAATTGTCTTACAGTTTAATGCGGACCCTGTTATGAGTTAATGAAAAGGCGTTGAAAATATTGTTTCTTCATCTTTGCAATGCATGTCCAATCTCTCAAATCAGAGTCAGGATGAAAACGTTATGGCAATTTGAATGTTTGCTACCCATTAGCCAATGTACTTATTAATCTAATCAGTAATCAAAATTAAAACAGCCGTAACCATTTCTTTCGAGCTATGATTTGAGTTATTTAAAACGCGTTTGAAATATTGTTTCTTCCTCTTTCAACGCATTTTCAATCACTCAAATAGGAGTCGGGAATAAAATGTTACTGCTATTTGAATCTTTTTGACCGATCAATCAACTTACTTATCGAACAAATCGTTAAGAAAAGTTCAAATAGCCGTAAATTTTCATCCCGACTTTGATTTGAGTGTTTCAAAAGGAATTGAAAATGTCTTTTCTTCTTATTTCTAACGCATGTTCGATCACACAATTCGAGTTGAAATCAAAAAGTTGTGGTTATGTTAAAGTTGCACACCGATCATTAAACTTACTTATCGATTGAAACATTGAGAAAAACTCAATTAATCGTACAGTTTTATGCTGACTCTTTATGAGTTAATCAAAAGACGTTGAAAATATTGTTTCTTCATCTTTGCAATGCATGTCCAATCTCTCAAATCAGAGTCAGAATGAAAACGTTATGGCTATCTGAATGTTTGCTACCCAATGGCCAACGTACTTATTAATCTAATCAGTAATCAAAATTCAAATAGCCGTAACCATTTCTTTCGAACTATGATTAGAGTTATTCAAAAGGCGTTTGAAATATCGTTTCTTCCTCTTTCAACCCATTTTCAATCACTCAAATTGGAGTCAAGAATAAATTGTTACAGCTATTTGAATGTTATTTACCGAACAATCAATTTACTTATCGAACAAATCAAGAAGAAAAGTTCAAATAGCCGTAACTTTTCATGTCGACTTTGATTTGAGTGATTCATAATGAATTGAAAATGTCTTTTTTTCCTATTTCTAACGCATGTTCAATCACCCAATTGGAGTCGGAATCAAAAAGTTATGGTTATTTTAAAGTTTCACACCGATCATTAAACTTACTTATCGGTTGAAACGGTGAGAAAAAGTCAAATTGTCTTACAGTTTAATGCGGACTCTGTTATGAGTAAATGAAAAGGCGTTGAAAATATTGTTTCTTCATCTTTGCAATGCATGTCCAATCTCTCAAATCAGAGTCAGGATGAAAACGTTATGGCAATTTGAATGTTTGCTACCCATTAGCCAATGTACTTATTAATCTAATCAGTAATCAAAAGTAAAACAGCCGTAACCATTTCTTTCGAGCTATGATTTGAGTTATTTAAAACGCGTTTGAAATATTGTTTCTTCCTCTTTCAACGCATTTTCAATCACTCAAATAGGAGTCGGGAATAAAATGTTACGGCTATTTGAATCTTTTTGACCGATCAATCAACTTACTTATCGAACAAATCGTTAAGAAAAGTTCAAATAGCCGTAAATTTTCATCCCGACTTTGATTTGAGTGATTCAAAAGGAATTGAAAATGTCTTTTCTTCTTATTTCTAACGCATGTTCGATCACACAATTCGAGTCGAAATCAAAAAGTTGTGGTTATTTTAAAGTTGCACACCGATCATTAAACTTACTTATCGATTGAAACATTGAGAAAAACTCAATTAATCGTACAGTTTTATGCTGACTCTATTATGAGTTAATCAAAAGACGTTGAAAATATTGTTTCTTCATCTTTGCAATGCATGTCCAATCTCTCAAATCAGAGTCAGAATGAAAACGTTATGGCTATCTGAATGTTTGCTACCTAATGGCCAACGTACTTATTAATCTAATCAGTAATCAAAATTCAAATAGCCGTAACCATTTCTTTCGAATATGATTAGAGTTATTCAAAAGGCGTTTGAAATATCGTTTCTTCCGCTTTCAACCCATTTTCAATCACTCAAATTGGAGTCAAGAATAAATGGTTACAGCTATTTGAATGTTATTTACCGAACAATCAATTTACTTATCGAACAAATCAAGAAGAAAAGTTCAAATAGCCGTAACTTTTCATGTCGACTTTGATTTGAGTGATTCATAAGGAATTGAAAATGTCTTTTTTTCCTATTTCTAACACATGTTCAATCACCCAATTGGAGTCGGAATCAAAAAGTTATGGTTATTTTAAAGTTTCACACCGATCATTAAACTTACTTATCGATTGAAACGGTGAGAAAAAGTCAAATTGTCTTACAGTTTAATGCGGACTCTGTTATGAGTAAATGAAAAGGCGTTGAAAATATTGTTTCTTCATCTTTGCAATGCATGTCCAATCTCTCAAATCAGAGTCAGGATGAAAACGTTATGGTAATTTGAATGTTTGCTACCCATTAGCCAATGTACTTATTAATCTAATCAGTAATCAAAATTAAAACAGCCGTAACCATTTCTTTCGAGCTATGATTTGAGTTATTTAAAACGCGTTAGAAATATTGTTTCTTCCTCTTTCAACGCATTTTCAATCACTCAAATCGGAGTCGGGAAAAAAATGTTACTGCTATTTGAATCTTTTTGACCGATCAATCAACTTACTTATCGAACAAATCGTTAAGAAAAGTTCAAATAGCCGTAAATTTTCATCCCGACTTTGATTTGAGTGATTCAAAAGGAATTGAAAATGTCTTTTCTTCTTATTTCTAACGCATGTTCGATCACACAATTCGAGTCGAAATCAAAAAGTTGTGGTTATTTTAAAGTTGCACACCGATCATTAAACTTACTTATCGATTGAAACATTGAGAAAAACTCAATTAATCGTACAGTTTTATGCTGACTCTATTATGAGTTAATCAAAAGACGTTGAAAATATTGTTTCTTCATCTTTGCAATGCATGTCCAATCTCTCAAATCAGAGTCAGAATGAAAACGTTATGGCTATCTGAATGTTTGCTACCTAATGGCCAACGTACTTATTAATCTAATCAGTAATCAAAATTCAAATAGCCGTAACCATTTCTTTCGAATATGATTAGAGTTATTCAAAAGGCGTTTGAAATATCGTTTCTTCCGCTTTCAACCCATTTTCAATCACTCAAATTGGAGTCAAGAATAAATGGTTACAGCTATTTGAATGTTATTTACCGAACAATCAATTTACTTATCGAACAAATCAAGAAGAAAAGTTCAAATAGCCGTAACTTTTCATGTCGACTTTGATTTGAGTGATTCATAAGGAATTGAAAATGTCTTTTTTTCCTATTTCTAACACATGTTCAATCACCCAATTGGAGTCGGAATCAAAAAGTTATGGTTATTTTAAAGTTTCACACCGATCATTAAACTTACTTATCGATTGAAACGGTGAGAAAAAGTCAAATTGTCTTACAGTTTAATGCGGACTCTGTTATGAGTAAATGAAAAGGCGTTGAAAATATTGTTTCTTCATCTTTGCAATGCATGTCCAATCTCTCAAATCAGAGTCAGGATGAAAACGTTATGGTAATTTGAATGTTTGCTACCCATTAGCCAATGTACTTATTAATCTAATCAGTAATCAAAATTAAAACAGCCGTAACCATTTCTTTCGAGCTATGATTTGAGTTATTTAAAACGCGTTAGAAATATTGTTTCTTCCTCTTTCAACGCATTTTCAATCACTCAAATCGGAGTCGGGAAAAAAATGTTACTGCTATTTGAATCTTTTTGACCGATCAATCAACTTACTTATCGAACAAATCGTTAAGAAAAGTTCAAATAGCCGTAAATTTTCATCCCGACTTTGATTTGAGTGATTCAAAAGGAATTGAAAATGTCTTTTCTTCTTATTTCTAACGCATGTTCGATCACACAATTCGAGTCGAAATCAAAAAGTTGTGGTTATTTTAAAGTTGCACACCGATCATTAAACTTACTTATCGATTGAAACATTGAGAAAAACTCAATTAATCGTACAGTTTTATGCTGACTCTGTTATGAGTTAATCAAAAGACGTTGAAAATATTGTTTCTTCATCTTTGCAATGCATGTCCAATCTCTCAAATCAGAGTCAGAATGAAAACGTTATGGCTATCTGAATGTTTGCTACCCAATGGCCAACGTACTTATTAATCTAATCAGTAATCAAAATTCAAATAGCCGTAACCATTTCTTTCGAACTATGATTAGAGTTATTCAAAAGGCGTTTGAAATATCGTTTCTTCCTCTTTCAACCCATTTTCAATCACTCAAATTGGAGTCAAGAATAAATTGTTACAGCTATTTGAATGTTATTTACCGAACAATCAATTTACTTATCGAACAAATCAAGAAGAAAAGTTCAAATAGCCGTAACTTTTCATGTCGACTTTGATTTGAGTGATTCATAAGGAATTGAAAATGTCTTTTTTTCCTATTTCTAACGCATGTTCAATCACCCAATTGGAGTCGGAATCAAAAAGTTATGGTTATTTTAAAGTTTCACACCGATCATTAAACTTACTTATCGATTGAAACGGTGAGAAAAAGTCAAATTGTCTTACAGTTTAATGCGGACTCTGTTATGAGTAAATGAAAAGGCGTTGAAAATATTGTTTCTTCATCTTTGCAATGCATGTCCAATCTCTCAAATCAGAGTCAGGATGAAAACGTTATGGCAATTTGAATGTTTGCTACCCATTAGCCAATGTACTTATTAATCTAATCAGTAATCAAAATTAAAACAGCCGTAACCATTTCTTTCGAGCTATGATTTGAGTTATTTAAAACGCGTTTGAAATATTGTTTCTTCCTCTTTCAACGCATTTTCAATCACTAAAATAGGAGTCGGGAATAAAATGTTACGGCTATTTGAATCTTTTTGACCGATCAATCAACTTACTTATCGAACAAATCGTTAAGAAAAGTTCAAATAGCCGTAAATTTTCATCCCGACTTCGATTTGAGTGATTCAAAAGGAATTGAAAATGTCTTTTCTTCTTATTTCTAACGCATGTTCGATCACACAATTCGAGTCGAAATCAAAAAGTTGTGGTTATTTTAAAGTTGCACACCGATCATTAAACTTACTTATCGATTGAAACATTGAGAAAAACTCAATTAATCGTACAGTTTTATGCTGACTCTATTATGAGTTAATCAAAAGACGTTGAAAATATTGTTTCTTTATCTTTGCAATGCATGTCCAATCTCTCAAATCAGAGTCAGAATGAAAACGTTATGGCTATCTGAATGTTTGCTACCCAATGGCCAACGTACTTATTAATCTAATCAGTAATCAAAATTCAAATAGCCGTAACCATTTCTTTCGAACTATGATTAGAGTTATTCAAAAGGCGTTTGAAATATCGTTTCTTCCGCTTTCAACCCATTTTCAATCACTCAAATTGGAGTCAAGAATAAATGGTTACAGCTATTTGAATGTTATTTACCGAACAATCAATTTACTTATCGAACAAATCAAGAAGAAAAGTTCAAATAGCCGTAACTTTTCATGTCGACTTTGATTTGAGTGATTCATAAGGAATTGAAAATGTCTTTTTTTCCTATTTCTAACGCATGTTCAATCACCCAATTGGAGTCGGAATCAAAAAGTTATGGTTATTTTAAAGTTTCACACCGATCATTAAACTTACTTATCGATTGAAACGGTGAGAAAAAGTCAAATTGTCTTACAGTTTAATGCGGACTCTGTTATGAGTAAATGAAAAGGCGTTGAAAATATTGTTTCTTCATCTTTGCAATGCATGTCCAATCTCTCAAATCAGAGTCAGGATGAAAACGTTATGGCAATTTGAATGTTTGCTACCCATTAGCCAATGTACTTATTAATCTAATCAGTAATCAAAATTAAAACAGCCGTAACCATTTCTTTCGAGCTATGATTTGAGTTATTTAAAACGCGTTTGAAATATTGTTTCTTCCTCTTTCAACGCATTTTCAATCACTCAAATAGGAGTCGGGAATAAAATGTTACGGCTATTTGAATCTTTTTGACCGATCAATCAACTTACTTATCGAACAAATCGTTAAGAAAAGTTCAAATAGCCGTAAATTTTCATCCCGACTTCGATTTGAGTGATTCAAAAGGAATTGAAAATGTCTTTTCTTCTTATTTCTAACGCATGTTCGATCACACAATTCGAGTCGAAATCAAAAAGTTGTGGTTATTTTAAAGTTGCACACCGATCATTAAACTTACTTATCGATTGAAACATTGAGAAAAACTCAATTAATCGTACAGTTTTATGCTGACTCTATTATGAGTTAATCAAAAGACGTTGAAAATATTGTTTCTTTATCTTTGCAATGCATGTCCAATCTCTCAAATCAGAGTCAGAATGAAAACATTATGGCTATCTGAATGTTTGCTACCCAATGGCCAACGTACTTATTAATCTAATCAGTAATCAAAATTCAAATAGCCGTAACCATTTCTTTCGAACTATGATTAGAGTTATTCAAAAGGCGTTTGAAATATCGTTTCTTCCGCTTTCAACCCATTTTCAATCACTCAAATTGGAGTCAAGAATAAATGGTTACAGCTATTTGAATGTTATTTACCGAACAATCAATTTACTTATCGAACAAATCAAGAAGAAAAGTTCAAATAGCCGTAACTTTTCATGTCGACTTTGATTTGAGTGATTCATAAGGAATTGAAAATGTCTTTTTTTCCTATTTCTAACACATGTTCAATCACCCAATTGGAGTCGGAATCAAAAAGTTATGGTTATTTTAAAGTTTCACACCGATCATTAAACTTACTTATCGATTGAAATTTTGAGAAAAAGTCAAATTGTCTTACAGTTTAATGCGGACTCTGTTATGAGTAAATGAAAAGGCGTTGAAAATATTGTTTCTTCATCTTTGCAATGCATGTCCAATCTCTCAAATCAGAGTCATGATGAAAACGTTATGGTAATTTGAATGTTTGCTACCCATTAGCCAATGTACTTATTAATCTAATCAGTAATCAAAATTAAAACAGCCGTAACCATTTCTTTCGAGCTATGATTTGAGTTATTTAAAACGCGTTTGAAATATTGTTTCTTCCTCTTTCAACGCATTTTCAATCACTCAAATCGGAGTCGGAAAAAAAATGTTACTGCTATTTGAATCTTTTTGACCGATCAATCAACTTACTTATCGAACAAATCGTTAAGAAAAGTTCAAATAGCCGTAAATTTTCATCCCGACTTTGATTTGAGTGATTCAAAAGGAATTGAAAATGTTTTTTCTTCTTATTTCTAACGCATGTTCGATCACACAATTCGAGTCGAAATCAAAAAGTTGTGGTTATTTTAAAGTTGCACACCGATCATTAAACTTACTTATCGATTGAAACGGTGAGAAAAACTCAATTAATCGTACAGTTTTATGCTGACTCTGTTATGAGTTAATCAAAAGACGTTGAAAATATTGTTTCTTCATCTTTGCAATGCGTGTCCAATCTCTCAAATCAGAGTCAGAATGAAAACGTTATGGCTATTTGAATGTTTGCTACCCAATGGCCAACGTACTTATTAATCTAATAAGTAATCAAAATTCAAATAGCCGTAACCATTTCTTTCGAACTATGATTAGAGTTATTCAAAAGGCGTTTGAAATATCGTTTCTTCCTCTTTCAACCCATTTTCAATCACTCAAATTGGAGTCAAGAATAAATTGTTACAGCTATTTGAATGTTATTTACCGAACAATCAATTTACTTATCGAACAAATCAAGAAGAAAAGTTCAAATAGCCGTTACTTTTCATGTCGACTTTGATTTGAGTGATTCATATGGAATTGAAAATGTCTTTTTTTCCTATTTCAAACGCATGTTCAATCACCCAATTAGAGTCGGAATCAAAAAGTTATGGTTATTTTAAAGTTTCACACCGATCATTAAACTTACTTATCGATTGAAACAGTGAGAAAAAGTCAAATTGTCTTACAGTTTAATGCGGACTCTGTTATGAGTTAATGAAAAGGCGTTGAAAATATTGTTTCTTCATCTTTGCAATGCATGTCCAATCTCTCAAATCAGAGTCAGGGTGAAAACGTTATGGCGATTTGAATGTTTGCTACCCATTAGCCAATGTACTTACTAATCTAATCAGTAATCAAAATTAAAACAGCCGCAACCATTTCTTTCGAGCTATGATTTGAGTTATTTAAAACGGGTTTGAAATATTGTTTCTTCCTCTTTCAACGCATTTTCAATCACTCAAATCGGAGTCGGGAGTAAAATGTTACTGCTATTTCAATCTTTTTGACCGATCAATCAACTTACTTATCGAACAAATCGTTAAGAAAAGTTCAAATAGCCGTAAATTTTCATCCCGACTTTGATTTGAGTGATTCAAAAGGAATTGAAAATGTCTTTTCTTCTTATTTCTAACGCATGTTCGATCACACAATTCGAGTCGAAATGAAAAAGTTATGGTTATTTTAAAGTTTCACACCGATCATTAAACTTACTTATCGATTGAAACAGTGAGAAAAAGTCAAATTGTCTTACAGTTTAATACGGACTCTGTTATGAGTTAATGAAAAGGCGTTGAAAATATTGTTTCTTCATCTTTGCAATGCATGTCCAATCTCTCAAATCAGAGTCAGGATGAAAACGTTATGGCGATTTGAATGTTTGCTACCCATTAGCCAATGTACTTATTAATCTTATCAGTAATCAATATTAAAATAGCCGTAACCATTTCTTTCGAGCTATGATTTGAGTTAATTAAAACGGGTTTGAAATATTGTTTCTTCCTCTTTTGACGCATTTTCAATCACTCAAATCGGAGTCGGGAAAAAAATGTTACTGCTATTTGAATCTTTTTGACCGATCAATCAACTTACTTATCGAACAAATCGTTAAGAAAAGTTCAAATAGCCGTAAATTTTCATCCCGACTTTGATTTGAGTGATTCAAAAGGAATTGAAAATGTCTTTTCTTCTTATTTCTAACGCATGTTCGATCACACAATTCGAGTCGAAATGAAAAAGTTGTGGTTATTTGAAAGATTCACACCGATCATTAAAGTTACTTATCGATTGAATCGGTAAGAACAAGTCAAATAGTCTTAGAGTTTAATGCTGACTCTGTTATGAGTTAATGAAAAGGCGTTGGAAATATTGTTTCTTCATCTTCGCAATGCATGTCCAATCTCTCAAATCAGAGTCAGGATGAAAACGTTATGGCTATTTGAATGTTTGCTACCCATTAGCCAACGTACTTATTAATCTATTCAGTAATCAAAATTCAAATAGCCGTAACCATTTCTTTCGAGCTATGATTTGAGTTATTTAAAAGGCGTTTGAAATATCGTTTCTTCCTCTTTCAACCCATTTTCAATCACTCAAATCGGAGTCAAGAATAAATTGTTACTGCTATTTGAATGTTTTTTACCGAACAATCAAGTTACTTCTCAAACAAATCAAGAAGAAAATTTCAAATAGCCGTAACTTTTCATGTCGACTTTGATTTGAGTGATTCATAAGGAATTGAAAATGTCTTTTTTTCCTATTTTTAACGCATGTTCAATCACCCAATTGGAATCGGAATCAAAAAGTTATGGTTATTTTAAAGTTTCACACCGATCATTAAACTTACTTATCGATTGAAACGGTGAGAAAAAGTCAAATTGTCTTACAGTTTAATACGGACTATGTTATGAGTTAATGAAAAGGCGTTGAAAATATTGTTTCTTCATCTTTGCAATGCATGTCCAATCTCTCAAATCAGAGTCAGGATGAAAACGTTATGGCGATTTGAATGTTTGCTACCCATTAGCCAATGTACTTATTATTCTAATCAGTAATCAAAATTAAAACAGCCGAAACCATTTCTTTCGAGCTATGATTTGAGTTATTTAAAACGGGTTTGAAATATTGTTTCTTCCTCTTTCAACGCATTTTCAATCACTCAAATCGGAGTCGGGAAAAAAATGTTACTGCTATTTGAATCTTTTTGACCGATCAATCATCTTACTTATCGAACAAATCGTTAAGAAAAGTTCAAATAGCCGTAAATTTTCATCCCGACTTTGATTTGAGTGATTCAAAAGGAATTGAAAATGTCTTTTCTTCTTATTTCTAACGCATGTTCGATCACACAATTCGAGTCGAAATCAAAAAGTTGTGGTTATTTGAAAGTTTCACACCGATCATTAAAGTTACTTATCGATTGAATCGGTAAGAACAAGTCTAATAGTCTTAGAGTTTAATGCTGACTCTGTTATGAGTTAATGAAAAGGCGTTGAAAATATTGTTTCTTCATCTTCGCAATGCATGTCCAATCTCTCAAATCAGAGTCAGGATGAAAACGTTATGGCTATTTGAATGTTTGCTACCCATTAGCCAACGTACTTATTAATCTAATCAGTAATCAAAATTCAAATAGCCGTAACCATTTCTTTCGAGCTATGATTTGAGTTATTTGAAAGGCGTTTGAAATATCGTTTCTTCCTCTTTCAACCCATTTTCAATCACTCAAATCGGAGTCAAGAATAAATTGTTACTGCTATTTGAATGTTTTTTACCGAACAATCAAGTTACTTCTCAAGCAAATCAAGAAGAAAAGTTCAAATAGCCGTAACTTTTCATGTCGACTTTGATTTGAGTGATTCATAAGGAATTGAAAATGTCTTTTTTTCCTATTTCTAACGCATGTTCAATCACCCAATTGGAGTCGGAATCAAAAAGTTATGGTTATTTTAAACTTTTTGACCGATCATTAAACTTACTTATCGATTGAAACGGTGAGAAAAAGTCAAATTGTCTTACAGTTTAATACGGACTCTGTTATGAGTTAATGAAAAGGCGATGAAAATATTGTTTCTTCATCTTTGCAATGCATGTCCAATCTCTCAAATCAGAGTCAGGATGAAAACGTTATGGCTATTTGAATGTTTGCTACCCATTAGCCAATGTACTTATTAATCTAATCAGTAATCAAAATTAAAACAGCCGTAACCATTTCTTTCGAGCTATGATTTGAGTTATTTAAAACGCGTTTGAAATATTGTTTCTTCCTCTTTCAACGCATTTTCAATCACTCAAATCGGAGTCGGGAATAAAATTTTACTGCTATTTGAATCTTTTTGACCGATCAATCAACTTACTTATCGAACAAATCGTTAAGAAAAGTTCAAATAGCCGTAAATTTTCATCCCGACTTTGATTTGAGTGATTCAAAAGGAATTGAAAATGTCTTTTCTTCTTATTTCTAACGCATGTTCGATCACACAATTCGAGTCGAAATGAAAAAGTTGTGGTTATTTGAAAGTTTCACACCGATCATTAAAGTTACTTATCGATTGAATCGGTAAGAACAAGTCAAATAGTCTTAGAGTTTAATGCTGACTCTGTTATGAGTTAATGAAAAGGCGTTGAAAATATTGTTTCTTCATCTTCGCAATGCACGTCCAATCTCTCAAATCAGAGTCAGGATGAAAACGTTATGGCTATTTGAATGTTTGCTACCCATTAGCCAATGTACTTATTAATCTAATCAGTAATCAAAATTGAAACAGCCGTAACCATTTCTTTCGCGCTTTGATTTGAGTTATTTAAAACGGGTTTGAAATATTGTTTCTTCCTCTTTCAACGCATTTTCAATCACTCAAATCGGAGTAGGGAAAAAAATGTTACTGCTATTTGAATCTTTTTGACCGATCAATCAACTTACTTATCGAACAAATCGTTAAGAAAAGTTCAAATAGCCGTAAATTTTCATCCCGACTTTGATTTGAGTTATTCAAAAGGAATTGAAAATGTCTTTTCTTCTTATTTCTAACGCATGTTCGATCACACAATTCGAGTCGAAATGAAAAAGTTGTGGTTATTTGAAAGTTTCACACCGATCATTAAAGTTACTTATCGATTGAATCGGTATGAACAAGTCAAATAGTCTTAGAGTTTAATGCTGACTCTGTTATGAGTTAATGAAAAGGCGTTGAAAATATTGTTTCTTCATTTTCGCAATGCATCTCCAATCTCCCAAATCAGAGTCAGGATGAAAACGTTATGGCTATTTGAATGTTTGCTACCCATTAGCCAACGTACTTATTAATCTAATCAGTAATCAAAATTCAAATGGCCGTAACCATTTCTTTCGAGCTATGATTTGTGTTATTTAAAAGGCGTTTGAAATATCGTTTCTTCCCCTTTCAACCCATTTTCAATCGCTCAAATCGGAGTCAAGAATAAATTGTTACTGCTATTTGAATGTTTTTTACCGAACAATCAAGTTACTTCTCAAGCAAATCAAGAAGAAAAGTTCAAATAGCCGTAACTTTTCATGTCGACTTTGATTTGAGTGATTCATAAGGAATTGAAAATGTCTTTTTTTCCTATTTCTAACGCATGTTCAATCACCCAATTGGAGTCGGAATCAAAAAGTTATGGTTATTTTAAAGTTTCACACCGATCATTAAACTTACTTATCGATTGAAACGGTGAGAAAAAGTCAAATTGTCTTACTGTTTAATACGGACTCTGTTATGAGTTAATGAAAAGGCGTTGAAAATATTGTTTCTTCATCTTTGCAATGCATGTCCAATCTCTCAAATCAGAGTCAGGATGAAAACGTTATGGCTATTTGAATGTTTGCTACCCATTAGCCAATGTACTTATTAATCTAATCAGTAATCAAAATTAAAACAGCCGTAACCATTTCTTTCGCGCTATGATTTGAGTTATTTAAAACGGGTTTGAAATATTGTTTCTTCCTCTTTCAACGCATTTTCAATCACTCAAATCGGAGTAGGGAAAAAAATGTTACTGCTATTTGAATCTTTTTGACCGATCAATCAACTTACTTATCGAACAAATCGTTAAGAAAAGTTCAAATAGCCGTAAATTTTCATCCCGACTTTGATTTGAGTGATTCAAAAGGAATTGAAAATGTCTTTTCTTCTTATTTCTAACGCATGTTCGATCACACAATTCGAGTCGAAATGAAAAAGTTGTGGTTATTTGAAAGTTTCACAACGATCATTAAAGTTACTTATCGATTGAATCGGTAAGAACAAGTCAAATAGTCTTAGAGTTTAATGCTGACTCTGTTATGAGTTAATGAAAAGGCGTTGAAAATATTGTTTCTTCATTTTCGCAATGCATCTCCAATCTCTCAAATCAGAGTCAGGATGAAAACGTTATGGCTATTTGAATGTTTGCTACCCATTAGCCAACGTACTTATTAATCTAATCAGTAATCAAAATTCAAATAGCCGTAACCATTTCTTTCGAGCTATGATTTGAGTTATTTAAAAGGCGTTTGAAATATCGTTTCTTCCCCTTTCAACCCATTTTCAATCACTCAAATCGGAGTCAAGAATAAATTGTTACTGCTATTTGAATGTTTTTTACCGAACAATCAAGTTACTTCTCAAGCAAATCAAGAAGAAAAGTTCAAATAGCCGTAACTTTTCATGTCGACTTTGATTTGAGTGATTCATAAGGAATTGAAAATGTCTTTTTTTCCTATTTCTAACGCATGTTCAATCACCCAATTGGAGTCGGAATCAAAAAGTTATGGTTATTTTAAACTTTTTGACCGATCATTAAACTTACTTATCGATTGAAACGGTGAGAAAAAGTCAAATTGTCTTACAGTTTAATACGGACTCTGTTATGAGTTAATGAAAAGGCGATGAAAATATTGTTTCTTCATCTTTGCAATGCATGTCCAATCTCTCAAATCAGAGTCAGGATGAAAACGTTATGGCTATTTGAATGTTTGCTACCCATTAGCCAATGTACTTATTAATCTAATCAGTAATCAAAATTAAAACAGCCGTAACCATTTCTTTCGAGCTATGATTTGAGTTATTTAAAACGCGTTTGAAATATTGTTTCTTCCTCTTTCAACGCATTTTCAATCACTCAAATCGGAGTCGGGAATAAAATTTTACTGCTATTTGAATCTTTTTGACCGATCAATCAACTTACTTATCGAACAAATCGTTAAGAAAAGTTCAAATAGCCGTAAATTTTCATCCCGACTTTGATTTGAGTGATTCAAAAGGAATTGAAAATGTCTTTTCTTCTTATTTCTAACGCATGTTCGATCACACAATTCGAGTCGAAATGAAAAAGTTGTGGTTATTTGAAAGTTTCACACCGATCATTAAAGTTACTTATCGATTGAATCGGTAAGAACAAGTCAAATAGTCTTAGAGTTTAATGCTGACTCTGTTATGAGTTAATGAAAAGGCGTTGAAAATATTGTTTCTTCATCTTCGCAATGCACGTCCAATCTCTCAAATCAGAGTCAGGATGAAAACGTTATGGCTATTTGAATGTTTGCTACCCATTAGCCAATGTACTTATTAATCTAATCAGTAATCAAAATTGAAACAGCCGTAACCATTTCTTTCGCGCTTTGATTTGAGTTATTTAAAACGGGTTTGAAATATTGTTTCTTCCTCTTTCAACGCATTTTCAATCACTCAAATCGGAGTAGGGAAAAAAATGTTACTGCTATTTGAATCTTTTTGACCGATCAATCAACTTACTTATCGAACAAATCGTTAAGAAAAGTTCAAATAGCCGTAAATTTTCATCCCGACTTTGATTTGAGTGATTCAAAAGGAATTGAAAATGTCTTTTCTTCTTATTTCTAACGCATGTTCGATCACACAATTCGAGTCGAAATGAAAAAGTTGTGGTTATTTGAAAGTTTCACAACGATCATTAAAGTTACTTATCGATTGAATCGGTAAGAACAAGTCAAATAGACTTAGAGTTTAATGCTGACTCTGTTATGAGTTAATGAAAAGGCGTTGAAAATATTGTTTCTTCATTTTCGCAATGCATCTCCAATCTCTCAAATCAGAGTCAGGATGAAAACGTTATGGCTATTTGAATGTTTGCTACCCATTAGCCAACGTACTTATTAATCTAATCAGTAATCAAAATTCAAATAGCCGTAACCATTTCTTTCGAGCTATGATTTGAGTTATTTAAAAGGCGTTTGAAATATCGTTTCTTCCCCTTTCAACCCATTTTCAATCACTCAAATCGGAGTCAAGAATAAATTGTTACTGCTATTTGATTGTTTTTTACCGAACAATCAAGTTACTTCTCAAGCAAATCAAGAAGAAAAGTTCAAATAGCCGTAACTTTTCATGTCGACTTTGATTTGAGTGATTCATAAGGAATTGAAAATGTCTTTTTTTCCTATTTCTAACGCATGTTCAATCACCCAATTGGAGTCGGAATCAAAAAGTTATGGTTATTTTAAACTTTTTGACCGATCATTAAACTTACTTATCGATTGAAACGGTGAGAAAAAGTCAAATTGTCTTACAGTTTAATACGGACTCTGTTATGAGTTAATGAAAAGGCGTTGAAAATATTGTTTCTTCATCTTTGCAATGCATGTCCAATCTCTCAAATCAGAGTCAGGATGAAAACGTTATGGCTATTTGAATGTTTGCTACCCATTAGCCAATGTACTTATTAATCTAATCAGTAATCAAAATTAAAACAGCCGTAACCATTTCTTTCGAGCTATGATTTGAGTTATTTAAAACGCGTTTGAAATATTGTTTCTTCCTCTTTCAACGCATTTTCAATCACTCAAATCGGAGTCGGGAATAAGATTTTACTGCTATTTGAATCTTTTTGACCGATCAATCAACTTACTTATCGAACAAATCGTTAAGAAAAGTTCAAATAGCCGTAAATTTTCATCCCGACTTTGATTTGAGTGATTCAAAAGGAATTGAAAATGTCTTTTCTTCTTATTTCTAACGCATGTTCGATCACACAATTCGAGTCGAAATGAAAAAGTTGTGATTATTTGAAAGTTTCACACCGATCATTAAAGTTACTTATCGATTGAATCGGTAAGAACAAGTCAAATAGTCTTAGAGTTTAATGCTGACTCTGTTATGAGTTAATGAAAAGGCGTTGAAAATATTGTTTCTTCATCTTCGCAATGCATGTCCAATCTCTCAAATCAGAGTCAGGATGAAAACGTTATGGCTATTTGAATGTTTGCTACCCATTAGCCAACGTACTTATTAATCTAATCAGTAATCAAAATTCAAATAGCCGTAACCATTTCGTTCGAGCTATGATTTGAGTTATTTAAAAGGCGTTTGAAATATCGTTTCTTCCCCTTTCAACCCATTTTCAATCACTCAAATCGGAGTCAAGAATAAATTGTTATTGCTATTTGAATGTTTTTTACCGAACAACCAAGTTACTTCTCAAGCAAATCAAGAAGAAAAGTTCAAATAGCCGTAACTTTTCATGTCGACTTTGATTTGAGTGATTCATAAGGAATTGAAAATGTCTTTTTTTGCTATTTCTAACGCATGTTCAATCACCCAATTGGAGTCGGAATCAAAAAGTTATGGTTATTTTAAAGTTTCACACCGATAATTAAACTTACTTATCGATTGAAACGGTGAGAAAAATTCAAATTGTCTTACAGTTTAATACGGACTCTGTTATGAGTTAATGAAAAGGCGTTGAAAATATTGTTTCTTCATCTTTGCAATGCATGTCCAATCTCTCAAATCAGAGTCAGGATGAAAACGTTATGGCTATTTGAATGTTTGCTACCCATTAGCCAATGTACTTATTAATCTAATCAGTAATCAAAATTAAAACAGCCGTAACCTTTTCTTTCGAGCTATGATTTGAGTTATTTAAAACGGGTTTGAAATATTGTTTCTTCCTCTTTCAACGCATTTTCAATCACTCAAATCGGAGTCGGGAATAAAATTTTACTGCTATTTGAATCTTTTTGACCGATCAATCAACTTACTTATCGAACAAATCGTTAAGAAAAGTTCAAATAGCCGTAAATTTTCATCCCGACTTTGATTTGAGTAATTCAAAAGGAATTGAAAATGCCTTTTCTTCTTATTTCTAACGCATGTTCGATCACACAATTCGAGTCGAAATCAAAAAGTTGTGGTTATTTGAAAGTTTCACACCGATCATTAAACTTACTTATCGATTGAATCGGTAAGAACAAGTCAAATAGTCTTAGAGTTTAATGCTGACTCTGTTATGAGTTAATGAAAAGGCGTTGAAAATATTGTTTCTTCATCTTCGCAATGCATGTCCAATCTCTCAAATCAGAGTCAGGATGAAAACGTTATGGCTATTTGAATGTTTGCTACCCATTAGCCAACGTACTTATTAATCTAATCAGTAATCAAAATTCAAATAGCCGTAACCATTTCCTTCGAGCTATGATTTGAGTTATTTAAAAGGTGTTTGAAATATCGTTTCTTCCTCTTTCAACCCATTTTCAATCACTCAAATCGGAGTCAAGAATAAATTGTTACTGCTATTTGAATTTTTTTACCGAACAATCAAGTTACTTCTCAAGCAAATCAAGAAGAAAAGTTCAAATAGCCGTAACTTTTCATGTCGACTTTGATTTGAGTGATTCATAAGGAATTGAAAATGTCTTTTTTTGCTATTTCTAACGCATGTTCAATCACCCAATTGGAGTCGGAATCAAAAAGTTATGGTTATTTTAAAGTTTCACACCGATCATTAAACTTACTTATCGATTGAAACGGTGAGAAAAATTCAAATTGTCTTACAGTTTAATACGGACTCTGTTATGAGTTAATGAAAAGGCGTTGAAAATATTGTTTCTTCATCTTTGCAATGCATGTCCAATCTCTCAAATCAGAGTCAGGATGAAAACGTTATGGCTATTTGAATGTTTGCTACCCATTAGCCAAAGTACTTATTAATCTAATCAGTAATCAAAATTAAAACAGCCGTAACCTTTTCTTTCGAGCTATGATTTGAGTTATTTAAAACGCGTTTGAAATATTGTTTCTTCCTCTTTCAACGCATTTTCAATCACTCAAATCGGAGTCGGGAATAAAATGTTACTGCTATTTGAATCTTTTTGACCGATCAATCAACTTACTTATCGAACAAATCGTTAAGAAAAGTTCAAATAGCCGTAAATTTTCATTCCGACTTTGTTTTGAGTGATTCAAAAGGAATTGAAAATGTCTTTTCTTCTTATTTCTAACGCATGTTCGATCACACAATTCGAGTCGAAATAAAAAAGTTGTGGTTATTTGAAAGTTTCACACCGATCATTAAAGTTACTTATCGATTGAATCGGTAAGAACAAGTCAAATAGTCTTAGAGTTTAATGCTGACTCTGTTATGAGTTAATGAAAAGGCGTTGAAAATATTGTTTCTTCATCTTCGCAATGCATGTCCAATCTCTCAAATCAGAGTCAGGATGAAAACGTTATGGCTATTTGAATGTTTGCTACCCATTAGCCAACGTACTTCTTAATCTAATCAGTAATCAAAATTCAAATAGCCGTAACCATTTCTTTCGAGCTATGATTTGAGTTATTTAAAAGGCGTTTGAAATATCGTCTCTTCCTCTTTCAACCCATTTTCAATCACTCAAATCGGAGTCAAGAATAAATTGTTACTGCTATTTGAATGTTTTTTACCGAACAACCAAGTTACTTCTCAAGCAAATCAAGAAGAAAAGTTCAAATAGCCGTAACTTTTCATGTCGACTTTGATTTGAGTGATTCATAAGATATTGAAAATGTCTTTTTTTCCAATTTCTAACGCATGTTCAATCACCCAATTGGAGTCGGAATCAAAAACTTATGGTTATTTTAAAGTTTCACACCGATCATTAAACTTACTTATCGATTGAAACGGTGAGAAAAAGTCAAATTGTCTTACAGTTTAATACGGACTCTGTTATGAGTTAATGAAAAGGCATTGAAAATATTGTTTCTTCATCTTTGCAATGCATGTCCAATCTCTCAAATCAGAGTCAGGATGAAAACGTTATGGCTATTTGAATGTTTGCTACCCATTAGCCAATGTACTTATTAATCTAATCAGTAATCAAAATTAAAACAGCCGTAACCATTTCTTTCGAGCTATGATTTGAGTTATTTAAAACGCGTTTGAAATATTGTTTCTTCCTCTTTCAACGCATTTTCAATCACTCAAATCGGAGTCGGGAATAAAATTTTACTGCTATTTGAATCTTTTTGACCGATCAATCAACTTACTTATCGAACAAATCGTTAAGAAAAGTTCAAATAGCCGTAAATTTTCATCCCGACTTTGATTTGAGTGATTCAAAAGGAATTGAAAATGTCTTTTCTTCTTATTTCTAACGCATGTTCGATCACACAATTCGAGTCGAAATGAAAAAGTTGTGGTTATTTGAAAGTTTCACACCGATCATTAAAGTTACTTATCGATTGAATCGGTATGAACAAGTCAAATAGTCTTAGAGTTTAATGCTGACTCTGTTATGAGTTAATGAAAAGGCGTTGAAAATATTGTTTCTTCATTTTCGCAATGCATCTCCAATCTCCCAAATCAGAGTCAGGATGAAAACGTTATGGCTATTTGAATGTTTGCTACCCATTAGCCAACGTACTTATTAATCTAATCAGTAATCAAAATTCAAATGGCCGTAACCATTTCTTTCGAGCTATGATTTGTGTTATTTAAAAGGCGTTTGAAATATCGTTTCTTCCCCTTTCAACCCATTTTCAATCGCTCAAATCGGAGTCAAGAATAAATTGTTACTGCTATTTGAATGTTTTTTACCGAACAATCAAGTTACTTCTCAAGCAAATCAAGAAGAAAAGTTCAAATAGCCGTAACTTTTCATGTCGACTTTGATTTGAGTGATTCATAAGATATTGAAAATGTCTTTTTTTCCAATTTCTAACGCATGTTCAATCACCCAATTGGAGTCGGAATCAAAAACTTATGGTTATTTTAAAGTTTCACACCGATCATTAAACTTACTTATCGATTGAAACGGTGAGAAAAAGTCAAATTGTCTTACAGTTTAATACGGACTCTGTTATGAGTTAATGAAAAGGCATTGAAAATATTGTTTCTTCATCTTTGCAATGCATGTCCAATCTCTCAAATCAGAGTCAGGATGAAAACGTTATGGCTATTTGAATGTTTGCTACCCATTAGCCAATGTACTTATTAATCTAATCAGTAATCAAAATTAAAACAGCCGTAACCATTTCTTTCGAGCTATGATTTGAGTTATTTAAAACGCGTTTGAAATATTGTTTCTTCCTCTTTCAACGCATTTTCAATCACTCAAATCGGAGTCGGGAATAAAATTTTACTGCTATTTGAATCTTTTTGACCGATCAATCAACTTACTTATCGAACAAATCGTTAAGAAAAGTTCAAATAGCCGTAAATTTTCATCCCGACTTTGATTTGAGTGATTCAAAAGGAATTGAAAATGTCTTTTCTTCTTATTTCTAACGCATGTTCGATCACACAATTCGAGTCGAAATGAAAAAGTTGTGGTTATTTGAAAGTTTCACACCGATCATTAAAGTTACTTATCGATTGAATCGGTATGAACAAGTCAAATAGTCTTAGAGTTTAATGCTGACTCTGTTATGAGTTAATGAAAAGGCGTTGAAAATATTGTTTCTTCATTTTCGCAATGCATCTCCAATCTCCCAAATCAGAGTCAGGATGAAAACGTTATGGCTATTTGAATGTTTGCTACCCATTAGCCAACGTACTTATTAATCTAATCAGTAATCAAAATTCAAATGGCCGTAACCATTTCTTTCGAGCTATGATTTGTGTTATTTAAAAGGCGTTTGAAATATCGTTTCTTCCCCTTTCAACCCATTTTCAATCGCTCAAATCGGAGTCAAGAATAAATTGTTACTGCTATTTGAATGTTTTTTACCGAACAATCAAGTTACTTCTCAAGCAAATCAAGAAGAAAAGTTCAAATAGCCGTAACTTTTCATGTCGACTTTGATTTGAGTGATTCATAAGGAATTGAAAATGTCTTTTTTTCCTATTTCTAACGCATGTTCAATCACCCAATTGGAGTCGGAATCAAAAAGTTATGGTTATTTTAATGTTTCACACCGATCATTAAACTTACTTATCGATTGAAACGGTGAGAAAAAGTCAAATTGTCTTACAGTTTAATGCGGACTCTGTTATGAGTTAATGAAAGGGCGTTGAAAATATTGTTTCTTCATCTTTGCAATGCATGTCCAATCTCTCAAATCAGAGTCAGGATGAAAACGTTATGGCGATTTGAATGTTTGCTACCCATTAGCCAATGTACTTATTAATCTAATCAGTAATCAAAATTAAAACAGCCGTAACCATTTCTTTCGAGCTATGCTTTGAGTTATTTAAAACGCGTTTGAAATATTGTTTCTTCCTCTTTCAATGCATTTTCAATCACTCAAATCGGAGTCGGGAATAAAATGTTACAGCTATTTGAATCTTTTTGACCGATCAATCAACTTACTTATCGAACAAATCGTTAAGAAAAGTTCAAATAGCCGTAAATTTTCATCCCGACTTTGTTTTGAGTGATTCAAAAGGAATTGAAAATGTCTTTTCTTCTTATTTCTAACGCATGTTCGATCACACAATTCGAGTCGAAATAAAAAAGTTGTGGTTATTTGAAAGTTTCACACCGATCATTAAAGTTACTTATCGATTGAATCGGTAAGAACAAGTCAAATAGTCTTAGAGTTTAATGCTGACTCTGTTATGAGTTAATGAAAAGGCGTTGAAAATATTGTTTCTTCATCTTCGCAATGCATGTCCAATCTCTCAAATCAGAGTCAGGATGAAAACGTTATGGCAATTTGAATGTTTGCTACCCATTAGCCAACGTACTTATTAATCTAATCAGTAATCAAAATTCAAATAGCCGTAACCATTTCTTTCGAGCTATGATTTGAGTTATTTAAAAGGCGTTTGAAATATCGTTTCTTCCACTTTCAACCCATTTTCAATCACTCAAATCGGAGTCAAGAATAAATTGTTACTGCTATTTGAATGTTTTTTACCGAACAACCAAGTTACTTCTCAAGCAAATCAAGAAGAAAAGTTCAAATAGCCGTAACTTTTCATGTCGACTTTGATTTGAGTGATTCATAAGATATTGAAAATGTCTTTTTTTCCAATTTCTAACGCATGTTCAATCACCCAATTGGAGTCGGAATCAAAAAGTTATGGTTATTTTAAAGTTTCACACCGATCATTAAACTTACTTATCGATTGAAACGGTGAGAAAAAGTCAAATTGTCTTACAGTTTAATACGGACTCTGTTATGAGTTAATGAAAAGGCGTTGAAAATATTGTTTCTTCATCTTTGCAATGCATGTCCAATCTCTCAAATCAGAGTCAGGATGAAAACGTTATGGCTATTTGAATGTTTGCTACCCATTAGCCAATGTACTTATTAATCTAATCAGTAATCAAAATTAAAACAGCCGTAACCTTTTCTTTCGAGCTATGATTTGAGTTATTTAAAACGCGTTTGAAATATTGTTTCTTCCTCTTTCAACGCATTTTCAATCACTCAAATCGGAGTCGGGAATAAAATTTTACTGCTATTTGAATCTTTTTGACCGATCAATCAACTTACTTATCGAACAAATCGTTAAGAAAAGTTCAAATAGCCGTAAATTTTCATCCCGACTTTGATTTGAGTGATTCAAAAGGAATTGAAAATGCCTTTTCTTCTTATTTCTAACGTATGTTCGATCACACAATTCGAGTCGAAATCAAAAAGTTGTGGTTATTTGAAAGTTTCACACCGATCATTAAACTTACTTATCGATTGAATCGGTAAGAACGAGTCAAATAGTCTTAGAGTTTAATGCTGACTCTATTATGAGTTAATGAAAAGGCATTGAAAATATTGTTTCTTCATCTTCGCATTGCATGTCCAATCTCTCAAATCAGAGTCAGGATGAAAACGTTATGGCTATTTGAATGTTTGCTACCCATTAGCCAACGTACTTATTTATCTAATCAGTAATCAAAATTCAAATAGCCGTAACCATTTCCTTCGAGCTATGATTTGAGTTATTTACAAGGTGTTTGAAATATCGTTTCTTCCTCTTTCAACCCATTTTCAATCACTCAAATCGGAGTCAAGAATAAATTGTTACTGCTATTTGAATGTTTTTTACCGAACAATCAAGTTACTTCTCAAACAAATCAAGAAGAAAAGTTCAAATAGCCGTAACTTTTCATGTCGACTTTGATTTGAGTGATTCATAAGGAATTGAAAATGTCTTTTTTTCCTATTTCTAACGCATGTTCAATCACCCAATTGGAGTCGGAATCAAAAAGTTGTGGTTATTTTAAAGTTTTTCACCGATCATTAATCTTACTTATCGATTGAAACGGTGATTAAAAGTCAAATTGTCTTACAGTTTAATGCGGACTCTGTTATGAGTTAATGAAAGGGCGTTGAAAATATTGTTTCTTCATCTTTGCAATGCATGTCCAATCTCTCAAATCAGAGTCAGGATGAAAACGTTATGGCGATTTGAATGTTTGCTACCCATTAGCCAATGTACTTATTAATCTAATCAGTAATCAAAATTAAAACAGCCGTAACCATTTCTTTCGAGCTATGATTTGAGTTATTTAAAACGGGTTTGAAATATTGTTTCTTCCTCTTTCAACGCATTTTCAATCACTCAAATTGGAGTCGGAAAAAAAATGTTACTGCTCTTTGAATCTTTTTGACCGATCAATCAACTTACTTATCGAACAAATCGTTAAGAAAAGTTCAAATATCCGTAAATTTTCATCCCGACTTTGATTTGAGTGATTCAAAAGGAATTGAAAATGTCTTTTCTTCTTATTTCTAACGCATGTTCGATCACACAATTCGAGTCGAAATGAAAAAGTTGTGGTTATTGAAAGTTTCACACCGACCATTAAAGTTACTTATCGATTGAATCGGTAAGAACAAGTCAAATAGTCTTAGAGTTTAATGCTGACTCTGTTATGAGTTAATGAAAAGGCGTTGAAAATATTGTTTCTTCATCTTCGCAATGCATGTCCAATCTCTCAAATCAGAGTCAGGATGAAAACGTTATGGCTATTTGAATGTTTGCTACCCATTAGCCAACGTACTTATTAATCTAATCAGTAATCAAAATTCAAATAGCCGTAACCATTTCTTTCGAGCTATGATTTGAGTTATTTAAAAGGCGTTTGAAATATCGTTTCTTCCTCTTTCAACCCATTTTCAATCACTTAAATCGGAGTCAAGAATAAATTGTTACTGCTATTTGAATGTTTTTTACTGAACAATCAAGTTACTTCTCAAACAAATCAAGAAGAAAAGTTCAAATAGCCGTAACTTTTCATGTCGACTTTGATTTGAGTGATTTATAAGGAATTGAAAATGTCTTTTTTTCCTATTTCTAACGCATGTTCAATCACCCAATTGGAGTCGGAATCAAAAAGTTGTGGTTATTTTAAAGTTTCACACCGATCATTAATCTTACTTATCGATTGAAACGGTGATTAAAAGTCAAATTGTCTTACAGTTTAATGCGGACTCTGTTATGAGTTAATGAAAGGGCGTTGAAAATATTGTTTCTTCATCTTTGCAATGCATGTCCAATCTCTCAAATCAGAGTCAGGATGAAAACGTTATGGCGATTTGAATGTTTGCTACCCATTAGCCAATGTACTTATTAATCTAATCAGTAATCAAAATTAAAACAGCCGTAACCATTTCTTTCGAGCTATGATTTGAGTTATTTAAAACGGGTTTGAAATATTGTTTCTTCCTCTTTCAACGCATTTTCAATCACTCAAATTGGAGTCGGAAAAAAAATGTTACTGCTCTTTGAATCTTTTTGACCGATCAATCAACTTACTTATCGAACAAATCGTTAAGAAAAGTTCAAATATCCGTAAATTTTCATCCCGACTTTGATTTGAGTGATTCAAAAGGAATTGAAAATGTCTTTTCTTCTTATTTCTAACGCATGTTCGATCACACAATTCGAGTCGAAATGAAAAAGTTGTGGTTATTTGAAAGTTTCACACCGATCATTAAAGTTACTTATCGATTGAATCGGTAAGAACAAGTCAAATAGTCTTAGAGTTTAATGCTGACTCTGTTATGAGTTAATGAAAAGGCGTTGAAAATATTGTTTCTTCATCTTCGCAATGCATGTCCAATCTCTCAAATCAGAGTCAGGATGAAAACGTTATGGCTATTTGAATGTTTGCTACCCATTAGCCAACGTACTTATTTATCTAATCAGTAATCAAAATTCAAATAGCCGTAACCATTTCCTTCGAGCTATGATTTGAGTTATTTAAAAGGCGTTTGAAATATCGTTTCTTCCTCTTTCAACCCATTTTCAATCACTTAAATCGGAGTCAAGAATAAATTATTACTGCTATTTGAATGTTTTTTACCGAACAATCAAGTTACTTCTCAAACAAATCAAGAAGAAAAGTTCAAATAGCCGTAACTTTTCATGTCGACTTTGATTTGAGTGATTCATAAGGAATTGAAAATGTCTTTTTTTCCTATTTCTAACGCATGTTCAATCACCCAATTGGAGTCGGAATCAAAAAGTTACGGTTATTTTAAAGTTTCACACCGATCATTAAACTTACTTATCGATTGAAACGGTGAGAAAAAGTCAAATTGTCTTACAGTTTAATGCGGACTCTGTTATGAGTTAATGAAAAGGCGTTGAAAATATTGTTTCTTCTTCTTTGCAATGCATGTCCAATCTCTCAAATCAGAGTCAGGATGAAAACGTTATGGCTATTTGAATGTTAGCTACCCATTAGCCAATGTACTTATTAATCTAATCAGTAATCAAAATTAAAACATCCGTAACCTTTTCTTTCGAGCTATGATTTGAGTTATTTAAAACGCGTTTGAAATATTGTTTCTTCCTCTTTCAACGCATTTTCAATCACTCAAATCGGAGTCGGGAATAAAATTTTACTGCTATTTGAATCTTTTTGACCGATCAATCAACTTACTTATCGAACAAATCGTTAAGAAAAGTTCAAATAGCCGTAAATTTTCATCCCGACTTTGATTGGAGTGATTCAAAAGGAATTGAAAATGCCTTTTCTTCTTATTTCTAACGCATGTTCGATCACACAATTCGAGTCGAAATCAAAAAGTTGTGGTTATTTGAAAGTTTCACACCGATCATTAAACTTACTTATCGATTGAATCGGTAAGAACAAGTCAAATAGTCTTAGAGTTTAATGCTGACTCTGTTATGAGTTAATGAAAAGGCGTTGAAAATATTGTTTCTTCATCTTCGCATTGCATGTCCAATCTCTCAAATCAGAGTCAGGATGAAAACGTTATGGCTATTTGAATGTTTGCTACCCATTAGCCAACGTACTTATTTATCTAATCAGTAATCAAAATTCAAATAGCCGTAACCATTTCCTTCGAGCTATGATTTGAGTTATTTAAAAGGTGTTTGAAATATCGTTTCTTCCTCTTTCAACCAATTTTCAATCACTCAAATCGGAGTCAAGAAGAAATTGTTACTGCTATTTGAATGTTTTTTACCGAACAATCAAGTTACTTCTCAAACAAATCAAGAAGAAAAGTTCAAATAGCCGTAACTTCTCATGTCGACTTTGATTTGAGTGATTCATAAGGAATTGAAAATGTCTTTTTTTCCTATTTCTAACGCATGTTCAATCACCCAATTGGAGTCGGAATCAAAAAGTTGTGGTTATTTTAAAGTTTCACACCGATCATTAATCTTACTTATCGATTGAAACGGTGAGAAAATGTCAAATTGTCTTACAGTTTAATGCGGACTCTGTTATGAGTTAATGAAAGGGCGTTGAAAATATTGTTTCTTCATCTTTGCAATGCATGTCCAATCTCTCAAATCAGAGTCAGGATGAAAACGTTATGGCGATTTGAATGTTTGCTACCCATTAGCCAATGTACTTATTAATCTAATCAGTAATCAAAATTAAAACAGCCGTAACCATTTCTTTCGAGCTATGATTTGAGATATTTAAAACGGGTTTGAAATATTGTTTCTTCCTCTTTCAACGCATTTTCAATCACTCAAATTGGAGTCGGGAAAAAAATGTTACTGCTCTTTGAATCTTTTTGACCGATCAATCAACTTACTTATCGAACAAATCGTTAAGAAAAGTTCAAATATCCGTAAATTTTCATCCCGACTTTGATTTGAGTGATTCAAAAGGAATTCAAAATGTCTTTTCTTCTTATTTCTAACGCATGTTCGATCACACAATTCGAGTCGAAATGAAAAAGTTGTGGTTATTTGAAAGTTTCACACCGATCATTAAAGTTACTTATCGATTGAATCGGTAAGAACAAGTCAAATAGTCTTAGAGTTTAATGCTGACTCTGTTATGAGTTAATGAAAAGGCGTTGAAAATATTGTTTCTTCATCTTCGCAATGCATGTCCAATCTCTCAAATCAGAGTCAGGATGAAAACGTTATGGCTATTTGAATGTTTGCTACCCATTAGCCAACGTACTTATTAATCTAATCAGTAATCAAAATTCAAATAGCCGTAACCATTTCTTTCGAGCTATGATTTGAGTTATTTAAAAGGTGTTTGAAATATCGTTTCTTCCTCTTTCAACCCATTTTCAATCACTTAAATCGGAGTCAAGAATAAATTGTTACTGCTATTTGAATGTTTTTTACCGAACAATCAAGTTACTTCTCAAACAAATCAAGAAGAAAAGTTCAAATAGCCGTAACTTTTCATGTCGACTTTGATTTGAGTGATTCATAAGGAATTGAAAATGTCTTTTTTTCCTATTTCTAACGCATGTTCAATCACCCAATTGGAGTCGGAATCAAAAAGTTACGGTTATTTTAAAGTTTCACACCGATCATTAAACTTACTTATCGATTGAAACGGTGAGAAAAAGTCAAATTGTCTTACAGTTTAATGCGGACTCTGTTATGAGTTAATGAAAAGGCGTTGAAAATATTGTTTCTTCTTCTTTGCAATGCATGTCCAATCTCTCAAATAAGAGTCAGGATGAAAACGTTATGGCTATTTGAATGTTAGCTACCCATTAGCCAATGTACTTATTAATCTAATCAGTAATCAAAATTAAAACAGCCGTAACCATTTCTTTCGAGCTATGATTTGAGTTATTTAAAACGCGTTTGAAATATTGTTTCTTCCTCTTTCAACGCATTTTCAATCACTCAAATCGGAGTCGGGAATAAAATGTTACTGCTATTTGAATCTTTTTGACCGATCAATCAACTTACTTATCGAACAAATCGTTAAGAAAAGTTCAAATAGCCGTAAATTTTCATCCCGACTTTGATTTGAGTGATTCAAAAGGAATTGAAAATGCCTTTTCTTCTTATTTCTAACGCATGTTCGATCACACAATTCGAGTCAAAATCAAAAAGTTGTGGTTATTTGAAAGTTTCACACCGATCATTAAACTTACTTATCGATTGAATCGGTAAGAACAAGTCAAATAGTCTTAGAGTTTAATGCTGACTCTGTTATGAGTTAATGAAAAGGCGTTGAAAATATTGTTTCTTGATCTTCGCAATGCATGTCCAATCTCTCAAATCAGAGTCAGGATGAAAATGTTATGGCTATTTGAATGTTTGCTACCCATTAGC
The DNA here is from genome assembly GCA_035771175.1 of Paratinospora sagittata. Lineage (NCBI taxonomy): Eukaryota > Viridiplantae > Streptophyta > Magnoliopsida > Ranunculales > Menispermaceae > Paratinospora > Paratinospora sagittata. The sequence continues at coordinate 38,855,439 of CM069602.1, forward strand.
CAACGTACTTATTAATCTAATCAGTAATCAAAATTCAAATAGCCGTAACCATTTCTTTCGAGCTATGATTTGAGTTATTTAAAAGGAGTTTGAAATATCGTTTCTTCCTCTTTCAACCCATTTTCAATCACTCAAATCGGAGTCAAGAATAAATTGTTACTGCTATTTGAATGTTTTTTACCGAACAATCAAGTTACTTCTCAAACAAATCAAGAAGAAAAGTTCAAATAGCCGTAACTTTTCATGTCGACTTTGATTTGAGTGATTCATAAGGAATTGAAAATGTCTTTTTTTACTATTTCTAACGCATGTTCAATCACCCAATTGGAGTCGGAATCAAAAAGTTGTGGTTATTTTAAAGTTTCACACCGATCATTAATCTTACTTATCGATTGAAACGGTGAGAAAAAGTCAAATTGTCTTACAGTTTAATGCCGACTCTGTTATGAGTTAATGAAAGGGCGTTGAAAATATTGTTTCTTCATCTTTGCAATGCATGTCCAATCTCTCAAATCAGAGTCAGGATGAAAACGTTATGGCGATTTGAATGTTTGCTACCCATTAGCCAATGTACTTATTAATCTAATCAGTAATCAAAATTAAAACAGCCGTAACCATTTCTTTCGAGCTATGATTTGAGTTATTTAAAACGAGTTTGAAATATTGTTTCTTCCTCTTTCAACGCATTTTCAATCACTCAAATTAGAGTCGGGAAAAAAATGTTACTGCTATTTGAATCTTTTTGACCGATCAATCAACTTACTTATCGACCAAATCGTTAAGAAAAGTTCAAATATCCGTAAATTTTCATCCCGACTTTGATTTGAGTGATTCAAAAGGAATTGAAAATGTCTTTTCTTCTTATTTCTAACGCATGTTCGATCACACAATTCGAGTCGAAATGAAAAAGTTGTGGTTATTTGAAAGTTTCACACCGATCATTAAAGTTACTTATCGATTGAATCGGTAAGAACAAGTCAAATAGTCTTAGAGTTTAATGCTGACTCTGTTATGAGTTAATGAAAAGGCGTTGAAAATATTGTTTCTTCATCTTCGCAATGCATGTCCAATCTCTCAAATCAGAGTCAGGATGAAAACGTTATGGCTATTTGAATGTTTGCTACCCATTAGCCAACGTACTTATTAATCTAATCAGTAATCAAAATTCAAATAGCCGTAACCATTTCTTTCGAGCTATGATTTGAGTTATTTAAAAGGCGTTTGAAATATCGTTTCTTCCTCTTTCAACCCATTTTCAATCACTTAAATCGGAGTCAAGAATAAATTGTTACTGCTATTTGAATGTTTTTTACCGAACAATCAAGTTACTTCTCAAACAAATCAAGAAGAAAAGTTCAAATAGCCGTAACTTTTCATGTCGACTTTGATTTGAGTGATTCATAAGGAATTGAAAATGTCTTTTTTTCCTATTTCTAACGCATGTTCAATCACCCAATTGGAGTCGGAATCAAAAAGTTACGGTTATTTTAAAGTTTCACACCGATCATTAAACTTACTTATCGATCGAAACGGTGAGAAAAAGTCAAATTGTCTTACAGTTTAATGCGGACTCTGTTATGAGTTAATGAAAAGGCGTTGAAAATATTGTTTCTTCATCTTTGCAATGCATGTCCAATCTCTCAAATCAGAGTCAGGATGAAAACGTTATGGCTATTTGAATGTTAGCTACCCATTAGCCAATGTACTTATTAATCTAATCAGTAATCAAAATTAAAACAGCCGTAACCATTTCTTTCGAGCTATGATTTGAGTTATTTAAAACGCGTTTGAAATATTGTTTCTTCCTCTTTCAACGCATTTTCAATCACTCAAATCGGAGTCGGGAATAAAATGATACTGCTATTTGAATCTTTTTGACCGATCAATCAACTTACTTATCGAACAAATCGTTAAGAAAAGTTCAAATAGCCGTAAATTTTCATCCCGACTTTGATTTGAGTGATTCAAACGGAATTGAAAATGCCTTTTCTTCTTATTTCTAACGCATGTTCGATCACACAATTCGAGTCGAAATCAAAAAGTTGTGGTTATTTGAAAGTTTCACACCGATCATTAAACTTACTTATCGATTGAATCGGTAAGAACAAGTCAAATAGTCTTAGAGTTTAATGTTGACTCTATTATGAGTTAATGAAAAGGCGTTGAAAATATTGTTTCTTGATCTTCGCAATGCATGTCCAATCTCTCAAATCAGAGTCAGGATGAAAATGTTATGGCTATTTGAATGTTTGCTACCCATTAGCCAACGTACTTATTAATCTAATCAGTAATCAAAATTCAAATAGCCGTAACCATTTCTTTCGAGCTATGATTTGAGTTATTTAAAAGGCGTTTGAAATATCGTTTCTTCCTCTTTCAACCCATTTTCAATCACTCAAATCGGAGTCAAGAATAAATTGTTACTGCTATTTGAATGTTTTTTACCGAACAATCAAGTTACTTCTCAAACAAATCAAGAAGAAAAGTTCAAATAGCCGTAACTTTTCATGTCGACTTTGATTTGAGTGATTCATAAGGAATTGAAAATGTCTTTTTTTCCTATTTCTAACGCATGTTCAATCACCCAATTGGAGTCGGAATCAAAAAGTTGTGGTTATTTTAAAGTTTCACACCGATCATTAATCTTACTTATCGATTGAAACGGTGAGAAAAAGTCAAATTGTCTTACAGTTTAATGCGGACTCTGTTATGAGTTAATGAAAGGGCGTTGAAAATATTGTTTCTTCATCTTTGCAATGCATGTCCAATCTCTCAAATCAGAGTCAGGATGAAAACGTTATGGCGATTTGAATGTTTGCTACCCATTAGCCAATGTACTTATTAATCTAATCAGTAATCAAAATTAAAACAGCCGTAACCATTTCTTTCGAGCTATGATTTGAGTTATTTAAAACGGGTTTGAAATATTGTTTCTTCCTCTTTCAACGCATTTTCAATCACTCAAATTGGAGTCGGGAAAAAAATGTTACTGCTATTTGAATCTTTTTGACCGATCAATCAACTTACTTATCGACCAAATCGTTAAGAAAAGTTCAAATATCCGTAAATTTTCATCCCGACTTTGATTTGAGTGATTCAAAAGGAATTGAAAATGCCTTTTCTTCTTATTTCTAACGCATGTTCGATCACACAATTCGAGTCGAAATGAAAAAGTTGTGGTTATTTGAAAGTTTCACACCGATCATTAAAGTTACTTATCGATTGAATCGGTAAGAACAAGTCAAATAGTCTTAGAGTTTAATGCTGACTCTGTTATGAGTTAATGAAAAGGCGTTGAAAATATTGTTTCTTCATCTTCGCAATGCATGTCCAATCTCTCAAATCAGAGTCAGGATGAAAATGTTATGGCTATTTGAATGTTTGCTACCCATTAGCCAACGTACTTATTAATCTAATCAGTAATCAAAATTCAAATAGCCGTAACCATTTCTTTCGAGCTATGATTTGAGTTATTTAAAAGGCGTTTGAAATATCGTTTCTTCCTCTTTCAACCCATTTTCAATCACTCAAATCGGAGTCAAGAATAAATTGTTACTGCAATTTGAATGTTTTTTACCGAACAATCAAGTTACTTCTCAAACAAATCAAGAAGAAAAGTTCAAATAGCCGTAACTTTTTATGTCGACTTTGATTTGAGGGATTCATAAGGAATTGAAAATGTCTTTTTTTCCTATTTCTAACGCATGTTCAATCACCCAATTGGAGTCGGAATCAAAAAGTTGTGGTTATTTTAAAGTTTCACACCGATCATTAATCTTACTTATCGATTGAAACGGTGAGAAAAAGTCAAATTGTCTTACAGTTTAATGCGGACTCTGTTATGAGTTAATGAAAGGGCGTTGAAAATATTGTTTCTTCATCTTTGCAATGCATGTCCAATCTCTCAAATCAGAGTCAGGATGAAAACGTTATGGCGATTTGAATGTTTGCTACCCATTAGCCAATGTACTTATTAATCTAATCAGTAATCAAAATTAAAACAGCCGTAACCATTTCTTTCGAGCTATGATTTGAGTTATTTAAAACGGGTTTGAAATATTGTTTCTTCCTCTTTCAACGCATTTTTAATCACTCAAATTGGAGTCGGGAAAAAAATGTTACTGCTATTTGAATCTTTTTGACCGATCAATCAACTTACTTATCGACCAAATCGTTAAGAAAAGTTCAAATATCCGTAAATTTTCATCCCGACTTTGATTTGAGTGATTCAAAAGGAATTGAAAATGTCTTTTCTTCTTATTTCTAACGCATGTTCGATCACACAATTCGAGTCGAAATGAAAAAGTTGTGGTTATTTGAAAGTTTCACACCGATCATTAAAGTTACTTATCGATTGAATCGGTAAGAACAAGTCAAATAGTCTTAGAGTTTAATGCTGACTCTGTTATGAGTTAATGAAAAGGCGTTGAAAATATTGTTTCTTCATCTTCGCAATGCATGTCCAATCTCTCAAATCAGAGTCAGGATGAAAACGTTATGGCTATTTGAATGTTTGCTACCCATTAGCCAACGTACTTATTAATCTAATCAGTAATCAAAATTCAAATAGCCGTAACCATTTCTTTCGAGCTATGATTTGAGTTATTTAAAAGGCGTTTGAAATATCGTTTCTTTCTCTTTCAACCCATTTTCAATCACTTAAATCGGAGTCAAGAATAAATTGTTACTGCTATTTGAATGTTTTTTACCGAACAATCAAGTTACTTCTCAAACAAATCAAGAAGAAAAGTTCAAATAGCCGTAACTTTTCATGTCGACTTTGATTTGAGTGATTCATAAGGAATTGAAAATGTCTTTTTTTCCTATTTCTAACGCATGTTCAATCACCCAATTGGAGTCGGAATCAAAAAGTTATGGTTATTTTAAAGTTTCACACCGATCATTAAACTTACTTATCGATTGAAACGGTGAGAAAAAGTCAAATTGTCTTACAGTTTAATGCGGACTCTGTTATGAGTTAATGAAAGGGCGTTGAAAATATTGTTTCTTCATCTTTGCAATGCATGTCCAATCTCTCAAATCAGAGTCAGGATGAAAACGTTATGGCTATTTGAATGTTAGCTACCCATTAGCCAATGTACTTATTAATCTAATCAGTAATCAAAATTAAAACAGCCGTAACCATTTCTTTCGAGCTATGATTTGAGTTATTTAAAACGGGTTTGAAATATTGTTTCTTCCTCTTTCAACGCATTTTCAATCACTCAAATCGGAGTCGGGAATAAAATGTTACTGCTATTTGAATCTTTTTGACCGATCAATCAACTTACTTATCGAACAAATCGTTAAGAAAAGTTCAAATAGCCGTAAATTTTCATCCCGACTTTGATTTAAGTGATTCAAAAGGAATTGAAAATGCCTTTTCTTCTTATTTCTAACGCATGTTCGATCACACAATTCGAGTCGAAATCAAAAAGTTGTGGTTATTTGAAAGTTTCACACCGATCATTAAACTTACTTATCGATTGAATCGGTAAGAACAAGTCAAATAGTCTTAGAGTTTAATGCTGACTCTGTTATGAGTTAATGAAAAGGCGTTGAAAATATTGTTTCTTGATCTTCGCAATGCATGTCCAATCTCTCAAATCAGAGTCAGGATGAAAATGTTATGGCTATTTGAATGTTTGCTACCCATTAGCCAACGTACTTATTAATCTAATCAGTAATCAAAATTCAAATAGCCGTAACCATTTTTTTCGAGCTATGATTTGAGTTATTTAAAAGGCGTTTGAAATATCGTTTCTTCCTCTTTCAACCCATTTTCAATCACTCAAATCGGAGTCAAGAATAAATTGTTACTGCTATTTGAATGTTTTTTACCGAACAATCAAGTTACTTCTCAAACAAATCAAGAAGAAAAGTTCAAATAGCCGTAACTTTTCATGTCGACTTTGATTTGAGTGATTCATAAGGAATTGAAAATGCCTTTTTTTCCTATTTCTAACGCATGTTCAATCACCCAATTGGAGTCGGAATCAAAAAGTTGTGGTTATTTTAAAGTTTCACACCGATCATTAATCTTACTTATCGATTGAAACGGTGAGAAAAAGTCAAATTGTCTTACAGTTTAATGCGGACTCTGTTATGAGTTAATGAAAGGGCGTTGAAAATATTGTTTCTTCATCTTTGCAATGCATGTCCAATCTCTCAAATCAGAGTCAGGATGAAAACGTTATGGCGATTTGAATGTTTGCTACCCATTAGCCAATGTACTTATTAATCTAATCAGTAATCAAAATTAAAACAGCCGTAACCATTTCTTTCGAGCTATGATTTGAGTTATTTAAAACGGGTTTGAAATATTGTTTCTTCCTCTTTCAACGCATTTTCAATCACTCAAATTGGAGTCGGGAAAAAAATGTTACTGCTATTTGAATCTTTTTGACCGATCAATCAACTTACTTATCGACCAAATCGTTAAGAAAAGTTCAAATATCCGTAAATTTTCATCCCGACTTTGATTTGAGTGATTCAAAAGGAATTGAAAATGCCTTTTCTTCTTATTTCTAACGCATGTTCGATCACACAATTCGAGTCGAAATGAAAAAGTTGTGGTTATTTGAAAGTTTCACACCGATCATTAAAGTTACTTATCGATTGAATCGGTAAGAACAAGTCAAATAGTCTTAGAGTTTAATGCTGACTCTGTTATGAGTTAATGAAAAGGGGTTGAAAATATTGTTTCTTCATCTTCGCAATGCATGTCCAATCTCTCAAATCAGAGTCAGGATGAAAATGTTATGGCTATTTGAATGTTTGCTACCCATTAGCCAACGTACTTATTAATCTAATCAGTAATCAAAATTCAAATAGCCGTAACCATTTCTTTCGAGCTATGATTTGAGTTATTTAAAAGGCGTTTGAAATATCGTTTCTTCCTCTTTCAACCCATTTTCAATCACTCAAATCGGAGTCAAGAATAAATTGTTACTGCTATTTGAATGTTTTTTACCGAACAATCAAGTTACTTCTCAAACAAATCAAGAAGAAAAGTTCAAATAGCCGTAACTTTTTATGTCGACTTTGATTTGAGGGATTCATAAGGAATTGAAAATGTCTTTTTTTCCTATTTCTAACGCATGTTCAATCACCCAATTGGAGTCGGAATCAAAAAGTTGTGGTTATTTTAAAGTTTCACACCGATCATTAATCTTACTTATCGATTGAAACGGTGAGAAAAAGTCAAATTGTCTTACAGTTTAATGCGGACTCTGTTATGAGTTAATGAAAGGGCGTTGAAAATATTGTTTCTTCATCTTTGCAATGCATGTCCAATCTCTCAAATCAGAGTCAGGATGAAAACGTTATGGCGATTTGAATGTTTGCTACCCATTAGCCAATGTACTTATTAATCTAATCAGTAATCAAAATTAAAACAGCCGTAACCATTTCTTTCGAGCTATGATTTGAGTTATTTAAAACGGGTTTGAAATATTGTTTCTTCCTCTTTCAACGCATTTTCAATCACTCAAATTGGAGTCGGGAAAAAAATGTTACTGCTATTTGAATCTTTTTGACCGATCAATCAACTTACTTATCGACCAAATCGTTAAGAAAAGTTCAAATATCCGTAAATTTTCATCCCGACTTTGATTTGAGTGATTCAAAAGGAATTGAAAATGCCTTTTCTTCTTATTTCTAACGCATGTTCGATCACACAATTCGAGTCGAAATGAAAAAGTTGTGGTTATTTGAAAGTTTCACACCGATCATTAAAGTTACTTATCGATTGAATCGGTAAGAACAAGTCAAATAGTCTTAGAGTTTAATGCTGACTCTGTTATGAGTTAATGAAAAGGGGTTGAAAATATTGTTTCTTCATCTTCGCAATGCATGTCCAATCTCTCAAATCAGAGTCAGGATGAAAATGTTATGGCTATTTGAATGTTTGCTACCCATTAGCCAACGTACTTATTAATCTAATCAGTAATCAAAATTCAAATAGCCGTAACCATTTCTTTCGAGCTATGATTTGAGTTATTTAAAAGGCGTTTGAAATATCGTTTCTTCCTCTTTCAACCCATTTTCAATCACTCAAATCGGAGTCAAGAATAAATTGTTACTGCTATTTGAATGTTTTTTACCGAACAATCAAGTTACTTCTCAAACAAATCAAGAAGAAAAGTTCAAATAGCCGTAACTTTTTATGTCGACTTTGATTTGAGGGATTCATAAGGAATTGAAAATGTCTTTTTTTCCTATTTCTAACGCATGTTCAATCACCCAATTGGAGTCGGAATCAAAAAGTTGTGGTTATTTTAAAGTTTCACACCGATCATTAATCTTACTTATCGATTGAAACGGTGAGAAAAAGTCAAATTGTCTTACAGTTTAATGCGGACTCTGTTATGAGTTAATGAAAGGGCGTTGAAAATATTGTTTCTTCATCTTTGCAATGCATGTCCAATCTCTCAAATCAGAGTCAGGATGAAAACGTTATGGCGATTTGAATGTTTGCTACCCATTAGCCAATGTACTTATTAATCTAATCAGTAATCAAAATTAAAACAGCCGTAACCATTTCTTTCGAGCTATGATTTGAGTTATTTAAAACGGGTTTGAAATATTGTTTCTTCCTCTTTCAACGCATTTTCAATCACTCAAATTGGAGTCGGGAAAAAAATGTTACTGCTATTTGAATCTTTTTGACCGATCAATCAACTTACTTATCGACCAAATCGTTAAGAAAAGTTCAAATATCCGTAAATTTTCATCCCGACTTTGATTTGAGTGATTCAAAAGGAATTGAAAATGTCTTTTCTTCTTATTTCTAACGCATGTTCGATCACACAATTCGAGTCGAAATGAAAAAGTTATGGTTATTTGAAAGTTTCACACCGATCATTAAAGTTACTTATCGATTGAATCGGTAAGAACAAGTCAAATAGTCTTAGAGTTTAATGCTGACTCTGTTATGAGTTAATGAAAAGGCGTTGAAAATATTGTTTCTTCATCTTCGCAATGCATGTCCAATCTCTCAAATCAGAGTCAGGATGAAAACGTTATGGCTATTTGAATGTTTGCTACCCATTAGCCAACGTACTTATTAATCTAATCAGTAATCAAAATTCAAATAGCCGTAACCATTTCTTTCGAGCTATGATTTGAGTTATTTAAAAGGCGTTTGAAATATCGTTTCTTTCTCTTTCAACCCATTTTCAATCACTTAAATCGGAGTCAAGAATAAATTGTTACTGCTATTTGAATGTTTTTTACCGAACAATCAAGTTACTTCTCAAACAAATCAAGAAGAAAAGTTCAAATAGCCGTAACTTTTCATGTCGACTTTGATTTGAGTGATTCATAAGGAATTGAAAATGTCTTTTTTTCCTATTTCTAACGCATGTTCAATCACCCAATTGGAGTCGGAATCAAAAAGTTATGGTTATTTTAAAGTTTCACACCGATCATTAAACTTACTTATCGATTGAAACGGTGAGAAAAAGTCAAATTGTCTTACAGTTTAATGCGGACTCTGTTATGAGTTAATGAAAGGGCGTTGAAAATATTGTTTCTTCATCTTTGCAATGCATGTCCAATCTCTCAAATCAGAGTCAGGATGAAAACGTTATGGCGATTTGAATGTTTGCTACCCATTAGCCAATGTACTTATTAATCTAATCAGTAATCAAAATTAAAACAGCCGTAACCATTTCTTTCGAGCTATGATTTGAGTTATTTAAAACGGGTTTGAAATATTGTTTCTTCCTCTTTCAACGCATTTTCAATCACTCAAATTGGAGTCGGGAAAAAAATGTTACTGCTATTTGAATCTTTTTGACCGATCAATCAACTTACTTATCGACCAAATCGTTAAGAAAAGTTCAAATATCCGTAAATTTTCATCCCGACTTTGATTTGAGTGATTCAAAAGGAATTCAAAATGTCTTTTCTTCTTATTTCTAACGCATGTTCGATCACACAATTCGAGTCGAAATGAAAAAGTTGTGGTTATTTGAAAGTTTCACACCGATCATTAAAGTTACTTATCGATTGAATCGGTAAGAACAAGTCAAATAGTCTTAGAGTTTAATGCTGACTCTGTTATGAGTTAATGAAAAGGCGTTGAAAATATTGTTTCTTCATCTTCGCAATGCATGTCCAATCTCTCAAATCAGAGTCAGGATGAAAACGTTATGGCTATTTGAATGTTTGCTACCCATTAGCCAACGTACTTATTAATCTAATCAGTAATCAAAATTCAAATAGCCGTAACCATTTCTTTCGAGCTATGATTTGAGTTATTTAAAAGGCGTTTGAAATATCGTTTCTTTCTCTTTCAACCCATTTTCAATCACTTAAATCGGAGTCAAGAATAAATTGTTACTGCTATTTGAATGTTTTTTACCGAACAATCAAGTTACTTCTCAAACAAATCAAGAAGAAAAGTTCAAATAGCCGTAACTTTTCATGTCGACTTTGATTTGAGTGATTCATAAGGAATTGAAAATGTCTTTTTTTCCTATTTCTAACGCATGTTCAATCACCCAATTGGAGTCGGAATCAAAAAGTTATGGTTATTTTAAAGTTTCACACCGATCATTAAACTTACTTATCGATTGAAACGGTGAGAAAAAGTCAAATTGTCTTACAGTTTAATGCGGACTCTGTTATGAGTTATTGAAAGGGCGTTGAAAATATTGTTTCTTCATCTTTGCAATGCATGTCCAATCTCTCAAATCAGAGTCAGGATGAAAACGTTATGGCTATTTGAATGTTAGCTACCCATTAGCCAATGTACTTATTAATCTAATCAGTAATCAAAATTAAAACAGCCGTAACCATTTCTTTCGAGCTATGATTTGAGTTATTTAAAACGGGTTTGAAATATTGTTTCTTCCTCTTTCAACGCATTTTCAATCACTCAAATCGGAGTCGGGAATAAAATGTTACTGCTATTTGAATCTTTTTGACCGATCAATCAACTTACTTATCGAACAAATCGTTAAGAAAAGTTCAAATAGCCGTAAATTTTCATCCCGACTTTGATTTAAGTGATTCAAAAGGAATTGAAAATGCCTTTTCTTCTTATTTCTAACGCATGTTCGATCACACAATTCGAGTCGAAATCAAAAAGTTGTGGTTATTTGAAAGTTTCACACCGATCATTAAACTTACTTATCGATTGAATCGGTAAGAACAAGTCAAATAGTCTTAGAGTTTAATGCTGACTCTGTTATGAGTTAATGAAAAGGCGTTGAAAATATTGTTTCTTCATCTTCGCAATGCTTGTCCAATCTCTCAAATCAGAGTCAGGATGAAAATGTTATGGCTATTTGAATGTTTGCAACCCATTAGCCAACGTACTTATTAATCTAATCAGTAATCAAAATTCAAATAGCCGTAACCATTTCTTTCGAGCTATGATTTGAGTTATTTAAAAGGCGTTTGAAATATCGTTTCTTCCTCTTTCAACCCATTTTCAATCACTTAAATCGGAGTCAAGAATAAATTGTTACTGCTATTTGAATGTTTTTTACCGAACAATCAAGTTACTTCTCAAACAAATCAAGAAGAAAAGTTCAAATAGCCGTAACTTTTCATGTCGACTTTGATTTGAGTGATTCATAAGGAATTGAAATGTCTTTTTTTCCTATTTCTAACGCATGTTCAATCACCCAATTGGAGTCGGAATCAAAAAGTTATGGTTATTTTAAAGTTTCACACCGATCATTAAACTTACTTATCGATTGAAACGGTGAGAAAAAGTCAAATTGTCTTACAGTTTAATGCGGACTCTATTATGAGTTAATGAAAAGGCGTTGAAAATATTGTTTCTTCTTCTTTGCAATGCATGTCCAATCTCTCAAATCAGAGTCAGGATGAAAACGTTATGGCGATTTGAATGTTTGCTACCCATTAGCCAATGTACTTATTAATCTAATCAGTAATCAAAATTAAAACAGCCGTAACCATTTCTTTCGAGCTATGATTTGAGTTATTTAAAACGGGTTTGAAATATTGTTTCTTCCTCTTTCAACGCATTTTCAATCACTCAAATTGGAGTCGGGAAAAAAATGTTACTGCTATTTGAATCTTTTTGACCGATCAATCAACTTACTTATCGACCAAATCGTTAAGAAAAGTTCAAATATCCGTAAATTTTCATTCCGACTTTGATTTGAGTGATTCAAAAGGAATTGAAAATGTCTTTTCTTCTTATTTCTAACGCATGTTCGATCACACAATTCGAGTCGAAATGAAAAAGTTGTGGTTATTTGAAAGTTTCACACCGATCATTAAAGTTACTTATCGATTGAATCGGTAAGAACAAGTCAAATAGTCTTAGAGTTTAATGCTGACTCTGTTATGAGTTAATGAAAAGGCGTTGAAAATATTGTTTCTTCATCTTCGCAATGCATGTCCAATCTCTCAAATCAGAGTCAGGATGAAAACGTTATGGCTATTTGAATGTTTGCTACCCATTAGCCAACGTACTTATTAATCTAATCAGTAATCAAAATTCAAATAGCCGTAACCATTTCTTTCGAGCTATGATTTGAGTTATTTAAAAGGCGTTTGAAATATCGTTTCTTTCTCTTTCAACCCATTTTCAATCACTTAAATCGGAGTCAAGAATAAATTGTTACTGCTATTTGAATGTTTTTTACCGAACAATCAAGTTACTTCTCAAACAAATCAAGAAGAAAAGTTCAAATAGCCGTAACTTTTCATGTCGACTTTGATTTGAGTGATTCATAAGGAATTGAAAATGTCTTTTTTTCCTATTTCTAACGCATGTTCAATCACCCAATTGGAGTCGGAATCAAAAAGTTATGGTTATTTTAAAGTTTCACACCGATCATTAAACTTACTTATCGATTGAAACGGTGAGAAAAAGTCAAATTGTCTTACAGTTTAATGCGGACTCTGTTATGAGTTAATGAAAGGGCGTTGAAAATATTGTTTCTTCATCTTTGCAATGCATGTCCAATCTCTCAAATCAGAGTCAGGATGAAAACGTTATGGCGATTTGAATGTTTGCTACCCATTAGCCAATGTACTTATTAATCTAATCAGTAATCAAAATTAAAACAGCCGTAACCATTTCTTTCGAGCTATGATTTGAGTTATTTAAAACGGGTTTGAAATATTGTTTCTTCCTCTTTCAACGCATTTTCAATCACTCAAATTGGAGTCGGGAAAAAAATGTTACTGCTATTTGAATCTTTTTGACCGATCAATCAACTTACTTATCGACCAAATCGTTAAGAAAAGTTCAAATATCCGTAAATTTTCATCCCGACTTTGATTTGAGTGATTCAAAAGGAATTCAAAATGTCTTTTCTTCTTATTTCTAACGCATGTTCGATCACACAATTCGAGTCGAAATGAAAAAGTTGTGGTTATTTGAAAGTTTCACACCGATCATTAAAGTTACTTATCGATTGAATCGGTAAGAACAAGTCAAATAGTCTTAGAGTTTAATGCTGACTCTGTTATGAGTTAATGAAAAGGCGTTGAAAATATTGTTTCTTCATCTTCGCAATGCATGTCCAATCTCTCAAATCAGAGTCAGGATGAAAACGTTATGGCTATTTGAATGTTTGCTACCCATTAGCCAACGTACTTATTAATCTAATCAGTAATCAAAATTCAAATAGCCGTAACCATTTCTTTCGAGCTATGATTTGAGTTATTTAAAAGGCGTTTGAAATATCGTTTCTTTCTCTTTCAACCCATTTTCAATCACTTAAATCGGAGTCAAGAATAAATTGTTACTGCTATTTGAATGTTTTTTACCAAACAATCAAGTTACTTCTCAAACAAATCAAGAAGAAAAGTTCAAATAGCCGTAACTTTTCATGTCGACTTTGATTTGAGTGATTCATAAGGAATTGAAAATGTCTTTTTTTCCTATTTCTAACGCATGTTCAATCACCCAATTGGAGTCGGAATCAAAAAGTTATGGTTATTTTAAAGTTTCACACCGATCATTAAACTTACTTATCGATTGAAACGGTGAGAAAAAGTCAAATTGTCTTACAGTTTAATGCGGACTCTGTTATGAGTTAATGAAAGGGCGTTGAAAATATTGTTTCTTCATCTTTGCAATGCATGTCCAATCTCTCAAATCAGAGTCAGGATGAAAACGTTATGGCTATTTGAATGTTAGCTACCCATTAGCCAATGTACTTATTAATCTAATCAGTAATCAAAATTAAAACAGCCGTAACCATTTCTTTCGAGCTATGATTTGAGTTATTTAAAACGGGTTTGAAATATTGTTTCTTCCTCTTTCAACGCATTTTCAATCACTCAAATCGGAGTCGGGAATAAAATCTTACTGCTATTTGAATCTTTTTGACCGATCAATCAACTTACTTTTCGAACAAATCGTTAAGAAAAGTTCAAATAGCCGTAAATTTTCATCCCGACTTTGATTTAAGTGATTCAAAAGGAATTGAAAATGTCTTTTCTTCTTATTTCTAACGCATGTTCGATCACACAATTCGAGTCGAAATCAAAAAGTTGTGGTTATTTGAAAGTTTCACACCGATCATTAAACTTACTTATCGATTGAATCGGTAAGAACAAGTCAAATAGTCTTAGAGTTTAATGCTGACTCTGTTATGAGTTAATGAAAAGGCGTTGAAAATATTGTTTCTTGATCTTCGCAATGCATGTCCAATCTCTCAAATCAGAGTCAGGATGAAAATGTTATGGCTATTTGAATGTTTGCTACCCATTAGCCAACGTACTTATTAATCTAATCAGTAATCAAAATTCAAATAGCCGTAACCATTTCTTTCGAGCTATGATTTGAGTTATTTAAAAGGCGTTTGAAATATCGTTTCTTCCTCTTTCAACCCATTTTCAATCACTCAAATCGGTGTCAAGAATAAATTGTTACTGCTATTTGAATGTTTTTTACCGAACAATCAAGTTACTTCTCAAACAAATCAAGAAGAAAAGTTCAAATAGCCGTAACTTTTCATGTCGACTTTGATTTGAGTGATTCATAAGGAATTGAAAATGTCTTTTTTTCCTATTTCTAACGCATGTTCAATCACCCAATTGGAGTCGGAATCAAAAAGTTGTGGTTATTTTAAAGTTTCACACCGATCATTAATCTTACTTATCGATTGAAACGGTGAGAAAAAGTCAAATTGTCTTACAGTTTAATGCGGACTCTGTTATGAGTTAATGAAAGGGCGTTGAAAATATTGTTTCTTCA
This sequence comes from Paratinospora sagittata, assembly GCA_035771175.1. Classification (NCBI taxonomy): domain Eukaryota; kingdom Viridiplantae; phylum Streptophyta; class Magnoliopsida; order Ranunculales; family Menispermaceae; genus Paratinospora; species Paratinospora sagittata. Next base: position 38,870,638 of record CM069602.1, read on the forward strand.
TCTTTGCAATGCATGTCCAATCTCTCAAATCAGAGTCAGGATGAAAACGTTATGGCGATTTGAATGTTTGCTACCCATTAGCCAATGTACTTATTAATCTAATCAGTAATCAAAATTAAAACAGCCGTAACCATTTCTTTCGAGCTATGATTTGAGTTATTTAAAACGGGTTTGAAATATTGTTTCTTCCTCTTTCAACGCATTTTCAATCACTCAAATTGGAGTCGGGAAAAAAATGTTACTGCTATTTGAATCTTTTTGACCGATCAATCAACTTACTTATCGACCAAATCGTTAAGAAAAGTTCAAATATCCGTAAATTTTCATCCCGACTTTGATTTGAGTGATTCAAAAGGAATTCAAAATGTCTTTTCTTCTTATTTCTAACGCATATTCGATCACACAATTCGAGTCGAAATGAAAAAGTTGTGGTTATTTGAAAGTTTCACACCGATCATTAAAGTTACTTATCGATTGAATCGGTAAGAACAAGTCAAATAGTCTTAGAGTTTAATGCTGACTCTGTTATGAGTTAATGAAAAGGCGTTGAAAATATTGTTTCTTCATCTTCGCAATGCATGTCCAATCTCTCAAATCAGAGTCAGGATGAAAACGTTATGGCTATTTGAATGTTTGCTACCCATTAGCCAACGTACTTATTAATCTAATCAGTAATCAAAATTCAAATAGCCGTAACCATTTCTTTCGAGCTATGATTTGAGTTATTTAAAAGGCGTTTGAAATATCGTTTCTTTCTCTTTCAACCCATTTTCAATCACTTAAATCGGAGTCAAGAATAAATTGTTACTGCTATTTGAATGTTTTTTACCGAACAATCAAGTTACTTCTCAAACAAATCAAGAAGAAAAGTTCAAATAGCCGTAACTTTTCATGTCGACTTTGATTTGAGTGATTCATAAGGAATTGAAAATGTCTTTTTTTCCTATTTCTAACGCATGTTCAATCACCCAATTGGAGTCGGAATCAAAAAGTTATGGTTATTTTAAAGTTTCACACCGATCATTAAACTTACTTATCGATTGAAACGGTGAGAAAAAGTCAAATTGTCTTACAGTTTAATGCGGACTCTGTTATGAGTTATTGAAAGGGCGTTGAAAATATTGTTTCTTCATCTTTGCAATGCATGTCCAATCTCTCAAATCAGAGTCAGGATGAAAACGTTATGGCTATTTGAATGTTAGCTACCCATTAGCCAATGTACTTATTAATCTAATCAGTAATCAAAATTAAAACAGCCGTAACCATTTCTTTCGAGCTATGATTTGAGTTATTTAAAACGGGTTTGAAATATTGTTTCTTCCTCTTTCAACGCATTTTCAATCACTCAAATCGGAGTCGGGAATAAAATGTTACTGCTATTTGAATCTTTTTGACCGATCAATCAACTTACTTATCGAACAAATCGTTAAGAAAGGTTCAAATAGCCGTAAATTTTCATCCCGACTTTGATTTAAGTGATTCAAAAGGAATTGAAAATGCCTTTTCTTCTTATTTCTAACGCATGTTCGATCACACAATTCGAGTCGAAATCAAAAAGTTGTGGTTATTTGAAAGTTTCACACCGATCATTAAACTTACTTATCGATTGAATCGGTAAGAACAAGTCAAATAGTCTTAGAGTTTAATGCTGACTCTGTTATGAGTTAATGAAAAGGCGTTGAAAATATTGTTTCTTCATCTTCGCAATGCTTGTCCAATCTCTCAAATCAGAGTCAGGATGAAAATGTTATGGCTATTTGAATGTTTGCAACCCATTAGCCAACGTACTTATTAATCTAATCAGTAATCAAAATTCAAATAGCCGTAACCATTTCTTTCGAGCTATGATTTGAGTTATTTAAAAGGCGTTTGAAATATCGTTTCTTCCTCTTTCAACCCATTTTCAATCACTTAAATCGGAGTCAAGAATAAATTGTTACTGCTATTTGAATGTTTTTTACCGAACAATCAAGTTACTTCTCAAACAAATCAAGAAGAAAAGTTCAAATAGCCGTAACTTTTCATGTCGACTTTGATTTGAGTGATTCATAAGGAATTGAAATGTCTTTTTTTCCTATTTCTAACGCATGTTCAATCACCCAATTGGAGTCGGAATCAAAAAGTTATGGTTATTTTAAAGTTTCACACCGATCATTAAACTTACTTATCGATTGAAACGGTGAGAAAAAGTCAAATTGTCTTACAGTTTAATGCGGACTCTATTATGAGTTAATGAAAAGGCGTTGAAAATATTGTTTCTTCTTCTTTGCAATGCATGTCCAATCTCTCAAATCAGAGTCAGGATGAAAACGTTATGGCGATTTGAATGTTTGCTACCCATTAGCCAATGTACTTATTAATCTAATCAGTAATCAAAATTAAAACAGCCGTAACCATTTCTTTCGAGCTATGATTTGAGTTATTTAAAACGGGTTTGAAATATTGTTTCTTCCTCTTTCAACGCATTTTCAATCACTCAAATTGGAGTCGGGAAAAAAATGTTACTGCTATTTGAATCTTTTTGACCGATCAATCAACTTACTTATCGACCAAATCGTTAAGAAAAGTTCAAATATCCGTAAATTTTCATTCCGACTTTGATTTGAGTGATTCAAAAGGAATTGAAAATGTCTTTTCTTCTTATTTCTAACGCATGTTCGATCACACAATTCGAGTCGAAATGAAAAAGTTATGGTTATTTGAAAGTTTCACACCGATCATTAAAGTTACTTATCGATTGAATCGGTAAGAACAAGTCAAATAGTCTTAGAGTTTAATGCTGACTCTGTTATGAGTTAATGAAAAGGCGTTGAAAATATTGTTTCTTCATCTTCGCAATGCATGTCCAATCTCTCAAATCAGAGTCAGGATGAAAACGTTATGGCTATTTGAATGTTTGCTACCCATTAGCCAACGTACTTATTAATCTAATCAGTAATCAAAATTCAAATAGCCGTAACCATTTCTTTCGAGCTATGATTTGAGTTATTTAAAAGGCGTTTGAAATATCGTTTCTTTCTCTTTCAACCCATTTTCAATCACTTAAATCGGAGTCAAGAATAAATTGTTACTGCTATTTGAATGTTTTTTACCGAACAATCAAGTTACTTCTCAAACAAATCAAGAAGAAAAGTTCAAATAGCCGTAACTTTTCATGTCGACTTTGATTTGAGTGATTCATAAGGAATTGAAAATGTCTTTTTTTCCTATTTCTAACGCATGTTCAATCACCCAATTGGAGTCGGAATCAAAAAGTTATGGTTATTTTAAAGTTTCACACCGATCATTAAACTTACTTATCGATTGAAACGGTGAGAAAAAGTCAAATTGTCTTACAGTTTAATGCGGACTCTGTTATGAGTTAATGAAAGGGCGTTGAAAATATTGTTTCTTCATCTTTGCAATGCATGTCCAATCTCTCAAATCAGAGTCAGGATGAAAACGTTATGGCGATTTGAATGTTTGCTACCCATTAGCCAATGTACTTATTAATCTAATCAGTAATCAAAATTAAAACAGCCGTAACCATTTCTTTCGAGCTATGATTTGAGTTATTTAAAACGGGTTTGAAATATTGTTTCTTCCTCTTTCAACGCATTTTCAATCACTCAAATTGGAGTCGGGAAAAAAATGTTACTGCTATTTGAATCTTTTTGACCGATCAATCAACTTACTTATCGACCAAATCGTTAAGAAAAGTTCAAATATCCGTAAATTTTCATCCCGACTTTGATTTGAGTGATTCAAAAGGAATTCAAAATGTCTTTTCTTCTTATTTCTAACGCATGTTCGATCACACAATTCGAGTCGAAATGAAAAAGTTGTGGTTATTTGAAAGTTTCACACCGATCATTAAAGTTACTTATCGATTGAATCGGTAAGAACAAGTCAAATAGTCTTAGAGTTTAATGCTGACTCTGTTATGAGTTAATGAAAAGGCGTTGAAAATATTGTTTCTTCATCTTCGCAATGCATGTCCAATCTCTCAAATCAGAGTCAGGATGAAAACGTTATGGCTATTTGAATGTTTGCTACCCATTAGCCAACGTACTTATTAATCTAATCAGTAATCAAAATTCAAATAGCCGTAACCATTTCTTTCGAGCTATGATTTGAGTTATTTAAAAGGCGTTTGAAATATCGTTTCTTTCTCTTTCAACCCATTTTCAATCACTTAAATCGGAGTCAAGAATAAATTGTTACTGCTATTTGAATGTTTTTTACCGAACAATCAAGTTACTTCTCAAACAAATCAAGAAGAAAAGTTCAAATAGCCGTAACTTTTCATGTCGACTTTGATTTGAGTGATTCATAAGGAATTGAAAATGTCTTTTTTTCCTATTTCTAACGCATGTTCAATCACCCAATTGGAGTCGGAATCAAAAAGTTATGGTTATTTTAAAGTTTCACACCGATCATTAAACTTACTTATCGATTGAAACGGTGAGAAAAAGTCAAATTGTCTTACAGTTTAATGCGGACTCTGTTATGAGTTAATGAAAGGGCGTTGAAAATATTGTTTCTTCATCTTTGCAATGCATGTCCAATCTCTCAAATCAGAGTCAGGATGAAAACGTTATGGCTATTTGAATGTTAGCTACCCATTAGCCAATGTACTTATTAATCTAATCAGTAATCAAAATTAAAACAGCCGTAACCATTTCTTTCGAGCTATGATTTGAGTTATTTAAAACGGGTTTGAAATATTGTTTCTTCCTCTTTCAACGCATTTTCAATCACTCAAACCGGAGTCGGGAATAAAATGTTACTGCTATTTGAATCTTTTTGACCGATCAATCAACTTACTTATCGAACAAATCGTTAAGAAAAGTTCAAATAGCCGTAAATTTTCATCCCGACTTTGATTTAAGTGATTCAAAAGGAATTGAAAATGCCTTTTCTTCTTATTTCTAACGCATGTTCGATCACACAATTCGAGTCGAAATCAAAAAGTTGTGGTTATTTGAAAGTTTCACACCGATCATTAAACTTACTTATCGATTGAATCGGTAAGAACAAGTCAAATAGTCTTAGAGTTTAATGCTGACTCTGTTATGAGTTAATGAAAAGGCGTTGAAAATATTGTTTCTTGATCTTCGCAATGCATGTCCAATCTCTCAAATCAGAGTCAGGATGAAAATGTTATGGCTATTTGAATGTTTGCTACCCATTAGCCAACGTACTTATTAATCTAATCAGTAATCAAAATTCAAATAGCCGTAACCATTTCTTTCGAGCTATGATTTGAGTTATTTAAAAGGCGTTTGAAATATCGTTTCTTCCTCTTTCAACCCATTTTCAATCACTCAAATCGGTGTCAAGAATAAATTGTTACTGCTATTTGAATGTTTTTTACCGAACAATCAAGTTACTTCTCAAACAAATCAAGAAGAAAAGTTCAAATAGCCGTAACTTTTCATGTCGACTTTGATTTGAGTGATTCATAAGGAATTGAAAATGTCTTTTTTTCCTATTTCTAACGCATGTTCAATCACCCAATTGGAGTCGGAATCAAAAAGTTGTGGTTATTTTAAAGTTTCACACCGATCATTAATCTTACTTATCGATTGAAACGGTGAGAAAAAGTCAAATTGTCTTACAGTTTAATGCGGACTCTGTTATGAGTTAATGAAAGGGCGTTGAAAATATTGTTTCTTCATCTTTGCAATGCATGTCCAATCTCTCAAATCAGAGTCAGGATGAAAACGTTATGGCGATTTGAATGTTTGCTACCCATTAGCCAATGTACTTATTAATCTAATCAGTAATCAAAATTAAAACAGCCGTAACCATTTCTTTCGAGCTATGATTTGAGTTATTTAAAACGGGTTTGAAATATTGTTTCTTCCTCTTTCAACGCATTTTCAATCACTCAAATTGGAGTCGGGAAAAAAATGTTACTGCTATTTGAATCTTTTTGACCGATCAATCAACTTACTTATCGACCAAATCGTTAAGAAAAGTTCAAATATCCGTAAATTTTCATCCCGACTTTGATTTGAGTGATTCAAAAGGAATTGAAAATGTCTTTTCTTCTTATTTCTAACGCATGTTCGATCACACAATTCGAGTCGAAATGAAAAAGTTGTGGTTATTTGAAAGTTTCACACCGATCATTAAAGTTACTTATCGATTGAATCGGTAAGAACAAGTCAAATAGTCTTAGAGTTTAATGCTGACTCTGTTATGAGTTAATGAAAAGGCGTTGAAAATATTGTTTCTTCATCTTCGCAATGCATGTCCAATCTCTCAAATCAGAGTCAGGATGAAAACGTTATGGCTATTTGAATGTTTGCTACCCATTAGCCAACGTACTTATTAATCTAATCAGTAATCAAAATTCAAATAGCCGTAACCATTTCTTTCGAGCTATGATTTGAGTTATTTAAAAGGCGTTTGAAATATCGTTTCTTTCTCTTTCAACCCATTTTCAATCACTTAAATCGGAGTCAAGAATAAATTGTTACTGCTATTTGAATGTTTTTTACCGAACAATCAAGTTACTTCTCAAACAAATCAAGAAGAAAAGTTCAAATAGCCGTAACTTTTCATGTCGACTTTGATTTGAGTGATTCATAAGGAATTGAAAATGTCTTTTTTTCCTATTTCTAACGCATGTTCAATCACCCAATTGGAGTCGGAATCAAAAAGTTATGGTTATTTTAAAGTTTCACACCGATCATTAAACTTACTTATCGATTGAAACGGTGAGAAAAAGTCAAATTGTCTTACAGTTTAATGCGGACTCTGTTATGAGTTAATGAAAGGGCGTTGAAAATATTGTTTCTTCATCTTTGCAATGCATGTCCAATCTCTCAAATCAGAGTCAGGATGAAAACGTTATGGCTATTTGAATGTTAGCTACCCATTAGCCAATGTACTTATTAATCTAATCAGTAATCAAAATTAAAACAGCCGTAACCATTTCTTTCGAGCTATGATTTGAGTTATTTAAAACGGGTTTGAAATATTGTTTCTTCCTCTTTCAACGCATTTTCAATCACTCAAACCGGAGTCGGGAATAAAATGTTACTGCTATTTGAATCTTTTTGACCGATCAATCAACTTACTTATCGAACAAATCGTTAAGAAAAGTTCAAATAGCCGTAAATTTTCATCCCGACTTTGATTTAAGTGATTCAAAAGGAATTGAAAATGCCTTTTCTTCTTATTTCTAACGCATGTTCTATCACACAATTCGAGTCGAAATCAAAAAGTTGTGGTTATTTGAAAGTTTCACACCGATCATTAAACTTACTTATCGATTGAATCGGTAAGAACAAGTCAAATAGTCTTAGAGTTTAATGCTGACTCTGTTATGAGTTAATGAAAAGGCGTTGAAAATATTGTTTCTTCATCTTCGCAATGCTTGTCCAATCTCTCAAATCAGAGTCAGGATGAAAATGTTATGGCTATTTGAATGTTTGCAACCCATTAGCCAACGTACTTATTAATCTAATCAGTAATCAAAATTCAAATAGCCGTAACCATTTCTTTCGAGCTATGATTTGAGTTATTTAAAAGGCGTTTGAAATATCGTTTCTTCCTCTTTCAACCCATTTTCAATCACTTAAATCGGAGTCAAGAATAAATTGTTACTGCTATTTGAATGTTTTTTACCGAACAATCAAGTTACTTCTCAAACAAATCAAGAAGAAAAGTTCAAATAGCCGTAACTTTTCATGTCGACTTTGATTTGAGTGATTCATAAGGAATTGAAATGTCTTTTTTTCCTATTTCTAACGCATGTTCAATCACCCAATTGGAGTCGGAATCAAAAAGTTATGGTTATTTTAAAGTTTCACACCGATCATTAAACTTACTTATCGATTGAAACGGTGAGAAAAAGTCAAATTGTCTTACAGTTTAATGCGGACTCTATTATGAGTTAATGAAAAGGCGTTGAAAATATTGTTTCTTCTTCTTTGCAATGCATGTCCAATCTCTCAAATCAGAGTCAGGATGAAAACGTTATGGCGATTTGAATGTTTGCTACCCATTAGCCAATGTACTTATTAATCTAATCAGTAATCAAAATTAAAACAGCCGTAACCATTTCTTTCGAGCTATGATTTGAGTTATTTAAAACGGGTTTGAAATATTGTTTCTTCCTCTTTCAACGCATTTTCAATCACTCAAATTGGAGTCGGGAAAAAAATGTTACTGCTATTTGAATCTTTTTGACCGATCAATCAACTTACTTATCGACCAAATCGTTAAGAAAAGTTCAAATATCCGTAAATTTTCATCCCGACTTTGATTTGAGTGATTCAAAAGGAATTGAAAATGTCTTTTCTTCTTATTTCTAACGCATGTTCGATCACACAATTCGAGTCGAAATGAAAAAGTTATGGTTATTTGAAAGTTTCACACCGATCATTAAAGTTACTTATCGATTGAATCGGTAAGAACAAGTCAAATAGTCTTAGAGTTTAATGCTGACTCTGTTATGAGTTAATGAAAAGGCGTTGAAAATATTGTTTCTTCATCTTCGCATTGCATGTCCAATCTCTCAAATCAGAGTCAGGATGAAAACGTTATGGCTATTTGAATGTTTGCTACCCATTAGCCAACGTACTTATTAATCTAATCAGTAATCAAAATTCAAATAGCCGTAACCATTTCTTTCGAGCTATGATTTGAGTTATTTAAAAGGCGTTTGAAATATCGTTTCTTTCTCTTTCAACCCATTTTCAATCACTTAAATCGGAGTCAAGAATAAATTGTTACTGCTATTTGAATGTTTTTTACCGAACAATCAAGTTACTTCTCAAACAAATCAAGAAGAAAAGTTCAAATAGCCGTAACTTTTCATGTCGACTTTGATTTGAGTGATTCATAAGGAATTGAAAATGTCTTTTTTTCCTATTTCTAACGCATGTTCAATCACCCAATTGGAGTCGGAATCAAAAAGTTATGGTTATTTTAAAGTTTCACACCGATCATTAAACTTACTTATCGATTGAAACGGTGAGAAAAAGTCAAATTGTCTTACAGTTTAATGCGGACTCTGTTATGAGTTAATGAAAGGGCGTTGAAAATATTGTTTCTTCATCTTTGCAATGCATGTCCAATCTCTCAAATCAGAGTCAGGATGAAAACGTTATGGCTATTTGAATGTTAGCTACCCATTAGCCAATGTACTTATTAATCTAATCAGTAATCAAAATTAAAACAGCCGTAACCATTTCTTTCGAGCTATGATTTGAGTTATTTAAAACGGGTTTGAAATATTGTTTCTTCCTCTTTCAACGCATTTTCAATCACTCAAATCGGAGTCGGGAATAAAATGTTACTGCTATTTGAATCTTTTTGACCGATCAATCAACTTACTTATCGAACAAATCGTTAAGAAAAGTTCAAATAGCCGTAAATTTTCATCCCGACTTTGATTTAAGTGATTCAAAAGGAATTGAAAATGCCTTTTCTTCTTATTTCTAACGCATGTTCTATCACACAATTCGAGTCGAAATCAAAAAGTTGTGGTTATTTGAAAGTTTCACACCGATCATTAAACTTACTTATCGATTGAATCGGTAAGAACAAGTCAAATAGTCTTAGAGTTTAATGCTGACTCTGTTATGAGTTAATGAAAAGGCGTTGAAAATATTGTTTCTTCATCTTCGCAATGCTTGTCCAATCTCTCAAATCAGAGTCAGGATGAAAATGTTATGGCTATTTGAATGTTTGCAACCCATTAGCCAACGTACTTATTAATCTAATCAGTAATCAAAATTCAAATAGCCGTAACCATTTCTTTCGAGCTATGATTTGAGTTATTTAAAAGGCGTTTGAAATATCGTTTCTTCCTCTTTCAACCCATTTTCAATCACTTAAATCGGAGTCAAGAATAAATTGTTACTGCTATTTGAATGTTTTTTACCGAACAATCAAGTTACTTCTCAAACAAATCAAGAAGAAAAGTTCAAATAGCCGTAACTTTTCATGTCGACTTTGATTTGAGTGATTCATAAGGAATTGAAATGTCTTTTTTTCCTATTTCTAACGCATGTTCAATCACCCAATTGGAGTCGGAATCAAAAAGTTATGGTTATTTTAAAGTTTCACACCGATCATTAAACTTACTTATCGATTGAAACGGTGAGAAAAAGTCAAATTGTCTTACAGTTTAATGCGGACTCTATTATGAGTTAATGAAAAGGCGTTGAAAATATTGTTTCTTCTTCTTTGCAATGCATGTCCAATCTCTCAAATCAGAGTCAGGATGAAAACGTTATGGCGATTTGAATGTTTGCTACCCATTAGCCAATGTACTTATTAATCTAATCAGTAATCAAAATTAAAACAGCCGTAACCATTTCTTTCGAGCTATGATTTGAGTTATTTAAAACGGGTTTGAAATATTGTTTCTTCCTCTTTCAACGCATTTTCAATCACTCAAATTGGAGTCGGGAAAAAAATGTTACTGCTATTTGAATCTTTTTGACCGATCAATCAACTTACTTATCGACCAAATCGTTAAGAAAAGTTCAAATATCCGTAAATTTTCATCCCGACTTTGATTTGAGTGATTCAAAAGGAATTGAAAATGTCTTTTCTTCTTATTTCTAACGCATGTTCGATCACACAATTCGAGTCGAAATGAAAAAGTTATGGTTATTTGAAAGTTTCACACCGATCATTAAAGTTACTTATCGATTGAATCGGTAAGAACAAGTCAAATAGTCTTAGAGTTTAATGCTGACTCTGTTATGAGTTAATGAAAAGGCGTTGAAAATATTGTTTCTTCATCTTCGCAATGCATGTCCAATCTCTCAAATCAGAGTCAGGATGAAAACGTTATGGCTATTTGAATGTTTGCTACCCATTAGCCAACGTACTTATTAATCTAATCAGTAATCAAAATTCAAATAGCCGTAACCATTTCTTTCGAGCTATGATTTGAGTTATTTAAAAGGCGTTTGAAATATCGTTTCTTTCTCTTTCAACCCATTTTCAATCACTTAAATCGGAGTCAAGAATAAATTGTTACTGCTATTTGAATGTTTTTTACCGAACAATCAAGTTACTTCTCAAACAAATCAAGAAGAAAAGTTCAAATAGCCGTAACTTTTCATGTCGACTTTGATTTGAGTGATTCATAAGGAATTGAAAATGTCTTTTTTTCCTATTTCTAACGCATGTTCAATCACCCAATTGGAGTCGGAATCAAAAAGTTATGGTTATTTTAAAGTTTCACACCGATCATTAAACTTACTTATCGATTGAAACGGTGAGAAAAAGTCAAATTGTCTTACAGTTTAATGCGGACTCTGTTATGAGTTAATGAAAGGGCGTTGAAAATATTGTTTCTTCATCTTTGCAATGCATGTCCAATCTCTCAAATCAGAGTCAGGATGAAAACGTTATGGCTATTTGAATGTTTGCTACCCATTAGCCAATGTACTTATTAATCTAATCAGTAATCAAAATTAAAACAGCCGTAACCATTTCTTTCGAGCTATGATTTGAGTTATTTAAAACGGGTTTGAAATATTGTTTCTTCCTCTTTCAACGCATTTTCAATCACTCAAATTGGAGTCGGGAAAAAAATGTTACTGCTATTTGAATCTTTTTGACCGATCAATCAACTTACTTATCGACCAAATCGTTAAGAAAAGTTCAAATATCCGTAAATTTTCATCCCGACTTTGATTTGAGTGATTCAAAAGGAATTGAAAATGTCTTTTCTTCTTATTTCTAACGCATGTTCGATCACAAAATTCGAGTCGAAATGAAAAAGTTATGGTTATTTGAAAGTTTCACACCGATCATTAAAGGTACTTATCGATTAAATCGGTAAGAACAAGTCAAATAGTCTTAGAGTTTAATGCTGACTCTGTTATGAGTTAATGAAAAGGCGTTGAAAATATTGTTTCTTCATCTTCGCAATGCATGTCCAATCTCTCAAATCAGAGTCAGGATGAAAACGTTACGGCTATTTGAATGTTTGCTACCCATTAGCCAACGTACTTATTAATCTAATCAGTAATCAAAATTCAAATAGCCGTAACCATTTCTTTCGAGCTATGATTTGAGTTATTTAAAAGGCGTTTGAAATATCGTTTCTTTCTCTTTCAACCCATTTTCAATCACTTAAATCGGTGTCAAGAATAAATTGTTACTGCTATTTGAATGTTTTTTACCGAACAACCAAGTTACTTCTCAAACAAATCAAGTAGAAAAGTTCAAATAGCCGTAACTTTTCATGTCGACTTTGATTTGAGTGATTCATAAGGAATTGAAAATGTCTTTTTTTCCTATTTCTAACGCATGTTCAATCACCCAATTGGAGTCGGAATCAAAAAGTTATGGTTATTTTAAAGTTTCACACCGATCATTAAACTTACTTATCGATTGAAACGGTGAGAAAAAGTCAAATTGTCTTACAGTTTAATGCGGACTCTGTTATGAGTTAATGAAAGGGCGTTGAAAATATTGTTTCTTCATCTTTGCAATGCATGTCCAATCTCTCAAATCAGAGTCAGGATGAAAACGTTATGGCTATTTGAATGTTAGCTACCCATTAGCCAATGTACTTATTAATCTAATCAGTAATCAAAATTAAAACAGCCGTAACCATTTCTTTCGAGCTATGATTTGAGTTATTTAAAACGGGTTTGAAATATTGTTTCTTCCTCTTTCAACGCATTTTCAATCACTCAAATTGGAGTCGGGAAAAAAATGTTACTGCTATTTGAATCTTTTTGACCGATCAATCAACTTACTTATCGACCAAATCGTTAAGAAAAGTTCAAATATCCGTAAATTTTCATCCCGACTTTGATTTGAGTGATTCAAAAGGAATTGAAAATGTCTTTTCTTCTTATTTCTAACGCATGTTCGATCACACAATTCGAGTCGAAATGAAAAAGTTGTGGTTATTTGAAAGTTTCACACCGATCATTAAAGTTACTTATCGATTGAATCGGTAAGAACAAGTCAAATAGTCTTAGAGTTTAATGCTGACTCTGTTATGAGTTAATGAAAAGGCGTTGAAAATATTGTTTCTTCATCTTCGCAATGCATGTCCAATCTCTCAAATCAGAGTCAGGATGAAAACGTTATGGCTATTTGAATGTTTGCTACCCATTAGCCAATGTACTTATTAATCTAATCAGTAATCAAAATTCAAATAGCCGTAACCATTTCTTTCGAGCTATGATTTGAGTTATTTAAAAGGCGTTTGAAATATCGTTTCTTTCTCTTTCAACCCATTTTCAATCACTTAAATCGGAGTCAAGAATAAATTGTTACTGCTATTTGAATGTTTTTTACCGAACAATCAAGTTACTTCTCAAACAAATCAAGAAGAAAAGTTCAAATAGCCGTAACTTTTCATGTCGACTTTGATTTGAGTGATTCATAAGGAATTGAAAATGTCTTTTTTTCCTATTTCTAACGCATGTTCAATCACCCAATTGGAGTCGGAATCAAAAAGTTATGGTTATTTTAAAGTTTCACACCGATCATTAAACTTACTTATCGATTGAAACGGTGAGAAAAAGTCAAATTGTCTTACAGTTTAATGCGGACTCTGTTATGAGTTAATGAAAGGGCGTTGAAAATATTGTTTCTTCATCTTTGCAATGCATGTCCAATCTCTCAAATCAGAGTCAGGATGAAAACGTTATGGCTATTTGAATGTTAGCTACCCATTAGCCAATGTACTTATTAATCTAATCAGTAATCAAAATTAAAACAGCCGTAACCATTTCTTTCGAGCTATGATTTGAGTTATTTAAAACGGGTTTGAAATATTGTTTCTTCCTCTTTCAACGCATTTTCAATCACTCAAATTGGAGTCGGGAATAAAATGTTACTGCTATTTGAGTCTTTTTGACCGATCAATCAACTTACTTATCGACCAAATCGTTAAGAAAAGTTCAAATATCCGTAAATTTTCATCCCGACTTTGATTTGAGTGATTCAAAAGGAATTGAAAATGTCTTTTCTTCTTATTTCTAACGCATGTTCGATCACACAATTCGAGTCGAAATGAAAAAGTTGTGGTTATTTGAAAGTTTCACACCGATCATTAAAGTTACTTATCGATTGAATCGGTAAGAACAAGTCAAATAGTCTTAGAGTTTAATGCTGACTCTGTTATGAGTTAATGAAAAGGCGTTGAAAATATTGTTTCTTCATCTTCGCAATGCATGTCCAATCTCTCAAATCAGAGTCAGGATGAAAACGTTATGGCTATTTGAATGTTTGCTACCCATTAGCCAACGTACTTATTAATCTAATCAGTAATCAAAATTCAAATAGCCGTAACCGTTTCTTTCGAGCTATGATTTGAGTTATTTAAAAGGCGTTTGAAATATCGTTTCTTCCTCTTTCAACCCATTTTCAATCACTTAAATCGGAGTCAAGAATAAATTGTTACTGCTATTTGAATGTTTTTTACCGAACAATCAAGTTACTTCTCAAACAAATCAAGAAGAAAAGTTCAAATAGCCGTAACTTTTCATGTCGACTTTGATTTGATTGATTCATAAGGAATTGAAAATGTCTTTTTTTCCTATTTCTAACGCATGTTCAATCACCCAATTGGAGTCGGAATCAAAAAGTTATGGTTATTTTAAAGTTTCACACCGATCATTAAACTTACTTATCGATTAAAACGGTGAGAAAAAGTCAAATTGTCTTACAGTTTAATGCGGACTCTGTTATGCGTTAATGAAAAGGCGTTGAAAATATTGTTTCTTCTTCTTTGCAATGCATGTCCAATCTCTCAAATCAGAGTCAGGATGAAAACGTTATGGCGATTTGAATGTTTGCTACCCATTAGCCAATGTACTTATTAATCTAATCAGTAATCAAGATTAAAACAGCCGTAACCATTTCTTTCGACCTATGATTTGAGTTATTTAAAACGGGTTTGAAATATTGTTTCTTCCTCTTTCAACGCATTTTCAATCACTCAAATTGGAGTCGGGAAAAAAATGTTACTGCTATTTGAATCTTTTTGACCGATCAATCAACTTACTTATCGACCAAATCGTTAAGAAAAGTTCAAATATCCGTAAATTTTCATCCCGACTTTGATTTGAGTGATTCAAAAGGAATTGAAAATGTCTTTTCTTCTTATTTCTAACGCATGTTCGATCACACAATTCGAGTCGAAATGAAAAAGTTGTGGTTATTTGAAAGTTTCACACCGATCATTAAAGTTACTTATCGATTGAATCGGTAAGAACAAGTCAAATAGTCTTAGAGTTTAATGCTGACTCTGTTATGAGTTAATGAAAAGGCGTTGAAAATATTGTTTCTTCATCTTCGCAATGCATGTCCAATCTCTCAAATCAGAGTCAGGATGAAAACGTTATGGCTATTTGAATGTTTGCTACCCATTAGCCAATGTACTTATTAATCTAATCAGTAATCAAAATTCAAATAGCCGTAACCATTTCTTTCGAGCTATGATTTGAGTTATTTAAAAGGCGTTTGAAATATCGTTTCTTTCTCTTTCAACCCATTTTCAATCACTTAAATCGGAGTCAAGAATAAATTGTTACTGCTATTTGAATGTTTTTTACCGAACAATCAAGTTACTTCTCAAACAAATCAAGAAGAAAAGTTCAAATAGCCGTAACTTTTCATGTCGACTTTGATTTGAGTGATTCATAAGGAATTGAAAATGTCTTTTTTTCCTATTTCTAACGCATGTTCAATCACCCAATTGGAGTCGGAATCAAAAAGTTATGGTTATTTTAAAGTTTCACACCGATCATTAAACTTACTTATCGATTGAAACGGTGAGAAAAAGTCAAATTGTCTTACAGTTTAATGCGGACTCTGTTATGAGTTAATGAAAGGGCGTTGAAAATATTGTTTCTTCATCTTTGCAATGCATGTCCAATCTCTCAAATCAGAGTCAGGATGAAAACGTTATGGCTATTTGAATGTTAGCTACCCATTAGCCAATGTACTTATTAATCTAATCAGTAATCAAAATTAAAACAGCCGTAACCATTTCTTTCGAGCTATGATTTGAGTTATTTAAAACGGGTTTGAAATATTGTTTCTTCCTCTTTCAACGCATTTTCAATCACTCAAATTGGAGTCGGGAATAAAATGTTACTGCTATTTGAGTCTTTTTGACCGATCAATCAACTTACTTATCGACCAAATCGTTAAGAAAAGTTCAAATATCCGTAAATTTTCATCCCGACTTTGATTTGAGTGATTCAAAAGGAATTGAAAATGTCTTTTCTTCTTATTTCTAACGCATGTTCGATCACACAATTCGAGTCGAAATGAAAAAGTTGTGGTTATTTGAAAGTTTCACACCGATCATTAAAGTTACTTATCGATTGAATCGGTAAGAACAAGTCAAATAGTCTTAGAGTTTAATGCTGACTCTGTTATGAGTTAATGAAAAGGCGTTGAAAATATTGTTTCTTCATCTTCGCAATGCATGTCCAATCTCTCAAATCAGAGTCAGGATGAAAACGTTATGGCTATTTGAATGTTTGCTACCCATTAGCCAACGTACTTATTAATCTAATCAGTAATCAAAATTCAAATAGCCGTAACCGTTTCTTTCGAGCTATGATTTGAGTTATTTAAAAGGCGTTTGAAATATCGTTTCTTCCTCTTTCAACCCATTTTCAATCACTTAAATCGGAGTCAAGAATAAATTGTTACTGCTATTTGAATGTTTTTTACCGAACAATCAAGTTACTTCTCAAACAAATCAAGAAGAAAAGTTCAAATAGCCGTAACTTTTCATGTCGACTTTGATTTGATTGATTCATAAGGAATTGAAAATGTCTTTTTTTCCTATTTCTAACGCATGTTCAATCACCCAATTGGAGTCGGAATCAAAAAGTTATGGTTATTTTAAAGTTTCACACCGATCATTAAACTTACTTATGGATTAAAACGGTGAGAAAAAGTCAAATTGTCTTACAGTTTAATGCGGACTCTGTTATGAGTTAATGAAAAGGCGTTGAAAATATTGTTTCTTCTTCTTTGCAATGCATGTCCAATCTCTCAAATCAGAGTCAGGATGAAAACGTTATGGCGATTTGAATGTTTGCTACCCATTAGCCAATGTACTTATTAATCTAATCAGTAATCAAGATTAAAACAGCCGTAACCATTTCTTTCGAGCTATGATTTGAGTTATTTAAAACGGGTTTGAAATATTGTTTCTTCCTCTTTCAACGCATTTTCAATCACTCAAATTGGAGTCGGGAAAAAAATGTTACTGCTATTTGAATCTTTTTGACCGATCAATCAACTTACTTATCGACCAAATCGTTAAGAAAAGTTCAAATATCCGTAAATTTTCATCCCGACTTTGATTTGAGTGATTCAAAAGGAATTGAAAATGTCTTTTCTTCTTATTTCTAACGCATGTTCGATCACACAATTCGAGTCGAAATGAAAAAGTTGTGGTTATTTGAAAGTTTCACACCGATCATTAAAGTTACTTATCGATTGAATCGGTAAGAACAAGTCAAATAGTCTTAGAGTTTAATGCTGACTCTGTTATGAGTTAATGAAAAGGCGTTGAAAATATTGTTTCTTCATCTTCGCAATGCATGTCCAATCTCTCAAATCAGAGTCAGGATGAAAACGTTATGGCTATTTGAATGTTTGCTACCCATTAGCCAACGTACTTATTAATCTAATCAGTAATCAAAATTCAAATAGCCGTAACCGTTTCTTTCGAGCTATGATTTGAGTTATTTAAAAGGCGTTTGAAATATCGTTTCTTCCTCTTTCAACCCATTTTCAATCACTTAAATCGGAGTCAAGAATAAATTGTTACTGCTATTTGAATGTTTTTTACCGAACAATCAAGTTACTTCTCAAACAAATCAAGAAGAAAAGTTCAAATAGCCGTAACTTTTCATGTCGACTTTGATTTGAGTGATTCATAAGGAATTGAAAATGTCTTTTTTTCCTATTTCTAACGCATGTTCAATCACCCAATTGGAGTCGGAATCAAAAAGTTATGGTTATTTTAAAGTTTCACACCGATCATTAAACTTACTTATCGATTAAAACGGTGAGAAAAAGTCAAATTGTCTTACAGTTTAATGCGGACTCTGTTATGAGTTAATGAAAAGGCGTTGAAAATATTGTTTCTTCTTCTTTGCAATGCATGTCCAATCTCTCAAATCAGAGTCAGGATGAAAACGTTATGGCGATTTGAATGTTTGCTTCCCATTAGCCAATGTACTTATTAATCTAATCAGTAATCAAGATTAAAACAGCCGTAACCATTTCTTTCGACCTATGATTTGAGTTATTTAAAACGGGTTTGAAATATTGTTTCTTCCTCTTTCAACGCATTTTCAATCACTCAAATTGGAGTCGGGAAAAAAATGTTACTGCTATTTGAATCTTTTTGACCGATCAATCAACTTACTTATCGACCAAATCGTTAAGAAAAGTTCAAATATCCGTAAATTTTCATCCCGACTTTGATTTGAGTGATTCAAAAGGAATTGAAAATGTCTTTTCTTCTTATTTCTAACGCATGTTCGATCACACAATTCGAGTCGAAATGAAAAAGTTGTGGTTATTTGAAAGTTTCACACCGATCATTAAAGTTACTTATCGATTGAATCGGTAAGAACAAGTCAAATAGTCTTAGAGTTTAATGCTGACTCTGTTATGAGTTAATGAAAAGGCGTTGAAAATATTGTTTCTTCATCTTCGCAATGCATGTCCAATCTCTCAAATCAGAGTCAGGATGAAAACGTTATGGCTATTTGAATGTTTGCTACCCATTAGCCAACGTACTTATTAATCTAATCAGTAATCAAAATTCAAATAGCCGTAACCGTTTCTTTCGAGCTATGATTTGAGTTATTTAAAAGGCGTTTGAAATATCGTTTCTTCCTCTTTCAACCCATTTTCAATCACTTAAATCGGAGTCAAGAATAAATTGTTACTGCTATTTGAATGTTTTTTACCGAACAATCAAGTTACTTCTCAAACAAATCAAGAAGAAAAGTTCAAATAGCCGTAACTTTTCATGTCGACTTTGATTTGAGTGATTCATAAGGAATTGAAAATGTCTTTTTTTCCTATTTCTAACGCATGTTCAATCACCCAATTGGAGTCGGAATCAAAAAGTTATGGTTATTTTAAAGTTTCACACCGATCATTAAACTTACTTATCGATTAAAACGGTGAGAAAAAGTCAAATTGTCTTACAGTTTAATGCGGACTCTGTTATGAGTTAATGAAAAGGCGTTGAAAATATTGTTTCTTCTTCTTTGCAATGCATGTCCAATCTCTCAAATCAGAGTCAGGATGAAAACGTTATGGCGATTTGAATGTTTGCTTCCCATTAGCCAATGTACTTATTAATCTAATCAGTAATCAAGATTAAAACAGCCGTAACCATTTCTTTCGACCTATGATTTGAGTTATTTAAAACGGGTTTGAAATATTGTTTCTTCCTCTTTCAACGCATTTTCAATCACTCAAATTGGAGTCGGGAAAAAAATGTTACTGCTATTTGAATCTTTTTGACCGATCAATCAACTTACTTATCGACCAAATCGTTAAGAAAAGTTCAAATATCCGTAAATTTTCATCCCGACTTTGATTTGAGTGATTCAAAAGGAATTGAAAATGTCTTTTCTTCTTATTTCTAACGCATGTTCGATCACACAATTCGAGTCGAAATGAAAAAGTTGTGGTTATTTGAAAGTTTCACACCGATCATTAAAGTTACTTATCGATTGAATCGGTAAGAACAAGTCAAATAGTCTTAGAGTTTAATGCTGACTCTGTTATGAGTTAATGAAAAGGCGTTGAAAATATTGTTTCTTCATCTTCGCAATGCATGTCCAATCTCTCAAATCAGAGTCAGGATGAAAACGTTATGGCTATTTGAATGTTTGCTACCCATTAGCCAATGTACTTATTAATCTAATCAGTAATCAAAATTCAAATAGCCGTAACCATTTCTTTCGAGCTATGATTTGAGTTATTTAAAAGGCGTTTGAAATATCGTTTCTTTCTCTTTCAACCCATTTTCAATCACTTAAATCGGAGTCAAGAATAAATTGTTACTGCTATTTGAATGTTTTTTACCGAACAATCAAGTTACTTCTCAAACAAATCAAGAAGAAAAGTTCAAATAGCCGTAACTTTTCATGTCGACTTTGATTTGAGTGATTCATAAGGAATTGAAAATGTCTTTTTTTCCTATTTCTAACGCATGTTCAATCACCCAATTGGAGTCGGAATCAAAAAGTTATGGTTATTTTAAAGTTTCACACCGATCATTAAACTTACTTATCGATTGAAACGGTGAGAAAAAGTCAAATTGTCTTACAGTTTAATGCGGACTCTGTTATGAGTTAATGAAAAGGCGTTGAAAATATTGTTTCTTCTTCTTTGCAATGCATGTCCAATCTCTCAAATCAGAGTCAGGATGAAAACGTTATGGCGATTTGAATGTTTGCTACCCATTAGCCAATGTACTTATTAATCTAATCAGTAATCAAGATTAAAACAGCCGTAACCATTTCTTTCGAGCTATGATTTGAGTTATTTAAAACGGGTTTGAAATATTGTTTCTTCCTCTTTCAACGCATTTTCAATCACTCAAATTGGAGTCGGGAATAAAATGTTACTGCTATTTGAGTCTTTTTGACCGATCAATCAACTTACTTATCGACCAAATCGTTAAGAAAAGTTCAAATATCCGTAAATTTTCATCCCGACTTTGATTTGAGTGATTCAAAAGGAATTGAAAATGTCTTTTCTTCTTATTTCTAACGCATGTTCGATCACACAATTCGAGTCGAAATGAAAAAGTTGTGGTTATTTGAAAGTTTCACACCGATCATTAAAGTTACTTATCGATTGAATCGGTAAGAACAAGTCAAATAGTCTTAGAGTTTAATGCTGACTCTGTTATGAGTTAATGAAAAGGCGTTGAAAATATTGTTTCTTCATCTTCGCAATGCATGTCCAATCTCTCAAATCAGAGTCAGGATGAAAACGTTATGGCTATTTGAATGTTTGCTACCCATTAGCCAACGTACTTATTAATCTAATCAGTAATCAAAATTCAAATAGCCGTAACCATTTCTTTCGAGCTATGATTTGAGTTATTTAAAAGGCGTTTGAAATATCGTTTCTTCCTCTTTCAACCCATTTTCAATCACTTAAATCGGAGTCAAGAATAAATTGTTACTGCTATTTGAATGTTTTTTACCGAACAATCAAGTTACTTCTCAAACAAATCAAGAAGAAAAGTTCAAATAGCCGTAACTTTTCATGTCGACTTTGATTTGAGTGATTCATAAGGAATTGAAAATGTCTTTTTTTCCTATTTCTAACGCATGTTCAATCACCCAATTGGAGTCGGAATCAAAAAGTTATGGTTATTTTAAAGTTTCACACCGATCATTAAACTTACTTATGGATTAAAACGGTGAGAAAAAGTCAAATTGTCTTACAGTTTAATGCGGACTCTGTTATGAGTTAATGAAAAGGCGTTGAAAATATTGTTTCTTCTTCTTTGCAATGCATGTCCAATCTCTCAAATCAGAGTCAGGATGAAAACGTTATGGCGATTTGAATGTTTGCTACCCATTAGCCAATGTACTTATTAATCTAATCAGTAATCAAGATTAAAACAGCCGTAACCATTTCTTTCGAGCTATGATTTGAGTTATTTAAAACGGGTTTGAAATATTGTTTCTTCCTCTTTCAACGCATTTTCAATCACTCAAATTGGAGTCGGGAAAAAAATGTTACTGCTATTTGAATCTTTTTGACCGATCAATCAACTTACTTATCGACCAAATCGTTAAGAAAAGTTCAAATATCCGTAAATTTTCATCCCGACTTTGATTTGAGTGATTCAAAAGGAATTGAAAATGTCTTTTCTTCTTATTTCTAACGCATGTTCGATCACACAATTCGAGTCGAAATGAAAAAGTTGTGGTTATTTGAAAGTTTCACACCGATCATTAAAGTTACTTATCGATTGAATCGGTAAGAACAAGTCAAATAGTCTTAGAGTTTAATGCTGACTCTGTTATGAGTTAATGAAAAGGCGTTGAAAATATTGTTTCTTCATCTTCGCAATGCATGTCCAATCTCTCAAATCAGAGTCAGGATGAAAACGTTATGGCTATTTGAATGTTTGCTACCCATTAGCCAATGTACTTATTAATCTAATCAGTAATCAAAATTCAAATAGCCGTAACCATTTCTTTCGAGCTATGATTTGAGTTATTTAAAAGGCGTTTGAAATATCGTTTCTTTCTCTTTCAACCCATTTTCAATCACTTAAATCGGAGTCAAGAATAAATTGTTACTGCTATTTGAATGTTTTTTACCGAACAATCAAGTTACTTCTCAAACAAATCAAGAAGAAAAGTTCAAATAGCCGTAACTTTTCATGTCGACTTTGATTTGAGTGATTCATAAGGAATTGAAAATGTCTTTTTTTCCTATTTCTAACGCATGTTCAATCACCCAATTGGAGTCGGAATCAAAAAGTTATGGTTATTTTAAAGTTTCACACCGATCATTAAACTTACTTATCGATTGAAACGGTGAGAAAAAGTCAAATTGTCTTACAGTTTAATGCGGACTCTGTTATGAGTTAATGAAAAGGCGTTGAAAATATTGTTTCTTCTTCTTTGCAATGCATGTCCAATCTCTCAAATCAGAGTCAGGATGAAAACGTTATGGCGATTTGAATGTTTGCTACCCATTAGCCAATGTACTTATTAATCTAATCAGTAATCAAGATTAAAACAGCCGTAACCATTTCTTTCGAGCTATGATTTGAGTTATTTAAAACGGGTTTGAAATATTGTTTCTTCCTCTTTCAACGCATTTTCAATCACTCAAATTGGAGTCGGGAATAAAATGTTACTGCTATTTGAGTCTTTTTGACCGATCAATCAACTTACTTATCGACCAAATCGTTAAGAAAAGTTCAAATATCCGTAAATTTTCATCCCGACTTTGATTTGAGTGATTCAAAAGGAATTGAAAATGTCTTTTCTTCTTATTTCTAACGCATGTTCGATCACACAATTCGAGTCGAAATGAAAAAGTTGTGGTTATTTGAAAGTTTCACACCGATCATTAAAGTTACTTATCGATTGAATCGGTAAGAACAAGTCAAATAGTCTTAGAGTTTAATGCTGACTCTGTTATGAGTTAATGAAAAGGCGTTGAAAATATTGTTTCTTCATCTTCGCAATGCATGTCCAATCTCTCAAATCAGAGTCAGGATGAAAACGTTATGGCTATTTGAATGTTTGCTACCCATTAGCCAACGTACTTATTAATCTAATCAGTAATCAAAATTCAAATAGCCGTAACCATTTCTTTCGAGCTATGATTTGAGTTATTTAAAAGGCGTTTGAAATATCGTTTCTTCCTCTTTCAACCCATTTTCAATCACTTAAATCGGAGTCAAGAATAAATTGTTACTGCTATTTGAATGTTTTTTACCGAACAATCAAGTTACTTCTCAAACAAATCAAGAAGAAAAGTTCAAATAGCCGTAACTTTTCATGTCGACTTTGATTTGAGTGATTCATAAGGAATTGAAAATGTCTTTTTTTCCTATTTCTAACGCATGTTCAATCACCCAATTGGAGTCGGAATCAAAAAGTTATGGTTATTTTAAAGTTTCACACCGATCATTAAACTTACTTATCGATTGAAACGGTGAGAAAAAGTCAAATTGTCTTACAGTTTAATGCGGACTCTGTTATGAGTTAATGAAAAGGCGTTGAAAATATTGTTTCTTCTTCTTTGCAATGCATGTCCAATCTCTCAAATCAGAGTCAGGATGAACACGTTATGGCTATTTGAATGTTAGCTACCCATTAGCCAATGTACTTATTAATCTAATCAGTAATCAAAATTAAAACAGCCGTAACCATTTCTTTCGAGCTATGATTTGAGTTATTTAAAACGGGTTTGAAATATTGTTTCTTCCTCTTTCAACGCATTTTCAATCACTCAAATCGGAGTCGGGAATAAAATGTTACTGCTATTTGAATCTTTTTGACCGATCAATCAACTTACTTATCGAACAAATCGTTAAGAAAAGTTCAAATAGCCGTAAATTTTCATCCCGACTTTGATTTAAGTGATTCAAAAGGAATTGAAAATGTCTTTTCTTCTTATTTCTAACGCATGTTCGATCACACAATTCGAGTCGAAATCAAAAAGTTGTGGTTATTTGAAAATTTCACATCGATCATTAAAGTTACTTATCGATTGAATCGGTAAGAACAAGTCAAATAGTCTTAGAGTTTAATGCTGACTCTGTTATGAGTTAATGAAAAGGCGTTGAAAATATTGTTTCTTCATCTTCGCAATGCATGTCCAATCTCTCAAATCAGAGTCAGGATGAAAACGTTATGGCTATTTGAATGTTTGCTGCCCATTAGCCAACGTACTTATTAATCTAATCAGTAATCAAAATTCAAATAGCCGTAACCATTTCTTTCGAGCTATGATTTGAGTTATTTAAAAGGCGTTTGAAATATCGTTTCTTCCTCTTTCAACCCATTTTCAATCGCTCAAATCGGAGTCAAGAATAAATTGTTACTGCTATTTGAGTGTTTTTTACCGAACAATCAAGTTACTTCTCAAACAAATCAAGAAGAAAAGTTCAAATAGTCGTAACTTTTCATGTCGACTTTGATTTGACTGATTCATAAGGAATTGAAAATGTCTTTTTTTCCTATTTCTAACGCATGTTCAATCACCCAATTGGAGTCGGAATCAAAAAGTTATGGTTATTTTAAAGTTTCACACCGATCATTAAACTTACTTATCGATTGAAACGGTGAGAAAAAGTCAAATTGTCTTACAGTTTAATGCGGACTCTGTTATGAGTTAATGAAAAGGCGTTGAAAATATTGTTTCTTCATCTTTGCAATGCATGTCCAATCTCTCAAATCAGAGTCAGGATGAAAACGTTATGGCTATTTGAATGTTTGCTACCCATTAGCCAATGTACTTATTAATCTAATCAGTAATCAAAATTAAAACAGCCGTAACCATTTCTTTCGAGCTATGCTTTGAGTTATTTAAAACGCGTTTGAAATATTGTTTCTTCCTCTTTCAACGCATTTTCAATCACTCAAATCGGAGTCGGGAATAAAATGTTACTGCTATTCGAATCTTTTTGACCGATCAATCAACTTACTTATCGAACAAATCGTTAAGAAAAGTTCAAATAGCCGTAAATTTTCATCCCGACTTTGATTTGAGTGATTCAAAAGGAATTGAAAATGTCTTTTCTTCTTATTTCTAACGCATGTTCGATCACACAATTCGAGTCTAAATCAAAAAGTTGTGGTTATTTGAAAGTTTCACACCGATCATTAAACTTCCTTATCGATTGAAACGGTGAGAAAAAGTCAAATTGTCTTACAGTTTAATGCAGACTCTGTTATGAGTTAATGAAAAGGCATTGAAAATATTGTTTCTTCAGCTTTGCAATGCATGTCCAATCTCTTAAATCAGAGTCAGGATGAAAACGTTTTGGCTATATGAATGTTTGCTACCCATTAGCCAATGTACTTATTAATCTAATCAGTAATCAAAATTAAAACAGCCGTAACCATTTCTTTCGAGCTATGCTTTGAGTTATTTAAAACGCGTTTGAAATATTGTTTCTTCCTCTTTCAACGCATTTTCAATCACTCAAATCGAAGTAGGGAATAAAATGTTACTGCTATTTGAATCTTTTTGACCGATCAATCAACTTACTTATCGAACAAATCGTTAAGAAAAGTTCAAATAGCCGTAAATTTTCATCCCGACTTTGATTTGAGTGATTTAAAAGGAATTGAAAATATCTTTTTTTCTTATTTCTAACGCATGTTCGATCACACAATTCGAGTCGAAATCAAAAAGTTGTGGTTATTTGATAGTTTCACACCGATCATTAAACTTACTTATCGATTGAAACGGTGAGAAAAAGTCAAATTGTCTTACAGTTTAATGCGGACTCTGTTATGAGTTAATGAAAAGGCGCCGAAAATATTGTTTCTTCATCTTTGCAATGCATGTCCAATCTCTCAAATCAGAGTCAGGATGAAAACGTTATGGCTATTTGAATGTTTGCTACCCATTAGCCAATGTACTTATTAATCTAATCAGTAATCAAAATTAAAACAGCTGTAACCATTTCTTTCGAGCTATGATTTGAGTTATTTAAAACGCGTTTGAAATATCGTTTCTTCCTCTTTCCAACGCATTTTCAATCACTCAAATCAGAGTCGGGAATAAATTGTTACTACTATTTGAATGTTTTTTACCGATCAATCAACTTACTTATCGAACAAATCAAGAAGAAAAGTTCGAATTGCCGTAACTTTTCATCCCGACTTTGATTTGAGTGATTCGTAAAGAATTGAAAATGTCTTTTTTTCCTATTTCTAACGCATGTTCAATCACACAATTGGAGTCGGAATCAAGGAGTTATGGTTATTTGAAAGTTTCACACCGATCATTAAACTTGCTTATCGATTGAATCGGTAAGAACAAGTCAAATAGTCTTAGAGTTTAATGCTGACTCTGTTATGAGTTAATGAAAAGGCGTTGAAAATATTGTTTCTTGATCTTTGCAATGCATGTCCAATCTCTCAAATCAGAGTCATGATGAAAACGTTATGGCTATTTCAATGTTTGCTACCCATTAGCCAACGTACTTATTAATCTAATCAGTAATCAAAATTCAAAAAGCCGTAACCATTTCTTTCGAGCTATGATTTGAGTTATTTAAAACGCGTTTGAAATATCGTTTCTTCCTCTTTCAACCCATTTTCAATCACTCAAATCGGAGTCAAGAATAAATTGTTACTGTTATTTGAATGTTATTTACCGAACAATCAATTTACTTATCGAACAAATCAAGAAGAAAAGTTCAAATAGCCGTAACTTTTCATGTCGACTTTGATTTGAGTGATTCATAAGAAATTGAAAATGTCTTTTTTTCCTATTTCTAACGCAGGTTCAATCACCCAATGGGAGTCAGAATCAAGAAGTTATGGTTATTTTAAAGTTTCACACCGATCATTAAACTTACTTATCGATTGAAACGGTGAGAAAAAGTCAAATTGTCTTACAGTTTAATGCGGACTCTGTTATGAGTTAATGAAAAGGCGCTGAAAATATTGTTTCTTCATCTTTGCAATCCATGTCCAATCTCTCAAATCAGAGTCAGGATGAAAACGTTATGGCTATTTCAATGTTTGCTACCCATTAGCCAATGTACTTATTAATCTAATCAGTAATCAAAATTAAAACAGCCGTAACCATTTCTGTCGAGCTATGATTTGAGTTATTTAAAACGCGTTTGAAATATTGTTTCTTCCTCTTTCAACGCATTTTCAATCACTCAAATCGGAGTCGGGAATAAAATGTTACTGCTATTTGAATCTTTTTGACCGATCAATCAACCTACTTATCGAACAAATCGTTAAGAAAAGTTCAAATAGCCGTAAATTTTCATCCCGACTTTGATTTGAGTGACTCAAAAGGAATTGAAAATGTCTTTTGTTCTTATTTCTAACGCATGTTCGATCACACAATTCGAGTCGAAATCAAAAAGTTGTGGTTATTTGAAAGTTTCACACCGATCATTAAAGTTACTTATCGATTGAATCGGTAAGAACAAGTCAAATAGTCTTAGAGTTTAATGCTGACTCTGTTATGAGTTAATGAAAAGGCATTGAAAATATTGTTTCTTCATCTTCGCAATGCATGTCCAATCTCTCAAATCAGAGTCAGGATGAAAACGTTATGGCTATTTGAAAGTTTGCTACCCATTAGCCAACGTACTTATTAATCTAATCAGTAATCAAAATTCAAATAGCCGTAACCATTTCTTTCGAGCTATGATTTGAGTTATTTAAAAGGCGTTTGAAATATCGTTTCTTCCTCTTTCAACCCATTTTCAATCACTCAAATCGGAGTCAAGAATAAATTGTTACTGCTATTTGAATGTTTTTTACCGAACAATCAAGTTACTTCTCAAGCAAATCAAGAAGAAAAGTTCAAATAGCCGTAACTTTTCATGTCGACTTTGATTTGAGTGATTCATAAGGAATTGAAAATGTTTTTTTTTCCTATTTCTAACGCATGTTCAATCACCCAATTGGAGTCGGAATCAAAAAGTTATGGTTATTTTAAAGTTTCACACCGATCATTAAACTTACTTATCGATTGAAACGGTGAGAAAAAGTCAAATTGTCTTACAGTTTAATACGGACTCTGTTATGAGTTAATGAAAAGGCGTTGAAAATATTGTTTCTTGATCTTTGCAATGCATGTCCAATCTCTCAAATCAGAGTCAGGATGAAAACGTTATGGCGATTTGAATGTTTGCTACCCATTAGCCAATGTACTTATTAATCTAATCAGTAATAAATATTAAAACAGCCGTAACCATTTCTTTCGAGCTATGATTTGAGTTATTTAAAACGGGTTTGAAATATTGTTTCTTCCTCTTTCAACGCATTTTCAATCACTCAGATCGGAGTCGGGAAAAAAATGTTACTGCTATTTGAATCTTTTTGACCGATCAATCAACTTACGTATCAAACAAATCGTTAAGAAAAGTTCAAATAGCCGTAAATTTTCATCCCGACTTTGATTTGAGTGATTCTAAAGGAATTGAAAATGTCTTTTCTTCTTATTTCTAACGCATGTTCGATCACACAATTCGAGTCGAAATGAAAAAGTTGTGGTTTTTGAAAGTTTCACACCGATCATTAAAGTTACTTATCGATTGAATCGGTAAGAACAAGTCAAATAGTCTTAGAGTTTAATGCTGAGTCTGTTATGAGTTAATGAAAAGGCGTTGAAAATATTGTTTCTTCATCTTCGCAATGCATGTCCAATCTCTCAAATCAGAGTCAGGATGAAAACGTTATGGCTATTTGAATGTTTGCTACCCATTAGCCAACGTACTTATTAATCTAATCAGTAATCAAAATTCAAATAGCCGTAACCATTTCTTTCGAGCTATGATTTGAGTTATTTAAAAGGCGTTTGAAATATCGTTTCTTCCTCTTTCAACCCATTTTCAATCACTCAAATCTGAGTCAAGAATAAATTGTTACTGCTATTTGAATGTTTTTTACCGAACAATCAAGTTACTTCTCAAACAAATCAAGAAGAAAAGTTCAAATAGCCGTAACTTTTCATGTCGACTTTGATTTGAGTGATTCATAAGGAATTTAAAATGTCTTTTTTTCCTATTTCTAACGCATGTTCAATCACCCAATTGGAGTCGGAATCAAAAAGTTATGGTTATTTTAAAGTTTCACACCGATCATTAAACTTACTTATCGATTGAAACGGTGAGAAAAAGTCAAATTGTCTTACAGTTTAATGCGGACTCTGTTATGAGTTAATGAAAAGGCGTTGAAAATATTGTTTCTTCATCTTTGCAATGCATGTCCAATCTCTCAAATCAGATTCAGGATGAAAACGTTATGGCGATTTGAATGTTTGCTACCCATTAGCCAATGTACTTATTAATCTAATCAGTAATCAAAATTAAAACAGCCGTAACCATTTCTTTCGAGCTATGATTTGAGTTATTTAAAACGCGTTTGAAATATTGTTTCTTCCTCTTTCAACGAATTTTCAATCACTCAAATCGGAGTCGGGAATAAAATGTTACTGCTATTTGAATCTTTTTGACCGATCAATCAACTTACTTATCGAACAAATCGTTAAGAAAAGTTCAAATAGCCGTAAATTTTCATCCCGACTTTGATTTGAGTGATTTAAAACGAATTGAAAATGTCTTTTTTTCTTATTTCTAACGCATGTTCGATCACACAATTCGAGTCGAAATCAAAAAGTTGTGGTTATTTGAAAGTTTCACACCAATCATTAAACTTACTTATCGATTGAAACGGTGAGAAAAAGTCAAATTGTCTTACAGTTTAATGCGGACTCTGTAATGAGTTAATGAAAAGGCGTTGAAAATATTGTTTCTTCATCTTTTCAATGCATGTCCAATCTCTCAAATCAGAGTCAGGATGAAAACGTTATGGCGATTTGAATGTTTGCTACCCATTAGCCAATGTACTTATTAATCTAATCAGTAATCAAGATTAAAACAGCCGGAACCATTTCTTTCGAGCTATGATTTGAGTTATTTAAAACGGGTTTGAAATATTGTTTCTTCCTCTTTCAACGCATTTTCAATCACTCAGATCGGAGTCAAGAATAAATTGTTACTGTTATTTGAATGTTATTTACCGAACAATCAATTTACTTATCGAACAAATCAAGAAGAAAAGTTCAAATAGCCGTAACTTTTCATGTCGACTTTGATTTGAGTGATTCATAAGAAATTGAAAATGTCTTTTTTTCCTATTTCTAACGCAGGTTCAATCACCCAATGGGAGTCGGAATCAAGAAGTTATGGTTATTTTCAAGTTTCACACCGATCATTAAACTTACTTATCGATTGAAACGGCGAGAAAAAGTCAAATTGTCTTACAGTTTAATGCGGACTCTGTTATGAGTTAATGAAAAGGCGCTGAAAATATTGTGTCTTCATCTTTGCAATCCATGTCCAATCTCTCAAATCAGAGTCAGGATGAAAACGTTATGGCTATTTGAATGTTTGCTACCCATTAGCCAATGTACTTATTAATCTAATCAGTAATCAAAATTAAAACAGCCGTAACCATTTCTTTCGAGCTATGATTTGAGTTATTTAAAACGCGTTTGAAATATTGTTTCTTCCTCTTTCAACGCATTTTCAATCACTCAAATCGGAGTCGGGAATAAAATGTTACTGCTATTTGAATCTTTTTGACCGATCAATCATCTTACTTATCGAACAAATCGTTAAGAAAATTTCAAATAGCCGTAAATTTTCATCCCGACTTTGATTTAAGTGATTCAAAAGGAATTGAAAATGCCTTTTCTTCTTATTTCTAACGCATGTTCGATCACACAATTCGAGTCGAAATCAAAAAGTTGTGGTTATTTGAAAGTTTCACACCGATCATTAAAGTTACTTATCGATTGAATCGGTAAGAACAAGTCAAATAGTCTTAGAGTTTAATGCTGACTCTGTTATGAGTTAATGAAAAGGCATTGAAAATATTGTTTCTTCATCTTCGCAATGCATGTCCAATCTCTCAAATCAGAGTCAGGATGAAAACGTTATGGCTATTTGAATGTTTGCTACCCATTAGCCAACGTACTTATTAATCTAATCAGTAATCAAAATTCAAATAGCCGTAACCATTTCTTTCGAGCTATGATTTGAGTTATTTAAAAGGCGTTTGAAATATCGTTTCTTCCTCTTTCAACCCATTTTCAATCACTCAAATCGGAGTCAAGAATAAATTGTTACTGCTATTTGAATGTTTTTTACCGAACAATCAAGTTACTTCTCAAGCAAATCAAGAAGAAAAGTTCAAATAGCCGTAACTTTTCATGTCGACTTTGATTTGAGTGATTCATAAGGAATTGAAAATGTCTTTTTTTCCTATTTCTAACGCATGTTCAATCACCCAATTGGAGTCGGAATCAAAAAGTTATGGTTATTTTAAAGTTTCACACCGATCATTAAACTTACTTATCGATTGAAACGGTGAGAAAAAGTCAAATTGTCTTACAGTTTAATACGGACTCTGTTATGAGTTAATGAAAAGGCGTTGAAAATTTTGTTTCTTGATCTTTGCAATGCATGTCCAATCTCTCAAATCAGAGTCAGGATGAAAACGTTATGGCGATTTGAATGTTTGCTACCCATTAGCCAATGTACTTATTAATCTAATCAGTAATCAAAATTAAAACAGCCGTAACCATTTCTTTCGAGCTATGATTTGAGTTATTTAAAACGGGTTTGAAATATTGTTTCTTCCTCTTTCAACGCATTTTCAATCACTCAGATCGGAGTCGGGAAAAAAATGTTACTGCTATTTGAATCTTTTTGACCGATCAATCAACTTACTTATCGAACAAATCGTTAAGAAAAGTTCAAATAGCCGTAAATTTTCATCCCGACTTTGATTTGAGTGATTCAAAAGGAATTGAAAATGTCTTTTCTTCTTATTTCTAACGCATGTTCGATCACACAATTCGAGTCGAAATGAAAAAGTTGTGGTTATTTGAAAGTTTCACACCGATCATTAAAGTTACTTATCGATTGAATCGGTAAGAACAAGTCAAATAGTCTTAGAGTTTAATGCTGACTCTGTTATCAGTTAATGAAAAGGCGTTGAAAATATTGTTTCTTCATCTTCGCAATGCATGTCCAATCTCTCAAATCAGAGTCAGGATGAAAACGTTATGGCTATTTGAATGTTTGCTACCCATTAGCCAACGTACTTATTAATCTAATTAGTAATCAAAATTCAAATAGCCGTAACCATTTCTTTCGAGCTATGATTTGAGTTATTTAAAAGGCGTTTGAAATATCGTTTCTTCCTCTTTCAACCCATTTTCAATCGCTCAAATCGGAGTCAAGAAAAAATTGTTACTGCTATTTGAATGTTTTTTACCGAACAATCAAGTTACTTCTCAAACAAATCAAGAAGAAAAGTTCAGATAGTCGTAACTTTTCATGTCGACTTTGATTTGAGTGATTCATAAGGAATTGAAAATGTCTTTTTTTCCTATTTCTAACGCATGTTCAATCACCCAATTGGAGTCGGAATCAAAAAGTTATGGTTATTTTAAAGTTTCACACCGATCATTAAACTTACTTATCGATTGAAACGGTGAGAAAAAGTCAAATTGTCTTACAGTTTAATGCGGACTCTGTGATGAGTTAATGAAAAGGCGTTGAAAATATTGTTTCTTCATCTTTGCAATGCATGTCCAATCTCTCAAATCAGAGTCAGGATGAAAACGTTATGGCTATTTGAATGTTTGCTACCTATTAGCCAATGTACTCATTAATCTAATCAGTAATCAAAATTAAAACAGTCGTAACCATTTCTTTCGAGCTATGATTTGAGTTATATAAAACGCGTTTGAAATATTGTTTCTTCCTCTTTCAACGCATTTTCAATCACTCATATCGGAGTCGGGAATAAAATGTTACTGCTATTTGAATCTTTTTGACCGATCAATCAACTTACTTATCGAACAAATCGTTAAGAAAAGTTCAAATAGCCGTAAATTTTCATCCCGACTTTGATTTGAGTGATTCAAAAGGAATTGAAAATGTCTTTTCTTCTTATTTCTAACGCATGTTCGATCACACAATTCGAGTCGAAATGAAAAAGTTGTGGTTATTTGAAAGTTTCACACCGATCATTAAAGTTACTTATCGATTGAATCGGTAAGAACAAGTCAAATAGTCTTAGAGTTTAATGCTGACTCTGTTATGAGTTAATGAAAAGGCGTTGAAAATATTGTTTCTTCATCTTCGCAATGCATGTCCAATCTCTCAAATCAGAGTCAGGATGAAAACGTTATGGCTATTTGAATGTTTGCTACCCATTAGCCAACGTACTTATTAATCTAATCAGTAATCAAAATTCAAATAGCCGTAACCATTTCTTTCGAGCTACGATTTGAGTTATTTAAAAGGCGTTTTAAATATCGTTTCTTCCTCTTTCAACCCATTTTCAATCACTCAAATCCGAGTCAAGAATAAATTGTTACTGCTATTTGAATGTTTTTTACCGAACAATCAAGTTACTTCTCAAACAAATCAAGAAGAAAAGTTCAAATAGCCGTAACTTTTCATGTCGACTTTGATTTGAGTGATTCATAAGGAATTTAAAATGTCTTTTTTTTCTATTTCTAACGCATGTTCAATCACCCAATTGGAGTCGGAATCAAAAAGTTATGGTTATTTGAAAGTTTCACACCGATCATTAAACTTACTTATCGATTGAAACGGAGAGAAAAAGTCAAATTGTCTTACAGTTTAATGCGGACTCTGTAATGGGTTAATGAAAAGGCGTTGAAAATATTGTTTCTTCATCTTTGCAATGCATGTCCAATCTCTCAAATCAGAGTCAGGAAGAAAACGTTATGGCTATTTGAATGTTTGCTACCCATTAGCCAATGTACTTATTAATCTAATCAGTAATCAAAATTCAAATAGCCGTAACCATTTCTTTCGAACTATGATTAGAGTTATTCAAAAGGCGTTTGAAATATCGTTTCTTCCTCTTTCCAACGCATTTTCAATCACTCAAATCAGAGTCGGGAATAAATTGTTACTACTATTTGAATGTTTTTTACCGATCAATCAACTTACTTATCGAACAAATCAAGAAGAAAAGTTCGAATTGCCGTAACTTTTCATCCCGACTTTGATTTGAGTGATTCGTAAAGAATTGAAAATGTCTTTTTTTCCTATTTCTAACGCATGTTCAATCACACAATTGGAGTCGGAATTAAGGAGTTATGGTTATTTGAAAGTTTCACACCGATCATTAAACTTGCTTATCGATTGAATCGGTAAGAACAAGTCAAATAGTCTTAGAGTTTAATGCTGACTCTGTTATGAGTTAATGAAAAGGCGTTGAAAATATTGTTTCTTGATCTTTGCAATGCATGTCCAATCTCTCAAATCAGAGTCAGGATGAAAACGTTATGGCTATTTCAATGTTTGCTACCCATTAGCCAACGTACTTATTAATCTAATCAGTAATCAAAATTCAAAAAGCCGTAACCATTTCTTTCGAGCTATGATTTGAGTTATTTAAAAGGCGTTTGAAATATCGTTTCTTCCTCTTTCAACCCATTTTCAATCACTCAAATCGGAGTCAAGAATAAATTGTTACTGTTATTTGAATGTTATTTACCGAACAATCAATTTACTTATCGAACAAATCAAGAAGAAAAGTTCAAATAGCCGTAACTTTTCATGTCGACTTTGATTTGAGTGATTCATAAGAAATTGAAAATGTCTTTTTTTCCTATTTCTAACGCAGGTTCAATCACCCAATGGGAGTCGGAATCAAGAAGTTATGGTTATTTTCAAGTTTCACACCGATCATTAAACTTACTTATCGATTGAAATGGCGAGAAAAAGTCAAATTGTCTTACAGTTTAATGCGGACTCTGTTATGAGTTAATGAAAAGGCGCTGAAAATATTGTGTCTTCATCTTTGCAATCCATGTCCGATCTCTCAAATCAGAGTCAGGATGAAAACGTTATGGCTATTTGAATGTTTGCTACCCATTAGCCAACGTACTTATTAATCTAATCAGTAATCAAAATTAAAACAGCCGTAACCATTTCTTTCGAGCTATGATTTGAGTTATTTAAAAGGCGTTTGAAATATCGTTTCTTCCACTTTCAACCCATTTTCAATCACTCAAATCGGAGTCAAGAATAAATTGTTACTGCTATTTGAATGTTTTTTACCGAACAATCAAGTTACTTCTCAAGCAAATCAAGAAGAAAAGTTCAAATAGTCGTAACTTTTCTTGTCGACTTTGATTTGAGTGATTCATAAGGAATTGAAAATGTCTTTTTTTCCTATTTCTAACGCATGTTCAATCACCCAATTGGAGTCGGAATCAAAAAGTTATGGTTATTTTAAAGTTTCACACCGATCATTAAACTTACTTATCGATTGAAACGGTGAGAAAAAGTCAAATTGTCTTACAGTTTAATACGGACTCTGTTATGAGTTAATGAAAAGGCGTTGAAAATTTTGTTTCTTGATCTTTGCAATGCATGTCCAATCTCTCAAATCAGAGTCAGGATGAAAACGTTATGGCGATTTGAATGTTTGCTACCCATTAGCCAATGTACTTATTAATCTAATCAGTAATCAAAATTAAAACAGCCGTAACCATTTCTTTCGAGCTATGATTTGAGTTATTTAAAACGGGTTTGAAATATTGTTTCTTCCTCTTTCAACGCATTTTCAATCACTCAGATCGGAGTCGGGAAAAAAATGTTCCTGCTATTTGAATCTTTTTGACCGATCAATCAACTTACTTATCGAACAAATCGTTAAGAAAAGTTCAAATAGCCGTAAATTTTCATCCCGACTTTGATTTGAGTGATTCAAAAGGAATTGAAAATGTCTTTTCTTCTTATTTCTAACGCATGTTCGATCACACAATTCGAGTCGAAATGAAAAAGTTGTGGTTATTTGAAAGTTTCACACCGATCATTAAAGTTACTTATCGATTGAATCGGTAAGAACAAGTCAAATAGTCTTAGAGTTTAATGCTGACTCTATTATGAGTTAATGAAAAGGCGTTGAAAATATTGTTTCTTCATCTTCGCAATGCATGTCCAATCTCTCAAATCAGAGTCAGGATGAAAACGTTATGGCTATTTGAATGTTTGCTACCCATTAGCCAACGTACTTATTAATCTAATCAGTAATCAAAATTCAAATAGCCGTAACCATTTCTTTCGAGCTATGGTTTGAGTTATTTAAAACGCGTTTGAAATATCGTTTCTTCCTCTTTCAACCCATTTTCAATCACTCAAATCCGAGTCAGGAATAAATTGTTACTGCTATTTGAATGTTTTTTACCGAACAATCAAGTTACTTCTCAAACAAATCAAGAAGAAAAGTTCAAATAGCCGTAACTTTTCATGTCGACTTTGATTTGAGTGATTCATAAGGAATTTAAAATGTCTTTTTTTCCTATTTCTAACGCATGTTCAATCACCCAATTGGAGTCGGAATCAAAAAGTTATGGTTATTTTAAAGTTTCACACCGATCATTAAACTTACTTATCGATTGAAACGGTGAGAAAAAGTCAAATTGTCTTACAGTTTAATGCGGACTCTGTTATGAGTTAATGAAAAGGCGTTGAAAATATTGTTTCTTCATCTTTGCAATGCATGTCCAATCTCTCAAATCAGAGTCAGGATGAAAACGTTATGGCTATTTGAATGTTTGCTACCTATTAGCCAATGTACTCATTAATCTAATCAGTAATCAAAATTAAAACAGTCGTAACCATTTCTTTCGAGCTATGATTTGAGTTATATAAAACGCGTTTGAAATATTGTTTCTTCCTCTTTCAACGCATTTTCAATCACTCATATCGGAGTCGGGAATAAAATGTTACTGCTATTTGAATCTTTTTGACCGATCAATCAACTTACTTATCGAACAAATCGTTAAGAAAAGTTCAAATAGCCGTAAATTTTCATCCCGCCTTTGATTTGAGTGATTCAAAAGGAATTGAAAATGTCTTTTCTTCTTATTTCTAACGCATGTTCGATCACACAATTCGAGTCGAAATGAAAAAGTTGTGGTTATTTGAAAGTTTCACACCGATCATTAAAGTTACTTATCGATTGAATCGGTAAGAACAAGTCAAATAGTCTTAGAGTTTAATGCTGACTCTATTATGAGTTAATGAAAAGGCGTTGAAAATATTGTTTCTTCATCTTCGCAATGCATGTCCAATCTCTCAAATCAGAGTCAGGATGAAAACGTTATGGCTATTTGAATGTTTGCTACCCATTAGCCAACGTACTTATTAATCTAATCAGTAATCAAAATTCAAACAGCCGTAACCATTTCTTTCGAGCTATGATTTGAGTTATTTAAAAGGCGTTTGAAATATCGTTTCTTCCACTTTCAACCCATTTTCAATCACTCAAATCGGAGTCAAGAATAAATTGTTACTGCTATTTGAATGTTTTTTACCGAACAATCAAGTTACTTCTCAAGCAAATCAAGAAGAAAAGTTCAAATAGCCGTAACTTTTCTTGTCGACTTTGATTTGAGTGATTCATAAGGAATTGAAAATGTCTTTTTTTCCTATTTCTAACGCATGTTCAATCACCCAATTGGAGTCGGAATCAAAAAGTTATGGTTATTTTAAAGTTTCACACCGATCATTAAACTTACTTATCGATTGAAACGGTGAGAAAAAGTCAAATTGTCTTACAGTTTAATACGGACTCTGTTATGAGTTAATGAAAAGGCGTTGAAAATTTTGTTTCTTGATCTTTGCAATGCATGTCCAATCTCTCAAATCAGAGTCAGGATGAAAACGTTATGGCGATTTGAATGTTTGCTACCCATTAGCCAATGTACTTATTAATCTAATCAGTAATCAAAATTAAAACAGCCGTAACCATTTCTTTCGAGCTATGATTTGAGTTATTTAAAACGGGTTTGAAATATTGTTTCTTCCTCTTTCAACGCATTTTCAATCACTCAGATCGGAGTCGGGAAAAAAATGTTCCTGCTATTTGAATCTTTTTGACCGATCAATCAACTTACTTATCGAACAAATCGTTAAGAAAAGTTCAAATAGCCGTAAATTTTCATCCCGACTTTGATTTGAGTGATTCAAAAGGAATTGAAAATGTCTTTTCTTCTTATTTCTAACGCATGTTCGATCACACAATTCGAGTCGAAATGAAAAAGTTGTGGTTATTTGAAAGTTTCACACCGATCATTAAAGTTACTTATCGATTGAATCGGTAAGAACAAGTCAAATAGTCTTAGAGTTTAATGCTGACTCTATTATGAGTTAATGAAAAGGCGTTGAAAATATTGTTTCTTCATCTTCGCAATGCATGTCCAATCTCTCAAATCAGAGTCAGGATGAAAACGTTATGGCTATTTGAATGTTTGCTACCCATTAGCCAACGTACTTATTAATCTAATCAGTAATCAAAATTCAAATAGCCGTAACCATTTCTTTCGAGCTATGGTTTGAGTTATTTAAAACGCGTTTGAAATATCGTTTCTTCCTCTTTCAACCCATTTTCAATCACTCAAATCCGAGTCAGGAATAAATTGTTACTGCTATTTGAATGTTTTTTACCGAACAATCAAGTTACTTCTCAAACAAATCAAGAAGAAAAGTTCAAATAGCCGTAACTTTTCATGTCGACTTTGATTTGAGTGATTCATAAGGAATTTAAAATGTCTTTTTTTCCTATTTCTAACGCATGTTCAATCACCCAATTGGAGTCGGAATCAAAAAGTTATGGTTATTTTAAAGTTTCACACCGATCATTAAACTTACTTATCGATTGAAACGGTGAGAAAAAGTCAAATTGTCTTACAGTTTAATGCGGACTCTGTTATGAGTTAATGAAAAGGCGTTGAAAATATTGTTTCTTCATCTTTGCAATGCATGTCCAATCTCTCAAATCAGAGTCAGGATGAAAACGTTATGGCTATTTGAATGTTTGCTACCTATTAGCCAATGTACTCATTAATCTAATCAGTAATCAAAATTAAAACAGTCGTAACCATTTCTTTCGAGCTATGATTTGAGTTATATAAAACGCGTTTGAAATATTGTTTCTTCCTCTTTCAACGCATTTTCAATCACTCATATCGGAGTCGGGAATAAAATGTTACTGCTATTTGAATCTTTTTGACCGATCAATCAACTTACTTATCGAACAAATCGTTAAGAAAAGTTCAAATAGCCGTAAATTTTCATCCCGCCTTTGATTTGAGTGATTCAAAAGGAATTGAAAATGTCTTTTCTTCTTATTTCTAACGCATGTTCGATCACACAATTCGAGTCGAAATGAAAAAGTTGTGGTTATTTGAAAGTTTCACACCGATCATTAAAGTTACTTATCGATTGAATCGGTAAGAACAAGTCAAATAGTCTTAGAGTTTAATGCTGACTCTATTATGAGTTAATGAAAAGGCGTTGAAAATATTGTTTCTTCATCTTCGCAATGCATGTCCAATCTCTCAAATCAGAGTCAGGATGAAAACGTTATGGCTATTTGAATGTTTGCTACCCATTAGCCAACGTACTTATTAATCTAATCAGTAATCAAAATTCAAATAGCCGTAACCATTTCTTTCGAGCTATGGTTTGAGTTATTTAAAACGCGTTTGAAATATCGTTTCTTCCTCTTTCAACCCATTTTCAATCACTCAAATCCGAGTCAAGAATAAATTGTTACTGCTATTTGAATGTTTTTTACCGAACAATCAAGTTACTTCTCAAACAAATCAAGAAGAAAAGTTCAAATAGCCGTAACTTTTCATGTCGACTTTGATTTGAGTGATTCATAAGGAATTTAAAATGTCTTTTTTTCCTATTTCTAACGCATGTTCAATCACCCAATTGGAGTCGGAATCAAAAAGTTATGGTTATTTTAAAGTTTCACACCGATCATTAAACTTACTTATCGATTGAAACGGTGAGAAAAAGTCAAATTGTCTTACAGTTTAATGCGGACTCTGTTATGAGTTAATGAAAAGGCGTTGAAAATATTGTTTCTTCATCTTTGCAATGCATGTCCAATCTCTCAAATCAGAGTCAGGATGAAAACGTTATGGCTATTTGAATGTTTGCTACCTATTAGCCAATGTACTCATTAATCTAATCAGTAATCAAAATTAAAACAGTCGTAACCATTTCTTTCGAGCTATGATTTGAGTTATATAAAACGCGTTTGAAATATTGTTTCTTCCTCTTTCAACGCATTTTCAATCACTCATATCGGAGTCGGGAATAAAATGTTACTGCTATTTGAATCTTTTTGACCGATCAATCAACTTACTTATCGAACAAATCGTTAAGAAAAGTTCAAATAGCCGTAAATTTTCATCCCGACTTTGATTTGAGTGATTCAAAAGGAATTGAAAATGTCTTTTCTTCTTATTTCTAACGCATGTTCGATCACACAATTCGAGTCGAAATGAAAATGTTGTGGTTATTTGAAAGTTTCACACCGATCATTAAAGTTACTTATCGATTGAATCGGTAAGAACAAGTCAAATAGTCTTAGAGTTTAATGCTGACTCTATTATGAGTTAATGAAAAGGCGTTGAAAATATTGTTTCTTCATCTTCGCAATGCATGTCCAATCTCTCAAATCAGAGTCAGGATGAAAACGTTATGGCTATTTGAATGTTTGCTACCCATTAGCCAACGTACTTATTAATCTAATCAGTAATCAAAATTCAAATAGCCGTAACCATTTCTTTCGAGCTATGGTTTGAGTTATTTAAAACGCGTTTGAAATATCGTTTCTTCCTCTTTCAACCCATTTTCAATCACTCAAATCCGAGTCAAGAATAAATTGTTACTGCTATTTGAATGTTTTTTACCGAACAATCAAGTTACTTCTCAAACAAATCAAGAAGAAAAGTTCAAATAGCCGTAACTTTTCATGTCGACTTTGATTTGAGTGATTCATAAGGAATTTAAAATGTCTTTTTTTCCTATTTCTAACGCATGTTCAATCACCCAATTGGAGTCGGAATCAAAAAGTTATGGTTATTTTAAAGTTTCACACCGATCATTAAACTTACTTATCGATTGAAACGGTGAGAAAAAGTCAAATTGTCTTACAGTTTAATGCGGACTCTGTTATGAGTTAATGAAAAGGCGTTGAAAATATTGTTTCTTCATCTTTGCAATGCATGTCCAATCTCTCAAATCAGAGTCAGGATGAAAACGTTATGGCTATTTGAATGTTTGCTACCTATTGGCCAATGTACTCATTAATCTAATCAGTAATCAAAATTAAAACAGTCGTAACCATTTCTTTCGAGCTATGATTTGAGTTATATAAAACGCGTTTGAAATATTGTTTCTTCCTCTTTCAACGCATT
This sequence comes from Paratinospora sagittata, assembly GCA_035771175.1. Taxonomy (NCBI): domain Eukaryota; kingdom Viridiplantae; phylum Streptophyta; class Magnoliopsida; order Ranunculales; family Menispermaceae; genus Paratinospora; species Paratinospora sagittata. The sequence continues at coordinate 38,912,158 of CM069602.1, forward strand.
TTCAATCACTCATATCGGAGTCGGGAATAAAATGTTACTGCTATTTGAATCTTTTTGACCGATCAATCAACTTACTTATCGAACAAATCGTTAAGAAAAGTTCAAATAGCCGTAAATTTTCATCCCGACTTTGATTTGAGTGATTCAAAAGGAATTGAAAATGTCTTTTCTTCTTATTTCTAACGCATGTTCGATCACACAATTCGAGTCGAAATGAAAAAGTTGTGGTTATTTGAAAGTTTCACACCGATCATTAAAGTTACTTATCGATTGAATCGGTAAGAACAAGTCAAATAGTCTTAGAGTTTAATGCTGACTCTGTTATGAGTTAATGAAAAGGCGTTGAAAATATTGTTTCTTCATCTTCGCAATGCATGTCCAATCTCTCAAATCAGAGTCAGGATGAAAACGTTATGGCTATTTGAATGTTTGCTACCCATTAGCCAACGTACTTATTAATCTAATCAGTAATCAAAATTCAAATAGCCGTAACCATTTCTTTCGAGCTATGATTTGAGTTATTTAAAAGGCGTTTGAAATATCGTTTCTTCCTCTTTCAACCCATTTTCAATCACTCAAATCCGAGTCAAGAATAAATTGTTACTGCTATTTGAATGTTTTTTACCGAACAATCAAGTTACTTCTCAAACAAATCAAGAAGAAAAGTTCAAATAGCCGTAACTTTTCATGTCGACTTTGATTTGAGTGATTCATAAGGAATTTAAAATGTCTTTTTTTCCTATTTCTAACGCATGTTCAATCACCCAATTGGAGTCGGAATCAAAAAGTTATGGTTATTTGAAAGTTTCACACCGATCATTAAACTTACTTATCGATTGAAACGGTGAGAAAAAGTCAAATTGTCTTACAGTTTAATGCGGACTCTGTAATGAGTTAATGAAAAGGCGTTGAAAATATTGTTTCTTCATCTTTGCAATGCATGTCCAATCTCTCAAATCAGAGTCAGGATGAAAACGTTATGGCTATTTGAATGTTTGCTACGCATTAGCCAATGTACTTATTAATCTAATCAGTAATCAAAATTCAAATAGCCGTAACCATTTCTTTCGAACTATGATTAGAGTTATTCAAAAGGCGTTTGAAATATCGTTTCTTCCTCTTTCCAACGCATTTTCAATCACTCAAATCAGAGTCGGGAATAAATTGTTACTACTATTTGAATGTTTTTTACCGATCAATCAACTTACTTATCGAACAAATCAAGAAGAAAAGTTCGAATTGCCGTAACTTTTCATCCCGACTTTGATTTGAGTGATTCGTAAAGAATTGAAAATGTCTTTTTTTCCTATTTCTAACGCATGTTCAATCACACAATTGGAGTCGGAATTAAGGAGTTATGGTTATTTGAAAGTTTCACACCGATCATTAAACTTGCTTATCGATTGAATCGGTAAGAACAAGTCAAATAGTCTTAGAGTTTAATGTTGACTCTGTTATGAGTTAATGAAAAGGCGTTGAAAATATTGTTTCTTGATCTTTGCAATGCATGTCCAATCTCTCAAATCAGAGTCAGGATGAAAACGTTATGGCTATTTCAATGTTTGCTACCCATTAGCCAACGTACTTATTAATCTAATCAGTAATCAAAATTCAAAAAGCCGTAACCATTTCTTTCGAGCTATGATTTGAGTTATTTAAAAGGCGTTTGAAATATCGTTTCTTCCTCTTTCAACCCATTTTCAATCACTCAAATCGGAGTCAAGAATAAATTGTTACTGTTATTTGAATGTTATTTACCGAACAATCAATTTACTTATCGAACAAATCAAGAAGAAAAGTTCAAATAGCCGTAACTTTTCATGTCGACTTTGATTTGAGTGATTCATAAGAAATTGAAAATGTCTTTTTTTCCTATTTCTAACGCAGGTTCAATCACCCAATGGGAGTCAGAATCAAGAAGTTATGGTTATTTTCAAGTTTCACACCGATCATTAAACTTACTTATCGATTGAAACGGCGAGAAAAAGTCAAATTGTCTTACAGTTTAATGCGGACTCTGTTATGAGTTAATGAAAAGGCGCTGAAAATATTGTGTCTTCATCTTTGCAATCCTTGTCCGATCTCTCAAATCAGAGTCAGGATGAAAACGTTATGGCTATTTGAATGTTTGCTACCCATTAGCCAACGTACTTATTAATCTAATCAGTAATCAAAATTAAAACAGCCGTAACCATTTCTTTCGAGCTATGATTTGAGTTATTTAAAAGGCGTTTGAAATATCGTTTCTTCCACTTTCAACCCATTTTCAATCACTCAAATCGGAGTCAAGAATAAATTGTTACTGCTATTTGAATGTTTTTTACCGAACAATCAAGTTACTTCTCAAGCAAATCAAGAAGAAAAGTTCAAATAGCCGTAACTTTTCTTGTCGACTTTGATTTGAGTGATTCATAAGGAATTGAAAATGTCTTTTTTTCCTATTTCTAACGCATGTTCAATCACCCAATTGGAGTCGGAATCAAAAAGTTATGGTTATTTTAAAGTTTCACACCGATCATTAAACTTACTTATCGATTGAAACGGTGAGAAAAAGTCAAATTGTCTTACAGTTTAATACGGACTCTGTTATGAGTTAATGAAAAGGCGTTGAAAATTTTGTTTCTTGATCTTTGCAATGCATGTCCAATCTCTCAAATCAGAGTCAGGATGAAAACGTTATGGCGATTTGAATGTTTGCTACCCATTAGCCAATGTACTTATTAATCTAATCAGTAATCAAAATTAAAACAGCCGTAACCATTTCTTTCGAGCTATGATTTGAGTTATTTAAAACGGGTTTGAAATATTGTTTCTTCCTCTTTCAACGCATTTTCAATCACTCAGATCGGAGTCGGGAAAAAAATGTTCCTGCTATTTGAATCTTTTTGACCGATCAATCAACTTACTTATCGAACAAATCGTTAAGAAAAGTTCAAATAGCCGTAAATTTTCATCCCGACTTTGATTTGAGTGATTCAAAAGGAATTGAAAATGTCTTTTCTTCTTATTTCTAACGCATGTTCGATCACACAATTCGAGTCGAAATGAAAAAGTTGTGGTTATTTGAAAGTTTCACACCGATCATTAAAGTTACTTATCGATTGAATCGGTAAGAACAAGTCAAATAGTCTTAGAGTTTAATGCTGACTCTATTATGAGTTAATGAAAAGGCGTTGAAAATATTGTTTCTTCATCTTCGCAATGCATGTCCAATCTCTCAAATCAGAGTCAGGATGAAAACGTTATGGCTATTTGAATGTTTGCTACCCATTAGCCAACGTACTTATTAATCTAATCAGTAATCAAAATTCAAATAGCCGTAACCATTTCTTTCGAGCTATGGTTTGAGTTATTTAAAACGCGTTTGAAATATCGTTTCTTCCTCTTTCAACCCATTTTCAATCACTCAAATCCGAGTCAGGAATAAATTGTTACTGCTATTTGAATGTTTTTTACCGAACAATCAAGTTACTTCTCAAACAAATCAAGAAGAAAAGTTCAAATAGCCGTAACTTTTCATGTCGACTTTGATTTGAGTGATTCATAAGGAATTTAAAATGTCTTTTTTTCCTATTTCTAACGCATGTTCAATCACCCAATTGGAGTCGGAATCAAAAAGTTATGGTTATTTTAAAGTTTCACACCGATCATTAAACTTACTTATCGATTGAAACGGTGAGAAAAAGTCAAATTGTCTTACAGTTTAATGCGGACTCTGTTATGAGTTAATGAAAAGGCGTTGAAAATATTGTTTCTTCATCTTTGCAATGCATGTCCAATCTCTCAAATCAGAGTCAGGATGAAAACGTTATGGCTATTTGAATGTTTGCTACCTATTAGCCAATGTACTCATTAATCTAATCAGTAATCAAAATTAAAACAGTCGTAACCATTTCTTTCGAGCTATGATTTGAGTTATATAAAACGCGTTTGAAATATTGTTTCTTCCTCTTTCAACGCATTTTCAATCACTCATATCGGAGTCGGGAATAAAATGTTACTGCTATTTGAATCTTTTTGACCGATCAATCAACTTACTTATCGAACAAATCGTTAAGAAAAGTTCAAATAGCCGTAAATTTTCATCCCGACTTTGATTTGAGTGATTCAAAAGGAATTGAAAATGTCTTTTCTTCTTATTTCTAACGCATGTTCGATCACACAATTCGAGTCGAAATGAAAAAGTTGTGGTTATTTGAAAGTTTCACACCGATCATTAAAGTTACTTATCGATTGAATCGGTAAGAACAAGTCAAATAGTCTTAGAGTTTAATGCTGACTCTATTATGAGTTAATGAAAAGGCGTTGAAAATATTGTTTCTTCATCTTCGCAATGCATGTCCAATCTCTCAAATCAGAGTCAGGATGAAAACGTTATGGCTATTTGAATGTTTGCTACCCATTAGCCAACGTACTTATTAATCTAATCAGTAATCAAAATTCAAATAGCCGTAACCATTTCTTTCGAGCTATGGTTTGAGTTATTTAAAACGCGTTTGAAATATCGTTTCTTCCTCTTTCAACCCATTTTCAATCACTCAAATCCGAGTCAAGAATAAATTGTTACTGCTATTTGAATGTTTTTTACCGAACAATCAAGTTACTTCTCAAACAAATCAAGAAGAAAAGTTCAAATAGCCGTAACTTTTCATGTCGACTTTGATTTGAGTGATTCATAAGGAATTTAAAATGTCTTTTTTTCCTATTTCTAACGCATGTTCAATCACCCAATTGGAGTCGGAATCAAAAAGTTATGGTTATTTTAAAGTTTCACACCGATCATTAAACTTACTTATCGATTGAAACGGTGAGAAAAAGTCAAATTGTCTTACAGTTTAATGCGGACTCTGTTATGAGTTAATGAAAAGGCGTTGAAAATATTGTTTCTTCATCTTTGCAATGCATGTCCAATCTCTCAAATCAGAGTCAGGATGAAAACGTTATGGCTATTTGAATGTTTGCTACCTATTAGCCAATGTACTCATTAATCTAATCAGTAATCAAAATTAAAACAGTCGTAACCATTTCTTTCGAGCTATGATTTGAGTTATATAAAACGCGTTTGAAATATTGTTTCTTCCTCTTTCAACGCATTTTCAATCACTCATATCGGAGTCGGGAATAAAATGTTACTGCTATTTGAATCTTTTTGACCGATCAATCAACTTACTTATCGAACAAATCGTTAAGAAAAGTTCAAATAGCCGTAAATTTTCATCCCGACTTTGATTTGAGTGATTCAAAAGGAATTGAAAATGTCTTTTCTTCTTATTTCTAACGCATGTTCGATCACACAATTCGAGTCGAAATGAAAAAGTTGTGGTTATTTGAAAGTTTCACACCGATCATTAAAGTTACTTATCGATTGAATCGGTAAGAACAAGTCAAATAGTCTTAGAGTTTAATGCTGACTCTGTTATGAGTTACTGAAAAGGCGTTGAAAATATTGTTTCTTCATCTTCGCAATGCATGTCCAATCTCTCAAATCAGAGTCAGGATGAAAACGTTATGGCTATTTGAATGTTTGCTACCCATTAGCCAACGTACTTATTAATCTAATCAGTAATCAAAATTCAAATAGCCGTAACCATTTCTTTCGAGCTATGATTTGAGTTATTTAAAAGGCGTTTGAAATATCGTTTCTTCCTCTTTCAACCCATTTTCAATCACTCAAATCCGAGTCAAGAATAAATTGTTACTGCTATTTGAATGTTTTTTACCGAACAATCAAGTTACTTCTCAAACAAATCAAGAAGAAAAGTTCAAATAGCCGTAACTTTTCATGTCGACTTTGATTTGAGTGATTCATAAGGAATTTAAAATGTCTTTTTTTCCTATTTCTAACGCATGTTCAATCACCCAATTGGAGTCGGAATCAAAAAGTTATGGTTATTTGAAAGTTTCACACCGATCATTAAACTTACTTATCGATTGAAACGGTGAGAAAAAGTCAAATTGTCTTACAGTTTAATGCGGACTCTGTAATGAGTTAATGAAAAGGCGTTGAAAATATTGTTTCTTCATCTTTGCAATGCATGTCCAATCTCTCAAATCAGAGTCAGGATGAAAACGTTATGGCTATTTGAATGTTTGCTACGCATTAGCCAATGTACTTATTAATCTAATCAGTAATCAAAATTCAAATAGCCGTAACCATTTCTTTCGAACTATGATTAGAGTTATTCAAAAGGCGTTTGAAATATCGTTTCTTCCTCTTTCCAACGCATTTTCAATCACTCAAATCAGAGTCGGGAATAAATTGTTACTACTATTTGAATGTTTTTTACCGATCAATCAACTTACTTATCGAACAAATCAAGAAGAAAAGTTCGAATTGCCGTAACTTTTCATCCCGACTTTGATTTGAGTGATTCGTAAAGAATTGAAAATGTCTTTTTTTCCTATTTCTAACGCATGTTCAATCACACAATTGGAGTCGGAATTAAGGAGTTATGGTTATTTGAAAGTTTCACACCGATCATTAAACTTGCTTATCGATTGAATCGGTAAGAACAAGTCAAATAGTCTTAGAGTTTAATGTTGACTCTGTTATGAGTTAATGAAAAGGCGTTGAAAATATTGTTTCTTGATCTTTGCAATGCATGTCCAATCTCTCAAATCAGAGTCAGGATGAAAACGTTATGGCTATTTCAATGTTTGCTACCCATTAGCCAACGTACTTATTAATCTAATCAGTAATCAAAATTCAAAAAGCCGTAACCATTTCTTTCGAGCTATGATTTGAGTTATTTAAAACGCGTTTGAAATATCGTTTCTTCCTCTTTCAACCCATTTTCAATCACTCAAATCGGAGTCAAGAATAAATTGTTACTGTTATTTGAATGTTATTTACCGAACAATCAATTTACTTATCGAACAAATCAAGAAGAAAAGTTCAAATAGCCGTAACTTTTCATGTCGACTTTGATTTGAGTGATTCATAAGAAATTGAAAATGTCTTTTTTTCCTATTTCTAACGCAGGTTCAATCACCCAATGGGAGTCGGAATCAAGAAGTTATGGTTATTTTCAAGTTTCACACCGATCATTAAACTTACTTATCGATTGAAACGGCGAGAAAAAGTCAAATTGTCTTACAGTTTAATGCGGACTCTGTTATGAGTTAATGAAAAGGCGCTGAAAATATTGTGTCTTCATCTTTGCAATCCATGTCCGATCTCTCAAATCAGAGTCAGGATGAAAACGTTATGGCTATTTGAATGTTTGCTACCCATTAGCCAATGTACTTATTAATCTAATCAGTAATCAAAATTAAAACAGCCGTAACCATTTCTTTCGAGCTATGATTTGAGTTATTTAAAACGCGTTTGAAATATTGTTTCTTCCTCTTTCAACGCATTTTCAATCACTCAAATCGGAGTCGGGAATAAAATGTTACTGCTATTTGAATCTTTTTGACCGATCAATCAACTTACTTATCGAACAAATCGTTAAGAAAAGTTCAAATAGCCGTAAATTTTCATCCCGACTTTGATTTGAGTGATTCAAAAGGAATTGAAAATGCCTTTTCTTCTTATTTCTAACGCATGTTCGATCACACAATTCGAGTCGAAATCAAAAAGTTGTGGTTATTTGAAAGTTTCACACCGATCATTAAAGTTACTTATCGATTGAATCGGTAAGAACAAGTCAAATAGTCTTAGAGTTTAATGCTGACTCTGTTATGAGTTAATGAAAAGGCATTGAAAATATTGTTTCTTCATCTTCGCAATGCATGTCCAATCTCTCAAATCAGAGTCAGGATGAAAACGTTATGGCTATTTGAATGTTTGCTACCCATTAGCCAACGTACTTATTAATCTAATCAGTAATCAAAATTCAAATAGCCGTAACCATTTCTTTCGAGCTATGATTTGAGTTATTTAAAAGGCGTTTGAAATATCGTTTCTTCTTCTTTCAACCCATTTTCAATCACTCAAATCGGAGTCAAGAATAAATTGTTACTGCTATTTGAATGTTTTTTACCGAACAATCAAGTTACTTCTCAAGCAAATCAAGAAGAAAAGTTCAAATAGCCGTAAGTTTTCATGTCGACTTTGATTTGAGTGATTCATAAGGAATTGAAAATGTCTTTTTTTCCTATTTCTAACGCATGTTCAATCACCCAATTGGAGTCAGAATCAAAAAGTTATGGTTATTTTAAAGTTTCACACCGATCATTAAACTTACTTATCGATTGAAACGGTGAGAAAAAGTCAAATTGTCTTACAGTTTAATACGGACTCTGTTATGAGTTAATGAAAAGGCGTTGAAAATATTGTTTCTTCATCTTTGCAATGCATGTCCAATCTCTCAAATCAGAGTCAGGATGAAAACGTTATGGCGATTTGAATGTTTGCTACCCATTAGCCAATGTACTTATTAATCTAATCAGTAATCAAAATTAAAACAGCCGTAACCATTTCTTTCGAGCTATGATTTGAGTTATTTAAAACGGGTTTGAAATATTGTTTCTTCCTCTTTCAACGCATTTTCAATCACTCAGATCGGAGTCGGGAAAAAAATGTTACTGCTATTTGAATCTTTTTGACCGATCAATCAACTTACTTATCGAACAAATCGTTAAGAAAAGTTCAAGTAGCCGTAAATTTTCATCCCGACTTTGATTTGAGTGATTCAAAAGGAATTGAAAATGTCTTTTCTTCTTATTTCTAACGCATGCTCGATCACACAATTCGAGTCGAAATGAAAAAGTTGTGGTTATTTGAAAGTTTCACACCGATCATTAAAGTTACTTATCGATTGAATCGGTAAGAACAAGTCAAATAGTCTTAGAGTTTAATGCTGACTCTGTTATGAGTTAATGAAAAGGCGTTGAAAATATTGTTTCTTCATCTTCGCAATGCATGTCCAATCTCTCAAATCAGAGTCAGGATGAAAACGTTATGGCTATTTGAATGTTTGCTACCCATTAGCCAACGTACTTATTAATCTAATCAGTAATCAAAATTCAAATAGCCGTAACCATTTCTTTCGAGCTATGGTTTGAGTTATTTAAAAGGCGTTTGAAATATCGTTTCTTCCTCTTTCAACCAATTTTCAATCACTCAAATCCGAGTCAAGAATAAATTGTTACTGCTATTTGAATGTTTTTTACCGAACAATCAAGTTACTTCTCAAACAAATCAAGAAGAAAAGTTCAAATAGCCGTAACTTTTCATGTCGACTTTGATTTGAGTGATTCATAAGGAATTTAAAATGTCTTTTTTTCCTATTTCTAACGCATGTTCAATCACCCAATTGGAGTCGGAATCAAAAAGTTATGGTTATTTTAAAGTTTCACACCGATCATTAAACTTACTTATCGATTGAAACGGTGAGAAAAAGTCAAATTGTCTTACAGTTTAATGCGGACTCTGTTATGAGTTAATGAAAAGGCGTTGAAAATATTGTTTCTTCATCTTTGCAATGCATGTCCAATCTCTCAAATCAGAGTCAGGATGAAAACGTTATGGCTATTTGAATGTTTGCTACCTATTAGCCAATGTACTCATTAATCTAATCAGTAATCAAAATTAAAACAGTCGTAACCATTTCTTTCGAGCTATGATTTGAGTTATATAAAACGCGTTTGAAATATTGTTTCTTCCTCTTTCAACGCATTTTCAATCACTCATATCGGAGTCGGGAATAAAATGTTACTGCTATTTGAATCTTTTTGACCGATCAATCAACTTACTTATCGAACAAATCGTTAAGAAAAGTTCAAATAGCCGTAAATTTTCATCCCGACTTTGATTTGAGTGATTCAAAAGGAATTGAAAATGTCTTTTCTTCTTATTTCTAACGCATGTTCGATCACACAATTCGAGTCTAAATCAAAAAGTTGTGGTTATTTGAAAGTTTCACACCGATCATTAAACTTACTTATCGATTGAAACGGTGAGAAAAAGTCAAATTGTCTTACAGTTTAAAGCGGACTCTGTTGTGAGTTAATGAAAAGGCGTTGAAAATATTGTTTCTTCATCTTTGCAATGCATGTCCAATCTCTCAAATCAGAGTCAGGATGAAAACGTTATGGCTATTTGAATGTTTGCTACCCATTAGCCAACATACTTATTAATCTAATCAGTAATCAAAATTCAAAAAGCCGTAACCATATCTTTCGAGCTATGATTTGAGTTATTTAAAACGCGTTTGAAATATCGTTTCTTCCTCTTTCAACCCATTTTCAATCACTCAAATCGGAGTCAAGAATAAATTGTTACTGTTATTTGAATGTTATTTACCGAACAATCAATTTACTTATCGAACAAATCAAGAAGAAAAGTTCAAATAGCCGTAACTTTTCATGTCGACTTTGATTTGAGTGATTCATAAGGAATTGAAAATGTCTTTTTTTCCTATTTCTAACGCAGGTTCAATCACCCAGTTGGAGTCAGAATCAAGAAGTTATGGTTATTTTCAAGTTTCACACCGATCATTAAACTTACTTATCGATTGAAACGGTGAGAAAAAGTCAAATTGTCTTACAGTTTAATGCGGACTCTGTTATTAGTTAATGAAAAGGCGCTGAAAATATTGTTTCTTCATCTTTGCAATGCATGTCCAATCTCTCAAATCAGAGTCAGGATGAAAACGTTATGGCCATTTGAATGTTTGCTACCCATTAGCCAATGTACTTATTAATCTAATCAGTAATCAAAATTAAAACAGCCGTAACCATTTCTTTCGAGCTAGGATTTGAGTTATTTAAAACGGGTTTGAAATATTGTTTCTTCCTCTTTCAACGCATTTTCAATCACTCAAATCAGAGTCGGGAATACAATGTTACTGCTATTTGAATCTTTTTGACCGATCAATCAACTTACTTATCGAACAAATCGTTAAGAAAAGTTCAAATAGCCGTAAATTTTCATCCCGACATTGATTTGAGTAATTCAAAAGGAATTGAAAATGCCTTTTCTTCTTATTTCTAACGCATGTTCGATCACACAATTCAAGTCGAAATCAAAAAGTTGTGGTTATTTGAAAGTTTCACACCGATCATTAAAGTTACTTATCGATTGAATCGGTAAGAACAAGTCAAATAGTCCTAGAGTTTAATGCTGACTCTGTTATGAGTTAATGAAAAGGCGTTGAAAATATTGTTTCTTCATCTTCGCAATGCATGTCCAATCTCTCAAATCAGAGTCAGGATGAAAACGTTATGGCAATTTGAATGTTTTCTACCCGTTAGCCAACGTACTTATTAATCTAATCAGTAATCAAAATTCAAATAGCCGTAACCATTTCTTTCGAGCTATGATTTGAGTTATTTAAAAGGCGTTTGAAATATCGTTTCTTCCTCTTTCAACCCATTTTCAATCACTCAAATCGGAGTCAAGAATAAATTGTTACTGCTATTTGAATGTTTTTTACCGAACAATCAAGTTACTTCTCAAACAAATCAAGAAGAAAAGTTCAAATAGCCGTAACTTTTCATGTCGACTTTGATTTGAGTGATTCATAAGGAATTGAAAATGTCTTTTTTTCCTATTTCTAACGCATGTTCAATCACCCAATTGGAGTCGGAATCAAAAAGTTATGGTTGTTTTAAAGTTTCACACCGATCATTAAACTTACTTATCGATTGAAACGGTGAGAAAAAGTCAAATTGTCTTACAGTTTAATGCGGACTCTGTTATGAGTTAATGAAAAGGCGTTGAAAATATTGTTTCTTCATCTTTGCAATGCATGTCCAATCTCTCAAATCAGAGTCAGGATGAAAACGTTATGGCTATTTGAATGTTTGCTACCCATTAGCCAATGTACTTATTAATCTAATCAGTAATCAAAATTAAAACAGCCGTAACCATTTCTTTTGAGCTATGATTTGAGTTATTTAAAACGGGTTTGAAATATTGTTTCTTCCTCTTTCAACGCATTTTCAATCACTCAGATCGGAGTCGGGAAAAAAATGTTACTGCTATTTGAATCTTTTTGACCGATCAATCAACTTACTTATCGAACAAATCGTTAAGAAAAGTTCAAATAGCCGTAAATTTTCATCCCGACTTTGATTTGAGTGATTCAAAAGGAATTGAAAATGTCTTTTCTTCTTATTTCTAACGCATGTTCGATCACACAATTCGAGTCGAAATGAAAAAGTTGTGGTTATTTGAAAGTTTCACACCGATCATTAAAGTTACTTATCGATTGAATCGGTAAGAACAAGTCAAATAGTCTTAGAGTTTAATGCTGACTCTGTTATGAGTTAATGAAAAGGCGTTGAAAATATTGTTTCTTCATCTTCGCAATGCATGTCCAATCTCTCAAATCAGAGTCAGGATGAAAACGTTATGGCTATTTGAATGTTTGCTACCCATTAGCCAACGTACTTATTAATCTAATCAGTAATCAAAATTCAAATAGTCGTAACCATTTCTTTCGAGCTATGATTTGAGTTATTTAAAAGGCGTTTGAAATATCGTTTCTTCCTCTTTCAACCCATTTTCAATCACTCAAATCCGAGTCAAGAATAAATTGTTACTGCAATTTGAATGTTTTTTACCGAACAATCAAGTTACTTCTCAAACAAATCAAGAAGAAAAGTTCAAATAGCCGTAACTTTTCATGTCGACTTTGATTTGAGTGATTCATAAGGAATTTAAAATGTCTTTTTTTCCTATTTCTAACGCATGTTCAATCACCCAATTGGAGTCGGAATCAAAAAGTTATGGTTATTTTAAAGTTTCACACCGATCATTAAACTTACTTATCGATTGAAACGGTGAGAAAAAGTCAAATTGTCTTACAGTTTAATGCGGACTCTGTTATGAGTTAATGAAAAGGCGTTGAAAATATTGTTTCTTCATCTTTGCAAAGCATGTCCAATCTCTCAAATCAGAGTCAGGATGAAAACGTTATGGCGATTTGAATGTTTGCTACCCATTAGCCAATGTACTTATTAATCTAATCAGTAATCAAAATTAAAACAGCCGTAACCATTTCTTTCGAGCTATGATTTGAGTTATTTAAAACGCGTTTGAAATATTGTTTCTTCCTCTTTCAACGAATTTTCAATCACTCAAATCGGAGTCGGGAATAAAATGTTACTGCTATTTGAATCTTTTTGACCGATCAATCAACTTACTTATCGAACAAATCGTTAAGAAAAGTTCAAATAGCCGTAAATTTTCATCCCGACTTTGATTTGAGTGATTTAAAAGGAATTGAAAATGTCTTTTTTTCTTATTTCTAACGCATGTTCGATCACACAATTCGAGTCGAAATCAAAAAGTTGTGGTTATTTGAAAGTTTCACACCGATCATTAAACTTACTTATCGATTGAAACGGTGAGAAAAAGTCAAATTGTCTTACAGTTTAATGCGGACTCTGTAATGAGTTAATGAAAAGGCGTTGAAAATATTGTTTCTTCATCTTTGCAATGCATGTCCAATCTCTCAAATCAGAGTCAGGATGAAAACGTTATGGCGATTTTAATGTTTGCTACCCATTAGCCAATGTACTTATTAATCTAATCAGTAATCAAAATTAAAACAGCCGTAACCATTTCTTTCGAGCTATGATTTGAGTTATTTAAAACGGGTTTGAAATATTGATTCTTCCTCTTTCAACGCATTTTCAATCACTCAGATCGGAGTCGGGAAAAAAATGTTACTGCTATTTGAATCTTTTTGACCGATCAATCAACTTACTTATCGAACAAATCGTTAAGAAAAGTTCAAGTAGCCGTAAATTTTCATCCCGACTTTGATTTGAGTGATTCAAAAGGAATTGAAAATGTCTTTTCTTCTTATTTCTAACGCATGTTCGATCACACAATTCGAGTCGAAATGAAAAAGTTGTGGTTATTTGAAAGTTTCACACCGATCATTAAAGTTACTTATCGATTGAATCGGTAAGAACAAGTCAAATAGTCTTAGAGTTTAATGCTGACTCTGTTATGAGTTAATGAAAAGGCGTTGAAAATATTGTTTCTTCATCTTCGCAATGCATGTCCAATCTCTCAAATCAGAGTCAGGATGAAAACGTTATGGCTATTTGAATGTTTGCTACCCATTAGCCAACGTACTTATTAATCTAATCAGTAATCAAAATTCAAATAGCCGTAACCATTTCTTTCGAGCTATGGTTTGAGTTATTTAAAAGGCGTTTGAAATATCGTTTCTTCCTCTATCAACCCATTTTCAATCACTCAAATCCGAGTCAAGAATAAATTGTTACTGCTATTTGAATGTTTTTTACCGAACAATCAAGTTACTTCTCAAACAAATCAAGAAGAAAAGTTCAAATAGCCGTAACTTTTCATGTCGACTTTGATTTGAGTGATTCATAAGGAATTTAAAATGTCTTTTTTTCCTATTTCTAACGCATGTTCAATCACCCAATTGGAGTCGGAATCAAAAAGTTATGGTTATTTTAAAGTTTCACACCGATCATTAAACTTACTTATCGATTGAAACGGTGAGAAAAAGTCAAATTGTCTTACAGTTTAATGCGGACTCTGTTATGAGTTAATGAAAAGGCGTTGAAAATATTGTTTCTTCATCTTTGCAATGCATGTCCAATCTCTCAAATCAGAGTCAGGATGAAAACGTTATGGCTATTTGAATGTTTGCTACCTATTAGCCAATGTACTCATTAATCTAATCAGTAATCAAAATTAAAACAGTCGTAACCATTTCTTTCGAGCTATGATTTGAGTTATATAAAACGCGTTTGAAATATTGTTTCTTCCTCTTTCAACGCATTTTCAATCACTCATATCGGAGTCGGGAATAAAATGTTACTGCTATTTGATTCTTTTTGACCGATCAATCAACTTACTTATCGAACAAATCGTTAAGAAAAGTTCAAATAGCCGTAAATTTTCATCCCGACTTTGATTTGAGTGATTCAAAAGGAATTGAAAATGTCTTTTCTTCTTATTTCTAACGCATGTTCGATCACACAATTCGAGTCTAAATCAAAAAGTTGTGGTTATTTGAAAGTTTCACACCGATCATTAAACTTACTTATCGATTGAAACGGTGAGAAAAAGTCAAATTGTCTTACAGTTTAAAGCGGACTCTGTTGTGAGTTAATGAAAAGGCGTTGAAAATATTGTTTCGTCATCTTTGCAATGCATGTCCAATCTCTCAAATCAGAGTCAGGATGAAAACGTTATGGCTATTTGAATGTTTGCTACCCATTAGCCAATGTACTTATTAATCTAATCAGTAATCAAAATTCAAATAGCCGTAACCATTTCTTTCGAACTATGATTAGAGTTATTCAAAAGGCGTTTGAAATATCGTTTCTTCCTCTTTCCAACGCATTTTCAATCACTCAAATCAGAGTCGGGAATAAATTGTTACTACTATTTGAATGTTTTTTACCGATCAATCAACTTACTTATCGAACAAATCAAGAAGAAAAGTTCGAATTGCCGTAACTTTTCATCCCGACTTTGATTTGGGTGATTCGTAAAGAATTGAAAATGTCTTTTTTTCCTATTTCTAACGCATGTTCAATCACCCAATTGGAGTCGGAATCAAAAAGTTATGGTTATTTTAAAGTTTCACACCGATCATTAAACTTACTTATCGATTGAAACGGTGAGAAAAAGTCAAATTGTCTTACAGTTTAATGCGGACTCTGTTATGAGTTAATGAAAAGGCGTTGAAAAATTGTTTCTTCATCTTTGCAATGCATGTCCAATCTCTCAAATCAGAGTCAGGATGAAAACGTTATGGCGATTTGAATGTTTGCTACCCATTAGCCAACGTACTTATTAATCTAATCAGTAATCAAAATTAAAACAGCCGTAACCATTTCTTTCGAGCTATGATTTGAGTTATTTAAAACGGGTTTGAAATATTGTTTCTTCCTCTTTCAACGCATTTTCAATCACTCAGATCGGAGTCGGGAAAAAAATGTTACTGCTATTTGAATCTTTTTGACCGATCAATCAACTTACTTATCGAACAAATCGTTAAGAAAAGTTCAAGTAGCCGTAAATTTTCATCCCGACTTTGATTTGAGTGATTCAAAAGGAATTGAAAATGTCTTTTCTTCTTATTTCTAACGCATGTTCGATCACACAATTCGAGTCGAAATGAAAAAGTTGTGGTTATTTGAAAGTTTCACACCGATCATTAAAGTTACTTATCGATTGAATCGGTAAGAACAAGTCAAATAGTCTTAGAGTTTAATGCTGACTCTGTTATGAGTTAATGAAAAGGCGTTGAAAATATTGTTTCTTCATCTTCGCAATGCATGTCCAATCTCTCAAATCAGAGTCAGGATGAAAACGTTATGGCTATTTGAATGTTTGCTACCCATTAGCCAACGTACTTATTAATCTAATCAGTAATCAAAATTCAAATAGCCGTAACCATTTCTTTCGAGCTATGGTTTGAGTTATTTAAAAGGCGTTTGAAATATCGTTTCTTCCTCTATCAACCCATTTTCAATCACTCAAATCCGAGTCAAGAATAAATTGTTACTGCTATTTGAATGTTTTTTACCGAACAATCAAGTTACTTCTCAAACAAATCAAGAAGAAAAGTTCAAATAGCCGTAACTTTTCATGTCGACTTTGATTTGAGTGATTCATAAGGAATTTAAAATGTCTTTTTTTCCTATTTCTAACGCATGTTCAATCACCCAATTGGAGTCGGAATCAAAAAGTTATGGTTATTTTAAAGTTTCACACCGATCATTAAACTTACTTATCGATTGAAACGGTGAGAAAAAGTCAAATTGTCTTACAGTTTAATGCGGACTCTGTTATGAGTTAATGAAAAGGCGTTGAAAATATTGTTTCTTCATCTTTGCAATGCATGTCCAATCTCTCAAATCAGAGTCAGGATGAAAACGTTATGGCTATTTGAATGTTTGCTACCTATTAGCCAATGTACTCATTAATCTAATCAGTAATCAAAATTAAAACAGTCGTAACCATTTCTTTCGAGCTATGATTTGAGTTATATAAAACGCGTTTGAAATATTGTTTCTTCCTCTTTCAACGCATTTTCAATCACTCATATCGGAGTCGGGAATAAAATGTTACTGCTATTTGAATCTTTTTGACCGATCAATCAACTTACTTATCGAACAAATCGTTAAGAAAAGTTCAAATAGCCGTAAATTTTCATCCCGACTTTGATTTGAGTGATTCAAAAGGAATTGAAAATGTCTTTTCTTCTTATTTCTAACGCATGTTCGATCACACAATTCGAGTCTAAATCAAAAAGTTGTGGTTATTTGAAAGTTTCACACCGATCATTAAACTTACTTATCGATTGAAACGGTGAGAAAAAGTCAAATTGTCTTACAGTTTAAAGCGGACTCTGTTGTGAGTTAATGAAAAGGCGTTGAAAATATTGTTTCGTCATCTTTGCAATGCATGTCCAATCTCTCAAATCAGAGTCAGGATGAAAACGTTATGGCTATTTGAATGTTTGCTACCCATTAGCCAATGTACTTATTAATCTAATCAGTAATCAAAATTCAAATAGCCGTAACCATTTCTTTCGAACTATGATTAGAGTTATTCAAAAGGCGTTTGAAATATCGTTTCTTCCTCTTTCCAACGCATTTTCAATCACTCAAATCAGAGTCGGGAATAAATTGTTACTACTATTTGAATGTTTTTTACCGATCAATCAACTTACTTATCGAACAAATCAAGAAGAAAAGTTCGAATTGCCGTAACTTTTCATCCCGACTTTGATTTGGGTGATTCGTAAAGAATTGAAAATGTCTTTTTTTCCTATTTCTAACGCATGTTCAATCACCCAATTGGAGTCGGAATCAAAAAGTTATGGTTATTTTAAAGTTTCACACCGATCATTAAACTTACTTATCGATTGAAACGGTGAGAAAAAGTCAAATTGTCTTACAGTTTAATGCGGACTCTGTTATGAGTTAATGAAAAGGCGTTGAAAATATTGTTTCTTCATCTTTGCAAAGCATGTCCAATCTCTCAAATCAGAGTCAGGATGAAAACGTTATGGCGATTTGAATGTTTGCTACCCATTAGCCAATGTACTTATTAATCTAATCAGTAATCAAAATTAAAACAGCCGTAACCATTTCTTTCGAGCTAGGATTTGAGTTATTTAAAACGCGTTTGAAATATTGTTTCTTCCTCTTTCAACGCATTTTCAATCACTCAAATCGGAGTCGGGAATAAAATGTTACTGCTATTTGAATCTTTTTGACCGATCAATCAACTTACTTATCGAACAAATCGTTAAGAAAAGTTCAAATAGCCGTAAATTTTCATCCCGACTTTGATTTGAGTAATTCAAAAGGAATTGAAAATGCCTTTTCTTCTTATTTCTAACGCATGTTCGATCACACAATTCGAGTCGAAATCAAAAAGTTGTGGTTATTTGAAAGTTTCACACCGATCATTAAAGTTACTTATCGATTGAATCGGTAAGAACAAGTCAAATAGTCCTAGAGTTTAATGCTGACTCTGTTATGAGTTAATGAAAAGGCGTTGAAAATATTGTTTCTTCATCTTCGCAATACATGTCCAATCTCTCAAATCAGAGTCAGGATGAAAACGTTATGGCTATTTGAATGTTTTCTACCCATTAGCCAACGTACTTATTAATCTAATCAGTAATCAAAATTCAAATAGCCGTAACCATTTCTTTCGAGCTATGATTTGAGTTATTTAAAAGGCGTTTGAAATATCGTTTCTTCCTCTTTCAACCCATTTTCAATCACTCAAATCGGAGTCAAGAATAAATTGTTACTGCTATTTGAATGTTTTTTACCGAGCAATCAAGTTACTTCTCAAGCAAATCAAGAAGAAAAGTTCAAATAGCCGTAACTTTTCATGTCGACTTTGATTTGAGTGATTCATAAGGAATTGAAAATGTCTTTTTTTCCTATTTCTAACGCATGTTCAATCACCCAATTGGAGTCGGAATCAAAAAGTTATGGTTGTTTTAAAGTTTCACACCGATCATTAAACTTACTTATCGATTGAAACGGTGAGAAAAAGTCAAATTGTCTTACAGTTTAATACGGACTCTGTTATGAGTTAATGAAAAGGCGTTGAAAATATTGTTTCTTGATCTTTGCAATGCATGTCCAATCTCTCAAATCAGAGTCAGGATGAAAACGTTATGGCGATTTGAATGTTTGCTACCCATTAGCCAATGTACTTATTAATCTAATCAGTAATCAAAATTAAAACAGTCGTAACCATTTCTTTCGAGCTATGATTTGAGTTATATAAAACGCGTTTGAAATATTGTTTCTTCCTCTTTCAACGCATTTTCAATCACTCATATCGGAGTCGGGAATAAAATGTTACTGCTATTTGAATCTTTTTGACCGATCAATCAACTTACTTATCGAACAAATCGTTAAGAAAAGTTCAAATAGCCGTAAATTTTCATCCCGACTTTGATTTGAGTGATTCAAAAGGAATTGAAAATGTCTTTTCTTCTTATTTCTAACGCATGTTCGATCACACAATTCGAGTCTAAATCAAAAAGTTGTGGTTATTTGAAAGTTTCACACCGATCATTAAACTTACTTATCGATTGAAACGGTGAGAAAAAGTCAAATTGTCTTACAGTTTAAAGCGGACTCTGTTGTGAGTTAATGAAAAGGCGTTGAAAATATTGTTTCTTCATCTTTGCAATGCATGTCCAATCTCTCAAATCAGAGTCAGGATGAAAACGTTATGGCTATTTGAATGTTTGCTACCCATTAGCCAACGTACTTATTAATCTAATCAGTAATCAAAATTCAAATAGCCGTAACCATTTCTTTCGAACTATGATTAGAGTTATTCAAAAGGCGTTTGAAATATCGTTTCTTCCTCTTTCCAACGCATTTTCAATCACTCAAATCAGAGTCGGGAATAAATTGTTACTACTATTTGAATGTTTTTTACCGATCAATCAACTTACTTATCAAACAAATCAAGAAGAAAAGTTCGAATTGCCGTAACTTTTCATCCCGACTTTGATTTGGGTGATTCGTAAAGAATTGAAAATGTCTTTTTTTCCTATTTCTAACGCATGTTCAATCACCCAATTGGAGTCGGAATCAAAAAGTTATGGTTATTTTAAAGTTTCACACCGATCATTAAACTTACTTATCGATTGAAACGGTGAGAAAAAGTCAAATTGTCTTACAGTTTAATGCGGACTCTGTTATGAGTTAATGAAAAGGCGTTGAAAATATTGTTTCTTCATCTTTGCAAAGCATGTCCAATCTCTCAAATCAGAGTCAGGATGAAAACGTTATGGCGATTTGAATGTTTGCTACCCATTAGCCAATGTACTTATTAATCTAATCAGTAATCAAAATTAAAACAGCCGTAACCATTTCTTTCGAGCTAGGATTTGAGTTATTTAAAACGCGTTTGAAATATTGTTTCTTCCTCTTTCAACGCATTTTCAATCACTCAAATCGGAGTCGGGAATAAAATGTTACTGCTATTTGAATCTTTTTGACCGATCAATCAACTTACTTATCGAACAAATCGTTAAGAAAAGTTCAAATAGCCGTAAATTTTCATCCCGACTTTGATTTGAGTAATTCAAAAGGAATTGAAAATGCCTTTTCTTCTTATTTCTAACGCATGTTCGATCACACAATTCGAGTCGAAATCAAAAAGTTGTGGTTATTTGAAAGTTTCACACCGATCATTAAAGTTACTTATCGATTGAATCGGTAAGAACAAGTCAAATAGTCCTAGAGTTTAATGCTGACTCTGTTATGAGTTAATGAAAAGGCGTTGAAAATATTGTTTCTTCATCTTCGCAATGCATGTCCAATCTCTCAAATCAGAGTCAGGATGAAAACGTTATGGCTATTTGAATGTTTTCTACCCATTAGCCAACGTACTTATTAATCTAATCAGTAATCAAAATTCAAATAGCCGTAACCATTTCTTTCGAGCTATGATTTGAGTTATTTAAAAGGCGTTTGAAATATCGTTTCTTCCTCTTTCAACCCATTTTCAATCACTCAAATCGGAGTCAAGAATAAATTGTTACTGCTATTTGAATGTTTTTTACCGAGCAATCAAGTTACTTCTCAAGCAAATCAAGAAGAAAAGTTCAAATAGCCGTAACTTTTCATGTCGACTTTGATTTGAGTGATTCATAAGGAATTGAAAATGTCTTTTTTTCCTATTTCTAACGCATGTTCAATCACCCAATTGGAGTCGGAATCAAAAAGTTATGGTTGTTTTAAAGTTTCACACCGATCATTAAACTTACTTATCGATTGAAACGGTGAGAAAAAGTCAAATTGTCTTACAGTTTAATACGGACTCTGTTATGAGTTAATGAAAAGGCGTTGAAAATATTGTTTCTTGATCTTTGCAATGCATGTCCAATCTCTCAAATCAGAGTCAGGATGAAAACGTTATGGCGATTTGAATGTTTGCTACCCATTAGCCAATGTACTTATTAATCTAATCAGTAATCAAAATTAAAACAGCCGTAACCAGTTCTTTCGAGCTATGATTTGAGTTATTTAAAACGGGTTTGAAATATTGTTTCTTCCTCTTTCAACGCATTTTCAATCACTCAGATCGGAGTCGGGAAAAAAATGTTACTGCTATTTGAATCTTTTTGACCGATCAATCAACTTACTTATCGAACAAATCGTTAAGAAAAGTTCAAATAGCCCTAAATTTTCATCCCGACTTTAATTTAAGTGATTCAAAAGGAATTGAAAATGTCTTTTCTTCTTATTTCTAACGCATGTTCGATCACACAATTCGAGTCGAAATGAAAAAGTTGTGGTTATTTGAAAGTTTCACACCGATCATTAAAGTTACTTATCGATTGAATCGGTAAGAACAAGTCAAATAGTCTTAGAGTTTAATGCTGACTCTGTTATGAGTTAATGAAAAGGCGTTGAAAATATTGTTTCTTCATCTTCGCAATGCATGTCCAATCTCTCAAATCAGAGTCAGGATGAAAACGTTATGGCTATTTGAATGTTTGCTACCCATTAGCCAACGTACTTATTAATCTAATCAGTAATCAAAATTCAAATAGCCGTAACCATTTCTTTCGAGCTATGGTTTGAGTTATTTAAAAGGCGTTTCAAATATCGTTTCTTCCTCTTTCAACCCATTTTCAATCACTCAAATCCGAGTCAAGAATAAATTGTTACCGCTATTTGAATGTTTTTTACCGAACAATCAAGTTACTTCTCAAACAAATCAAGAAGAAAAGTTCAAATAGCCGTAACTTTTCATGTCGACTTTGATTTGAGTGATTCATAAGGAATTTAAAATGTCTTTTTTTCCTATTTCTAACGCATGTTCAATCACCCAATTGGAGTCGGAATCAAAAAGTTATAGTTATTTTAAAGTTTCACACCGATCATTAAACTTACTTATCGATTGAAACGGTGAGAAAAAGTCAAATTGTCTTACAGTTTAATACGGACTCTGTTATCAGTTAATGAAAAGGCGTTGAAAATATTGTTTCTTGATCTTTGCAATGCATGTCCAATCTCTCAAATCAGAGTCAGGATGAAAACGTTATGGCGATTTGAATGTTTGCTACCCATTAGCCAATGTACTTATTAATCTAATCAGTAATCAAAATTAAAACAGCCGTAACCATTTCTTTCGAGCTATGATTTGAGTTATTTAAAACGGGTTTGAAATATTGTTTCTTCCTCTTTCAACGCATTTTCAATCACTCAGATCGGAGTCGGGAAAAAAATGTTACTGCTATTTGAATCTTTTTGACCGATCAATCAACTTACTTATCGAACAAATCGTTAAGAAAAGTTCAAATAGCCGTAAATTTTCATCCCGACTTTGATTTGAGTGATTCAAAAGGAATTTAAAATGTCTTTTCTTCTTATTTCTAACGCATGTTCGATCACACAATTCGAGTCGAAATGAAAAAGTTGTGGTTATTTGAAAGTTTCACACCGATCATTAAAGTTACTTATCGATTGAATCGGTAAGAACAAGTCAAATAGTCTTAGAGTTTAATGTTGACTCTGTTATGAGTTAATGAAAAGGCGTTGAAAATATTGTTTCTTCATCTTCGCAATGCATGTCCAATCTCTCAAATCAGAGTCAGGATGAAAACGTTATGGCTATTTGAATGTTTGCTACCCATTAGCCAACGTACTTATTAATCTAATCAGTAATCAAAATTCAAATAGCCGTAACCATTTCTTTCGAGCTATGATTTGAGTTATTTAAAAGGCGTTTGAAATATCGTTTCTTCCTCTTTCAACCCATTTTCAATCACTCAAATCCGAGTCAAGAATAAATTGTTACTGCTATTTGAATGTTTTTTACCGAACAATCAAGTTACTTCTCAAACAAATCAAGAAGAAAAGTTCAAATAGCCGTAACTTTTCATGTCGACTTTGATTTGAGTGATTCATAAGGAATTTAAAATGTCTTTTTTTCCTATTTCTAACGCATGTTCAATCACCCAATTGGAGTCGGAATCAAAAAGTTATGGTTATTTTAAAGTTTCACACCGATCATTAAACTTACTTATCGATTGAAACGGTGAGAAAAAGTCAAATTGTCTTACAGTTTAATACGGACTCTGTTATCAGTTAATGAAAAGGCGTTGAAAATATTGTTTCTTGATCTTTGCAATGCATGTCCAATCTCTCAAATCAGAGTCAGGATGAAAACGTTATGGCGATTTGAATGTTTGCTACCCATTAGCCAATGTACTTATTAATCTAATCAGTAATCAAAATTAAAACAGCCGTAACCATTTCTTTCGAGCTATGATTTGAGTTATTTAAAACGGGTTTGAAATATTGTTTCTTCCTCTTTCAACGCATTTTCAATCACTCAGATCGGAGTCGGGAAAAAAATGTTACTGCTATTTGAATCTTTTTGACCGATCAATCAACTTACTTATCGAACAAATCGTTAAGAAAAGTTCAAATAGCCGTAAATTTTCATCCCGACTTTGATTTGAGTGATTCAAAAGGAATTTAAAATGTCTTTTCTTCTTATTTCTAACGCATGTTCGATCACACAATTCGAGTCGAAATGAAAAAGTTGTGGTTATTTGAAAGTTTCACACCGATCATTAAAGTTACTTATCGATTGAATCGGTAAGAACAAGTCAAATAGTCTTAGAGTTTAATGTTGACTCTGTTATGAGTTAATGAAAAGGCGTTGAAAATATTGTTTCTTCATCTTCGCAATGCATGTCCAATCTCTCAAATCAGAGTCAGGATGAAAACGTTATGGCTATTTGAATGTTTGCTACCCATTAGCCAACGTACTTATTAATCTAATCAGTAATCAAAATTCAAATAGCCGTAACCATTTCTTTCGAGCTATGGTTTGAGTTATTTAAAAGGCGTTTCAAATATCGTTTCTTCCTCTTTCAACCCATTTTCAATCACTCAAATCCGAGTCAAGAATAAATTGTTACCGCTATTTGAATGTTTTTTACCGAACAATCAAGTTACTTCTCAAACAAATCAAGAAGAAAAGTTCAAATAGCCGTAACTTTTCATGTCGACTTTGATTTGAGTGATTCATAAGGAATTTAAAATGTCTTTTTTTCCTATTTCTAACGCATGTTCAATCACCCAATTGGAGTCGGAATCAAAAAGTTATAGTTATTTTAAAGTTTCACACCGATCATTAAACTTACTTATCGATTGAAACGGTGAGAAAAAGTCAAATTGTCTTACAGTTTAATACGGACTCTGTTATCAGTTAATGAAAAGGCGTTGAAAATATTGTTTCTTGATCTTTGCAATGCATGTCCAATCTCTCAAATCAGAGTCAGGATGAAAACGTTATGGCGATTTGAATGTTTGCTACCCATTAGCCAATGTACTTATTAATCTAATCAGTAATCAAAATTAAAACAGCCGTAACCATTTCTTTCGAGCTATGATTTGAGTTATTTAAAACGGGTTTGAAATATTGTTTCTTCCTCTTTCAACGCATTTTCAATCACTCAGATCGGAGTCGGGAAAAAAATGTTACTGCTATTTGAATCTTTTTGACCGATCAATCAACTTACTTATCGAACAAATCGTTAAGAAAAGTTCAAATAGCCGTAAATTTTCATCCCGACTTTGATTTGAGTGATTCAAAAGGAATTTAAAATGTCTTTTCTTCTTATTTCTAACGCATGTTCGATCACACAATTCGAGTCGAAATGAAAAAGTTGTGGTTATTTGAAAGTTTCACACCGATCATTAAAGTTACTTATCGATTGAATCGGTAAGAACAAGTCAAATAGTCTTAGAGTTTAATGTTGACTCTGTTATGAGTTAATGAAAAGGCGTTGAAAATATTGTTTCTTCATCTTCGCAATGCATGTCCAATCTCTCAAATCAGAGTCAGGATGAAAACGTTATGGCTATTTGAATGTTTGCTACCCATTAGCCAACGTACTTATTAATCTAATCAGTAATCAAAATTCAAATAGCCGTAACCATTTCTTTCGAGCTATGATTTGAGTTATTTAAAAGGCGTTTGAAATATCGTTTCTTCCTCTTTCAACCCATTTTCAATCACTCAAATCCGAGTCAAGAATAAATTGTTACTGCTATTTGAATGTTTTTTACCGAACAATCAAGTTACTTCTCAAACAAATCAAGAAGAAAAGTTCAAATAGCCGTAACTTTTCATGTCGACTTTGATTTGAGTGATTCATAAGGAATTTAAAATGTCTTTTTTTCCTATTTCTAACGCATGTTCAATCACCCAATTGGAGTCGGAATCAAAAAGTTATGGTTATTTTAAAGTTTCACACCGATCATTAAACTTACTTATCGATTGAAACGGTGAGAAAAAGTCAAATTGTCTTACAGTTTAATGCGGACTCTGTTATGAGTTAATGAAAAGGCGTTGAAAATATTGTTTCTTCATCTTTGCAAAGCATGTCCAATCTCTCAAATCAGAGTCAGGATGAAAACGTTATGGCGATTTGAATGTTTGCTACCCATTTGCCAATGTACTTATTAATCTAATCAGTAATCAAAATTAAAACAGCCGTAACCATTTCTTTCGAGCTAGGATTTGAGTTATTTAAAACGCGTTTGAAATATTGTTTCTTCCTCTTTCAACGCATTTTCAATCACTCATATCGGAGTCGGGAAAAAAATGTTACTGCTATTTGAATCTTTTTGACCGATCAATCAACTTACTTATCGAACAAATCGTTAAGAAAAGTTCAAGTAGCCGTAAATTTTCATCCCGACTTTGATTTGAGTGATTCAAAAGGAATTGAAAATGTCTTTTCTTCTTATTTCTAACGCATGTTCGATCACACAATTCGAGTCGAAATGAAAAAGTTGTGGTTATTTGAAAGTTTCACACCGATCAATAAAGTTACTTATTGATTGAATCGGTAAGAACAAGTCAAATAGTCTTAGAGTTTAATGCTGACTCTGTTATGAGTTAATGAAAAGGCGTTGAAAATATTGTTTCTTCATCTTCGCAATGCATGTCCAATCTCTCAAATCAGAGTCAGGATGAAAACGTTATGGCTATTTGAATGTTTGCTACCCATTAGCCAACGTACTTATTAATCTAATCAGTAATCAAAATTCAAATAGCCGTAACCATTTCTTTCGAGCTATGGTTTGAGTTATTTAAAAGGCGTTTCAAATATCGTTTCTTCCTCTATCAACCCATTTTCAATCACTCAAATCCGAGTCAAGAATAAATTGTTACTGCTATTTGAATGTTTTTTACCGAACAATCAAGTTACTTCTCAAACAAATCAAGAAGAAAAGTTCAAATAGCCGTAACTTTTCATGTCGACTTTGATTTGAGTGATTCATAAGGAATTTAAAATGTCTTTTTTTCCTATTTCTAACGCATGTTCAATCACCCAATTGGAGTCGGAATCAAAAAGTTATGGTTATTTTAAAGTTTCACACCGATCATTAAACTTACTTATCGATTGAAACGGTGAGAAAAAGTCAAATTGTCTTACAGTTTAATGCGGACTCTGTTATGAGTTAATGAAAAGGCGTTGAAAATATTGTTTCTTCATCTTTGCAATGCATGTCCAATCTCTCAAATCAGAGTCAGGATGAAAACGTTATGGCTATTTGAATGTTTGCTACCTATTAGCCAATGTACTCATTAATCTAATCAGTAATCAAAATTAAAACAGTCGTAACCATTTCTTTCGAGCTATGATTTGAGTTATAGAAAACGCGTTTGAAATATTGTTTCTTCCTCTTTCAACGCATTTTCAATCACTCATATCGGAGTCGGGAATAAAATGTTACTGCTATTTGAATCTTTTTGACCGATCAATCAACTTACTTATCGAACAAATCGTTAAGAAAAGTTCAAATAGCCGTAAATTTTCATCCCGACTTTGATTTGAGTGATTCAAAAGGAATTGAAAATGTCTTTTCTTCTTATTTCTAACGCATGTTCGATCACACAATTCGAGTCGAAATCAAAAAGTTGTGGTTATTTGAAAGTTTCACACCGATCATTAAAGTTACTTATCGATTGAATCGGTAAGAACAAGTCAAATAGTCCTAGAGTTTATTGCTGACTCTGTTATGAGTTAATGAAAAGGCGTTGAAAATATTGTTTCTTCATCTTCGCAATGCATGTCCAATCTCTCAAATCAGAGTCAGGATGAAAACGTTATGGCTATTTGAATGTTTTCTACCCATTAGCCAACGTACTTATTAATCTAATCAGTAATCAAAATTCAAATAGCCGTAACCATTTCTTTCGAGCTATGATTTGAGTTATTTAAAACGGGTTTGAAATATTGTTTCTTCCTCTTTCAACGCATTTTCAATCACTCAAATCGGAGTCGGGAATAAAATGTTACTGCTATTTGAATCTTTTTGACCGATCAATCAACTTACTTATCGAACAAATCGTTAAGAAAAGTTCAAATAGCCGTAAATTTTCATCCCGACTTTGATTTGAGTAATTCAAAAGGAATTGAAAATGCCTTTTCTTCTTATTTCTAACGCATGTTCGATCACACAATTCGAGTCGAAATCAAAAAGTTGTGGTTATTTGAAAGTTTCACACCGATCATTAAAGTTACTTATCGATTGAATCGGTAAGAACAAGTCAAATAGTCCTAGAGTTTATTGCTGACTCTGTTATGAGTTAATGAAAAGGCGTTGAAAATATTGTTTCTTCATCTTCGCAATGCATGTCCAATCTCTCAAATCAGAGTCAGGATGAAAACGTTATGGCTATTTCAATGTTTTCTACCCATTAGCCAACGTACTTATTAATCTAATCAGTAATCAAAATTCAAATAGCCGTAACCATTTCTTTCGAGCTATGATTTGAGTTATTTAAAAGGCGTTTGAAATATCGTTTCTTCCTCTTTCAACCCATTTTCAATCACTCAAATCGGAGTCAAGAATAAATTGTTACTGCTATTTGAATGTTTTTTACCGAGCAATCAAGTTACTTCTCAAGCAAATCAAGAAGAAAAGTTCAAATAGCCGTAACTTTTCATGTCGACTTTGATTTGAGTGATTCATAAGGAATTGAAAATGTCTTTTTTTCCTATTTCTAACGCATGTTCAATCACCCAATTGGAGTCGGAATCAAAAAGTTATGGTTATTTTAAAGTTTCACACCGATCATTAAACTTACTTATCGATTGAAACGGTGAGAAAAAGTCAAATTGTCTTACAGTTTAATGCGGACTCTGTTATGAGTTAATGAAAAGGCGTTGAAAATATTGTTTCTTCATCTTTGCAATGCATGTCCAATCTCTCAAATCAGAGTCAGGATGAAAACGTTATGGCTATTTGAATGTTTGCTACCTATTAGCCAATGTACTCATTAATCTAATCAGTAATCAAAATTAAAACAGTCGTAACCATTTCTTTCGAGCTATGATTTGAGTTATAGAAAACGCGTTTGAAATATTGTTTCTTCCTCTTTCAACGCATTTTCAATCACTCATATCGGAGTCGGGAATAAAATGTTACTGCTATTTGAATCTTTTTGACCGATCAATCAACTTACTTATCGAACAAATCGTTAAGAAAAGTTCAAATAGCCGTAAATTTTCATCCCGACTTTGATTTGAGTGATTCAAAAGGAATTGAAAATGTCTTTTCTTCTT
The DNA here is from genome assembly GCA_035771175.1 of Paratinospora sagittata. Taxonomy (NCBI): domain Eukaryota; kingdom Viridiplantae; phylum Streptophyta; class Magnoliopsida; order Ranunculales; family Menispermaceae; genus Paratinospora; species Paratinospora sagittata. Next base: position 38,941,203 of record CM069602.1, read on the forward strand.
ATTTCTAACGCATGTTCGATCACACAATTCGAGTCGAAATCAAAAAGTTGTGGTTATTTGAAAGTTTCACACCGATCATTAAAGTTACTTATCGATTGAATCGGTAAGAACAAGTCAAATAGTCCTAGAGTTTATTGCTGACTCTGTTATGAGTTAATGAAAAGGCGTTGAAAATATTGTTTCTTCATCTTCGCAATGCATGTCCAATCTCTCAAATCAGAGTCAGGATGAAAACGTTATGGCTATTTGAATGTTTTCTACCCATTAGCCAACGTACTTATTAATCTAATCAGTAATCAAAATTCAAATAGCCGTAACCATTTCTTTCGAGCTATGATTTGAGTTATTTAAAACGGGTTTGAAATATTGTTTCTTCCTCTTTCAACGCATTTTCAATCACTCAAATCGGAGTCGGGAATAAAATGTTACTGCTATTTGAATCTTTTTGACCGATCAATCAACTTACTTATCGAACAAATCGTTAAGAAAAGTTCAAATAGCCGTAAATTTTCATCCCGACTTTGATTTGAGTAATTCAAAAGGAATTGAAAATGCCTTTTCTTCTTATTTCTAACGCATGTTCGATCACACAATTCGAGTCGAAATCAAAAAGTTGTGGTTATTTGAAAGTTTCACACCGATCATTAAAGTTACTTATCGATTGAATCGGTAAGAACAAGTCAAATAGTCCTAGAGTTTATTGCTGACTCTGTTATGAGTTAATGAAAAGGCGTTGAAAATATTGTTTCTTCATCTTCGCAATGCATGTCCAATCTCTCAAATCAGAGTCAGGATGAAAACGTTATGGCTATTTCAATGTTTTCTACCCATTAGCCAACGTACTTATTAATCTAATCAGTAATCAAAATTCAAATAGCCGTAACCATTTCTTTCGAGCTATGATTTGAGTTATTTAAAAGGCGTTTGAAATATCGTTTCTTCCTCTTTCAACCCATTTTCAATCACTCAAATCGGAGTCAAGAATAAATTGTTACTGCTATTTGAATGTTTTTTACCGAGCAATCAAGTTACTTCTCAAGCAAATCAAGAAGAAAAGTTCAAATAGCCGTAACTTTTCATGTCGACTTTGATTTGAGTGATTCATAAGGAATTGAAAATGTCTTTTTTTCCTATTTCTAACGCATGTTCAATCACCCAATTGGAGTCGGAATCAAAAAGTTATGGTTGTTTTAAAGTTTCACACCGATCATTAAACTTACTTATCGATTGAAACGGTGAGAAAAAGTCAAATTGTCTTACAGTTTAATACGGACTCTGTTATGAGTTAATGAAAAGGCGTTAAAAATATTATTTCTTGATCTTTGCAATGCATGTCCAATCTCTCAAATCAGAGTTAGGATGAAAACGTTATGGCGATTTGAATGTTTGCTACCCATTAGCCAATGTACTTATTAATCTAATCAGTAATCAAAATTAAAACAGCCGTAACCAGTTCTTTCGAGCTATGATTTGAGTTATTTAAAACGGGTTTGAAATATTGTTTCTTCCTCTTTCAACGCATTTTCAATCACTCAGATCGGAGTCGGGAAAAAAATGTTACTGCTATTTGAATCTTTTTGACCGATCAATCAACTTACTTATCGAACAAATCGTTAAGAAAAGTTCAAATAGCCGTAAATTTTCATCCCGACTTTAATTTAAGTGATTCAAAAGGAATTGAAAATGTCTTTTCTTCTTATTTCTAACGCATGTTCGATCACACAATTCGAGTCGAAATGAAAAAGTTGTGGTTATTTGAAAGTTTCACACCGATCATTAAAGTTACTTATCGATTGAATCGGTAAGAACAAGTCAAATAGTCTTAGAGTTTAATGCTGACTCTGTTATGAGTTAATGAAAAGGCGTTGAAAATATTGTTTCTTCATCTTCGCAATGCATGTCCAATCTCTCAAATCAGAGTCAGGATGAAAACGTTATGGCTATTTGAATGTTTGCTACCCATTAGCCAACGTACTTATTAATCTAATCAGTAATCAAAATTCAAATAGCCGTAACCATTTCTTTCGAGCTATGGTTTGAGTTATTTAAAAGGCGTTTCAAATATCGTTTCTTCCTCTTTCAACCCATTTTCAATCACTCAAATCCGAGTCAAGAATAAATTGTTACCGCTATTTGAATGTTTTTTACCGAACAATCAAGTTACTTCTCAAACAAATCAAGAAGAAAAGTTCAAATAGCCGTAACTTTTCATGTCGACTTTGATTTGAGTGATTCATAAGGAATTTAAAATGTCTTTTTTTCCTATTTCTAACGCATGTTCAATCACCCAATTGGAGTCGGAATCAAAAAGTTATGGTTATTTTAAAGTTTCACACCGATCATTAAACTTACTTATCGATTGAAACGGTGAGAAAAAGTCAAATTGTCTTACAGTTTAATACGGACTCTGTTATCAGTTAATGAAAAGGCGTTGAAAATATTGTTTCTTGATCTTTGCAATGCATGTCCAATCTCTCAAATCAGAGTCAGGATGAAAACGTTATGGCGATTTGAATGTTTGCTACCCATTAGCCAATGTACTTATTAATCTAATCAGTAATCAAAATTAAAACAGCCGTAACCATTTCTTTCGAGCTATGATTTGAGTTATTTAAAACGGGTTTGAAATATTGTTTCTTCCTCTTTCAACGCATTTTCAATCACTCAGATCGGAGTCGGGAAAAAAATGTTACTGCTATTTGAATCTTTTTGACCGATCAATCAACTTACTTATCGAACAAATCGTTAAGAAAAGTTCAAATAGCCGTAAATTTTCATCCCGACTTTGATTTGAGTGATTCAAAAGGAATTTAAAATGTCTTTTCTTCTTATTTCTAACGCATGTTCGATCACACAATTCGAGTCGAAATGAAAAAGTTGTGGTTATTTGAAAGTTTCACACCGATCATTAAAGTTACTTATCGATTGAATCGGTAAGAACAAGTCAAATAGTCTTAGAGTTTAATGTTGACTCTGTTATGAGTTAATGAAAAGGCGTTGAAAATATTGTTTCTTCATCTTCGCAATGCATGTCCAATCTCTCAAATCAGAGTCAGGATGAAAACGTTATGGCTATTTGAATGTTTGCTACCCATTAGCCAACGTACTTATTAATCTAATCAGTAATCAAAATTCAAATAGCCGTAACCATTTCTTTCGAGCTATGATTTGAGTTATTTAAAAGGCGTTTGAAATATCGTTTCTTCCTCTTTCAACCCATTTTCAATCACTCAAATCCGAGTCAAGAATAAATTGTTACTTCTATTTGAATGTTTTTTACCGAACAATCAAGTTACTTCTCAAACAAATCAAGAAGAAAAGTTCAAATAGCCGTAACTTTTCATGTCGACTTTGATTTGAGTGATTCATAAGGAATTTAAAATGTCTTTTTTTCCTATTTCTAACGCATGTTCAATCACCCAATTGGAGTCGGAATCAAAAAGTTATGGTTATTTTAAAGTTTCACACCGATCATTAAACTTACTTATCGATTGAAACGGTGAGAAAAAGTCAAATTGTCTTACAGTTTAATGCGGACTCTGTTATGAGTTAATGAAAAGGCGTTGAAAATATTGTTTCTTCATCTTTGCAAAGCATGTCCAATCTCTCAAATCAGAGTCAGGATGAAAACGTTATGGCGATTTGAATGTTTGCTACCCATTAGCCAATGTACTTATTAATCTAATCAGTAATCAAAATTAAAACAGCCGTAACCATTTCTTTCGAGCTAGGATTTGAGTTATTTAAAACGCGTTTGAAATATTGTTTCTTCCTCTTTCAACGCATTTTCAATCACTCAAATCGGAGTCGGGAATAAAATGTTACTGCTATTTGAATCTTTTTGACCGATCAATCAACTTACTTATCGAACAAATCGTTAAGAAAAGTTCAAATAGCCGTAAATTTTCATCCCGACTTTGATTTGAGTAATTCAAAAGGAATTGAAAATGCCTTTTCTTCTTATTTCTAACGCATGTTCGATCACACAATTCGAGTCAAAATCAAAAAGTTGTGGTTATTTGAAAGTTTCACACCGATCATTAAAGTTACTTATCGATTGAATCGGTAAGAACAAGTCAAATAGTCCTAGAGTTTAATGCTGAGTCTGTTATGAGTTAATGAAAAGGCGTTGAAAATATTGTTTCTTCATCTTCGCAATGCATGTCCAATCTCTCAAATCAGAGTCAGGATGAAAACGTTATGGCTATTTCAATGTTTTCTACCCATTAGCCAACGTACTTATTAATCTAATCAGTAATCAAAATTCAAATAGCCGTAACCATTTCTTTCGAGCTATGATTTGAGTTATTTAAAAGGCGTTTGAAATATCGTTTCTTCCTCTTTCAACCCATTTTCAATCACTCAAATCGGAGTCAAGAATAAATTGTTACTGCTATTTGAATGTTTTTACCGAGCAATCAAGTTACTTCTCAAGCAAATCAAGAAGAAAAGTTCAAATAGCCGTAACTTTTCATGTCGACTTTGATTTGAGTGATTCATAAGGAATTGAAAATGTCTTTTTTTCCTATTTCTAACGCATGTTCAATCACCCAATTGGAGTCGGAATCAAAAAGTTATGGTTGTTTTAAAGTTTCACACCGATCATTAAACTTACTTATCGATTGAAACGGTGAGAAAAAGTCAAATTGTCTTACAGTTTAATACGGACTCTGTTATGAGTTAATGAAAAGGCGTTGAAAATATTGTTTCTTGATCTTTGCAATGCATGTCCAATCTCTCAAATCAGAGTCAGGATGAAAACGTTATGGCGATTTGAATGTTTGCTACCCATTAGCCAATGTACTTATTAATCTAATCAGTAATCAAAATTAAAACAGCCGTAACCAGTTCTTTCGAGCTATGATTTGAGTTATTTAAAACGGGTTTGAAATATTGTTTCTTCCTCTTTCAACGCATTTTCAATCACTCAGATCGGAGTCGGGAAAAAAATGTTACTGCTATTTGAATCTTTTTGACCGATCAATCAACTTACTTATCGAACAAATCGTTAAGAAAAGTTCAAATAGCCCTAAATTTTCATCCCGACTTTAATTTAAGTGATTCAAAAGGAATTGAAAATGTCTTTTCTTCTTATTTCTAACGCATGTTCGATCACACAATTCGAGTCGAAATGAAAAAGTTGTGGTTATTTGAAAGTTTCACACCGATCATTAAAGTTACTTATCGATTGAATCGGTAAGAACAAGTCAAATAGTCTTAGAGTTAATGCTGACTCTGTTATGAGTTAATGAAAAGGCGTTGAAAATATTGTTTCTTCATCTTCGCAATGCATGTCCAATCTCTCAAATCAGAGTCAGGATGAAAACGTTATGGCTATTTGAATGTTTGCTACCCATTAGCCAACGTACTTATTAATCTAATCAGTAATCAAAATTCAAATAGCCGTAACCATTTCTTTCGAGCTATGGTTTGAGTTATTTAAAAGGCGTTTCAAATATCGTTTCTTCCTCTTTCAACCCATTTTCAATCACTCAAATCCGAGTCAAGAATAAATTGTTACCGCTATTTGAATGTTTTTTACCGAACAATCAAGTTACTTCTCAAACAAATCAAGAAGAAAAGTTCAAATAGCCGTAACTTTTCATGTCGACTTTGATTTGAGTGATTCATAAGGAATTTAAAATGTCTTTTTTTCCTATTTCTAACGCATGTTCAATCACCCAATTGGAGTCGGAATCAAAAAGTTATGGTTATTTTAAAGTTTCACACCGATCATTAAACTTACTTATCGATTGAAACGGTGAGAAAAAGTCAAATTGTCTTACAGTTTAATACGGACTCTGTTATCAGTTAATGAAAAGGCGTTGAAAATATTGTTTCTTGATCTTTGCAATGCGTGTCCAATCTCTCAAATCAGAGTCAGGATGAAAACGTTATGGCGATTTGAATGTTTGCTACCCATTAGCCAATGTACTTATTAATCTAATCAGTAATCAAAATTAAAACAGCCGTAACCATTTCTTTCGAGCTATGATTTGAGTTATTTAAAACGGGTTTGAAATATTGTTTCTTCCTCTTTCAACGCATTTTCAATCACTCAGATCGGAGTCGGGAAAAAAATGTTACTGCTATTTGAATCTTTTTGACCGATCAATCAACTTACTTATCGAACAAATCGTTAAGAAAAGTTCAAATAGCCGTAAATTTTCATCCCGACTTTGATTTGAGTGATTCAAAAGGAATTGAAAATGTCTTTTCTTCTTATTTCTAACGCATGTTCGATCACACAATTCGAGTCGAAATGAAAAAGTTGTGGTTATTTGAAAGTTTCACACCGATCATTAAAGTTACTTATCGATTGAATCGGTAAGAACAAGTCAAATAGTCTTAGAGTTTAATGTTGACTCTGTTATGAGTTAATGAAAAGGCGCTGAAAATATTGTTTCTTCATCTTCGCAATGCATGTCCAATCTCTCAAATCAGAGTCAGGATGAAAACGTTATGGCTATTTGAATGTTTGCTACCCATTAGCCAACGTACTTATTAATCTAATCAGTAATCAAAATTCAAATAGCCGTAACCATTTCTTTCGAGCTATGATTTGAGTTATTTAAAAGGCGTTTGAAATATCGTTTCTTCCTCTTTCAACCCATTTTCAATCACTCAAATCCGAGTCAAGAATAAATTGTTACTGCTATTTGAATGTTTTTTACCGAACAATCAAGTTACTTCTCAAACAAATCAAGAAGAAAAGTTCAAATAGCCGTAACTTTTCATGTCGACTTTGATTTGAGTGATTCATAAGGAATTTAAAATGTCTTTTTTTCCTATTTCTAACGCATGTTCAATCACCCAATTGGAGTCGGAATCAAAAAGTTATGGTTATTTTAAAGTTTCACACCGATCATTAAACTTACTTATCGATTGAAACGGTGAGAAAAAGTCAAATTGTCTTACAGTTTAATGCGGACTCTGTTATGAGTTAATGAAAAGGCGTTGAAAATATTGTTTCTTCATCTTTGCAAAGCATGTCCAATCTCTCAAATCAGAGTCAGGATGAAAACGTTATGGCGATTTGAATGTTTGCTACCCATTAGCCAATGTACTTATTAATCTAATCAGTAATCAAAATTAAAACAGCCGTAACCATTTCTTTCGAGCTATGATTTGAGTTATTTAAAACGCGTTTGAAATATTGTTTCTTCCTCTTTCAACGAATTTTCAATCACTCAAATCGGAGTCGGGAATAAAATGTTACTGCTATTTGAATCTTTTTGACGGATCAATCAACTTACTTATCGAACAAATCGTTAAGAAAAGTTCAAATAGCCGTAAATTTTCATCCCGACTTTGATTTGAGTGATTTAAAAGGAATTGAAAATGTCATTTTTTCTTATTTCTAACGCATGTTCGATCACACAATTCGAGTCGAAATCAAAAAGTTGTGGTTATTTGAAAGTTTCACACCGATCATTAAACTTACTTATCGATTGAAACGGTGAGAAAAAGTCAAATTGTCTTACAGTTTAATGCGGACTCTGTAATGAGTTAATGAAAAGGCGTTGAAAATATTGTTTCTTCATCTTTGCAATGCATGTCCAATCTCTCAAATCAGAGTCAGGATGAAAACGTTATGGCGATTTGAATGTTTGCTACCCATTAGCCAATGTACTTATTAATCTAATCAGTAATCAAAATTAAAACAGCCGTAACCATTTCTTTCGAGCTATGATTTGAGTTATTTAAAACGCGTTTGAAATATTGTTTCTTCCTCTTTCAACGAATTTTCAATCACTCAAATCGGAGTCGGGAATAAAATGTTACTGCTATTTGAATCTTTTTGACCGATCAATCAACTTACTTATCGAACAAATCGTTAAGAAAAGTTCAAATAGCCGTAAATTTTCATCCCGACTTTGATTTGAGTGATTCAAAAGGAATTGTAAATGTCTTTTCTTCTTATTTCTAACGCATGTTCGATCACACAATTCGAGTCGAAATGAAAAAGTTGTGGTTATTTGAAAGTTTCACACCGATCATTAAAGTTACTTATCGATTGAATCGGTAAGAACAAGTCAAATAGTCTTAGAGTTTAATGCTGACTCTGTTATGAGTTAATGAAAAGGCGTTGAAAATATTGTTTCTTCATCTTCGCAACGCATGTCCAATCTCTCAAATCAGAGTCAGGATGAAAACGTTATGGCTATTTGAATGTTTGCTACCCATTAGCCAACGTACTTATTAATCTAATCAGTAATCAAAATTCAAATAGCCGTAACCATTTCTTTCGAGCTATGATTTGAGTTATTTAAAAGGCGTTTGAAATATCGTTTCTTCCTCTTTCAACCCATTTTCAATCACTCAAATCCGAGTCAAGAATAAATTGTTACTGCTATTTGAATGTTTTTTACCGAACAATCAAGTTACTTCTCAAACAAATCAAGAAGAAAAGTTCAAATAGCCGTAACTTTTCATGTCGACTTTGATTTGAGTGATTCATAAGGAATTTAAAATGTCTTTTTTTCCTATTTCTAACGCATGTTCAATCACCCAATTGGAGTCGGAATCAAAAAGTTATGGTTATTTTAAAGTTTCACACCGATCATTAAACTTACTTATCGATTGAAACGGTGAGAAAAAGTCAAATTGTCTTACAGTTTAATGCGGACTCTGTTATGAGTTAATGAAAAGGCGTTGAAAATATTGTTTCTTCATCTTTGCAAAGCATGTCCAATCTCTCAAATCAGAGTCAGGATGAAAACGTTATGGCGATTTGAATGTTTGCTACCCATTAGCCAATGTACTTATTAATCTAATCAGTAATCAAAATTAAAACAGCCGTAACCATTTCTTTCGAGCTATGATTTGAGTTATTTAAAACGCGTTTGAAATATTGTTTCTTCCTCTTTCAACGAATTTTCAATCACTCAAATCGGAGTCGGGAATAAAATGTTATTGCTATTTGAATCTTTTTGACCGATCAATCAACTTACTTATCGAACAAATCGTTAAGAAAAGTTCAAATAGCCGTAAATTTTCATCCCGACTTTGATTTGAGTGATTTAAAAGGAATTGAAAATGTCTTTTTTTCTTATTTCTAACGCATGTTCGATCACACAATTCGAGTCGAAATCAAAAAGTTGTGGTTATTTGAAAGTTTCACACCGATCATTAAACTTACTTATCGATTGAAACGGTGAGAAAAAGTCAAATTGTCTTACAGTTTAATGCGGACTCTGTAATGAGTTAATGAAAAGGCGTTGAAAATATTGTTTCTTCATCTTTGCAATGCATGTCCAATCTCTCAAATCAGAGTCAGGATGAAAACGTTATGGCGATTTGAATGTTTGCTACCCATTAGCCAATGTACTTATTAATCTAATCAGTAATCAAAATTAAAACAGCCGTAACCATTTCTTTCGAGCTATGATTTGAGTTATTTAAAACGGGTTTGAAATATTGTTTCTTCCTCTTTCAACGCATTTTCAATCACTCAGATCGGAGTCGGGAAAAAAATGTTACTGCTATTTGAATCTTTTTGACCGATCAATCAACTTACTTATCGAACAAATCGTTAAGAAAAGTTCAAATAGCCGTAAATTTTCATCCCGACTTTGATTTGAGTGATTCAAAAGGAATTGAAAATGTCTTTTCTTCTTATTTCTAACGCATGTTCGATCACACAATTCGAGTCGAAATGAAAAAGTTGTGGTTATTTAAAAGTTTCACACCGATCATTAAAGTTACTTATCGATTGAATCGGTAAGAACAAGTCAAATAGTCTTAGAGTTTAATGCTGACTCTGTTATGAGTTAATGAAAAGGCGTTGAAAATATTGTTTCTTCATCTTCGCAATGCATGTCCAATCTCTCAAATCAGAGTCAGGATGAAAACGTTTTGGCTATTTGAATGTTTGCTACCCATTAGCCAACGTACTTATTAATCTAATCAGTAATCAAAATTCAAATAGCCGTAACCATTTCTTTCGAGCTATGATTTGAGTTATTTAAAAGGCGTTTCAAATATCGTTTCTTCCTCTTTCAACCCATTTTCAATCACTCAAATCCGAGTCAAGAATAAATTGTTACTGCTATTTGAATGTTTTTTACCGAACAATCAAGTTACTTCTCAAACAAATCAAGAAGAAAAGTTCAAATAGCCGTAACTTTTCATGTCGACTTTGATTTGAGTGATTCATAAGGAATTTAAAATGTCTTTTTTTCCTATTTCTAACGCATGTTCAATCACCCAATTGGAGTCGGAATCAAAAAGTTATGGTTATTTTAAAGTTTCACACCGATCATTAAACTTACTTATCGATTGAAACGGTGAGAAAAAGTCAAATTGTCTTACAGTTTAATGCGGACTCTGTTATGAGTTAATGAAAAGGCGTTGAAAATATTGTTTCTTCATCTTTGCAAAGCATGTCCAATCTCTCAAATCAGAGTCAGGATGAAAACGTTATGGCGATTTGAATGTTTGCTACCCATTAGCCAATGTACTTATTAATCTAATCAGTAATCAAAATTAAAACAGCCGTAACCATTTCTTTCGAGCTATGATTTGAGTTATTTAAAACGCGTTTGAAATATTGTTTCTTCCTCTTTCAACGAATTTTCAATCACTCAAATCGGAGTCGGGAATAAAATGTTACTGCTATTTGAATCTTTTTGACCGATCAATCAACTTACTTATCGAACAAATCGTTAAGAAAAGTTCAAATAGCCGTAAATTTTCATCCCGACTTTGATTTGAGTGATTTAAAAGGAATTGAAAATGTCATTTTTTCTTATTTCTAACGCATGTTCGATCACACAATTCGAGTCGAAATCAAAAAGTTGTGGTTATTTGAAAGTTTCACACCGATCATTAAACTTACTTATCGATTGAAACGGTGAGAAAAAGTCAAATTGTCTTACAGTTTAATGCGGACTCTGTAATGAGTTAATGAAAAGGCGTTGAAAATATTGTTTCTTCATCTTTGCAATGCATGTCCAATCTCTCAAATCAGAGTCAGGATGAAAACGTTATGGCGATTTGAATGTTTGCTACCCATTAGCCAATGTACTTATTAATCTAATCAGTAATCAAAATTAAAACAGCCGTAACCATTTCTTTCGAGCTATGATTTGAGTTATTTAAAACGCGTTTGAAATATTGTTTCTTCCTCTTTCAACGAATTTTCAATCACTCAAATCGGAGTCGGGAATAAAATGTTACTGCTATTTGAATCTTTTTGACCGATCAATCAACTTACTTATCGAACAAATCGTTAAGAAAAGTTCAAATAGCCGTAAATTTTCATCCCGACTTTGATTTGAGTGATTCAAAAGGAATTGTAAATGTCTTTTCTTCTTATTTCTAACGCATGTTCGATCACACAATTCGAGTCGAAATGAAAAAGTTGTGGTTATTTGAAAGTTTCACACCGATCATTAAAGTTACTTATCGATTGAATCGGTAAGAACAAGTCAAATAGTCTTAGAGTTTAATGCTGACTCTGTTATGAGTTAATGAAAAGGCGTTGAAAATATTGTTTCTTCATCTTCGCAACGCATGTCCAATCTCTCAAATCAGAGTCAGGATGAAAACGTTATGGCTATTTGAATGTTTGCTACCCATTAGCCAACGTACTTATTAATCTAATCAGTAATCAAAATTCAAATAGCCGTAACCATTTCTTTCGAGCTATGATTTGAGTTATTTAAAAGGCGTTTGAAATATCGTTTCTTCCTCTTTCAACCCATTTTCAATCACTCAAATCCGAGTCAAGAATAAATTGTTACTGCTATTTGAATGTTTTTTACCGAACAATCAAGTTACTTCTCAAACAAATCAAGAAGAAAAGTTCAAATAGCCGTAACTTTTCATGTCGACTTTGATTTGAGTGATTCATAAGGAATTTAAAATGTCTTTTTTTCCTATTTCTAACGCATGTTCAATCACCCAATTGGAGTCGGAATCAAAAAGTTATGGTTATTTTAAAGTTTCACACCGATCATTAAACTTACTTATCGATTGAAACGGTGAGAAAAAGTCAAATTGTCTTACAGTTTAATGCGGACTCTGTTATGAGTTAATGAAAAGGCGTTGAAAATATTGTTTCTTCATCTTTGCAAAGCATGTCCAATCTCTCAAATCAGAGTCAGGATGAAAACGTTATGGCGATTTGAATGTTTGCTACCCATTAGCCAATGTACTTATTAATCTAATCAGTAATCAAAATTAAAACAGCCGTAACCATTTCTTTCGAGCTATGATTTGAGTTATTTAAAACGCGTTTGAAATATTGTTTCTTCCTCTTTCAACGAATTTTCAATCACTCAAATCGGAGTCGGGAATAAAATGTTATTGCTATTTGAATCTTTTTGACCGATCAATCAACTTACTTATCGAACAAATCGTTAAGAAAAGTTCAAATAGCCGTAAATTTTCATCCCGACTTTGATTTGAGTGATTTAAAAGGAATTGAAAATGTCTTTTTTTCTTATTTCTAACGCATGTTCGATCACACAATTCGAGTCGAAATCAAAAAGTTGTGGTTATTTGAAAGTTTCACACCGATCATTAAACTTACTTATCGATTGAAACGGTGAGAAAAAGTCAAATTGTCTTACAGTTTAATGCGGACTCTGTAATGAGTTAATGAAAAGGCGTTGAAAATATTGTTTCTTCATCTTTGCAATGCATGTCCAATCTCTCAAATCAGAGTCAGGATGAAAACGTTATGGCGATTTGAATGTTTGCTACCCATTAGCCAATGTACTTATTAATCTAATCAGTAATCAAAATTAAAACAGCCGTAACCATTTCTTTCGAGCTATGATTTGAGTTATTTAAAACGGGTTTGAAATATTGTTTCTTCCTCTTTCAACGCATTTTCAATCACTCAGACCGGAGTCGGGAAAAAAATGTTACTGCTATTTGAATCTTTTTGACCGATCAATCAACTTACTTATCGAACAAATCGTTAAGAAAAGTTCAAATAGCCGTAAATTTTCATCCCGACTTTGATTTGAGTGATTCAAAAGGAATTGAAAATGTCTTTTCTTCTTATTTCTAACGCATGTTCGATCACACAATTCGAGTCGAAATGAAAAAGTTGTGGTTATTTAAAAGTTTCACACCGATCATTAAAGTTACTTATCGATTGAATCGGTAAGAACAAGTCAAATAGTCTTAGAGTTTAATGCTGACTCTGTTATGAGTTAATGAAAAGGCGTTGAAAATATTGTTTCTTCATCTTCGCAATGCATGTCCAATCTCTCAAATCAGAGTCAGGATGAAAACGTTTTGGCTATTTGAATGTTTGCTACCCATTAGCCAACGTACTTATTAATCTAATCAGTAATCAAAATTCAAATAGCCGTAACCATTTCTTTCGAGCTATGATTTGAGTTATTTAAAAGGCGTTTCAAATATCGTTTCTTCCTCTTTCAACCCATTTTCAATCACTCAAATCCGAGTCAAGAATAAATTGTTACTGCTATTTGAATGTTTTTTACCGAACAATCAAGTTACTTCTCAAACAAATCAAGAAGAAAAGTTCAAATAGCCGTAACTTTTCATGTCGACTTTGATTTGAGTGATTCATAAGGAATTTAAAATGTCTTTTTTTCCTATTTCTAACGCATGTTCAATCACCCAATTGGAGTCGGAATCAAAAAGTTATGGTTATTTTAAAGTTTCACACCGATCATTAAACTTACTTATCGATTGAAACGGTGAGAAAAAGTCAAATTGTCTTACAGTTTAATACGGACTCTGTTATCAGTTAATGAAAAGGCGTTGAAAATATTGTTTCTTGATCTTTGCAATGCATGTCCAATCTCTCAAATCAGAGTCAGGATGAAAACGTTATGGCGATTTGAATGTTTGCTACCCATTAGCCAATGTACTTATTAATCTAATCAGTAATCAAAATTAAAACAGCCGTAACCATTTCTTTCGAGCTATGATTTGAGTTATTTAAAACGGGTTTGAAATATTGTTTCTTCCTCTTTCAACGCATTTTCAATCACTCAGATCGGAGTCGGGAAAAAAATGTTACTGCTATTTGAATCTTTTTGACCGATCAATAAACTTACTTATCGAACAAATCGTTAAGAAAAGTTCAAATAGCCGTAAATTTTCATCCCGACTTTGATTCGAGTGATTCAAAAGGAATTGAAAATGTCTTTTCTTCTTATTTCTAACGCATGTTCGATCACACAATTCGAGTCGAAATGAAAAAGTTGTGGTTATTTGAAAGTTTCACACCGATCATTAAAGTTACTTATCGATTGAATCGGTAAGAACAAGTCAAATAGTCTTAGAGTTTAATGCTGACTCTGTTATGAGTTAATGAAAAGGCGTTGAAAATATTGTTTCTTCATCTTCGCAATGCATGTCCAATCTCTCAAATCAGAGTCAGGATGAAAACGTTATGGCTATTTGAATGTTTGCTACCCATTAGCCAACGTACTTATTAATCTAATCAGTAATCAAAATTCAAATAGCCGTAACCATTTCTTTCGAGCTATGATTTGAGTTATTTAAAAGGCGTTTCAAATATCGTTTCTTCCTCTTTCAACCCATTTTCAATCACTCAAATCCGAGTCAAGAATAAATTGTTACTGCTATTTGAATGTTTTTTACCGAACAATCAAGTTACTTCTCAAACAAATCAAGAAGAAAAGTTCAAATAGCCGTAACTTTTCATGTCGACTTTGATTTGAGTGATTCATAAGGAATTTAAAATGTCTTTTTTTCCTATTTCTAACGCAAGTTCAATCACCCAATTGGAGTCGGAATCAAAAAGTTATGGTTATTTTAAAGTTTCACACCGATCATTAAACTTACTTATCGATTGAAACGGTGAGAAAAAGTCAAATTGTCTTACAGTTTAATACGGACTCTGTTATCAGTTAATGAAAAGGCGTTGAAAATATTGTTTCTTGATCTTTGCAATGCATGTCCAATCTCTCAAATCAGAGTCAGGATGAAAACGTTATGGCGATTTGAATGTTTGCTACCCATTAGCCAATGTACTTATTAATCTAATCAGTAATCAAAATTAAAACAGCCGTAACCATTTCTTTCGAGCTATGATTTGAGTTATTTAAAACGGGTTTGAAATATTGTTTCTTCCACTTTCAACGCATTTTCAATTACTCAGATCGGAGTCGGGAAAAAAATGTTACTGCTATTTGAATCTTTTTGACCGATCAATCAACTTACTTATCGAACAAATCGTTAAGAAAAGTTCAAATAGCCGTAAATTTTCATCCCGACTTTGATTTGAGTGATTCAAAAGGAATTGAAAATGTCTTTTCTTCTTATTTCTAACGCATGTTCGATCACACAATTCGAGTCGAAATGAAAAAGTTGTGGTTATTTGAAAGTTTCACACCGATCATTAAAGTTACTTATCGATTGAATCGGTAAGAACAAGTCAAATAGTCTTAGAGTTTAATGCTGACTCTGTTATGAGTTAATGAAAAGGCGTTGAAAATATTGTTTCTTCATCTTCGCAATGCATGTCCAATCTCTCAAATCAGAGTCAGGATGAAAACGTTATGGCTATTTGAATGTTTGCTACCCATTAGCCAACGTACTTATTAATCTAATCAGTAATCAAAATTCAAATAGCCGTAACCATTTCTTTCGAGCTATGATTTGAGTTATTTAAAAGGCGTTTGAAATATCGTTTCTTCCTCTTTCAACCCATTTTCAATCACTCAAATCGGAGTCAAGAATAAATTGTTACTGCTATTTGAATGTTTTTTACCGAACAATCAAGTAACTTCTCAAACAAATCAAGAAGAAAAGTTCAAATAGCCGTAACTTTTCATGTCGACTTTGATTTGAGTGATTCATAAGGAATTTAAAATGTCTTTTTTTCCTATTTCTAACGCATGTTCAATCACCCAATTGGAGTCGGAATCAAAAAGTTATGGTTATTTTAAAGTTTCACACCGATCATTAAACTTACTTATCGATTGAAACGGTGAGAAAAAGTCAAATTGTCTTACAGTTTAATGCGGACTCTGTTATGAGTTAATGAAAAGGGGTTGAAAATATTGTTTCTTCATCTTTGCAATGCATGTCCAATCTCTCAAATCAGAGTCAGGATGAAAACGTTATGGCTATTTGAATGTTTGCTACCCATTAGCCAATGTACTTATTAATCTAATCAGTAATCAAAATTAAAACAGCCGTAACCATTTCTTTCGAGCTATGATTTGAGTTATTAAAACGGGTTTGAAATATTGTTTCTTCCTCTTTCAACGCATTTTCAGTCACTCAAATCGTAGTCGGGAAAAAAATGTTACTGCTATTTGAATGTTTTTACCGAACAATCAAGTAACTTCTCAAACAAATCAAGAAGAAAAGTTTAAATAGCCGTAACTTTTCATGTCGACTTTGATTTGAGTGATTCATAAGGAATTTAAAATGTCTTTTTTTCCTATTTCTAACGCATGTTCAATCACCCAATTGGACTCGGAATCAAAAAGTTATGGTTATTTGAAAGTTTCACACCGATCATTAAACTTACTTATCGATTGAAACGGTGAGAAAAAGTCAAATTGTCTTAGAGTTTAATGCTGACACTGTTATGAGTTAATGAAAAGGCGTTGAAAATATTGTTTCTTCATCTTCGCAATGCATCTCCAATCTCTCAAATCAGAGTTAGGATGAAAACGTTATGGCTATTTGAATGTTTGCTACCCATTAGCCAACGTACTTATTAATCTAATCAATAATCAAAATTCAAATAGCCGTAACCATTTCTTTCGAGCTATGATTTGAGTTATTTAAAAGGCGTTTGAAATATCGTTTCTTCCTCTTTCAACCCATTTTCAATCACTCAAATCGGAGTCAAGAATAAATTGTTACTGCTATTTGAATGTTTTTTACCGAACAATCAAGTTACTTCTCAAACAAATAGCCGTAACTTTTCATGTCGACTTTGATTTGAGTGATTCATAAGGAATTTAAAATGTCTTTTTTTCCTATTTCTAACGCATGTTCAATCACCCAATTGGAGTCGGAATTAAAAAGTTATGGTTATTTTAAAGTTTTACACCGATCATTAAACTTACTTATCGATTGAAACGGTGAGAAAAAGTCAAATTGTCTTACAGTTTAATGCGGACTCTGTTATGGGTTAATGAAAAGGCGTTGAAAATATTGTTTCTTCATCTTTGCAATGCATGTCCAATCTCTCAAATCAGAGTCAGGATGAAAACGTTATGGCTATTTGAATGTTTGCTACCCATTAGCCAATGTACTTATTAATCTAATCAGTAATCAAAATTCAAATAGCCGTAACCATTTCTTTCGAACTATGATTAGAGTTATTCAAAAGGCGTTTGAAATATCGTTTCTTCCTCTTTCCAACGCATTTTCAATCACTCAAATCAGAGTCGGGAATAAATTGTTACTACTATTTGAATGTTTTTTACCGATCAATCAACTTACTTATCGAACAAATCAAGAAGAAAAGTTCGAATTGCCGTAACTTTTCATCCCGACTTTGATTTGAGTGAGTCGTAAAGAATTGAAAATGCCTTTTTTTCCTATTTCTAACGCATGTTCAATCACACAATTGGAGTCGGAATCAAGGAGTTATGGTTATTTGAAAGTTTCACACCGATCATTAAACTTACTTATCGATTGAATCGGTAAGAACAAGTCAAATAGTCTTAGAGTTTAATGCTGACTCTGTTATGAGTTAATGAAAAGGCGTTGAAAATATTGTTTCTTCATCTTCGCAATGCATGTCCAATCTCTCAAATCAGAGTCAGGATGAAAACGTTATGGCTATTTGAATGTTTGCTACCCATTAGCCAACGTACTTATTAATCTAATCAGTAATCAAAATTCCAAAAGCCGTAACCATTTCTTTCGAGCCATGATTTGAGTTATTTAAAACGTGTTTGAAATATCGTTTCTTCCTCTTTCAACCCATTTTCAATCACTCAAATCCGAGTCAAGAATAAATTGTTACTGCTATTTGAATGTTATTTACCAAACAATCAATTTACTTATCGAACAAATCAAGAAGAAAAGTTCAAATAGCCGTAACTTTTCATGTCGACTTTGATTTGAGTGATTCATAAGGAATTGAAAATGTCTTTTTTTCCTATTTCTAACGCATGTTCAATCACCCAATTGGAGTCGGAATCAAGAAGTTATGGTTATTTTAAAGTTTCACACCGATCATTAAACTTACTTATCGATTGAAACGGTGAGAAAAAGTCAAATTGTCTTACAGTTTAATGCGGACTCTGTTATGAGTTAATGAAAAGGCGCTGAAAATATTGTTTGTTCATCTTTGTAATGCATGTCCAATCTCTCAAATCAGAGTCAGGATGAAAACGTTATGGCTATTTGAATGTTTGCTACCCATTAGCCAATGTACTTATTAATCTAATCAGTAATCAAAATTAAAACAGCCGTAACCATTTCTTTCGAGCTATGATTTGAGTTATTTAAAACGCGTTTGAAATATTGTTTCTTCCTCTTTCAACGCATTTTCAATCACTCAAATCGGAGTCGGGAATAAAATGTTACTGCTATTTGAATCTTTTTGACCGATCAATCAACTTACTTATCGAACAAATCGTTAAGAAAAGTTCAAATAGCCGTAAATTTTCATCCCGACTTTGATTTGAGTGATTCAAAAGGATTTGAAAATGTCTTTTCTTCTTATTTCTAACGCATGTTCGATCACACAATTCGAGTCGAAATCAAAAAGTTGTGGTTATTTGAAAGTTTCACACCGATCATTAAACTTACTTATCGATTGAAACGGTGAGAAAAAGTCAAATTGTCTTACAGTTTAATGCGGACTCTGTTATGAGTTAATGAAAAGGCGTTGAAAATATTGTTTCTTCATCTTTGCAATGCATGTCCAATCTCTCAAATCAGAGTCAGGATGAAAACGTTATGGCGATTTGAATGTTTGCTACCCATTAGCCAATGTACTTATTAATCTAATCAGTAATCAAAATTAAAACAGCCGTAACCATTTCTTTCGAGCTATGATTTGAGTTATTTAAAACGCGTTTGAAATATTGTTTCTTCCTCTTTCAACGCATTTTCAATCACTCAAATCGGAGTCGGGAATAAAATGTTACTGCTATTTGAATCTTTTTGACCGATCAATCAACTTACTTATCGAACAAATCGTTAAGAAAAGTTCAAATAGCCGTATATTTTCATCCCGACTTTGATTTGAGTGATTCAAAAGGAATTGAAAATGTCTTTTCTTCTTATTTCTAACGCATGTTCGATCACACAATTCGAGTCGAAATCAAAAAGTTGTGGTTATTTGAAAGTTTCACACCGATCATTAAACTTACTTATCGATTGAAACGGTGAGAAAAAGTCAAATTGTCTTACAGTTTAATGCGGACTCTGTTATGAGTTAATGAAAAGGCGTTGAAAATATTGTTTCTTCATCTTTGCAATGCATGTCCAATCTCTCAAATCAGAGTCAGGATGAAAACGTTATGGCGATTTGAATGTTTGCTACCCATTAGCCAATGTACTTATTAATCTAATCAGTAATCAAAATTCAAATAGCCGTAACCATTTCTTTCGGACTATGATTAGAGTTATTCAAAAGGCGTTTGAAATATCGTTTCTTCCTCTTTCCAACGCATTTTCAATCACTCAAATCAGAGTCGGGAATAAATTGTTACTACTATTTGAATGTTTTTTACCGATCAATCTACTTACTTATCGAACAAATCAAGAAGAAAAGTTCGAATTGCCGTAACTTTTCATCCCGACTTTGATTTGAGTGATTCGTAAAGAATTGAAAATGTCTTTTTTTCCTATTTCTAACGCATGTTCAATCACACAATTGGAGTCGAAATCAAGGAGTTATGGTTATTTGAAAGTTTCACACCGATCATTAAACTTACTTATCGACTGAATCGGTAAGAACAAGTCAAATAGTCTTAGAGTTTAATGCTGACTCTGTTATGAGTTAATGAAATGGCGTTGAAAATATTGTTTCTTCATCTTCGCAATGCATGTCCAATCTCTCAAATCAGAGTCAGGATGAAAACGTTATGGCTATTTGAATGTTTGCTACCCATTAGCCAACGTACTTATTAATCTAATCAGTAATCAAAATTCAAAAAGCCGTAACCATTTCTTTCGAGCTATGATTTGAGTTATTTAAAACGCGTTTGAAATATCGTTTCTTCCTCTTTCAACCCATTTTCAATCACTCAAATCGGTGTCAAGAATAAATTGTTACTGCTATTTGAATGTTATTTACCGAAGAATCAATTTACTTATCGAACAAATCAAGAAGAAAAGTTCAAATAGCCGTAACTTTTCACGTCGACTTTGATTTGAGTGATTCATAAGGAATTGAAAATGTCTTTTTTTCCTATTTGTAATGCATGTTCAATCACCCAATTGGAGTCGGAATCAAGAAGTTATGGTTATTTTAAAGTTTCACACCGATCATTAAACTTACTTATCGATTGAAACGGTGAGAAAAAGTCAAATTGTCTTACAGTTTAATGTGGACTCTGTTATGAGTTAATGAAAAGGCGTTGAAAATATTGTTTCTTCATCTTTGCAATGCATGTCCAATCTCTCAAATCAGAGTCCGGATGAAAACGTTATGGCTATTTGAATGTTTGCTACCCATTGGCCAATGTACTTATTAATCTAATCAGTAATCAAAATTAAAACAGCCGTAACCATTTCTTTCGAGCTATGATTTTAGTTATTTAAAACGCGTTTGAAATATTGTTTCTTCCTCTTTCAACGCATTTTCAATCACTCAAATCGGAGTCGGGAATAAAATGTTACTGCTATTTGAATCTTTTTGACCGATCAATCAACTTACTTATCGAACAAGTCGTTAAGAAAAATTCAAATAGCCGTAAATTTTCATCCCGACTTTGATTTGAGTGATTCAAAAGGAATTGAAAATGTCTTTTCTTCTTATTTCTAACGCATGTTCGATCACACAATTCGAGTCGAAATCAAAAAGTTCTGGTTATTCTAAAGTTGCACACCGATCATTAAACTTACTTATCGATTGAAACGGTGAGAAAAACTCAATTAGTCGTACAGTTTTATGCTGACTCTGTTATGAGTTAATCAAAAGACGTTGAAAATATTGTTTCTTCATCTTTGCAATGCATGTCCAATCTCTCAAATCAGAGTCAGAATGAAAACGTTATGGCTATTTGAATGTTCGCTACCCAATGGCCAACGTACTTATTAATCTAATCAGTAATCAAAATTCAAATAGCCGTAACCATTTCTTTCGAACTATGATTAGAGTTATTCAAAAGGCGTTTGAAATATCGTTTCTTCCTTTTTCCAACGCATTTTCAATCACTCAAATCGGAGTCGGGAATAAATTGTTACTACTATTTGAATGTTTTTTGCCGATCAATCAACTTACTTATCGAACAAATCAAGAAGAAAAGTTCGAATAGCCGTAATTTTTAATCCCGACTTTGATTTGAGTGATTCATAAAGAATTGCAAATGTCTTTTTTTCCTATTTCTAACGCATGTTCAATCACACAATTGGAGTCGGAATCAAGGAGTTATGGTTATTTGAAAGTTTCACACCGATCATTAAACTTACTTATCGATTGAAACGGTGAGAAAAAGTCAAATTGTCTTACAGTTTAATGCGGACTATGTTATGAGTTAATGAAAAGGCGTTGAAAATATTGTTTCTTCATCTTTGCAATACATGTCCAATCTCTCAAATCAGAGTCAGGATGAAAACGTTATGGCTATTTGAATGTTTGCTACCCATTAGCCAACGTACTTATTAATCTAATCAGTAATCAAAATTCAAATAGCCGTAACCATTTCTTTCGAGCTATGATTTGAGTTATTTAAAACGCGTTCGAAATATTGTTTCTTCCTCTTTCAACGCATTTTCAATCACTCAAATCGGAGTCGGGAATAAAATGTTACTGCTATTTGAATCTTTTTGACCAATCAATCAACATACTTATCGAACAAATCGTTCAGAAAATTTCAAATAGCCGTAAATTTTCATCCCGACTTTGATTTGAGTGATTCAAAAGGAATTGAAAATGTCTTTTCTTCTTATTTCTAACGCATGTTCGATCACACAATTCGAGTCGAAATCAAAAAGTTGTGGTTATTTTAAAGTTGCACACCGATCATTAAACTTACTTATCGATTGAAACGGTGAGAAAAACTCAATTAGTCGTACAGTTTTATGTTGACTCCGTTATGAGTAAATCAAAAGACGTTGAAAATATTGTTTCTTCATCTTTGCAATGCATGTCCAATCTCTCAAATCAGAGTCAGAATGAAAACGTTATGGCTATTTGAATGTTTGCTACCCAATGGAAAACGTACTTATTAATCTAATCAGTAATCAAAATTCAAATAGCCGTAACCATTTCTTTCGAACTATAATTATAGTTATTCAAAAGGCGTTTGAAATATCGTTTCTTCCTCTTTCCAACGCATTTTCAATTACTCAAATCGGAGTCGGGAATAAATTGTTACTACTATTTGAATGTTTTTTACCGATCAATCAACTTACTTATCGAACAAATCAAGAAGAAAAGTTCGAATAGCCATAACTTTTCATCCCGACTTTGATTTGAGTGATTCATAAAGAATTGAAAATGTCTTTTTTTCCTATTTCTAACGCATGTTCAATCACACAATTGGAGTCGGAATCAAGAAGTTATGGTTATTTGAAAGTTTCACACCGATCATTAAACTTACTTATCGATTGAATCGGTAAGAACAAGTCAAATAGTCTTAGAGTTTAATGCTGACTCTGTTATGAGTTAATGAAAAGGCGTTGAAAATATTGTTTCTTCATCTTCGCAATGCATGTCCCATCTCTCAAATCAGAGTCAGGATGAAAACGTTATGGCTATTTGAATGTTTGCTACCCATTAGCCAACGTACTTATTAATCTAATCAGTAATCAAAATTCAAAAAGCCATAACCATTTCTTTCGAGCTATGATTTTAGTTATTTAAAAGGCGTTTGAGATATCGTTTCTTCCCCTTTCAACGCAATTTCAATCACTCAAATCGGAGTCAAGAATAAATTGTTACTGCTATTTGAATGTTTTTTACCGAACAATCAATTTACTTATCGAACAAATCAAGAAGAAAAGTTCAAATAGCCGTAACTTTTCATGTCAACTTTGATTTGAGTGATTCATAAGGAATTGAAAATGTCTTTTTTTCCTATTTCTAACGCATGTTCAATCACCCAATTGGAGTCGGAATCAAGAAGTTATGGTTATTTTAAAGTTTCACACCGATCATTAAACTTACTTATCGATTGAAACGGTGAGAAAAAGTCAAATTGTCTTACAGTTTAATGCGGACTCTGTTATGAGTTAATGAAAAGGCACTGAAAATATTGTTTCTTCATCTTTGCAATGCATGTCCAATCTCTCAAATCAGAGTCAGGATGAAAACGTTATGGCTATTTGAATGTTTGCTACCCATTAGCCAACGTACTTATTAATCTAATCAGTAATCAAAATTCAAATAGCCGTAACCATTTCTTTCGAGCTATGATTTGAGTTATTTAAAACGCGTTTGAAATATTGTTTCTTCCTCTTTCAACGCATTTTCAATCACTCAAATCGGAGTCGGGAATAAAATGTTACTGCTATTTGAATCTTTTTGACCGATCAATCAACTTACTTATCGAACAAATCGTTAAGAAAAGTTCAAATAGCCGTAAATTTTCATCCCGACTTTGATTTGAGTGATTCAAAAGGAATTGAAAATGTCTTTTCCAACTCTATTCGTCACTTGATATCGAAAGATTCTGAGGAACCACACCCAATTATCTATATTTTTTTCCTCAACGATGGCAAATGCGAGAGGAAATATATGACTGGTTGCTTTAATACCCGTGGCAATGAGCATCTTACCACGGTATTTTCCATATAAGTGTGTACTATCAATTTGTATTATGGACCTATAATGCTTGAAGCCCTCGATTGAAGCACAGAAGGCGCAAAAACAACGGCGAAAAACCACTGCACCAAGATATTTTGGATCTTCCGGGTAGTGCTTAACTCCTGCAATGGTGCCGGGATTGGTTGCATTCATTGCATCTATCTACTTAGAAAACATGTTGTATGATGCCTCCCAATCACCAAAAGTCTTCTCCATCACCTTCGTTTTTGCACGCCACACTTTCATATAATGCACATCGTATTTGTATTTGTCTTTAATCATTTCATGAAGTGCCCCCACTGAAATTGAAGGATCTCGCCTTACAATTTTAAAAACCTCACGAAATATCAATGATGAATCTAGTTGTCTATGGTCTTGTGACATTCGAGGAAAACCACATGTGTGGGTTCCCTCACACTTTGTGATCTCATACATCCCTATCCTCTTGCGCTTTGCCGCCCTCAGCCTCCACTGACAACCGTCATTTCACTTCTTGCACCTAACTGACCATACATTGAGTTCTAAATTGAGAACAACATACATATTCACGTTGTTGTGCTATGCAACATCGCTTCACAGTATGTTACAAGTCTTCTTTGCTGGGAAATATGAGTCATTTTCAAAAATCATGTGACTCATTCCCACCCATAGATATGTTTTCATGATCATCTGACATTGGTGTCGTGGCTTAATTATTAAGTTCCATGAAACTCGTGATGGAGCCTCATAGCCTGTCGTGGTAGGTAGAGGTGTACCCCCTACACCATGCAACAGAGTGTCATGTGACTTATTGTCCTCCATGCTCAACCTATTGTTATCTTCTTGTAATGGTGCTGCATACAAAGACCCATCATGTTCTATTACCCTCAAGAGTGCATTACTTAAATCAACAGGATTAAATGTCTCTTGTCCTCCATCGTTGTCACTATCTTCATCACTATCTTCACTAATTCGTTCATGGACATCATCCAAATTGAAATTATCATCAGATAAACGTGCCACAGATGGACAAATATCATCAGCCTTAGGTCCCATGCCCACATGTACAACTTCAATGGGTGACATTGTACCAGGACCAATGTTCTCAATTGATCTTCGACCACTAGGGCCACTTACATCTACGTAGCTTGGAAAACTCCACGCATGAGCTTGAGTTGGAATTCCACCAACAACATCAACATATACCTCCTTATTATTAGGAGGTGGGAGCTATTGCAACCTGGCAAATATGTCCCTTAACTCTTGCTCATTGTTAATAGGAATAGTCGAAAAATTGAAATTCCCAACCCAAAAAAAAAAAAGCAGACATCTATAGGTCATATTTATTCTTGAATCACCCAAAATACGTAGTACATTTCGGATAACCCCTTCAAATTCTTCAAAACTAATGCCTTGTCAGATTCTTACAATGCCAACCGACGGTCTATCATATGATACACCTTGAGGGCGGCTAGGTTGTACTTGGCCATTTATGTAGCATATTACGGAGACAAATATGTCTATCATCTAAATATACACACACAATCACAACTTAAGTCAATAATCATAATGCTATAATATTGATATCATTATAATCATAATAAAATAACATTTAAATACTCATGTAGAAGAAAAAAAAGGAAGAACTTAGGCCCTGTTTGATAGCTGAGAAATTTTTTCTCAAGAACATACAGTTTTCTTGAGAAATAATTTCTTGAGATAATTTTTCTAAAGAATTTTCCCATGGTTGTTTGATTGTACCTGAGAAAATATGTTTTTACACTCATATGATGTAAAAAAAA
The DNA here is from genome assembly GCA_035771175.1 of Paratinospora sagittata. NCBI lineage: Eukaryota > Viridiplantae > Streptophyta > Magnoliopsida > Ranunculales > Menispermaceae > Paratinospora > Paratinospora sagittata. Next base: position 38,966,898 of record CM069602.1, read on the forward strand.
AACTCATTTTGTAAATAGATCAATACTTACTAGTGTGCAAGAAAAATTGAAAGATGGTTAAAAATATAATTTTCCAGTGAAATGTTTATTCTCTTTGGGTTTTAGCGGTATAATTATATATATATATACTACTTATACTGCAAATACTTGGAGAAGTTCACCGTGTGATCATTTTAGTCTAAATCCTAACATTACCCCTTAATTCTTTAATACCTTAACCATTTAATAATTTAAAACTAAAATTTTGGAGGGTTCTTAGGTAATTAGACATTAAAAGTTAAAACTAATTTGATCATTTTAAAACAACCAACTTTTACGGGCGGGATCATGCGCAACTATTAACTACCCAAAGCAGTTCCAAACCGTTCCGTGAAAATAAAAAATAAAAAATAATATATATATTTAGAGGAAAGGATATAAAAAAAACTATTTAGTGAGAAATTATTAATTAAATATGTTGACGACTAGTATATGTATATATATATACATTACTTCTAATTAATTTATTTTCATGAGTATTTACTTATGTATTTCACACATGAAATGCACATGACCATGCTCATATTAACATAAATTGAACAATACAAATTAATTAAAATATACCTGTTCTTCGCTGGTGGGGGCTTTAGTGGTGTCTTTACTCTCCAAGGCCAAATCCTAATTCATGTATTGCCAAACAAGCCAACTATTAGAAATCCAAACTATCTAAATCTAAGAAGTAGATCTAAAACACATTATTAAAAGAATAAAAACTAACCAAAAGAATGGAAGCACCTGAGAGGCAGCGAATGGCACGAGGGATAGAGATCACCTGAGAATGGAAGAGAATGAACAATCAGAGCAATGAGAGAGTGTGTGAGAGACGCCCAAGAAAGGTAGAAGAGGAGCTGAAAAAATGGAGAGAGTGAGCTAAAGAAAGGAAACAAAAAAGGAGAGGGAAACGCCAGAGAGTAGTCGCCGAAGTAGGTGGGTTGCCGACGAACCGCCAAGGGCGTGAGAGACGTTGGAGAGGGTGAGAATCGAAAAACCATAAAATTTGGGGTTTCTATTTTTGGAAACAAATATGGAGAAATGTTGTCAGCAATGAAAATGGAAATGTCGAAGATTCACCGTAGTAGTGTGATTTGCGCCAGAGAGCCGCTGATCGTGTGAGGGACGCCGGAGACGGCAGGGGTTTGCTTTTTTTTTTCTTTTTTTGGGAGAAAACACGAGGGGGACGACGAGGGCCCCACTCATGTTTTATAAACCCGTTTGCAATTTTTTTTTACTTTTTATTTTTAGGAAGGCGTCTTTTGTAAAGACACCTTTAATACAATTTCTTTTGTACTGAAAGCGTCTTTTTTTTGTACTAAAGATGCCTTCATCAAAAATAAAAAAAAATAAAAAATTACCGCGATTGAATTTTTTTTTTAAGAAGGTGTATTTTGTAAAGACCCCTTCATAAAAAAAAACAAAACCTTGAGCAATTGCAAAAATCTAAAGACGCCTTCATCAAAAATATAAAGAAAAAAAATTAACTGCGATTAAAAACAGCAATTACCGCTATTTAGGAAAAAAAAAACCCTAACCTTAACGCACCCACCGTCCTCCTCCCGGTGATATCACCTTAATTCTCCCTTCCCAGTGACTTTTTCGGTGAGATCTCTCTGGCAGTTGTTCTCGTTTATCATTCTCTTTCTTCCATCCAGTTCTCTTTTTCTCCGTTTGGTCTTCCACTCTAACATCTATATTTTCTCCCTCTTCGACGGTTTTCTCTTCTTCTCTGGCATCTTTTCCAGTTCTCCGACGTCTTTTCCAGTTCTCCGGCTGTCACGACCCACTATACGTGACGTCATGACCGGCACGGGAATCTCCGAGTATACCCTCCGTTGGTACACCCGACGTCCCGTCAGCCTAAAATACATATATGAATCCCCAAAAAGAAATGAAAGTACATCATTAACAACCAACTATCATGATCATAATGAAATAAAATATTACTTCTCCAAAGTTTTACAAACATAAAATTCCAGAGTCTTCAAAATGATACAAAACCCAACACATCCCAACTATGTGTTAAATATACAATTACTAGGTGTTATCATGTACATAATTATCAAAATACAAAACTAAATGTACAACACCTACATGAAACAAAAACAAGGGACGCTCCGCAGTCAAGCCTTCCCTTTTCCTTTTCTATCAGATCCTGAAAGAAGATGGTGAGGTGTGAGCTACAGCCAGCTCAGTGAATGTTATTTACAAGTGGCATATACGTGCATTTATAAAACATGGTAAGATCATAAAACAGTTGAAATGTCATGATGACGAAATATATTACATACATGCTAACATAATGCATCAAGTCATACATAAGACGATGCATAACATTTTGTAGTCATGCTCATGCAATCCTAACACCTCCTGAGTATGGGGGTTTCAAGGCCTGGTGCGCGACACACAGCGCCCGAACACACACACAATACTTGTATTCTAATAGGGTTTATGGGGTCGTGCAGCATGTAGGATTAATTTAAACAAACCTACCCATACACAAGGCATAAAACCCTCTGCCAGGTACACAACTGGGATCGCCGCTAGACTTACGAGAATTCCCAAAAAGAGGAAATTCCAACTAAGAGCCTCAACCCAAATTGTCATCCCAATGAATTATGCTCAAATGTATTTCATGGAATGTTAAAACATGCATACCATTATACATAAGCATTTAAAACAATTCTATAATACAATGCCACATATAAATAATCCAAAAGTAAAAGAACACTCACACTTGATTGGCTAAGTCTAGCCAATCCAATTGCCAAAACTCTCCAATTGACTAAACGGGTTCAAGATCAATCACAAGACCTGGAAATAACATGGTTCACACAACTGAAAATCAGTCATAAAGTGTGTCAAAACACCATGTTCAAACCCAATCTAAAGTCAATTAGATTCTAAATTGATTACCCCCTTGAGCTAATTTCCATATTGCCCAACTTGATCATTTAGACTCAATTAAACTAAGATTGACCTAAATTGAATGTAATAGGGTGATCCCATGATCCAACCACTAATATACATGAAATTCAATTATAATTAGGGTCAATTAGACTATACATCAAGTCAATTTCATCAATTGACTAAGTCTTGGTCAAAATCCCCAATTAGGCCAACATAAAACATAAGGTCAAAATGAACTAAGTCATATCAATTTAACATAGGTTCTAACATTTTAAACCCATGATTCTACTCAATTTGGGTCCAATTAAACAATCCCCAAGTCAATTTCATAAATTGACTTGCTTTGGGTGAAAAGTCCCAATTTGGGCAAAATCCCCAAATTACATGCAACATTGCCAAAGTACATGAAAAATGTCAAATACTTAGCCTAGATCAAAATTAGTCAACCTTAGGGTGTCCATTATGAGAACCCACTGAATTCAATCATCAAACAACCCTAATCATGTCCAATTAGACCTACATTGCATAATTTTCCAGATTTTATATCAAGAGCATCAAAAGCCCCAAATCTGGAAATTTTCACACATATGCCCTATTACCAATTTTACGCTAGGCCACCATGTTCAACCATGAATTTTACTGATCTTGCAACATGGAATCATCTACAATGGCCACTAGATCAACATAGTTGACATGCAAACATTTTGAAAAAGTCTAAGGCCATAAACTAAGCATAGGTCATTTGAACTAAACCTTCCAATTTCTTGCTAGAAATTGGGGCTTTCACCATTAGTGTACTCCTTACACTCTCTAATCACACATATGTGACATGCAAGACTCAACTCCAACTTTGGTCTTCCACCCATCCAAGGTTCATCACAATGCATGCATCAAAATGAAACCCTCATGCTCAAAATAAAGCTATCATGCAACTAATAGAGAGATTCAAGGAAGAAATGGAGGAAAAATACAAACCTTAAGGTGTTCTTGAGCAAGAAACCACCAAACCCTAACTTTCCTCGCCTTTTCTCCTCTCCAGCTCCTTTCTCTCTTTTCTGGCTGAGAAATGAGCAAATGAGCCTAAAATCACGTTTTGGTTGCTTAAATAGATAAGCTTAGGCCCACAACTAAAAGTTGTCAAAACTATTAAAAACCCAGTTTTCCTGTTACAATACTTGCACTTAGATAGTCCATTTCTTGCAATATACGCACGACCTTAACATCTTAACCGGCCAAACGTTGAATGAGTAAGTTATAAACATTCTGGTAAACTTTAGGCACAATCCACGGTGGGATTGTGAGATATTACTGTTTGATAAAAACTGCGTCAGAAAATTCCAAAATCCGTGAATCAGTGTTTGGAGTCTTATAACTCATAGTAGGTACCTTCGATCAAGATCTTCACCGATCAGAATGAAGATATATCATATAAGAATGAGCAGACAAAATTTCAGCTCAATCGGACCACGGATCTAAGAGATCAAATCATTGATGTAATTTGTGACAGAAATTTCTTCCTCCATGGAGCGAGCTCCACTGGATCCAAAACATCATTTTTGAAATGTTTTGACGTCGAACGGGTTTCCGATGGTTCCGAAATTTCATGCGCACCCTTTATGATCTAAAATCATGCAAAGACACTCGAACTTACGTACTTCGAGCATCAAAATACATATACACATATGTATACGAATATATATAGGGTACACTATGGGTCAAAATGACGTCACCTAAAGGCACGGGTGCTACACCGGCATCTTTTCTAGTATTTGAAGAATGGACTATCATAACAAATGCTAAATATACCTAATAATTTAGCATTTACTAGAACATGTCAATCTCCCTATTAGATGGCTGGTATATTTTGTGTCTATTTCATGCTAAATATACATGAAGTAGAAACTCTGTGTAGGCATATGTAGATATATTCTTGTACATCATAAATATATACTGTCACACCCTGCCCGGATGCGCCTAAACCAGCGGGACACTCGCGGACGGGGTGCGAATGCATTATAACGATAATAACAGAGTCAGCGAAAGCACAATTTAGTACAAGTCTGATTTCAATAATTTCAGAATATTTTTGTACATGAAATGGTTAAGGGAACATTCTCCCAAAAATCCCCAATGAATAATACAAAGGGTACAAAATGTGGGCCCAAAAACCTGCACCCAGTCCACCCTAATCTCCTGTGAAAAATTGGATAACAACAGGGTGAGCTACACGCTCAGTGGGTAAAATAGTTCGTGAATATAACCATTAATAAAGCAAACTTCATAATCAAATATCTTATATACACATGTGAGCATCATAATAATTCAATATGTATGTATGCATGACACTGTCTCGTAATGGTTTGATGACTGTACATCATCTTAGTTCACGTACAGATGTCCCTCCCCGGGAATAACAGGGTTCTCATTGTACATCCCTCCTCAAGAACGATGCTCTGGATTCACGTACAGATGTTCTTCCCCAGAATTAGCCAAATTCTCATTGTACGTCCCTCTCCAGAGAAATATAATGAATAGCGAGCATCGCTCCTAACTATTCTATGAATCATAAACCACATACGTCCCTAGGTGGGTGATATGTATAATGTCAATGCATGAATTGGTCTGTATGAACTGGTCCGGTCTTTACTTAACATTTAGACAAGATTTAGCAACGTCTGGTGATCCTTATCAGGGTCGGTATCACTACTTGCAAGGTTAGGACATTCACTATTACTATATAAGCTGATAGCTTTCAAATAAGACCAACTAGATCTGTCTCCAGTTGAGAGGTGAGACACAAGGTCTACTTAAATACCAATCATCTAGAGTAGTACGCTGCCTCCTGCTCACTATTTAAAGTTACTGAGGACAAGACTGAGTTTGGTTGAGCCAGATTGACTACTAATCCGGCATAATAACAGTGTAATACTTGAGTTTCAAATATACAGGCATAAATATGACAGTATGAACATTATATGCAATAATGTCATGTAAATGAATAGTAGACATAATAATAAATGAATGTAAACTTTAATAAAAGTTATAAGACACGCAAACCTATATTTCGTTCCCCACCTTCAGATAAGAACTCCTTTCAGAATTGGCACTTTCCTCCGGACAGAATCACGTTGAGCCGCACAGAGAGTCTCAAAAGACTAAAAACTCAGAATGAGTGGAAAGGAGAAGAAAATCACAATTTGGAGTGAATTTGTGAGAAATGATAAGGGGAGAGGGTCATTATATAGAGAGATTGGCACCTGAACTTTCGGACAGGCTGCCTGAACGAAATTTTTTTTTTTTTTTGTGAAATCCTAGGGTATTACACTCTACCCCCCTTAAAAGGATTTCTCCCTCGAAATCAATTCAAGTAGTTATGATCGTTATCTGCTTGAGATTTACTGTCGGCGACATCTTTTGCTAGTTCAGGGTAGGGCCTGTATGGTCCCTGAATAGCACTATGGCCAGTGGAATCCTCAATATCATGAAACCACAGAGAGCAAATGGAATCGGATTCGTCCTCAGAAGATTCCAACCTTTGCTTAACAGATGGTGGTGGAGGGCGCTGGTTACATTGTTTAAGGGGATGTAGGTTAAGCGGTGGAATGTTTTTTCGTATTGTTGCTCGAATTCGGCCGCCTGGGAATTTTGGTAGAAAGTCCTGCAAAGATGAGGGCACGGGATTGTTTTGGGCAAAATTATTTTGAAAAAGCCATGCACGCTCTAGCGATAAGGATCGATGTCTGTGTGACGATGGAGTTGGTGATGCAAAGTAGTTGTGACTTGACTCAAATCCTGAAGGAGTCGGCACAGGTTGCCAAGGAGGCCACCGCGTGTGTGCATTACCTTATCCATTGTTATTATTTTCAGACATCTGCATAGTTATTCAAGTGAAACGATGTATTAAGATATGTATAAACAAAGTTTCATCATTTTATTGAAAAGTGAAATAGTACAATGTATCACATCATCAGTTATTACTAGAAAATAATTCAAGGTATTTCTGTTTAATTGTTGCTTCTAGTTCCCATGTTGCTTCCACGACTCCGTGGTGATCCCAAAGCACCTTCACAAGTGGTATGCTACGTCGTCTTAGTTCTTGAGTTTTTCTATCCAAAATTTGTATCGCTCTCTCCTGATACCTATTTCCTTCCTCAACCCGAACCTCGACTAGATGGATGATATTTGAAGGATCAGGACGATACTTTCGAAGCATGGATACGTGAAAAACGTTATGAACCTTAGACATGGATGATGGAAGGGACAGACGATAAGCAAGTTTGCCAATACGTTTAATGATCTTAAATGGACCAATATACCGTGGGGAGAGCTTTCCTTTGATCCCAAAGCGTTTGACACCTCTTGTAGGCTGAACTTTTAGAAAAACGAAGTCCCCCTTATCAAATTCTAGAGGTTGCCGCCGCTTGTCAGCATAGTTCTTCTGTCTACTTTGTGCAACACGAAGTCGCTCCTTTACTAGAGTGATCTTCTTAGAAGTCTCTTAAACTAGTTCAGGCCCCAACTGTGGCCGATCTGCCATATCTAACCAGCATACCAAAGATCTGCAAGGGCGACCATAGAGAGCCTCGTACGGTGCCATGCCGATACTAGTTTGGTAGCTGTTATTGTATGCAAACTCAGCTAAATGTAAGTACTTTGTCCATCTGTCATTAAAGTCCAAAATGCAACACCGTAACATGTCTTCTAAGATTTGAATTAGACACTCTAACTGTCCATCAGTCTGAGGGTGAAAGGTTGTGCTCATGGTGATCTTAGAGCCCATTCTACTCTAGAAGCTTTGCCAAAACTTTGATATGAATCGAGGGTCTCGATCAGAGGCGATCATGAGTGGTATGCCATAAAGGCGTATGATCACTCTTTCATATAGTTCGGCAAGTTTGGGGGGTTATTCGTGAACTTTATTAGCAAAAAGTGTGCAGACTTTGAAAGTCTGTCAACGATAACCCAGATAGCATCTTGCCCTTTTATTATTTCGAGGCAAGGCCGTAACAAAATCCATTGCGATGTTCTCCCACTTCCATTCTCCAATAAGTAACGGCTGAAAAAGTCCAGAGGGAAGTCTTCGTTCTGCCTTAACTTGCTGGCAAACGAGACATCGAGCAACGAAGTCTGCGATCGCCTTCTTCATTCCAGAAAACCAGAATTGTCGCTTGACATCCTTGTACATCTTGTCACCTCCAGGATGCATAGCGAACCTTGAACAGTGCATTTCAGTGAGCACTTCTTTCCGAACCTCAGGATCGTTCTGTAGACAGAGACGTTTTTTATAAAAAACGGCCCCATTTTCAGAGACCAGCCAGTAAGGAGGGTCCTGTCCGCTGAGTAGAAGTTCCTGTTTCTGTATTAACATAGGGTCATTGGCTTGAGCTGCTGAAATCTTTCGAACCAGCTCAGAGTTGGCTGATAATTGAAAAGTTGTGAGCTTGCTCCCTCTTCGATCAGTTGTAGGTTAAAACTCTCCATCTTTGTAGCCAACTTCCCCATTTCAAAGTTAAGAGTGCGGGCAACATAAGATTTTATACTCAGGGCACCAGCCACGACATTGGCCTTTCCAGGATGGTACTGGAATTGAAAGTCATAATCTTTCAAGAATTCCAACCATCGTCTTTGGCAGAGGTTTAGGTCTCTCTGAGTGTATATGTACTTAAGACTCTTGTGATCCGAGAAGACCTCAAATCATTCACCGTATAGGTACTGACGCCATAACTTCAGTGCAAATACGACAGCTGCAAGTTCCAAGTCATGTGTTCGGTAATTACCCTCATGAATCTTCAGTTGCCTCGAGGCATATGCAACAACTTGGCCTTCTTGTATTATTACGACACCTAAGCCTTGGAGAGTGGCGTCGGTGTATAGTAAAAATCCAAGTGAATTTCTTGGAGTGATAAGTACAGGTGCCGTCGTGAGGCATTTTTTCAATTCCTGAAATGATGCTTCACAGGCGGGATTCCAAATAAATCGCACGTCTTTTCGAGTGAGCTTTGTCATAGGTTCAGCAATCTTTGAGAAGTCCTTGATGAAGCGTCTGTAATAGCCAGCCAAACCAAGAAAACTCATAATCTGAGTAACAGTGGAAGGCTGCTTCCAATTTAAAATCGCTTCAACCTTAGAAGGATCAGCCTCAATGCCATTGCCTGAAACCACATGGCCTAGGAATTGAACTCGCTTCGCCTAAAATTCGCACTTACTCAACTTTGCATACAGCTGGTGGCTTTTCAAGGTCTGGAGTACTATTTTCAGATGTATCTTACGGTCTTCCTCGGTTGAGGAATATATCACGATATCATCCACAAAAACCACCACAAATCGATCTAAGTATAACCAGAAGATGCGATTCATTAAATCCATGAATGCAGCAGGTGCATTTGTTAGACCGAACGGCATGACCAAGAGTTCGTAGTGACCGTACCGAGTTCTGAATGTCGTCTTGGTAATGTCCGACTCTCGGATCATGAGTTGGTGATAACCGGATCGTAAATCAATCTTAGAGAAGTATTTGACATCTTTAAGTTGGTCGAACAAGTCATCGATCCTGGGCAATGGGTATCAGTTCTTAATGGTGACGTTATTGAGCTTGCGATAGTCTACGCAAAGTCGGAATGAACCATCCTTTTTCCGAACAAACAGAGTTGGAGCGCCCCAGGGTGATGAACTCTTTCTAATGAAACCATTACTCTCTAATTCCTTCAGTTGCTTGTCTAATTCGACCAGCTCGACATTTGACATTCTGTATGGTGGAATTGAGATAGGCCCGGTCCCAGGTATGAGATTGATTTCAAAATCGAATTCCCTAACAGGAGGTAGACCAGGAAGGTCATTTAGAAAGACTGTTGGGAATTCAGATATTACCGGGACATCGTGTACTTCGAGAGGGTACATTGCTGGTGAGTCATTTTCATCACCAAGGGATAGAGCTCAAAGTTGTGCCTTAACAAGTGCAGCAGTCGAGTTGTGTATCCATTTCCTTGTTCCCTAAATCTTAACAATCTCCCTCATGGGCAAGGTTAACTGAACTTGCTTCTTCATACAATCGATCTTTGCATTCATTGGTGCGAGCCAGTCCATGCCGAGGATGATGTCGAAGTCTTCAATGTCCATCACAAAAAGATCTGCATATATGATATGTTCTGACATTCGAAGTTCACATTGAGAACATTAAAATTTCACGTCAGTACCAGATCCTAAAGGTGATGTGACATGGAGTGTGATTGCTGCGGGTTCAAGATGCAACCCTAAATGTCTTACCAATGCAGACGATATAAAAGAATGCGTAGCACTCGAATCGAACAAGACATGTACCATGGTATTGAACAAGAGAAATGTACCTTCGACGACATTGTTGTCTGGGAGGGGTTGTTGAGCTATAACAAATGCTCTGCCCTGGTTCCATTGTCCCTGGTTCTGCCTGGGTTGGGCATTTGCAGCAGGTGGTGCTTGTTGGACTGGAACAACTGGAATAGGTTTCTGAATGTGCGGACAAACATATTTGACATGGCCCTGCTAGCCATAGTTGTAACAAGTCAGCCTCCACTGCTAATGATTTTGTTGGCCATGCTGATTGTGGTGATGACGACCACCTCTGCCATTGTTATTTCGACGGCCACCCCTGTCACTACGACCGTTCTCGACCATGATTGCGAAAACCCTGCTGGCCAGGGCTAGATTGTTCAGCCGCAAGTGTCGTGGCCTCATGCTTCGAAACAGGGGTTGGGAGGGGTGGATTTTGATTATAGTAGGGCTTCTTCTTGTTGCCCTGCTGCGAGCTCTGTTGGGACAACGTTCCAGGCCATTTTTCCCTGTTCATTCTCTGTTCTTGCACGATCTTCTTTTGCTCAAAGCTCATGGCCTTGTCAATGACCTCCTTGTAAATCTTGAGATCCAAGATCGACAAGGCTTGTCGAATATCAGGACGCAGACCATTGTAGAATTTCTCGGTCTTATCTTGCTCCGTTGAGATGGTGGAGAGAGAGTAAACCGATAATTCTTTGAATTTGCCAGCATACTCCCTGACTATCATGCTGCCCTGGTATTACTTGGCAAACTCCTGGCGCTTCTGCTTCTTCACTGCGCTGGGAAAGTATTCATCAATAAACATTGACTCAAACTGTTGCCAAGTCATGTCCACTGTGTTGACCCTTGGGTCCTCTTTTACAATTTTCCACCATGTGTTTGCTCCACCAATAAGTTGGTAGGTCGCAAGTGGAATCTTTCGAGTCTCATCGACTTTCATTGCATCGAGAGCCTTTTTTGACTCATCTAGCCATTTCTGCACCTCTTCAGCATCAATGGTGCCAGCAAAAGTAAAAGGTTGTAGCCTCTTGTACTTCGTTATCTGGTCGGTTTAAGTTTTCGACCTAGATCTCACAGGTGCCTGCATAGTGGCAACCTGATTGGCCTCGGTCTCACGAACGGTCGTCTGAACTGTTACTTTCATCACCTCGGTAAATCTGGCGAAGAAGACTTCCATACTCGAAGGTATGACAAAGGGTGTAGGTTGGGGTGGTACTGCCTGCCCTGATGTAGTGGCAGTGTCGAGTGTGGCCTGTGCTGTCGTCGGAGGCTGCGGTTCCTGATTCTGAATCTCAGGAGGTGGCTCCTCTGCTGGACGGACAGTACGTGTCATTCCTCTCTTCCTGGTTTGCATTTTCTCACTGGCAAGGAGAAAATAAAACCACGATTTAGGAATTGTAGCCAAGTATAATGTTAAGGTATGCTCAGCAACAATTTCGAGAGTACTGCAATATATAAACCGCCTATTTTTCTAAGTATAGTGTAAGGTTTTTGTGGAGAAATCAAATAATCTTATGTGCCTAGTATGTTTGGCCATGGTGTAAAACAAGGTTATAATGTTTATATAATAAGTATAAAACTTTGTGAGCATTTCAAATGTTTTGGTTCTGGTTTTTGTGAACATACATATATATTTCATTGAAAACCCATACGAGTCATAAAAATTCTAAGATTTGCCTCGGTAAATATCCTGATCTAACGTTCTATCGCAATCTTATGTATTCAAACTCTTTTGCTTAGTCTTTTTGATTATTATCCAAATTTGTGTGTCCCATACCACATGAATTTAGTAATAAGGGTGTCAACCAAGTTAAGTTGTATGAACACGGTCTGTAGAAAACATCGGCTGAATCGTAGTTCACTAATAGTATCATCCAAGTTTACTCGTCTCATACCGTGTAAACTTAGTGATAATGTTAATAATGCAACTTTCTCCAAATGTTTCTTTTCATACAAAGTCGTGGGTTTTCTTACTTCCACGTTTATTTAGTATCCTCCAATTTTTTTGTGTCTCATACCACTCCAAAGTTAGTGATACAAAAGAGCAAATGGTTGTAAGTAGGCCCACCAAAGATAGTCTTAAACAAAACATTTCATTCATATATATATAAATACATTTTTACAATGCCAGTGATCATTCTTGGTTTTCCTGCCTACTATTGTTCCTTCTAGACCTCCTACTAGGTAAAGAAGGACTGCTAGAAGAAGGTTGAGAATTTGTTGGTTGCTTTTCGACGTTTCGCATACGTGTTAACAATTCACTTTGAGTCTCCTCTATTCGAGCAATGCTAGTTACGATCACCTTTAACTGTTTGGATGTGTTAGTCAATTGCCTCATCGATGGTTGATGGGTGGATTGCCGCATAGGTGGAGGGTAGGCCGTAGGCATTGGTGGAAAGTATTGGTCGTACGATTGACTCATAGGTGTGGGGTAGTTGTTTTGACTGTACGGGGATCCCCTAACTGGAACCCCTTGGACATTTGGATATGTTTGGTTTAAAAAGTCTTGAAATAATGGGCTCATTGGGATGTCCTGTCTTCCGTAATTTGGTGCCGCCCAATTCTGTTGTTGTTGGTTCACTGAAAATTGTGGAACAGGCTGATATGGTACCTCCGGAGTTGGAAACCTTTGGTACTTAGTATTGCCTTGAGTTGGCATGTTCCAGGAAGGTCGATTTGCTGGAACTTCTTGTCTATCTTGATTTGGTTGAGATTGATTTAGGTTGGCAAATAAATCTTCATCAGTGAACAGGTGCTCGGTTGGATTATTATTCTAGGCTGGGTTTGACGTAGGGTTCTGGTTTGGCTCATTATTTGGTATTTCCCTAATAGGAATCTTGCGTCGACTTTTTCGGTAACAACATCCATATTCATCTCTCATTCTTTCGCCAATAAAAGTCGTGCCGAATACTTCCTCGTCAGTTACCCCTCCACTTGTGACATATGTCTTGAAAATAGAGGATGTTGTAACCGCCTCAGTAATCTACTTCGTAGATTTTTCAAAAGTGTTGATGTTTGCATCATATAGCATTCTCATGATCAAGACTCCGTAGCCGAGGAGATCCTTTCTCAAAGGGTTTTGAATCACTCTCAACATTTGTTGGATGATGATGTGAGGTAGGGAGACCTTAATTTTCTTCTTTATGCAATATAACACAAGAAGTTGAGCCCTTGACATAGTGCCTCTAGTCCTCCTTTCTGGCAAGATGTTGCCGAATACGATCTTTCCAAGTCCGGCAAGAGATGGTTTAAGGAGGTTGTTTGGGAGGTTGGTGTACGTTGATTGTGTGTACGACTCTTTGGTGAGGGAATTGAACAATTGTTCATTGGACTCTGTGATTTTTACAACTGTCTGGGGTTCGTATGGATCAATGATTCTATCTTCGATTGGAATCTCCATAAGTCGTGCAATGATTTCGACATTGATAGAAATCTTTGTTTCCTTGACTGTTGTCTCCAAAACAGGGCTGATCTCATCTTCTTGGAGTCTCACACAATTCATGGCTCCGTAGAAGGATTTCATCAAGTTGTAGGAGACCTGGCCCTCAACTTTTGTTATGTTCAACCACCCCAGTGTTACAAGTTTTTCATGAAGGATGGGCCGGAGGCGGAGATCTCTATTGTCGATACTCCTCATAGTCATAACCTCCATTTTGGATAATTCCTTGAGTTTAGTGGGAATTGGTTCCCTACTATCGGAAGTCGTTCCTTTACTTGGGGCCATTCTTTTGCTTAAAGAAAAATAAATTTGTGAAGGACACAAAATATATTCCTAACTTTTTAAGATTTGTGTTTTATCCGTTGGACATATTTTCTGTTTTTCTCTTGATGTTTATGCCATCATTTAATCCAATTTCTTCTATTGGCAATATAATATATATCTCATATATACATAGATATATAGATAAATATATTCAATCATAACTATATATATATAGTTTTCATAAATCATAACTATATATATATATATATATATATATATATATATATATATATATATATATTTAAATCTAAACTATATAAAAAACTATATAGTTTAATATAAATCTCAACTATTTATAATTCATATATATATAGTTCTAAAGATATATATATTTAATCATAACCATATATATATATAGTTTTCATAAATCATAACTATATATATATTTGAATCTAAACTACATAAAATTTATATAATCTTCTAGATATATATTTAATATAAATCTTAACTATATATAATTCATATATATATAGTTCTAGAGATATATATATATCTAATAAAAATTTTCATCCAAATTTTTCTTTTAGCAATATGGTATATATATATCTGATATATACGTAGATATATAGATATATATAATTATATATATAGTTTTCATAAATCATAACTATATATATATTTATTTATTTATTTATTTATTTATTTAAATCTAAACTATATAAAAACATTACATAGTTTTCTAGATATATAATTAATATAAATCTCAACTATATATAATTCATATATATATAGTTCTAGAGATATTTTATATCTAGTAAATAATTTCTTCCCCTAATTTGATGGACTTGGGCGGGCCGTGGACCGTATGCTTTGATACCATTAAATGTCACACCCCGCCCGGACGCGCCTAAACCGGCGGGACACTCGTGGACGGGGTGCGAATGCATTATAACGATAATAACAAAGTCAGCGGAAGCACAATTTAGTACAAATCTGATTTCATTAATTTCAGAATATTTTTGTACATTAAATGGTTAAGGGAACATTCTCCCAAAAATCCCCAATAAATAATACAAAGGGTACAAAATGTGGGCCCAAAAACCTGCACCCAGTCCACCCTAATCTCCTGTGAAAAATTGGATAACAACAGGGTGAGCTACACGCTCAGTGGGTAAAATAGTTTGTGAATATAACCATTAATAAAGCAAACTTCATAATCAAATATCTTATATACACATGTGAGCATCATAATCAATCAATATGTATGTATGCATGACACCGTCTCGTAATGGTTTGATGATTGTACATCGCCTTAGTTCACGTACAGATGTCCCTCCCCGGGAATAACCGGGTTCTCATTGTACGTCCCTCCTCAGGAATGATGCTCTGGATTCACGTACAGATGTCCTTTCCCAGAATTAGCCAGGTTCTCATTGTACGTCCCTCTCTAGAGAAATATAATGAATAGCAAGCATCGCTCCTAACTATTCTATGAATCGTAAACCACATACGTCCCTAGGTGGTGATATGTATGATGCCAATGCATGAATTGGTCTGTATGAACTGGTCTGGTATTTACTTAACATTTAGACAGGATTTAGCAATATCTAGTGATCCTTATCAGAGTCGGTATCACTACTTGCAAGGTTAGGACATTCAGTATTACTGTATAAGCTGATAGTTTTCAAATAAGACCAACCATATCAGTCTCCAGTTGAGAGGTGAGACATGAGGTCTACTTAAATACCAATCGTCTAGAGCAGCACGCTGCCTCCCATTCACTATTTAAAGTTACTGAGGACAAGACTGAGTCTGGTTGAGCCAGATTGACTACTAATCCGGCATAATAACAACGTAATACTTGAATTCCAAATATACAGGCATAAATATGACAATATGAACATTATACGCAATAATGTCGTGTAAATGAATAGTAGACATAATAATAAACGAATGTAAACTTTAATAAAAGTTATAAGACACGCAAACCTATGTTTCATTCCTCCGAACATAATCACGTTGCGCCTCACAGAAAGGTCTCGAAAGAGAGTCTCAAAAGACTAAAAACTCAGAATGAGTGGAAAGGAGAAGAAAATCACAATTTGGAGTGAATTTGGTGTGAGAAATGAGGAGGGGGGAGGGTCATTATATAGAGATATTGGCTCCCGAACTTTCGGGCGGCTGCCCGGACGTCCGGGCAGTCTGCCCCAGACGAAATATTTTTTTTTTTTTTTTGTGAAATCCTAAGGTATTACATATACACCCTTAGCTTGTCATGATTGTCATGATAGACATTAAATATACTCGGTTTTATATATTTAGTGAAGTAATGACACCTATGTGTGTTTAAGGGTGTTTTATGGTTAGTAAGTGTGTTTCTAGGATTAGTTTAGGGTCATATTCTTCTACAAGTATTGATTTGGTTTTATATATTTATGGATGACCTATAATAAGAATGACATTTATATGAATAAAACTCTAGGAAAATGTAGAAAGTTCTATCTTGAAGTCTGTGTCCTTGATTTGATTTCATGTTATGTCTTATTTGAGATTGTTTATATATATATATTTTTTGTACATGATCGTGATCATTGAACCACTAGTGTTTAGAGTAGATCATTGAAGTTAAGTACTTTATTGAGATGTCTATGAACTTTAGAACTTGTTTGATCACCACTCAAGGCAAAATCCTAAAATTCACACATTAAGAAGATGATTTAGGCCATGTTTGGATAGTTTGAGCCATTAAGCCTACCTATTGTTAAATATACCCCTAGTCACCCATTTTTCATCCTTTTAACCTTTTCTTTGTCACCTATGAATAATAGGTAAAGCCATATTTGTAAATTCCTGTTTCTCACTTTTGCCTCCTTTTACACACTTTGCATCAATGTGCATTATATATATTCTAGAAACCATCAATGTGGCCTTGTCCCTACCTGGGGACAAGGCCATATGTATATATATATATATTCGGAATCTCAAATAAAATCAAAGTGTGCATTATATATATGCTGGAATTAAAATTCCAGCAAATATTAATTTATTATCAGAATTATATTTTATGCAAGGATTTTAATAGTGAATTTGCCCGCCCATCATTTATGTCTTGGGCTATTAATTTGGCAACAGTAAGCATTATGGGCTGCCTTTATATACACTTGTTAGTGGGTTAGTTTTAATTAAAATTATATTAATACATAACCCATTTTGAGTGTTATTTATATGTGTTAACGTGATAAATATGGGCACTATTTCACTGTTTAGTATTTGACATGCATTTAGATTGTATTCACATGCTCAAGTTTATTTTATTTATGATTACAATATGTATGCATGTGCCTCAAATAATATAATGTTTATGATAATTATTGATGCATGGTAAAGTTTTAATAATAATTGAGTTAAAACATGTTGCCAAAGTGACCTTGGTTGTGTAGATTCATTTATTTTGAAATATTTAAGTTATGTGTGTTTATAGCTCGTGCGAATAATGATCAGCCCAAAGGAAGATTGTTATTTGGCGAAGCAAGAGACACACCTTTGGTGATAAATATGTGACGATTATCAAATTTCCATGCGAACAATAAGTCGGGTCCAAAGAAAGACTTATTGTTTGGTAGGATTTATCGTTGATATTTGATCACTACTAGAAGAGTACCACCTACGGTTAATATTTTTGTCCAAAGATTAAATATTAATGTTGTTCTAAGTGTCTTATGATGGAAGCCCACCTTATTTGTCTATTTGACTATTTGGGTATGTCATGCTAGTATATATATCATGTTATTTGTATGCTTAATTTATGACATGACATGTTTTAATGTGACTTGTTATTTTCTGTTTTGTTTTCGATTCAATTTCTGCCTCACGTTTATCTGCCAACTTAAGTTCCATTCTTGTGCTTAACGGCACAAACTTCAAGACCTAGAAAGAGAACGTCATGTGGATCTTGACCTGGCATTTCGAAAGGACCCTCCTGCTAAGAGTACCTATGAGCAAAAGGCATTCAGTAAGAAGTGGGAGAAGTCTAATCGAATGAGTATCATGATTACGAAGCATTATGTTCCAGAAATTATGAGGGGCACTTTGCCAAAAAAGGAGGATGCTAAGGCGTTCCTTGCCGCTCTTCAAAAATTGTATCTCAAGAATGAGAAAGCTGAAATGATCACTACATTGGAAAAACTCATCTCAATGAAGTATAGTGGCAAAAGGAACATTCGGGAGTGTTCGTTATAGTTATGATTGTTGCATTTGTGAGGAGTGTTCGTTATAGTTCAATTATATACTATCGTTAGGTTTAATGTGTATGAACCATTGGATATGACCATTGGGATTTTAGCTCACCCCTGTATATTTTTCAGGACTTGGAGAATGCTACATGGATTTCGTACATGTGGAGCACATAGGGTAGACATCGACTTAGATCAAGGGTATTTTGTGTAGGTTCCGCTGCATAAAAATGCATAAAATACACTTTGTATATCTTTTTAGTTTAAGTAATTTTGTAAAAATGTGTAAAGATCAAAGTTGGTGTCTAATAATGTAACACTTTAATTTTCCAGTTTGCTCAAAATTGGGGTGTTACATCAGGTAAGCTTCGTACTTACTCATTAATGCAGGATATAAGTAAAAATAATTTATTCTATTAGGAGATTAGTTTCTTATTTTATTAAGATTCTAATTGTTTTATTTTAGTAGGATTTTAGTTTTTAAATCGTAGTATGAAACAGGTTAGGAATTTTAGATTTCTATAAAAATAGGTTTTATAATTGGAATGGACAGATTGATTGAATGAAGAAATATTGTTTATTAATTTGTTTCTCCTCTTATTCTTGTTCTCATCTTCTTCTTCCCTTTCTTCTATTTCTCTTCCAATTTCTTCTATTTCCTTTATTTCTCCTCTCGGTGCTGCATCAGCTTGGTATTAGAGCCTTCTCAATATTCTTCTTCATCTCGTTCTTCTTCGTCTATCTTCTTCATCTTCTTCTTCTATCTTCTTTTTCTCCCTTTTCACTTCGTTTTCTCTTCCTTTGCTATTTCTCCCCTTGCTGTACTGCATCAATTTGGTATCAGAGCTTTTTGATCCTCTTCCTTCATCTTTCATCTTCACCACGGAAAATACTTGTTTTATGTTTGATTCTCAAAAATGCCTTCGAACTGACGTTGGTATTCTAAAAGTTGAAGTTCTATGTCACACCCCGCCCGAACGCGCCTAAACAGCCGGGACACTCATAAACGGGACGCAAATGCATTATAACAATAACCGAGTGCGCAGGAACATAATAATGTACAAGTCTGATTTTATTAATTTCAGAATATATTCTTATACATGAAATAGAAACTCTTTTACCTTTGTACGGGAACTCAGGCTTCATAAGACATGATAATACTAACTTACTAGTATAAATTGTAAAAGGTATAATAGCAAATAAATAAAACTCAAGAAAGACAATTCTATAGAAAGAACTAATACTAACTTACTTGGGAATGCCATTGGGATGTCATTATGGGAACCAGTCATTCATACTAATAGCAAACGCGTGGATGGATGGAAGAAAAACTACTTGTCTCGTGGTGGGCGCATTATCTTGTTGCGGTGTGTTCTTGAAGCCATTCCTACTTTTTATATGTTTACCTTCTGAATGTCCAAAATGGTGGCTGCCCTCATTAAGAAAACATTGTGTGCCTTTCTTTGAAAGAATGAGGATCAGGATTAGGGATCCTTTCTGGTCGAATAGTCAAAGGTGAAAATGGATCTGAAGCATGGTGGGTTGGGATTGTGTGATCTTCTCAAAATGAATCAAGCTCTTGCGGGAAAGTGGACAAATTACTTTCCCTTCCAACCAACATCTTTACAGTTGAAATCGGTATCTCCCTTTTACCATCATTCCCAACCTCACCCGAAAATCCATTATTAGGTCTAGACCTAAGCTTGGTGATATGAGCAATTTCACGATCAAGATTAATCATCATCAAAGGCTCATTGGGTGGTCTCTGACTACTAGAAGAATCCCCATCAGTAACCTCTTCATCATTGAACATGCTTGTATCAATCTCAAACCTACTCATTGCATATCCCATTTAACTGATTCCACTCTCTCACTCTTCTAATTCATAACCATTTCAAGTAAAACCACACACACCTTCTCACAAAAACATTCATTAAAAAAATTAAAAAATTAAAAAACACACAATTATCCAACAAAATAAAGTTACTAACTTATTTAACAGTAATCGCAGAAATTACATACAAAAGACACAATTTTACTTCAATTTGTGCAAATATGTACATTGTTTAATTAAGCATGCAGAAGAAGATGAATCAATGGAATTAAACACGTGATGGAAGATCTTTGAATTCGCAAGAACAATCAAATCAATAAGAATCACAAATTCTAAACTAAGAAGAAGAAGAAGAAGAAGAAGAAGAAGAAGAAGAAAAAGAAGAAATAGAAGAATTGAGAAATCTTACCAGTAACAATTAGGGTTCGTAAATTTTACCAAAAAAAAAAGAAGAGGAGAAATTCAGAATTTGGGATATTTGTTTTACTCTGGAATGTGAGGCGAGTTTTAGCTTCAGCCTTTAGCTATAGCTGGTCAAAATGAAGCAACACTGAATTCTTTGTTTGTCACTGCTTCCCTATCCCACTTCTGTCGATCTCAGTAATATAGGACACGTAGATAGTAAAGTGGCCCCTAGTGTCATAACCGTGACGTCGGAGATAAAGACGCGACGTGGGGTTTTAGGATCACAACATGTGGATTTCTTCTTTCCATGTCGAATTCTACCGGAGAAGATTCAGTTTGTGCGTGAGCCGCTGGATGGTCTGGAGATACGTACAATCATATTGCTTTCAGTTCGAGATTATTTTATTTGGATAGAGTTTTTTTCATTCTTTTACAATTTATACTAGTAATTATAAATAACAAATGTCACAAGACTCGTGACTCTTTTTTTTTCATTCGATAAATTCATTGTTTAACCTGTGGTTACAGATTCGAATAGAGGTAAGGTTATATATAATAGACCTAAAAGCGGTTCGACCTTTCCTTGTTGTTATTACACGTTTAAATTGTGAAAATAACCTTTATGATGTTAAATAAGGTTGCGCATAATAGACCCAAAAATTGTCTGACTTTTTCTCATAACCCTACATAGACCGAGTATTGCAATATTTAAAAATGTTAGAATTTAGTTCATATAATATCAATTTTTTTTATAGATTAAGCTTTTATGCAAGACAAAATTAATATGCTAGAGGTAATACTGAAAATCTGCCAAAATTATATGTAGTACTATAGAATTGTCTTTCTTGAGTTTTATTTATTTGCTATTATACCTCATGGGTGTACCCAAATAATGCAGCTAAGAATCAAAGGACACATAGAAAAAAAAATAATTAAAATAAAAATATATAAGGGTAATGTAAAGAGAACTAGAGCACATATATATATTGTATACTTTTGTAGAAGTCCTTCAACTTCTGCTAGCACTTAAATTTGTAGTGGGCCCTTTTACAACCCTAGCAAATATATTTACTTGGAAATTGACAAATCATCAATTATTTTAGACAAAGAGGATATCATATCTCTACCTTCCTAATCACCCATCATATGATTTTATTTGATGACAAGGACCCCTTTCTTCATAATATCTTGAAACTACAAACCTGATTGATATCAAGGTTTTGGCGAATCATCTTCGTTAAATTCTTCACTCCACCATTGTCATTACTCAAATGACCTTTGTGAAGAACCGTCAGATAACTTATGCTATTTTGGTCGCTAATGAAGCTGTCGATGATTGGAGAATGTCAAAGAAACAAGGCTTTCTTCTTAAGGTTGATTTTGCCAAAGCCTACGATTAAGTCGGCTGGCGATAGTTGGATTTTGTTATGGAGAAGAAGGATTTTGGTTGTAAATGGAGGAAATGGATCTGGGGTTGCTTGTCAACGGTATTCTATTCCATCTTCACCATTGGTCGACCTAGGGGAAAAATACAGGGGCTCAGGGTGTTAAGGCAAGGAGACCCACTATCTCTATTCCTCTACACCTTAGTTGCTGAAGTGCTTGACAATCTAACTACTCAGGTTAAGGCTAAGGGTTAATTTCATGGTTTTTTTATTGGTAAAAATAAGGTGTACATCTCACACTTGCAATTCGATGATGATTCCCTCTTTTTCATCAATAATGATTGTTGCAGCTTAAAGTCCATTATGGAAATTCTTAACAGTTTATGTTTCAATTCGGGGTTGAAAATTAACCCCTCGAAATGTCAAATTGTGTGTATTAATGTCCCGGTTGAAGAGGTTTCTTCCACGACTACGGATTATGGTGTTTCTACGAGGTCATGGCCCTTGCTCTACTTGGGAATGCAATTGGGTGGCATCCCCCTTAGGTTTCAACTATAAAGATCTTGTTAAAACACTTATCTTAAATAAGACCTGACCTGCTCAATCTTTATGTTCATTGGCATTAAAAAAGCCATATAACTTGATTCGAAATATAATAATTATTGAAGGAGGTAATTAAAAATTAACATAATTATAAAAAAAACTCACGTTAACAAACTAGTTCACTATATCTCTCTCACACACACACTTGCCAAATAAATTTGTCGTGTATGTCGTCAGCAATGCACCCATGTCGTTCTCTAGCTTTTGGCTCCACGTCTTTACTTGAGTGCGTTGTTGCTCTTATCCTTCACAAGACTCGTGACTCTTTTTTTTTCATTCGATAAATTCATTGTTTAACCCGTGGTTACAGATTCAAATAGAGGTAAGGTTATATACAATAGACCTAAAAGCGGTGCGACCTTTCCTTGATGTTATTATACGTTTAAATTGTGAAAATAGCCTTTTATGATGTAAAATAAGGTTGCGCATAATAGACCTAAAAATTGTCTGACCTTTTCTCATAACCCTACATAGACCGAGTATTGCAATATTTAAAAATGTTAGAATTTAGTTCATATAATATCAATTATTTTTATAGATTAAACTTTTATGCAAGATAAAATTATTATGCTAGAGGTAATACTGAAAATTTGCCAAAATTATATGTAGTACTATAAAATTGTCTTCCTTGAGTTTTATTTATTTGCTATTATACCTCATGGGTGTACCCTGATAATGCAGTTAAGGATCAAAGGACACAAAGAAAAAAAAATTAATTAAAATAAAAAATATATAAGGGTAATCTGAAGAGAACTAGAACACGTTTAAATTTGTCCCCAAGTGTCGTAACCGTGAGGTCGAAGATAAAGACACGACGCAGGGTTTTAGGATCACAACACGTGGATTTCTGCTTTCCATGTCAAATTCTAGCAGAGAAGATTCAGTTTGTGCGTGAGCCGCTAGATGGTCTAGAGATACGTACAATCATATTGCTTTCAGTTTCGAGATTATTTTATTTGGATAGAGTTTTTTTCATTATTTTACAATTTATACTAGTAATTATAAATAACAAATGTCACAAGACTCGTGACTCTTTTTTTTTTCATTCGATAAATTCATTGTTTAACCTGTGGTTACAAATTCGAATAGAGGTAAGGTTATATACAATAGACCTAAAAGCGGTTTGACCTTTCCTTGATGTTATTACACGTTTAAATTGTGAAAATAACCTTTTATGATGTAAAATAAGGTTGCGCATAATAGACCCAAAAATTGTCTGACCTTTTCTCATTGCGCATGATGTGAAAATAACAATAAGGCCCACATTTTAGAAAAGCATAAAAAAATATTCTACAAACTCATTGCTGACTTTTGGCCGACTCTAAGAAGAAGTAGCGGGTCTTAAAAAAATAATAATAATTATAAAAGAGTGTGGAAGGCAAATTTGCCTATATAATTAGGGGTCGGACTTATTTATCTTTTGAATCATTCGAACTTTCCGCCTTGCTCCGCTCGCGAATAAGAAAGAAAGAATCATCTTCATTGCTCAAATCAATCTTGTCGCTGCAATCGAATGCGATTCCGATCTTTTCTCTGTTCTTGTTGTGAGGGAAAAGAAAATCTCTACAACGTCTTCTCTAATTAGGATTTGCGGATCGTTCCTATTCTCCGAAAGTAATGGTGGTTTTTGAGAGGAATTCGATCGAAAATCCTTCTCGAGTTCTCATTTCTCTGCAGAAACAACGGAGGGATGAGGGATCGGTTCACGTGGATGAGTCGGTACATCTCGTTTCCTTAAGGCTATGTTCTTCGATCGAGCATCTCCAGGGGAAAAGAATCGAAGCTTTTCAAGGAACTCGCGTACAATCTGGACCTGTCTCAATCTGAAGCCATTAAATGCTAAGAAAATAACTTGTATTTCTTTCTAATTATCTCATTGAGTATACACATGCGTATATATACACGAAGCCCTAGGCTATGTAAGGTAAACCTAATCTATACATGGTAAGTATACATATATAGTAACTACACATATATAGTAACATCCTCCCTCAAACTCAAGGTGGTAAAGACGAAGCCATCTTGAGTTTGTCAATCAAATACGATGACGTCCAGGAGGATGTGTCTTTGTGAAAATATCTGCAAGTTGATCCACAGAGGCCACATGAACCAAGCGAAAATTTTCCTGCTTAATGTGTTGACGAATAAAGTGATAATCAATCTCAATGTGCTTTGTTCGTTCATGAAAAATATCATTATGAGCAATCTGCATAGCACTCATATTATCACAATAAAAAGTGGAACTGCTAAAAAGAGAAATCTCCATGTCCTGAAACAACCAACGAATCCACAGAAGTTCAGATTTCGCATATGCCATTTCGCGATACTCAACCTCTGTACTAGATCTAGATACAATTGTTTCTTACTCTTCCAAGAGATCAGGGAGGAACCAAGTAAGAAACAATAACCTATGATGGAGCGACGACCAGTAAGGTCACCAGCCCAATCTGCATCTGAGAAAGCCTAAAGCTCTAAGAGGAATGAGCCGAGAAATGAAGGCCATGAAACAAAGTGCCCTTAATGTACTAAAGTATATGCAGGACAGCTGTATAGGGAGATGAACGAGGAGCATGCATGAACTGACTCACTAGTGTGACTGCAAAAGAAAGGTCAGGCTGAGTCACAGTAAGATAGATGAGACTACCAATCAATTACTTGTATAACGTCGCATCCGCCAGAGGCTCACCATTAGTGGGCAACAACTTCGCATTCGTCTCTAAAGGACTATCAATAACCTTACTATCAGTCAAACGAGCACGTGATAAGAGTTCAGATGCATATTTGGCATGTGAAAGATAGTATCTATCGGGACTAGATGTGACCTCAAGACCCAAAAAATAATTGAGAGACCCCAAGTTCTTCATCTTAAAAGTCTGACCAAGAAAACTTTGTAGAGCATGAATACCCGACACATCATCTCCAGTAATGACCATGTCATCTACATATAGTAGAAGAATAACAATACCTGCCTCTAATCGACGAAGAAAAAAATGCAGAATCATATGAACTAGGAATGAAACCCTGTTGGGAGAGCACAGAGCTGAACTTAGAAAACTAAGCTCGAGGAGACTACTTAAGGCCATAAAAGAATTAGACGTATACTCCATAGCATTGTCACTACGAAAAACCTTAATCACCTGCCTGAATTGGGTTTGGACCATTTTCTAGAAGTTACAAAAAATATCAAGCAACTAAGATCGCTCACGTAAAAGATACAACCAATTATACCTTGAGAAATCATCAATAAATAACACAAAATATCGAAATCCTCCCTCAGTGGGAATTGGGGCAGGTCCCCAAATATCAGAACGGACAAGATCAAAAGGAGCAGATGAATGGGAATCACTTTTATTAAATGGTAAAGCACTATGTTTACTCAACTGACAAGAGATGCAATCAAAGGGCTGAAAACTAACTTTGCCCAAACAACCACTAGACGCTAAAGACTGAACGAGAGAAAAAGAGGCATGACTTAAGCGAGAATGTCATAGACTGGAAGTGGAAACAGTCGTCGCAAGCGAAAAACTGGAACTGGGTATATGTAGAGAAGTAAGCTCAAATAGACGACCAGCTTTACGCCCGGTCTCAACTAGTTGGCCCGTCTTCTGATCCTGCACATCACATCTTTTATCAGAAAAAGTCAAAGTAAGACCATGTTCAACAAGTTGACCAACCGAAAGAAAGTTAAGAAACAACTTGGGTACAACTAGTATGTCAGGAAGGGCAAGGTTGCGTGTAGATACAGTGCCAACATGACTAACGGACATACTAGAACCATCAGCAGTATAGATAGCACGAATCTGTAGAGTGTGGGTAGCTAATGAAACTAAAGAGGCATCAGAGGTCATATGATTACAACAAGTTGAATCAATGAACCAAGAGTGGGATTTACCTGATGCGACAAAGAGAGCAGTAGGTGTGCAAGATATAACCTGGTGAATGAATGCCTCAAGATAGGAATCTCACCCTATGCCATTTGTCCACAGATAGAAACCATTGGTTCGAAACTGGAAGCAGATGGCAAGGAACTCAAGAGGTGTTTAGATGAAATTGAAACTCTAAAGGTAAGACATATCGTAGTGTTCTAAAATTCTCCATGTATATATTTTTTTACTTTTTTCATAATTACAATTAATAGGATGAAAAGAGTTTTGGACAATTGGGAAAGCTTGCCTAGTAACGAGTAGCTAAAATGAATTAATATCTAAAAAGTTTGAAGTGCTCAGCTAACTAATCATCAATGCAGATGTTGTTCAGTAATCCATGAAAGATGTTGTACTGGTCATGACGTCACCATACGTATAGGTATGAATTTGCTTAATTACTAGTATAAATTGTAAAAGAACGAAAAAAAACTCTATCCAAATAAAATAATCTCGAAACTGAAACCAATATGATTGTACGTATCTCCAGACCATCCAGCGGCTCACGCACAAACTGAATCTTCTCCGCTAGAATTCGACATGGAAAGCAGAAATCCACGTGTTGTGATCCTAAAACCCCGCGTCATGTCTTTATCTCCGACCTCACGGTTACGACACCTGGTTTCTATCTGTGGACATATTACTTTCCCTTCCAACCAACATCTTTACAGTTGAAACCGGTATATCCCTTTTACCATCATTCCCAACCTGACCCGAAAATCCATTATTAGGTCTAGACCTACGCTTGGTGAGATGAGCAATTTCATGATCAAGATTCATCATCATCAAAGGCTCATTGGGTGGTCTCTGACTACTAGAAGAATCCCCATTAGTAACCTCTTCATCATTGAACATGCTTGTATCAATCTCAAACCTACTCATTGCATATCCCATTTAACTGATTCCACTTTCTCACTCTTCTAATTCATAACCATTTCAAGTAAAAACCACACACACCTGCTCACAAAAACATTCATTAAAAAAATTAAAAAATTAAAAAACACACAATTATCCAACAAAATTAAGTTAATAACTTATTTAACAGTAATCACAGAAATTACATACAAAAGACTCAATTTTACTTCAATTTGTGCAAATATGTACATAATTTAATTAAGCATGAAGAAGAAGATGAATCAATGGAATTAAACACGTGATGGAAGATCTTTGAATTCGCAAGAACAATCAAATCAATAAGAATCACAAATTCTAGACTAAGAAGAAGAAGAAGAAAAAGAAGAAATAGAAGAAATAGAAGAATTGAGAAATCTTACCAGTAACAATTAGGGTTCGGAAATTTTACCAAAAAAAAAATGAAGAAGAGAAATTCGGAATTTGGGATATTTGTTTTACTCTGGAACGTGAGGCGAGCTTTAGCTTCAACCTTTAGCTGTAGCTGGTCAAAATGAAGCAACACGGATTCTCTGTTTGTCACTGCTTCGCTGTCCCACTTCTGTGGATCTCATTAATATAGGACACGTAGAT
Organism: Paratinospora sagittata; assembly: GCA_035771175.1. Taxonomy (NCBI): domain Eukaryota; kingdom Viridiplantae; phylum Streptophyta; class Magnoliopsida; order Ranunculales; family Menispermaceae; genus Paratinospora; species Paratinospora sagittata. The sequence goes on from CM069602.1 coordinate 38,994,719, forward strand.
AGTAAAGTGGCCCCGGGTGTCGTAACCATGAGGTCGAAGATAAAGACACGACGCGGGGTTTTAGGATCACAATACGTGGATTTCTGCTTTCCATGTCGAATTCTAGCGGAGAAGATTCAGTTTGTGCGTGAGCCGCTGGATGGTCTGGAGATACGTACAATCATATTGCTTTCAGTTTCGAGATTATTTTATTTGGATAGAGTTTTTTTCATTCTTTTAAATTTATACTAGTAATTATAAATAACAAATGTCACAAGACTCGTGACTCTCTTTTTTTTTCATTCGATAAATTCATTGTTTAACCCGTGGTTACAGATTCTAATAGAGGTAAGGTTATATACAATAGACCTAAAAGCAGTTCGACCTTTCCTTGATGTTATTACACGTTTAAATTATAAAAATAACCTTTTATGATATAAAATAAGGTTGCGCATATAGACCCAAAAATTGTCTGACCTTTTCTCATAACCCTACATAGACCGAGTATTGTAGTATTTAAAAATGTTAGAATTTAGTTCATATAATTTCAATTGTTTTTATAGATTAAGCTTTTATGCAAGATAAAATTAATATGCTAGAGGTAATACTGAAAATTTGCCAAAATTATATGTAGTACTATAGAATTGTCTTTCTTGAGTTTTATTTATTTGCTATTATAGTTCATGGGTGTACCCTAATAATGCAGTTAAGGATCAAAAGACACATAGAAAAAAAAATAATTAAAATAAAAAATATATAAGGGTAATCTGAAGAGAACTAGAGCACATATATATTATATACTTTTGTAGAAGTCCTTCAACTTTTACTAGCACTTAAATTTGTAGTGGGCCCTTTTACAACCCTAGCAAATTTATTAACTTGGAAATTGACAAATCATCAATTATTTTAGACAAAGAGGATATCATATCTCTACCTTCCTAATCACCCATCATATGCTTTTATTTGATGACCAGGACCCTTTTTTCATAATATCTTGACTATATTGATGGTGTATATATATATTTAGATTATTTCCAAGCACAAAAAAAAAAAAAACCAGGAAACTTTTCTATATTTAATTAAACTATATCAGAGAAGTACTAGTACTATTTTAATGTGAAGGAAAGTTAAGAAAACCCTAATTAATCAAATCAGGCTCTTTTTCACATCAATTTCAGCACCAAATCTAATGAAAACAAGGAGAATCAAGCAATTGAAACAAAACCCATAACCAAAAAAACCAAACCCTAAAAATCCAAAATCAAACCCCAAATCCAAAACCCACCTCCAATTCCCAAATTCCAACAAAAAAAAAAACACATACCCAGAACTCAAAATTCAAACTTTAACACCAAAAAATAAAAAATAATAATAATAAAAATAAAAACCCAAAAATCCAACCAAAACCCTAATCCCAAAAATCCCCCTTCCACCTCCAAAGAATCAAAAAATTATCGAAAAGATATAAAATTTAGCCAAAATAAGAAATGGGTAGAACCGAAATCGAGTGTACCTTCGATTCATTCTGATTAATCTCGTCACTTCGAGCCATAGAATTCGTAGTAGTAGTAGTAGTAGTAGTAGTAGTAGTAATGCCCAGAAGAAGCAAACAACAACACTAAGAAGAAACAGTGATGATCTTCTCAATGATCTCCTCAAAGCTTCCTCCTAATTTACGATTCTTCATGTTTCGAATACAAACAAATAAAGAACTAATCTCTCATATAATCTTAACTCTTTTAATAATTTTCTTGGGAAGGCCACTTATTATTATTTATTAAGGCCCTTCTTTTCGTCAAAGCTGGGAAGAACCAAAGAACAAAGCATAACAGAAGAGAGCAGAGGTATTACGATATTCTTGGGGTATTTTAGGAAATACATTGAGGTTTTTTAGGAAATACAAGGTTGTGATATTTTGTAATATATAGACTTGATGGTTGTGAATGAAAGGATGAGAAAATTGGTAGAGATTTTGACATGGTATCAGAGATTTGGCGCCGGTGGAGGTGGCGGATCGGATGAGCCGCTGCGCTTGAGAAAGCTGCTCCGTCAAGGATCTGATCTGCGCGTGTACACAGCCTCTTCTCGGCGTCTTCAACGATTCTGAGCCGCTGAGTCGCTGAGCCGGTGATCCAACCTTCTGCTCGCGACGGTGACGAAGAAGAAGAAGAAGAAGACGACGATTTTTCAGCCGTCCGATCTGAGAACCTGGGAGGCGATGTCGGAGAAAGAACCAACGGTAATAAAAGCGGTATCGCGACCTTCCAATCTGCCGCGAAACTGTTCTGTTCGCTGGCCATGAGACGGATCAGAGGCGGATCGACGGATCGGAAGATTGAAAAAGAAAACGGATATAAGAGGCATCGATTTGCGCAGGAGGAGGAATTCGGTGAACAATGCGACCGGCGGTGAACAGTGGCGGTGGTGAATAGTGCGACCGCATTGGGCAGCGTGCACAGTGCGTTGGCGTTGGGTAGCGTGCGGTGGGAAGTGTGCGTTGGGCAGCGTGCGTGGGCAGTGTGCGTTGGGCAGGGTAGCGTGCACAGTATTTTGTGCACAGTGTAGTGTGCATAGTATTTTGTGAACAGTATTTTGTGAACAATATTCTGTGAACAGTAACCGTGAACCGTGAACAGTACCATGAACCGTGATTTCGGTTGGATTATCGATACAGGAGCGTCGAACCATGTGACGTGCGACTTGTCTATTTTGAAGAATGTGAGAAAGATGCAATACTGCCCGGTGGGTTTGCCGGATGGAAACACGGCAGAAGCAAACCAAGAGGGAAGTGTCGTGCTGCCAGGAGGATTATAGTTTGACAATGTGTTTTATGTCCCACAATTGACATGCAATTTAATTTCTGTTACTCAATTAATCGATGAATTAAATTGTGTTGTACAATTCACTAATAATATTTGTGTTACACAGGACCAACCGACGAGGAAGGTGATTGGGGCGGGTGAAAGATTGGATGGACTTTATTTTTTCCGTGGTGTTCCTCAAGTGAAGGTCTTGACAGTGGATGGTGATTCGTCGTTCGAATTATGGCATCAACGAATGGGGCATCCGTCGGAGAAAATATTGAAGATGATTCCGGCTGTAAGTCATTCTTGTAGGACAAATAATAAAGCTTGTGATGTGTGTCCGCGTGCAAAGCAACCTAGATCTAGTTTTCCACTTAGTACGAATAAAGCTGGTAGGATTTTTGAACTTGTTCATTTGGATTTGTGGGGGCCTTACAAGGCTCGTTCTTTGTGTGGGGCTACCTATTTTTTGACAATAGTAGATGATTTTTCAAGAGGAGTTTGGGTATATTTACTTTGCAATAAAATGGAAGTTGAATCTATGTTTCTTAATTTTGTTGCTATGGTTGAACGTCAATTTGAACAAGTGATAAAACGTGTGAGAAGTGACAATGGGACCGAATTTAATTGTTTGCATGATTATTGTGGCGACCCCGCGCCCCGGACCACCAACCCCGCAGGGAGTGGCATGCGGAATGTCGGGGCGGGACGCCCGGCGTAGGCATCTCCGACCACTCCTCAACTCCCGTGAGGTGGTTGAGACCCTATGAGCCTTATCTCAAACAACGACATAATATCAAAAGGTACTAAACAAAACTACCCACCGTATTAATCATCCAAGACAATAGATAATCCATAAAAATTGAACCATAAATAAAATCATAATCCCTACAGTCCATTAAAATTGACATACACATAAAGTCCAAAATTGTGGGTACAAATAAAAACCGTCATATGCCCACATGGTCTATCTAACAAATCCCAACTCACCCATACTACAATGTGGTAAGTATTATAATTACATAATCCAAAATATAATACTTCATAATTTAAAACACAGTTCAATCAAAATGCCTCTCAACTCACATCGAGGCTTTGGATTCTCTCGCAGGCAAGGCCCTCAAGATATAACTACTCCTTTGCCCTTATTCGGGACAGAAGGACCTGAAAGAGGAAAATGAGGGTGAGCCAACGGTGCCCAGTGAATAGAATTCAAATATGCTATCAATACTCATCAATAAATATCATGTATGCATGTCAATGTGTAGCATGATTAAAAGCTCATAACATATAGATATCAAGCATTTATAATAAGTTCGATGCAAGTAAAAGCTTATCAATTTGGATCCACATTCCACATGCATTGGGTTACTAGTGCACGTCTATTTCACCGTACCGTTGATCCCAATCATGTTTATTTTGGGTTACTAGTGCACGTCTATTTCACCGTACCGTTGACCCCAATCTCTTCCTTTCCTAAAACCCTCCTATGACAAGGTTAAGTCCCCCTATTAGCCAGATAGATGGGCCCAACCAAAGTCATAAGGTTTTCTCAAATCAATGCATCATTCAAAACATTAGAACACATTCATGCTTTCAACATACAATATATAAGTGATATGATGACATAAAAGATATAATCATAAATGAAGTCTACTCACAACCAAGCCTCGCGAGAGTATTTAACCACACACGACCACCAAACCGAATCAACCCAATCAAGATCCTGAAACATACATCAATATCCTACCATACATCAATTTCTATGCTCAATCACATAGACATTACACATCAACCCTAAATCAGCCCACATATAAACAATAGGCCTAAATCCCATCTAATCCCATCATTCAACTCAAATCACATGACTTAGGCCTCTAATGCATAGTTCTCATACATAAACTATTCTATTAATCAAAAATACTGATTTTCAATTCCTTTAGGCATAAACATGCCCAAATTGGGTCACTTGATCACAAGTAGGCCTAACCCATGATATGGTCACAACCACCAAATCAGTAGCATAATCAACCCTAATCATGCTTAATTAAACATAAGTTGCATCAATTCAATGATTCTAGGCCAAAAGCATCAAAAGCCCTAAAATATGAAATTCTCCATACTTAGGCCATATTGTCGATTTACACTAGGTCACCATGTTCAGCCATGTATATCACTGATTTTGCATCATGGGTTCATCAACAATGACAACTAGGTCAACATAGTTGACATGCAAGCTATTTGGAAAGGTCTAAGTTCATATTCTAAATTTAGGTCTAATACAAGCAACCCTACCAATTCTTCATTTACTATTCTGTTCAGATGTATCAATATACCAACAGAAATATGTAATCACAAAATCAACCGTACAGATTGAAGTATGTGAAGAAACAAACCTTCTGTCCAAATATCAGCCCAATCCAGCGGTGGACCGAAAAGATAAGTATATTTGTTGAACATGTCTCTAATTAGACAATTTCTCCTTTCCTACTGCAAATACTCAAACTCAGATGACTATATCACACAAAATACTAAATGCATAAACATCTCCACCGTTCATAATACATAAGTATCCGTTATAAACTACATACCCAAATTTGATATACATCCAACGGTAGATTGAGGAGATCTATAAGTTTGAGCGAAACGGCACGAGAAATCCAGACTTTCCGACTAGCTTTTTTTCAGAGGTTAGATCTCTCAGAAAAAACCTGTAATCAAGATCTTCACCGTTCAGAATGCAGAAATATCCGTTGTACACTACGTACCCAAATTTTATATCCATCCAACGGTAGATTATAGAGATCTAGAAGTTTGACCAAAATGGCGCTAGAAATCCAGACTTTCCGACCAGCTTCGTTTGAGAGGTTAGATCTCTTAGACGAAACCTCTGATCAAGATCTCCACCGATCAGAATGAATAACCATAAGCTACGAACTTGCTGAAAAATTTTGAGCTCAATATGACCATCAATCCCAAAGATCCACCTCTTTGATGAAAATGTCGCAGAGATCTTCCTCCTGCAACTCCCTCCTTCTTTCTCTTCTTCTTTCCTTTCTCGTCTTTTCTTTCTCTTCTTTTTTTCCTTTCTCTCCACTCACCTCTTTCTAGCACTTCCTTGATTCCCTCCTTGATTCTCTCCTTGATTCTCTCCTTGATTTCCTCCTTGATTCTCTCCTTGATTCCCTCCACTCATTCTAGCACTTCCTTGAAGGCATGGGACACTTGTCCACTTTCATGCACCAACCTTCACATGTGTTGGTCTCATACTACCCATACCAACCACATGTACTTTAACCAATTTCATGCTTCCATGTATTTTAGATGTCCAATCCATTTAATACACCAAATTTTCATTCTCATTTATCCTTTTATTCAATCAATCCTAACTCATATCAATTCATGGTTTAATGGGTCCATGCATAAATAATAACATATGCATTATAATTTAATTTAACTTGACCCATATACAATTTATGATACACATATTTATATACATTATCAAGCATCAACTATACAAACATTAAACAACCATCAAACAAACACCAAACATATCAAGGCAACGCATAGAGTTTGGGCAAAGTACAATTGGGTTATGGGCTAGATGAAATAATTTTTGGGGCGTCACAATTATTTTCAAAATAATGGAATTATTTTTGAGACTTCTTGTGTTGGGACTCCTCAACAAAATGGGAGAGTTGAGAGAAAACATCAACACATTTTAAATGTGGCTAGAGCCCTAAGATTTCAAGGGAACTTACCAATCAAATCTTGGGGTGAATGTGTGTTGGCAGCGTGTTACTTGATTAATAGGACACCCTCTACTTTACTTAAGACTAAATCGCCATATGAAATGTTGTTTGGGAAAGTGCCTTCATATGATGCTATTCGCGTATTTGGTTGTCTTTGCTATGCTCATAATCAACGACACAAAGGTGATAAATTTGCAAGTAGGAGCCGTAAATGTATCTTTGTTGGCTATCCTTTTGGGAAGAAAGATTGGAAATTGTATGATTTAGAAACACATGAGTACTTTGTATCAAGGGATGTGAAGTTCTTTGAGAAAGAATTTCCTTTTGCGCCAAACCAACCAAGGAATATGGTGACTCCTGTGCTGGCAAACAATGAGGATGGGGCATGGAGTGAGGATGAGGGTGCCGATGAGTGTGTTGCGTGAGTTGAAGGGGGGTTGGAACCAGTGCCCACCCTCGAGGGGGGGTCTGGTGCTGCAGTGCAGCCGAAGCAGTAGCCCGCACATGAGGTGATGAGGGGCTGGAGAATACGGTGGGGGAGCAAGGTGTGGAAGTTGACGATGAGCTAGGGCGAGGAAAACGAATCAAAACTCCTTCAACACGGTATCGTGATTTTGTTACTCATACTATACGGAAAATAAGTCCATCTGAGAATTCATCTGCTACTTCCTCTTCCTCAGGTACGCCCTATCCTATAACACATTTTGTGAATTGTGAACGTTTTTCTGTGAGACATAGGAATTTTCTTGCAGCTGTGACAGCGGGACATGAGCCAAAGCATTTTAAAGAAGCGATGAAAGACTCGGGATGGCGAGATGCGATGAAAGACTCAGGATGGCGAGATGCGATGGGTAAGGAAATACGAGCCCTTGAAGACAATGAGACTTGGGTAATGGAGACTCTTCCACCCAGAAAGAAAGCACTAGGGAGCCAGTGGATATATAAAATTAAGTATAAGTCCGATGGCAGCATAGAGCGACTCAAAGCAAGACTTGTGATCTATGGCAATCATCAGGTGGAAGGAATTGACTATAACGAGACATTTGCTCCTGTGGCAAAAATGGTGACGGTTCGTATTTTTCTTGCAATTGCTGCTGTTAAAAATTGGGAGGTACATCAAATGAATGTGCATAATGCTTTCCTTCACGGTGACTTAAGTGAGGAGGTTTATATGAAGGTTCCTCCAGGTTTCAAAAATACAAATCCTAACATGGTTTGCAGGTTGAAAAAGTCGTTGTATGGTCTGAAACAAGCTCCCCGATGTTGGTTTGCAAAACTGTCAACAACGTTGAAGAATTATGGTTTTGTGCAATCCTATTCAGATTATTCCTTATTTGGGTTGTGCAGGGGAAGAACTCAGATCAACGTGTTAGTTTATGTTGATGACTTGATTATTGCAGGGAATGATAAGGTTGCATTGACAACTTTTAAAGATTACCTTGGCAGGTGCTTTCATATGAAGGATTTGGGAGTTTTGAAATATTTCTTAGGGTTAGAGGTAGCCCGAAATCCAGAAGGAATTTTTCTTTGTCAAAGAAAATACACACTCGAGATAATTTCCGAAACGGGTTTATTGGGAGCAAAGCCTGCGGCATTTCCTATGGAACAAAATCACAATTTGGCCCTTGCTAAGGGCGAATTCCTTGCGGATCCGGCGCCGTATAGGCGACTTGTAGGGAGATTGATTTACTTGTTTGTGACGAAACCTGATCTTGCATATTCGGTTCATATTTTGTCTCAATTTATGCAACAACCTCGTGAGGATCATTGGGATGCAGCTCTCAGGGTCGTGAGATATTTGAATAAGAGTCCGGGGCAAGGGATTTTGCTTCGTGCTGATAGTGACCTATGTCTAGAAGGGTGGTGTGATTCGGATTGGGCTAGTTGTCCACTTACGCGGTGTTCCTTGACAGGTTGGTTCGTGTTACTTGGTTGTTCTCCTGTGTCGTGGAAGACCAAGAAGCAACAAACAGTGTCTAGATCGTCTGCGGAGGCTGAGTATAGATCAATGGCGGCAACAGTGTGTGAGTTAAAGTGACTTAACCAACTTTTAAGCGACTTGAGTGTGCGACATCCGAAGGGTACGAAGTTGTTTTGTGATAGTCAGTCGGCCTTGTACATTGCTCAAAATCCGGTTTTTCACGAAAGAACAAAGCATATAGAGGTTGACTGCCATTTTGTTCGAGATGCGGTGACTGAAGGGATGATTTGTCCGTCATATGTTTCTACTCGTGTTCAATTGGCAGACATCTTTACAAAAGCGTTGGGAAAAGCGAACTTTGAGTTTCTACTCTGCAAGTTGGGCGTTCGAGATCTTCATGCTCCAACTTGAGGGGGGTATTACGATATTCTTGGGGTATTTTAGGAAATACATTGGGGTATTTTAGGAAATACAAGGTTGTGATATTTTGTAATATATAGACTTGATGGTTGTGAATGAAAGGACGAGAAAATTGGTAGAGATTTTGACAATAGGGCAGAAGCAACAGAGGAGAGAGAGAGAGTGACGACAAAGGGAGAAGTGTGTGTGTGAGTGTGAAGGATAAGTGCAACGGCGCACCCAAGTAAAGACGTGGAGCCAAACGCTAGAGAACGACATGGGTGTATTGCTGACGACATACACGACAAATTTATTTGGCAAGTGTGTGTGTGTGAGAGAGAGATTGAGTGAACTATTTTGTTAACGTGAGTTTTTTTATAATTATGTTAATTTTTAATTATTATATTTTAAATCAAGTTATATATTTTTTTAGTGTCATCATGATCTGAAGAGTCATGATGACATCATCTTAAGGTGTCAATCTTTAAGGTTACGGACACTCAGACCTCCTGTACCGTCATGAATATCAGTGTTAACCGTGCTTGATAATTTGTCATAGGGGTTTAAGTATAATATTTTTTTTTATTAAGATATGCAATAAGTTATTACGTATTTATTAATTTTTTTGTTTGCCCATGAACTCACAACTTCCATCATCTGTACAGTACCTACCGGCCTTTTGGTAAAATAATTAAAAAAACTTAGACACACGAATACCTAGTTTAGTATCTGAATTCTATATTTTTTTCTTATTAAGTAATACTAATAATAATATATATATATATATATATATTAAGTTGGGGCTTACTACTTGCAGGTCCGAATCTTAATAGTTGGTCGTGATGGTAATGAATGTGCATATTAATTATACTCATTTAGGTCATGCTTTTAATAGGGTTGGGCCGCCCTTGGGTTAGGGGCTTATCGTCATGCGAGTGAGTATAATAGGTTCTTTGTACCTTTTTGATAGTGATGATTCGAGCAGTATCGTACTCTCTGTGTTTTTATTTGATTAGAATTAGGCTTTCTCGTACTTCGTGCTCTTAATAAAGTCTTCAGCGTGCATGCACTGCCTATCTTCATGTTGATAAATTGAAAAATGAAGTTAAGAAATATGGGTGCTTAGTGTATATGTTTTAAATTCCTTTGGCATTGGGTGCATGCTTAGTAGCTTTTGCATTATTGGTTGACAGGTATGCTATATAGCAAATGAAAGTACAATTTTTATTTTTATTTTCTATTTAATTTATTTCTTTCTCTAGCTTTCTAAAATCTGTAATAAGTTGTCTCATCAAATAGCTTTTTATGTGTTTGCAATATATGTATATATATACTATTTTCTAAAAACACCCTATACATGTAAATTTTATAGTAAGGCCTCCTTGTATCACTTGAAAAAAAAATAGAATCACCTTTTTCATTTGCTACATTGACCCACAAAGCTATATATGTGTGGTTCTTATGTCGTTTGATGATAGTTCATTTTCTTGAAGTAAAACTATAAAAGAAAGTAATTTTAATAATAATAATTATTAGTTCATAATTTCATTTTAATATCTTGCTAAAGAAAACAAACTCATTACGTTTTAGGCTCATAATTGGCGAAAGATAAAAGATATACGCATGCCATTATTACTCTTATAAATGATTTAATATTCCTCATTCATCTAATCTACAAATATAATTAACTTTTGTATATATATTTTGAAAAATTGGCAAAAGGACTCGAGTGCTAAACGCAATTGGTGTACTCATTACTTGCTTAAGTTTCTTTAAATATTTTAAAGCCGCATGTATTATGCACCCTAACTCTAAGATGATCTAAATGGCTCAGGCACCTGAACACTTAAGCTCTAGTTAAGTTTGCATTTGAGTCTCTCTAGCACCATCAACATGTATTTTCGTCTAACTTACTAAACCTCTAATAGTCACAAACAATAATAACCATCATAATTTTTTTTTCTTTTTAAAACTGTTATATCAGCCCCATACACTTAATGCCTAATGTCAAACTAATCTACCGGGACCTATACGCACCTACCACGTATCAGTTCGGATAAACCAAAGAATTAATTTTATAAATTTAGGAATCAAACTATTGACTTTTACCTTAGTCAAAGTCTTCCGCTCTCCTCCCAAACCAATGAGCCAATGCCCTAATGGGTAATAACCATTATGTTTTGGATGAAACATTAATGTTAATAGCATCTACAAGATTTTTTGTCTACATATAATTCAACAAGTCCAAGATTTCTATTTATAAGAGTTTAAATGCGAAAAAAATGATTAGAAAATATATAATTATTTATAATTTAAATGTCTGACTTAGCTTTAAATAAAATAGAGTAGATAAAGTAGATTTATGTAGTCTTTCTTTAAGTTGAGTTGAGTACTTAAAGAGTTTAAAAATAAAATTTTCTATTTTTTTCAAATTTATTATTTTTTTCTTTTTTTAAGAGACTTGGGTATCCGAGCTAGTTAGCGTGCATCAGACTAATTCTAGGGAGTGCAAGTCCCTAGCTTACAGAGAGGACACTCCAAAAATTTTAATTTTTTTTTTCATTCGGGCTCGTATATATCTTGGAGAGAGAATAAGTGGATGAGGCTTGAACTCGTTATCTTTTAGTTATTTGTCCCTCTACCAACTTTTTTTTCGTATAAAAATAAGAAAAAAATATACTTGTTTGAAAACAAAATTATTTTTTAAATCCAGCCCTTCAAATATATAAAATAATATCGAAAAAATAAAAAAACCATGTAACTTGATTCGAAATATGATAATTATTGAAGGAGGTAATTAAAAATTAACATAATTATAAAAAAACTCACGTTAACAAAATAGTTCGCTCAATCTCTCTCTCACACACACACTTGCCAAATAAATTTATCGTGTATGTCGTCAGCAATACACCCATGTCGTTCTCTAAGCGTTTGGCTCCATGTCTTTACTTGCGTGCGCCGTTGCTCTTATCCTTCGCACTCACACAAACACTTCTCCTTTGTCGTCACTCTCTCTCTCCTTTGTCGCTTCTGCCCTCTGTTCTCTTCTCTCGGTTCTTCCCAGCTTTGACGAAGAAGAAGGGCCTTAATAAATAATAATAAGTGGCCTTCCCAAGAAAATTATTAATGAGTTAAGATTATATGAGAGATTAGTTCTTTATTTGTTTGTTTTCGAAACATGAAGAATCGTAAATCAGGAGGAAGCTTTGAGGAGATCATTGAGAAGATCATCACTGTTTCTTCGTAGTGTTGTTGTTTGCTTCTTCTGGGCATTACTACTACTACTACTACGGATTCTATGGCTCGAAGTGACGAGATTAATCAGAATGAATCGAAGGTACACTCGATTTCGGTTCTACCCATTTCTTATTTTGGCTAAATTTTATATCTTTTCGATAATTTTTTGATTCTTTGGAGGTGGAAGGGGGATTTTTGGAATTAGGGTTTTGGTTGGATTTTTGGGTTTATATTTTTATTATTTTTATTTTTTGGTGTTAAAGTTTGGATTTTGAGTTCTGGGTATGTGTTTTTTTTTGTTCGAATTTGGGAATTGGAGGTGGGTTTTGGATTTGGGGTTTGATTTTGGATTTTTAGGGTTTGGTTTTTTGGTTATGGGTTTTGTTTCAATTGCTTGATTCTCCTTGTTTTCATTAGATTTGGTGCTGAAATTGATGTGAAAAAGAGCCTGATTTGATTAATTAGGGTTTCTTTTGTTAAAATTGGGAACAATAAATTCTAACTTTTTATTTTTCATCATTTTTCTGGGTTATTTAATAGAGGGTGGTTCCATTGAACACATGGGTTCTAATCTCCAATTTCAAGCTCTCCTACAATCTCCTCCGTCGTCCTGATGGCACTTTCAATCGCCACTTAGCAGAGTTTCTTGATCGAAAAGTTCCAGCAAATATAAATCCAGTTGATGGTGTTTTCTCCTTTGATTTTGTCATCGATAGATCAACTAGTCTTATTGCTAGAATCTACAAGCCATCATCCCATTCTGATGAAGAAGCTCAACAGCCTGGTTTGATCAAACTTGAAGAGCCACTAAGCTCTGATATTGTCCCTGTTATAATCTTCTTCCATGGAGGAAGCTTTGTTCACTCTTCGGCTAGTACCGCGATATACGACATGCTTTGCCGTCGCCTCGTAACCATTTGTAAAGCTGCCGTCATCTCTGTAAATTACCGTCGTGCTCCAGAACACCAGTATCCTTGTGCTTATGATGATGGGTGGGCAGCTCTTCAATGGGTGTATTCAAGTCCATGGTTAAAAAGTGGGAAAGATTCTAAGGTTCACGCGTACTTAGCTGGAGATAGTTCTGGTGGCAACATTGTTCATCATGTAGCTGTAAGAGCAATTGAGGCAAAAACTGAAATACTCGGAAATATACTGCTGAATCCGATGTTTGGTGGAGTAGAACGAACGGAATCCGAGAGGAGATTGGACGGGAAGTACTTTGTTACAATTCAAGATAGGGATTGGTATTGGAGGGCTTTTCTTCCCGAAGGAGCGGATCGTGACCATCCTGCGTGTAACCCATTTGGTCCAAAGGGTGTGAGCCTTGAATATAAAGAGTTCCCGAAGAGCCTAGTCGTTGTGTCGGGTCTTGATCTTAGCCAGGATCGGCAATTGGATTATGTTGAAGGTCTTAAGAAAGCCGGGCAAGATGTGAAACTCATTTATCTTGAACAAGCTACGATTGGGTTTTACTTGTTGCCTAACAACGATCATTTCTATACGGTCATGGAGGAGTTACAAAGCTTTGTGAGTTCTAATTCTAATTGTTGATATTACATAATTTTACTATCTACAGGAAGCCATATATATAATAGAAGCATCACATTTTGCTTTCTTCTTCTTGCAAATTTAGACGTTTGTGCTAGTTCTCGATGTTAGGGTTTAGACTAGTAGTTCTAAAGTTCAATTATGTATATGATGACATGGTTGAGGTCTGCAAATCTTGGTGGATTGGCTTTGCTTGTTCTGAGGAGACGGGTTCGTTGTATTTTCTTGGGCACAAGAAGGGTATTGCATCCAAGAATGTTTTAGTCATCTTGTAGTTGTTTCAACTTTGTGTGACTCGTTTCCTAGAAGCCATTACTGACATCAGGATTTTATTGACATTGGATTTGGTAGACCTGCCAAATTAAGCTTACTGCTGATAACTTCTTGCAGCTTAAAACGTGGGTGTCGGGGGGTATTTGTTACGTCGGGTTTTACTGTTTTTTTTTTTTTGATCGGGTTCATCGCTGGTGTGTGTTATAAGGGCTAATCTCAGTAACATGAATGGAAGAACATTCATGGGCATTGTAAAATTGTATGTTTAGCTTGTTTTATATACAAGGAGATTATAGACATATTGACATATCAATTGTTTTCTTCTGGAGTGCTGTTTGGGATTTTGCTTTGAATTGTATGTTTATATTTTCAGTCCCTTCCTTCTTATTTTCATGTTGTATGTGAATCTAGCTTGGTAAATATTGATGACCTATTGAAACTTAGTGCCTAAACTGGAGATTGAACCATTCATTTCCTTGAAATTTTACATCTTGATTCCTTAGCATTTCTAAATCAAAATTTGCCAATCTGGTGGTGATTGGAAATTATCAGAACTCTAGTGAAATTGTTTAAATTACATGTGATCTTCATCTGCAGCTGATAACTTCTTGCAGCTTAAAAACGAAGATTCAGAAAACAACTTTTTATTGTTTTCTAGAAATATTTTGTCTTCTTGGTAAATTTCTTGAATATGACTAACAAAATGTGTTTTCTTTATTTTCGGATACAAAACCAATATCCAAATTTCTTCTCACTTATTATACCTTATTTGATTGGTCTAATACTATTTGGTGTCTATATAAAAAAAAAAAAGAAAAAAAAGAAGAAGTATTCAGTGCTAAAGACTCCCGTTCTTGCGGATATGGGGAAATGATGATATATGTGATTTTACTTTCACATTAGAGAGGTTGTTTCTAGATTTTAATTTGTAGCAAGTTCAATTGTCGTGCCAAGCCCGTCTTTCTATCTCATCATTTAAAAAAAAAAAAAAACACACACACACACAAGCAACAAAAATAAGTCAATGTGTTAAGTTCTTCGGACAATTTCAATAAAAGAAAAGGTTTGTTTTTCCTTATTAGCCCTCATTTGCCTTTTTAAGTATTGTTTTTTTGGAGTTTAGGATGAGAATTGAGCACTTTAATTACAAAATCTCTCAGAACTGATAAACCAAGAGGAAGAATCCCTTTTTAAGTTTTTATGAAGTTGTGAACAAGTGGTTGAGAATTGGATGTATCAAAGGCGACACAAGATGATAGAGTTCAAGAAATCTCTTAAAAGTTGTTGGAGTTTTGCTTTCTCATAAGTGGTAGGAACAGCTAATTTGGACAAAGACCTGAAAGCCTATTTTCTTGACTTTCCTTCACTTTAGAATAGTACTAGTACTTCTCTGATATAGTTTAATTAAATATAGAAAAGTTTCCTGGTTTTTTTTTTTTTGACTTGTTTGATTTTATTCGAGAGTTTGTGCTTAATATATATAGCCCATCAATATTGTCAAGATATTATGAAAAAAAGGGGTCCTTGATATTATGAAAAAAAGGGGTCCTTGTCATCAAATAAAAGCATGTGATGGGTGATTAGGAAGGTAGAGATATGATATCCTCTGTCTAAAATAATTGATGATTTGTCAATTTCCAAGTTAATAAATTTGCTAGGGTTTTCAAAGGGCCCACTACAAATTTAAGTGCTAGCAGAAGTTGAAGGACTTCTACAAAAGTATATAATATATATATGTGCTCTAGTTCTCTTCAGATTACCCTTATATATTTTTTATTTTAATTCATTTTTTTTTTCTATGTGTCCTTTGATCCTTAACTGCATTATCAGGTACACCCATGAGGTATAATAGCAAATAAATAAAACTCAAGAAAGACAATTCTATAGTACTACACATAATTTTGGCAAATTTTCAGTATTACCTCTAGCATATTAATTTTATCTTGCATTAAAAGCTTAATCTATAAAAACAATTGATCTTATATGAACTAAATTCTAGCATTTTTAAATATTGCAATACTCGGTCTATGTAGGGATAAGAGAAAAGGTCATATAATTTTTGGGTCTATTATGCGCAACCTTATTTTTCATCATAAAAGGTTATTTTCACATTTAAACGTGTAATAACATCAAGGAAAGGTCGAACCGCTTTTAGGTCTATTGTATATAATCTTACCTCTATTCGAATCTGTAACTACGGGTTAAACAATGAATTTATCGAATGAAAAAAAAAAAGTCACGAGTCTTGTGACATTTGTTATTTATAATTACTAGTATTAATTGTAAAAGAATGAAAAAAACTCTATCCAAATAAAATCATCTTGAAACTGAAAGCAATATGATTGTAAGTATCTTTAGACCATCCAGTGGCTCACGCACAAACTGAATCTTCTCCGTTAGAATTCGACATGGAAAGCAGAAATTCACGTGTTGTGATCTTAAAACCCCGCGTCGTGTCTTTATCTCCGACCTCACGGTTACGACACTTGGGGCCACTTTACTATCTACGTGTCCTATATTACTAAGATCCACATAAGTGGGACTGGGAAGCAGTGACAAACAGAGAATCCGTGTTACTTCATTTTGACCAGCTATAGTTAAAGGCTGAAGCTAAAGCTCGCCTCACGTTCCAGAGTAAAACAAATATCCCAAATTTTGAATTTCTCTTCTTCTTTTTTTTTTTTTTGGTAAAATTTATGAACCCTAATTGTTACTGGTAAGATTTCTCAATTCTTCTATTTCTTCTTTTTCTTCTTCTTCTTCTTAGTCTAGAATTTGTGATTCTTATTGATTTGATTGTTATTGCGAATTCAAAGATCTTCCATCACATGTTTAATTCCATTGATTCATCTTCTTCTTCATGCTTAATTAAATTATGTACATATTTGCACAAATTGAAGTAAAATTGAGTCTTTGGTATGTAATTTCCGCGATTACTGTTAAATAAGTTAGTAACTTAATTTTGTTGGATAATTGTGTGTTTTTTAATTTTTTTAATTTTTTAATGAATGCTTTTGTGAGCATGTGTGTGTGGTTTTTACTTGAAATGGTTATGAATTAGAAGAGTGAGAGAGTGGAATCAGTTAAATGGGATATGCAATGAGTAGGTTTGAGATTGATACAAGCATGTTCAATGATGAAGAGGTTACTGATGGGGATTCTTCTAGTAGTCAGAGACCACCCAATGAGCCTTTGATGATGATGAATCTTGATCATGAAATTGCTCATCTCACCAAGCTTAGGTCTAGACCTAATAATGGATTTTCGGGTCAGGTTGGGAATGGCAGTAAAAGGGAGATACCGGTTTTAACTATAAAGATGTTGGTTGGAAGGGAAAGTAATTTGGTAAACAAATGGCAAATAAAGTTCTAATGACCATAACTTTTTCGTTTTAACTCCTATTTGAGTAATTCAAAATGCACTGGAAAGAGGAAAAACAAGATCTATAAATTCATCTGCTTTAACTATCTTTTCGATCAATGGTGACAGGTCACTGTTGATTAATACTTTAAAACTTTAATAGCAACGGGACCAGTCACCGGAAAGTAATTTAAAGCACCTAATTTTTTAGATCTTAAATCACAAAAATTAGACTTGATGGGTGATTAGGAAGGTAGAGATATGATATTTACAGTTGAAACTGTAGTCGTGGAAGAAACCTTTTCAACCGGGACATTAATACCCACAATTTGACATTTCGAGAGGTTAATTTTCAACCCCGAAAGGAAACATAAACTCTATCCAAATAAAATAATCTCAAAACTAAAAGCAATATGATTGTACGTATCTCCAGACCATCCAGCGGCTTGCGCACAAACTGAATCTTTTATGCTAGAATTCAACATAGAAAACAGAAGATCAAGTGTTGTGATCCTAAAACCCCGCGTCGTGTCTTTATCTCCAACCTCACGGTTGCGACACCTGGTTTCTATCTATGGACAAATTACTTTCCCTTCCAACCAACATCTTTACAGTTGAAACCCGTATCTCCCTTTTACCATCATTCCCAACCTGACCCGAAAATCCATTATTAGGTCTAGACCTAAGCTTGGTAAGATGAGCAATTTCATGATCAAGATTCATTATCATCAAAGGATCATTGGGTGGTCTCTGACTACTAGAAGAATCCCCATCAGTAACCTCTTCTTCATTGAACATGCTTGTATCAATCTCAAACCTACTCAATGCATATCCCATTTAAAAGAATGAAAACGTTGTGGTTATTTTAAAGTTTCACACCGATCATTCAACTTACTTCTCGATTGAATCGGTAAGAAAAATCCAAATAGACTTACAGTTTAATCCTGACATTGATACGAGTTAATAAAAAGGCGTTGAAAATATTGTTTCTTCTTCTTTCCAAGGAATGTGCACTCTCTCAAATTGGAGTCCGGATGAAAACGTTATGGCTACTTGAATGTTTGTTACCCATTGGCGAACATACTTATCAGTCTAATCAGTAATCAAAATTCAAATAGCTGTAACAACTTCAACAAAATTATGATTTGAGTTAGTCAAAAGACGTTGCAAATATCCTTTCTTCCTCTTTCCAACGCATGTTAAATCACTCAAATCAGAGTCGGGGATAAAATGCTATTGGTATTTGAGATTTTCTTACCGATCGCTCAACTTACTTATAGATCTAATCGTGAAGAAAAATTCGAATAGTCCTTACAGTTTAATCTGGACTCTTATATGAGTTAATCAAGAGACGCTGGAAATATAGTTTCTTCTTCTTTCCAAGGTATGCACAATCACTTAAATCGGAGAAAGGATGAAAACGTTATGGCTATTTGGAGATTTCCTACTTGTTGGACAACTTACTTACCAATCAAATCAGTAATCAAAATTCAAATAGCCGTAACCATTTCATCCAAACTGATATTTGAGTTATTCAAAAGGCGTTGTAAATTTAGTTTCTTCCTTTTTAAGACACATGTTCAATCACTCAAATCGGAATCAGGATGAAAATGCTGTGGCTATTTGAATGTTTTTAACCGATCAGTCGACTTACTTTCCGATCTAATTGGTAAACCTAATTCAAATAGCCGTAACTTTTCATGCAGACTTTGATTTGAGTAATTCAAAAAGCGTTGAAAATATTATTTCTTCCACTTTCCAACGCATGTTCAAAACTCAAATTGGAGTCAGAAAAGAGTTAAAGCTATTTTAAAGTTTAATACCGATCGGTCAACTTACCTATCAATCTAACGGCAAGCAAAATTCAAAATGTCGTGACCCTTTCATCCCAACTGTGATTTGAGTTATTCAAAAGGCGTTCGAAATATTGTTTCTTCCTATTTCAAACGCATGTTCAATCACTCAAATCGGCGTCGGGAATAAAATGCTATGGCTACTTAAGATTTTCTAATCGATCGCGCAACTAACTTATCAAGCTAATCGTGAAGAAAAATTCTAATGGTCGTAACTTTTCATCCCTACTATGATTTGAGTGATTCAAACGGAGTTGGAAATATCTTTTCTTCCTATTCTAATGCATGTTTAATCACACAAATTAGAGTCGGAAAGAAAAAGTTGTGGTTATTGTAAAGTTTCATACCAATCATTCAACTTACTTGTTATTGATCTAATCGGTAAGAAATATTCAAATAGTCGTAACAGTTTCATGTTGACTCTGTTATGAGTTAATCAAAAGGCGTTGGAAATATTATTTCTTCATCTTTCCAATGCATGTGCAATCACTCAAATCAGAGTCAGGATGAAAACGTTATGACTATTTGAATGTTTGTTACCCATTGACCAACGTACTTATGAATTTAATCAACAATCAAAATTCAAAAAGCCGTAACCATTTCTTTCAAACTATGATTTGAGTTATTTAAAAGGCGTTTGAAATATCGTTTATTCCTTTTTCCAACTCATTTTCAATCACTCAAATCAGAGTCAGGAATAAAATGTTATGGCTATTTCAATGTGTTTTGCCGATCAATCAACTTACTTACCGAACAAATCGTGAAGAAAAGTTCAAATAGCCGTAACTTTTCATCCCGACTTTGATTTGAGTGATTGAAAAAGAATTGAAAATGTCTTTTCTTCCTATTTGTAACGCATGTTCAATCACACAAATTGAAGTCAGAATAAAAAAGTTGTGGTTATTTTAAAGTTTCACATCGATCATTCAACTAACTTCTCGATTGAATCGATAAGAAAAATTCAAATAGACGTACAGTTTTATCCGGACACTGGTATGAGTTAATAAAAAGTCGTTGAAAATATTATTTCTTCTTCTTTCCGAGGAATGTGCAATCACTCGAATTGGAGTTCGGATGAAAATGTTATGGCTACTTGAATGTTTGTTACCCATTGACAAACATACTTATCAGTCTAATCAGTAATCAAAATTCAAATAGCCGTAACAATTTCAACAAAACTGTGATTTGAGTTAGTTAAAAGGCGTTGCAAATATCCTTTCTTTCTCTTTCCAACGCATGTTAAATCACTCAAATTGGAGTTGGGGATAAAATGTTATTGGTATTTGAGATTTTCTTACCGATCGCTCAACTTACTTATAGATCTAATCGTGAAGAAAAATTTGAATAGTCCTTACTGTTTAATTCGGACTCAGATACGAGTTAATCAAGAGGCGCTGGAAATATAATTTCTTCTTCTTTCCAAGGTATGTGCAATCACTCAAATCGGAGTCGGGATGAAAACGTTATGGCTATTTGGATGTTTCTTACCCATTGGACAACTTACTTACCAATCTAATCAGTAATCAAAATTCAAATAGCCGTAATCATTTCATCCAAACTAATATTTGAGTTATTCAAAAGGCGTTGCAAATCTAGTTTCTTCCTCTTTAAGACACATGTTCAATCACTCAAATCGGAATTGGGATGAAAATGTTGTGGCTATTTGAATGTTTTTAACCAATCAATCGAATTACTTACCGATCTAATCGGTAAACCTAATTCAAATAGCCATAATTTTTCATGTCGACTCTGATTTGAGTAATTCAAAAGACGTTGAAAATATCATTTCTTTCACTTTCCAACGCATGTTCAAAACTCAAATTGGAGTGGGGATGAAAGAGTTAAAACTATTTTAAAGTTTAATACCGATTGGTCTACTTACCTATCAATCTAACGGGTAAGCAAAATTCAAAATGTCGTAACCCTTTAATCCCAACTGTGATTTGAGTTATTCAAAAGGTGTTCGAAATATTGCTTCTTCCTATTTCTAACACATGTTCAATCACTCAAATCGACGTCAGGAATAAAATGTTATGGCTACTTGAGATTTTCGAATCGATCGTGCAAATTACTTATCAAGCTAATCGTGAAGAAAAATTGAAATAGCCGTCACTTTTCATCCCTACTCTGATTTAGGTGATTCAAAAGGAGTTGAAAATATCTTTTCTTCATATTTCTAACGCACGTTTAATCACACAAATTAGAGTCAGAAAGAAAAAGTTGTGGTTTTTTTAAAGTTTCATACCAATCATTCAACTTACTTATTATTGCTCTAATCGATAAGAAATATTCTTTTTTCCAAGGAATGTGCAATCACTCAAATCGGAGTACGGATGAAAACTTTATGGCTATTTGAATGTTTGTTATGCATTGGCGAACGTACTTATGAATCTAATTAGTAATCAAAATTCAAAAGCCGTAACCATTTCTTTCGAAGTATGATTTGAGTTAATCAAAAGACGTTTAAAATATCGTTTCTTCCTCTTTCCACCACATTTTTAATCACTCAAATCACAGTTAGGAATAAAATGTTCTGGCTATTTGAATGTTTTTTGCCGATCAATCAACTTACTTAACGAACAAATCGTGAAAAAAAGTTCCAATAGCCGTAACTTTTCATCCCGAATTTGATTTGAGTGATTGAAAAAGAATTGAAAATGTCTTTTCTTCCTATTTCTAACGCATTTTTAATCACACAAATTAGAGTCAGAATGAAAAAGTTCTTGTTATTTTAAAGTTTCACACCGATCATTCAATTACTTCTCGATTGAATCAGTAAGAAAAATTCAAAGAGACTTACAGTTTAATCCTGACACTGATATGAGTTAATACAAAGGCGTTGAAAATATTGTTTCTTCTTCTTTCCAAGGAATGTGCAATCACTCAAATTGGAGTCAGGATGAAAACGTTATGGCTACTTGAATGTTTGTTACCCATTGGCGAACATACTTATTAGTCTAATCAGTAATCAAAATTCAAAAAGCCGTAACCATTTCTTTCGAACTATGATTTGAGTTAATCAAAAAACGTTTGAAATATCGTTTCTTCATCTTTCCAACGCATTTTCAATCACTCAAATCGAAGTCAAGAATAAAATGTTATGGCTATTTGAAGGATTTTTACCGATCAATTAACTTACTTAACGAACAAATCGTGAAGAAAAATTCAAATAGCCAAAACTTTTCATCCCGACTTTGATTTAAGTGATTGAAAAAGAATTGAAAATGTTTTTTCTTCCTATTTCTAACGCATGTTCAATCACACAAATTGGAGTCAGAATGAAAAAGTTGTGGTAATTTTAAAGTTTTACACCGATCAGTCAATTACTTCTCGATTGAATCGGTAAGAAAAATTCAAATAGAGTTACAGTTTAATCCTGACATTGATATGAGTTAATAAAAAGACGTTGAAAATATTGTTTCTTCTTCTTTCTATGGAATGTGCAATCACTCAAATTGGAGTCCGGATGAAAACGTTATGGCTACTTGAATGTTTGTTACCAATTGGCAAACATACTTATTAGTCTAATCAGTAATCAAAATTCAAAAAGCCGTAACCATTTCTTTCGAACTATGATTTGAGTTAATCAAAAGACGTTTAAAATATCGTTTCTTCCTCTTTCCACACATTTTCAATCACTCCAATCGGTGTCAGGAATAAAATGTTATGGCTATTTGAATATTTTTGGCCTATCAATCAACTTACTTAATGAACAAATCGTGAAGAAAAGTTTGAATAGCCGTAACTTTTCATCCCGACCTTAATTTGGGTGATTGAAAAAGAATTGGAAATGTCTTTTCTTCCTATTTCTAACGCATTTTCAATCACACAAATTAGAGTCATAATGAAAAAGTTTTGGTTATTTTAAAGTTTCACACCGATCATTCAATTACTTCTCGATTGAATCGGTAAGAAAAATTCAAATAAACTTACAGTTTAATCCTGACACTGATATGAGTTAATCAAAAGGCGTTGAAAATATTGTTTCTTCGTCTTTTCAATGCATGTGCAATCACTCTAATCAGAGTCAAGATGAAAACGTTATGGCTATTTGTATGCTTGTTACCCCATTGACCAACGTACTTATGAATCTAATCAGCAATCAAAATTCAAAAAGCCGTAACCATTTCTTTCGGACAATGATCTGATTTATTCAAAAGGCGTTTGAAATATCGTTTCTTCCTCTTTCCAACTCATTTTTAATCACTCAAATCGGAGTCAGGAATAAAATGTTATGGCTATTTCAATGTGTTTTGCCAATCAATCAACTTACTTATCGAACAAATCGTGAAGAAAAGTTCAAAATAGCCGTAACTTTTCAGCCCGAATTTGATTTGAGTGATTGAAAAAGGATTGAAAATGTCTTTTCTTCCTATTTCTAATGCATTTTCAATCACACAAATTGGAGTCAAAATAAAAAAGTTGTGGTTATTTTAAAATTTCACACCGATCATTCAATTACTTCTCGATTGAATCGGTAAGAAAAACTCAAATAGACTTACAGTTTAATCCAGGCACTGATATGAGTTAATAAAAAGACATTGAAAATATTGTTTCTTCATCTTTCCAATGCATGTGCAATCACTCAAACCGGAGTCAGGATGAAAATGTTATGGCTATTTGAATGTTTGTTACCAATGGACCAACGTACTTATGATTCTAATCAGCAAACAAAATTCAAAAAGCCGTAACCATTTCTTTCGAAATATGATTTGAGTTATTCAAAAGGCATTTGAAATATCGTTTCTTCCTTTTTCGAACGCATTTTCAATCACTCAAATCACAGTCAGGAATAAAATGTTGAATGTTTTTTGCCGATCAATCAACTTACTTAACGAACAAATCGTGAAGAAAAGTTCAAATAACCGTAACTTTTCATCCCGACTTTGATTTGAGTGATTGAAAAAGAATTGAAAATGTCTTTTCTTCCTATTTCTAACGCATGTTCAATCACACAAATTAGAGTCAGAATGAAAAAGTTGTGGTTATTTTAAAGTTTCACACCGACCATTCAATTACTTCTCGATTGAATCGGTAAGAAAAACTCAAATAGAGTTACAGTTTAATCTTGATACTGATATAAGTTAATAAAAAAGCGTTGAAAATAATGTTTCTTCATCTTTCCAATGCATGTGCAATCACTCATACCAGAGTCAGGATGAAAACGTTATGGCTACTTGAATGTTTGTTACGCATTGACTAACGTACTTATGAATCTAATCAGCAATCAAAAGTCAAAAAGCCGTAGCCATTTCTTTCGAACAATGATTTGAGTTAATCAAAAGACGTTTAAAATATCGTTTCATCCTCTTTCCAAGGCATTTTCATTCACTTAATTCGTAGTCAGGAATAAAATGTTATGGGTATTTGAATATTTTTTGTCGATCAATCAACTTACTTATCGAAAAAATCGTGAAGAAAAGTTCAAATAGCCGTAACGTTTCATCCTGACTTTGATTTGAGTGATTGAAAAAGAATTAAAAATGCCTTTTCTTCTTATTTCTAATGCATTTTCAATCACACAAATTGGAGTCAAAATGAAAAGTTGTGGTTATTTTAAAGTTTCACACCGATCATTCAATTACTTCTCGATTGAATCGGTAAGAAAAATTCAAATAAACTTACAGTTTTATCCTGACACTGATATGAGTTAATCAAAAGGCAATGAAAATATTGTTTCTTCGTCTTTCCATTGCATGTGCAATCATTCAAATCGGAGTCAGGATGAAAATGTTATGGCTATTTGAATGTTTGTTACCCATTGACCAACGTACTTATGAATCTAATCAACAATAAAAATTCAAAAAGCCGTAACCATTTCTTTCGAAAAATGATTTGAGTTATTCAAAAGGCATTTGAAATATCGTTTCTTTCAATCACTCAAATCAAAGTCAGGAATAAAATGTTATGGCTATTTGAATGTTTTTTGCCGATCAATCAACTTACTTAACGAACAAATCGTGAAGAAAAGTTCAAATAGCCGTAACTTTTCATCCCGACTTTGATTTGAGTGATTGCAAAAGAATTGAAAATGTATTTTCTTCCTATTTCAAATGCATGTTCAATCACACAAATTGGAGTCAGAATGAAAAAGTTGTCGTTATTTTAAAGTTTCACACCGATCATTCAATTACTTCTCGATTGAATCGGTAAGAAAAATTCAAATAGACTTACAGTTTAATCCTGACTCTGATATGAGTTAATAAAAAGGGGTTGAAAATATTGTTTCTTCTTCTTTCTAAGGAATGTGCAATCACTCAAATTGGAGTCCGGATGAAAACGTTATGGCTACTTGAATGTTTGTTCCCATTGGCAAACATACTTATTAGTCTAATTAGTAATCAAAATTCAAAAAACCGTAACCATTTCTTTCGAACTATGATTTGAGTTAATCAAAAGACGTTTAAAATATCGTTTCTTCCTCTTTCCAACGCATTTTCAATCACTCAAATCGAAGTCAGGAATAAAATGTTATGGCTATTTGAATATTTTTTGCCGATTAATCGACTTACTTATCGAACAAATCGTGAAGAAAAGTTGAAGTAGCCGTAACTTTTCATTCCGAGTTTGATTTGAGTGATTGAAAAAGAATTGAAAATGTCTTTTCTTCCTATTTCTAACGCATGTTCAATCACACAAATTGGAGTCAGAATGAAAAAGTTGTGGTTATTTTGAAGTTTCACACCGATCATTCAATTAGTTCTCGATTGAATCGGTAATAAAAATTCAAATAGACTTACAGTTTAATCCTTACACTGAAATGAGTTAATAAAAAAACATTGAAAATATTATTTTTTCTTCTTCCCAAGGAAAGTGCAATAACATAAATTGGAGTCTGGATGAAAATGTTAGGGCTACTTGAATGTTTGTTAATTATTGGCGAACATACTTATTAGTCTAATCAGTAATCAAAATTCAAAAAGTCGTAACCATTTCTTTCGAACTATGATTTGAGTTAATCAAAAGACGTTTAAAATATCGTTTCTTCCTCTTTCCAACGCATT
This sequence comes from Paratinospora sagittata, assembly GCA_035771175.1. Classification (NCBI taxonomy): domain Eukaryota; kingdom Viridiplantae; phylum Streptophyta; class Magnoliopsida; order Ranunculales; family Menispermaceae; genus Paratinospora; species Paratinospora sagittata. The sequence goes on from CM069602.1 coordinate 39,020,849, forward strand.
CTCAATCACTCAAATCCAAGTCAGGAATAAAATGTTATGGCTATTTGAATATTTTTTTGTCTATCAATCAACTTACTTTTCGAACATATCGAGAAGAAAATCTCAAATAGCCGTAACTTTTCATCCTGACTTTGATTTGAGTGATTGAAAAAGAATTGAAATTGTCTTTTCTTCCTATTTCTAACGCATGTTCAATCACACAAATTGGAGTCAGAATGAAAAAGTTGTGGTTATTTTAAAGTTTCACACCGATCATTCAATTACTTCTCGATTGAATCGGTAAGAAAAATTCAAATAGACTTACAGTTTAATCCTGACACTGATATGAGTTAAGAAAAAGACGTTGAAAATATTGTTTCTTCTTCTTTCCAAGCAATGTGGAATCACTCAAATTGGAGTCCGGATGAAAACGTTATGACTATTTGAATGTTTGTTACCCATTGGCGAACATACTTATTAGTCTAATCAGTAATCAAAATTCAAAAAGCCGTAACCATTTCATTCGAAGTATAATTTGAGTTAATTAAAAGACGTTTAAAATATCGTTTCTTCTTCTTTCCAACGCATTTTCAATCACTCAAATCGAAGTCTGGAAGAAAATGTGATGGCTATTTGAATATTTATGCCGATCAATCAACTTACTTTTCAAACAAATCGGGAAGAAAATTTCAAATAGCGGTAAGTTTTCATCCTGACTTTGATTTGAGTGATTGAACAAGAATTGAAAATGTCTTTTCTTCCTATTTCTAACGCAAGTTGAATCACACAAATTTGAGTTAGAATGAAAAAAGTTGTGGTTATTTTAAAGTTTCACACCAATCATTCAATTACTTCTCAATTGAATCGGTAAGAAAAATTCAAATAGACTTACAGTTTAATCCTGACACTGATATGAGTTAATAAAAAGGCGTTGAAAATATTGTTTCTTGTTCTTTCCACGGAATGTGCAATCACTCAAATTGGAGTCTGGATCAAAACGTTATGGCTACTTGAATGTTTGTTACCCATTGGCGAACATACTTATTAGTCTAATCGATAATCAAAATGCTAAAAGCCGTAACCATTTCTTTCGAACTATGATTTGAGTTAATAAAAAGACGTTTAAAATATCATTTCTTCCTCTTTCCAATGCATTTTCAATCACTCAAATCGGTGTCAGGAATAAATTGTTATGGCTATTTGAATATTTTTTGCCGATCAATCAACTTACTTAATGAACAAATCGTGAAGAAAAGTTCGAATAGCCGTAACTTTTCATCCCGACCTTGATTTGAGTGATTGAAAAAGAATTGACAACGTCTTTTCTTCCTATTTCTAACGCATGTTCAATCACACAAATTGGAGTCAGAATGAAAAAGTTGTGGTTATTTTAAAGTATTACACCGATCATTCAATTACTTCTCGATTGAATCGGTAAGAAAAATTCAAATAGACTTATATTTTAATCCTGACACTGATATGAGTTAATTAAAAGACGTTGAAAATATTGTTTCTTCATCTTTCCTATGCATGTGCAATCATTCAAATCAGAGTCAAGATGAAAACGTTATGGCTATTTGAATGTTTGTTACCCCATTGACTAACGTACTTATGAATCTAATCACCAATCAAAATTCAAAAAGCCGTAACCATTTCTTTCGAACTATGATCCGATTTACTCAAAAGGCGTTTAAAATATCGTTTCTTCCTCTTTCCAACTCATTTTCAATCACTCAAATCAAAGTCAGAAATAAAATGTTATGGCTATTTGAATGGTTTTTGCCGATCAATCAACTTACTTAACGAACAAATCGTGAAGAAAAGTTCAAATACCCGTAACTTTTCATCCCGACTTTTATTTCAGTGATTGAAAAAGAATTGAAATTGTATTTTCTTCCTATTTCTAACGCATGTTCAATCACACAAATTGGAATCATAATGAAAAAGTTGTGGTTATTTTAAAATTTCACACCGATCATTTAATTACTTCTCGATTGAATCGGCAAGAAAAACTCAAATAGACTTACAGTTTAATCCTGACACTGATATGAGTTAATAAAAAGGCGTTGAAAATATTGTTTCTTGTTCTTTCCACGGAATGTGCAATCACTCAAATTGGAGGCTGGATCAAAACGTTATGGCTACTTGAATGTTTGTTACCCATTGGCGAACATACTTATTAGTCTAATCAATAATCAAAATGCTAAAAGCCGTAACCATTTCTTTCGAACTATGATTTGAGTTAATAAAAAGACGTTTAAAATATCATTTCTTCCTCTTTCCAATGCATTTTCAATCACTCAAATCGGTGTCAGGAATAAAATGTTATGTCTATTTGAATATTTTTTGCCGATCAATCAACTTACTTAATGAACAAATCGTGAAGAAAAGTTCGAATAGGCGTAACTTTTCATCCCGACCTTGATTTGAGTGATTGAAAAAGAATTGAAAATGTCTTTTTTTCTTATTTCTAACGCATGTACAATCACACAAATTGGAGTCAGAATGAAAAAGTTGTGGTTATTTTAAAGTTTCACACTGATCATTCAATTACTTCTCGATTGAATCGCTAAGAAAAATTCAAATAGACTTTGTTTAATCCTGACACTGATATGAGTTAATAAAAAGGCGTTGAAAATATTGTTTCTTCTTTTTCCAAGGAATGTGCAATCACTTAAATTGGAGTCCGGATGAAAACGTTATGGCTATTTGAATGTTTGTTACCCATTGACCAACGTACTTATATATCTAATCAACAACCAAAATTCAAAAAGCCGTAGCCATTTCTTTCGAACTATGATTTGAGTTATTTAAAAGGTGTTTAAAATATCGTTTCTTCCTCTTTCCAACGCATTTTCAATCACTTAATTCAGAGTCAGGAATAAAATGTTATGGCTATTTGAATGTTTTTTGTAGATCAATGAACTTACTTATCGTAAAAATTGTGAAGAAAAGTTCAAATAGCCGTAAAGTTTCATCCCGACTTTGATTTGAGTGATTGAAAATGTCTTTTCTTCTTATTTCTAATGCATTTTCAAGCACACAAATTGGAGTCAAAATGAAAAAGTTGTGCTTATTTTAAAGTTTCACACCGATCATTCAATTACTTCTCGATTGAATCGGCAAGAAAATATCAAATAAACTTACAGTTTAATCCTGACAGTGATATGAGTTAATAAAAAGACATTGAAAATATTGTTTCTTTATCTTTCCATTGCATGTGCAATCACTCAAATCAGAGTCAGGATGAAAATGTTATGGCTATTTGAATGTTTGTTACGCATTGACCAACGTACTTATGAATCTAATCAGCAATCAAAAGTCAAAAAGCCGTACCCATTTCTTTCGAAGTATGATTTGAGTTATTAAAAAGGCGTTTAAAATACCGTTTCTTCCACTTTCCAACGCATTTTCAATCACTCAAGCCGAAGTCAGGAATAAAGTGTTATGGCTATTTGAATGGTTTTTGCCGATCAATGAACTTACTTAATGAACAAATCGTGAAGAAAAGTTCAAATAGCCGTAACTTTTGATCCCGACTTTGATTTGAGTGATTAAAAAAGAATTGAAAATGTTTTTACTTCCTATTTCTAATGCATGTTTACTCACACAAATTAGAGTTAGAATCAAAAAGTAGTTGTTATTTTAAAGTTTCACACCGATCATTCAATTACTTCTCGATTGAATTGGTAAGAAAAATTCAAATAGACTTACAGTTTAATCCTGACACTGATATGAGTTAATCAAAAGACGTTGAAAATATTGTTTTTCATCTTTCCATTGAATGTGCAATCATTCAAATCGAAGTTAGGATGAAAACGTTATGGCTATTTGAATGTTTGTTACCTATTGACCAACGTACTTATGAATCTAATTAGTAATAAAAATTCAAATAGCCGTAACCATTTTTTTCAAAATATGATTTGAGTTATTCAAAAGGCATTTGAAATATCATTTATTCCTCTTTCCAACGCATTTTCAATCACTCAAATCAAAGTCAGGAGTAAAATTTTATGGCTATTTGAATGTTTTACGCCGATCAATCAACTTACTTAACGAACAAATCGTGAAGAAATGTTCAAATAGCCGTAACTTTTCATCCCGACTTTGATTTGAGTGATTGAAAAACAATTGAAAATGTATTTTCTTCTTATTTGTAACGCATGTTCAATCACACAAATTGGAGTCAGAACGAAAAAGTTGTGGTTGTTTTAAAGTTTCACATCGATCATTCAATTACTTCTCGATTGAATCGGTAAGAAAAATTCAAATAGACTTACAGTTTAATCCTGACACTGATATGAGTTAATAAAAAGGCGTTGAAAATATTGTTTCTTCTTCTTTCTAAGGAATGTGCAATCACTTAAATTGGAGTCCGGATGAAAACGTTGTGCTACTTGAATGTTTGTTTGCCATTGGCGAACATACTCATTAGTCTAATCAGTAATCAAAATTCAAAAAGCCGTAACCATTTCTTTCGAACTATGATTTGAGTTAATCAAAAGACGTTTAAAATATCGTTTTTTCCTCTTTCCAACGCATTTTCAATCACTCAAATCGAAGTCAGGAATAAAATGTTATGGCTATTTGAATATTTTTTGCCGATCAATCAACTTACTTTTCAAACAAATCGGGAAGAAAATTTCTAATAGCCGTAACATTTCATCCTGACTTTGATTTGAGTGATGGAAAAAGAATTGAAATTGTCTTTTTTTCCTATTTGTAACTCAAGATTAATCACACAAATTGGAGTCAGAATGAAAAAGTTGTGGTTATTTTAATGTTTCACACCGATCATTTAATTACTTCTCGATTGAATCTGTAAGAAAAATTTAAATAGACTTACTGTAATACCCTGTAGTTCAAAATAATAATAATAATAATTTTTTTAGTATAAAGCGCATTGCTGGAAGTGCAGGCACATGACACATGGCACATGACACATGCCTGGAAGTCCAAACACAAGGCACATGGCACATGGCACATGGCACATGGCACATGGCACATGGCACATAGCACATGGCACATGCCTGGAAGTCCAGGCGGGCTGCCTGGACTTCCAGGTGCTGAAAACTCTATATAAACCAACCCTCCCTTCTTCAGTTTTCATACCAAATTCCTCCAAATTGTAATTTTTCCTCCTCTTTTCACTCATATTGAGTTTTTAGTCTTTTGAGACTCTCTGTCCGAAACTCTCAGTGCAGTACGACGAAGTTCTGTCGGGAGGAAAGCGCCAGATCTGAAAAAGAAGAAGTTCTTATCTAAAGGTGGGGAACGAAACATAGGTTTGCATGTTTTATAACTTTTATTAAAGTTTACATTCAATTATTATTATGTCTACTGTTCATTTACACTGCATTATGTCATATAATGTTTATACTGTCGCACTTATGCCTGTACACTTGGAATTCACATATTATACTGTTATAATGCCGGATTTGTGGTCAATCTGACTCAACTAGACTTGGTCTTGTCCTCAGTAACTTTAAATAGTGAACGGGAGGCAGCGAGCTGCTCTAGGCGATTGGTTATTTAAGCAGACCTAGTGTCTCACCTCTCAACTGGGGACTGATCTAGTTAGTCTTATTGAAAGCTATCAGCGTATTCATGTAATACTGAATGTCGTAACCATGCACGTCATGATACCGACTCTGACAAGTGTCACTAGACGTTGCCAAAGTCAGTCTAAATGTCAAGAAAAGACCATACCAGTAGACTAGACCAGTTCATGCATTGGCATCATACATATCACCACCTAGGGACGTAAATGGTTCATGACTCATAGAATAGTTAGGAGCATTGCTCGCTATTCATTACATTTCTCTGGAGAGGGACGTACATGAGAACCCGGCTACACCCGGGGAGGGACATCAGTACGTGAATCCAGAGCATTGTTCCTGAGGAGGGACGTATAGTGAGAACCTGGCTACGCCCGGGGGAGGACACCTATACGTGAACTCAGGCGATGTACGTTCATCAAACCATTACGAGACGGTGTTATGAATACATACATATTGATTGATTATGATGCTCACATGTGCATTTAAGATATTTGATATTGAAGTATGCTTTATTAATTGTTATACTCACGAACTATTTACCCACTGAGCGCGTTAAGCTCACTCCATTATTATCCAATATTTCACAGGAAATCAGGGTGGACTGGGTGCAGGTTATGGAGCCCACATTTTGTACCCTTTGCATTATTTATTGGGGATTTTGGGGAGTATGTTCCCTTGACTAGTTTATGTACAAAAATATTCTGAATTAAATGAAATCAGATTTGTATTGTGTGACATATATTTCCGCTGCGCACTCTGTTGTTATCATTGTTATTGTTCCAAATGCGCGCCGCGTCCGCGAGTGTACCGCCGGTTTAGGCGCGTCCGGGCGGGGTGTGACATTTAATGGTATAAGAGCGTACGGTCCACGGCCCCCCAAGTCCACCAAATTAGGGGAAGAAAAATGTTATTAGATATATATATCTTTAGAACTATATATATGAATTATATATAGTTAAGATTTGTATTAAATATATAAATAGAAAACTATATGATTTTATATAGTTTGATTTAAATATATATATAGTTATGATTTATGAAAACTATATATATTGTTATGATTAAATATATACATACCATGTTGATAATGAAATTTTTTATTAGATATATATATCTGTAGAACTATATTTCTATGTCAATTATATATAGTTGAGATTTAGATAAATATATATCTAGAAAACTATATGATTTTTTATACAGTTTAATTTAAAATATACATATAGTCATGATTTATTAAAAACTATATGTATAGTTATGATTGAATATATATATCTATATACCTTAGTATATATGAGATATATATATATCATATTGATGAAAAAAAAAAATTGTGGATGAATTTTTTATTTATTAAATATATATATCTGTAGAACTATATATATATAATGTCAATTATATATAGTTGAGATTTATGTTAAATATATATCTAGAAAACTATATGATTTTTTATGCAGTTTAATTTAAATATACATATAGTCATGATTTATTAAAAACTATATGTATAGTTATGATTGAATATATATATCTATATACCTTAGTATATATGAGATATGTATATATAAAAAAAATAGATATATATATATATATATATATATATATATATATATATATATATATATATATATATATATATATATAGAACTATATATATATAAGATTTGCATTAAATATATATCTAAGGAAACAATATATGATTTAGATATAGTTTAAATTTCACATATATATATAGTTGATTTATGAAAACTATATATTCAGTTATGATTAAATATATATATATATATATATATACGATATATATATATATATCATATTGCTAATGAAGAATTTTGCTTACATGATGACAAAAACATCAAGAGAAAAAATATAAAATATTATCCAACTGACAAAGCATAAATCTTAAAAATGTTAGGAATATATTTTGTGTTTTTCACAAAATTTATTTTCCTTTCAGCAAAGAATGACCTCAAGTGAAGGAGCAACTTCCACTAGCAGGGAACCAATTCCCACTAGACTGAATGAATTGACCAAAAGGGAGGTTATGACCATGAGAAGCATCGACAACAGAGATCTCCGCCTCCACCGAATCCTTCACAACAAACACGCAACTGTGGGTTGGTTGAACATAACAAAGGTTGAGGGCCAAGTCTTTTACAACTTGGTAAGATCCTTCTACGAAGCCATGAATTACGTGGGACTTCTAGAAGAGGGAATCAACCCTATATTGGAGACAACAGTTATGGGGATAAAAATTTCTATCAACGTCGAAATCATCGCTCGACTTATGAAGATTCCGATTGAGGAAAGAATTATTGATCCACATGAACCGCAGACAATTACAGAGATCGCAGAGTCTAATGAACAATTATTCAATTCCCTCACCAAGGAGCCATACACTCAATCGACGTTCACCAACCTCCCAAACAATTATCTTAAACCATCTCTTGTCGGCCTTGGAAAGATCGTGTTCGGCAACATCTTGCCAGAAAGGAGGCCTAATGGCACTATGTCAAGGGCCTAACTCCTTGTGCTATATTGCATAGAGAAGGGAATAAAGGTCTCCCTACCACACATCATCATCCAACAAATGTTGAGGGTGATTCAAAACCCTTTGAGAAAAGAAATTCCTCGGTTACGGAGTCTTGATCATGAGGATGCTAAGCGAAGTAAACATCGACACTTTTGATGGGACTTCGACACAAATCGTTGAGCCAATTACAACATCTTCTATCTTCAAGATATATGTTCCAAAGGGAGGAGTAACTGACGAGGAAGTATTCGGCACAACGATAGGAAATGCTGAGAGAATGAGGGACAAGCATGGACGTTGCCTTCGAAAAAGTCGACGCAAGATTCCCATTAGAGAAGCACCAAATTTTGGAGGGCAGAACATCCCAATGAGCCCACTATTTCAAAATGTTTCACCTCATATAGATCTAGATATACAAGGGGTTCCAGTTAGGGGATCCCCGTATAATCAAAACAATTACCTTTCACCTATGAATCACACGTACAACCAATACTTTCCCCCAATGCCTATGGACTACCCTCCATTTATGGGACAATTGAGCCATCAACCACCAATGGGCCAATCGACTAACCTTTTTGAAAGGTTAAATGAAATGGATTCCTATATGGCGGAAATGAGAGCGACACAAAATTATATATTAACACATATGCAAAACTCTGAAGCAGAGCGAGCAAACTCTCAACCTTCTGTTAGTAGTCGTTATGTACCTAGCAGGAGATCTAGAAGGAGCGGAAGTAGGCAGGGAAATCAAAATTGATTACTGGCATTGTAAACTTTTCTTTTATACATGAATGAAATGTTTTGTTTAAAGACTATCTTTGGTGGGCCAACTTACAACCATTATTTCTTTTGTATCACTAACTTTGGAATGGTATGGGACATAACAAAATTGGAGGTTACTAAATAAAATGTGGAAGTAAGAAAATCCATGGCCTTGTGTGAAAAGAAACATTTGGAGAAAGTTGCATTACTAATATTATCACTAAGTTTACACGGTATGGGACGAGTAAATTTGGACGATACTATTAGTGAACCTCTATTCAGCCAATGTTTTTAGAGACCGTGCTTATACAACTTAACTTGGTTAACACCCTTATTACCAAAGTCATGTGGTACGGGACACATGAACTTGGATAATAATCGAAAAGACTAAGAGTAAGAGTTTGAATGCATAAGATTGCGATAGAACGTTAGATTAGGATATTTACTGAGGCAAATCTTAGAATTCTTATGACTCGTATGGATTTTTAATGAAATATATAAGTATGTTTACAAAGACCAAAACCAAATCATTTGAAATACTTGCAAAGTTTTGTACTTATTATATAAACATTCTAACCTTGTTTTTACACCATGGCCAAACATACGAGTTATATAAGATTATGTGATTCCTCAACAAAAACTTTACACTATACTTAGAAAAATAGGTGATTTTAATATTACAGTACTCTCGAAAATGTTGCTGAGCATACTATAACATTATACTTGGCTACAGTTCCTAAATCTTGGTTTTATTTTTCCTTGCCAGTGAGAAAATGCAAACAAGGAAGAGAGAAAGGCCACGTACTGTTCGTCCAGCAGTGGAGGCACCTCCTGAGATTTAGGAACCGCTGCCTCCGACAACAGCACAGGCCACACTCGACACTGCCACTCCATCTGGGCAGGCAATACCACCCCCACCCGCACCCTTTGCCATGGCATCAAGCATGGAAACCTTTTTCGCCGGATTTATTGAAGCAATCAAAGCCACTGTTCAAACGGCCGTTCGTGAGACCGCGACCAGTCAGGTTGCCACGGTTCAAGCACCTGTAAAATTTGGGTCGGAAGCTCAAACCGATCAGATTACTAAATACAAGCGGCTACAACCTCTTACTTTCGATGGCACCATTGATGCTGATGAGGTACAAAAGTGGCTGGATGAGTCAAAGAAGGCTCTTGATGCAATGAGAGTCGATGAGACTCGAAAAATTCCACTAGCGACCTATCAACTTGTTGGTGGGGCAAACACATGGTGGATGACAGTGAATGAAGAGCCAAGGGTCAACATAGCAAATATGACTTGGCAACAGTTTGAGTCAATGTTTATTGATGAGTATTTTTTGAGCGCGGTGACGAAGCAGAAGCGCTAGGAATTCGCTAAGTTATACCAGGGCACCATGACTGTTAGAGAATATGCTGGAAAATTTAAAGAATTATCAGTCTACTCTCTCTCCACCATCTCAACGGAGCGAGATAAGACTGAGAAATTTTATAATGGCCTTTGCCATGACATTCGACAAGCCTTGTAGATCTTGGATCTCAAGATTTACAAGGAGGCTGTTGAAAGGGCCATGAGCTTTGAACAAGAGAAGATCTTACAGGAACAGAGAATGAATAAGGGCAAAAGGCCTGCAACGTTTTCCCAACAAGGCTCGCAGCAGGGCAACAAGAAGAAGCCCTACTACAATCAAAACCCAGCCCTCCCAGCCCCTGTTTCGAAGAATGAAGCCACAACACCTGCGGCTGAACCTTCTAACCCTAACCATCTGTGTTTTTGAAATCATGGTTGCGGAAGTCGTTATGGAAGGGGTGGCCATCGAAACGACAATAACAGAGGTGGTGGTCGACACCACAATCAGCATGGCCAGCAACACAATCAGCAGTACAGGTCTACTTATTTCAACTACGGCCAGTAGGGCCACGTAAGAAATGCCTGTCCGCACTTTCACCAACCTGTTCCTGCTATTTCGGTCCAACAAGCACCACCTGCTGCTAATGCCCAACCCAGGCAGAACCAGCAGAACCAGGGTCAACGGAATCAGGGCAGAGCATATGCCATCGCTCAACAACCCCTCCTAGACAATAATGTAGTCGAAGGTACCTTTCCTTTGTTCAATACAATGGTGCATGTTTTGTTTGATTCAGGTGCTACGCATTCCTTTATATCATCAGCATTGGTAGACATTTAGGCCTGCATCCTGAGCGCACAAACATCATACTCCATGTCACATCACCGTTTGGATCTGGTACTGATGTGAATTTGCAGTGTTCTCGATGTGAACTTCGAATGTCAGAACAAATAATATATGCAGATCTTTTTGTGATGGATATTGAAGACTTTGACATCATCCTCGGCATGGACTGGCTCGCAAAACTTAATGCAAAGATCGACTGTCTGAAGAAGCAAGTTCAGTTAACTTTGCCTACAGGAGAGTTTGTCAAGATTCACGGAACAAGGAAATGGATGCACAAATCAACAGTTGCACTTCTCAAATCTCAACTTCGAGCGTTATCCCTTGGTGACTAAAATGAATCACCAGCACTATACCCTCTCGAAGTACACGATGTTCCAGTCATATCTGAATTCCCAACAGTTTTTCTAAATGACCTTCCTGGTCTACCTCCAGTTAGAGAATTCGATTTTGAGATCAACCTCATACCTGGGATAGGGCCTATCTCAATTCCACCATACAGAATGTCTAATGTCGAGCTAGTCGAATTAGACAAACAATTAAAGGAATTAGAGAGTAATGGATTCATCCGAAAGAGTTCATCACCCTAGGGCGCTCCAGTTCTGTTTGTTCGCAAAAAGGATGGTTCGTTACGATTTTGCATCGATTATCGCAAGTTGAATAACATCACCATCAAGAACAAATATCCATTGCCCAGGATCGATGACTTGTTCGACCAACTTAGAGAAGCCAAATACTTCTCTAAGATTGATTTACGGTCCGGTTATCACCAACTCCGGATCCGAGAGTCGAACATCACCAAGACGACCTTCAGAACTCTGTACGGTCATTACGAGTTCTTAGTTATGCCGTTCGGTTTAACAAATGCACCTACTGCGTTCATGGATTTGATGAATCGCATATTCAGGTTATACTTAGACCGATTTGTGGTGGTTTTTGTGGACGACATCTTGATATATTCCTCAACCGAGGAAGACCATAAAATACATTTGAAAATAGTCCTCCAAACCTTGAGAAGCCACCAATTACATGCAAAGTTGAGTAAGTGCAACTTTTGGTCGAAGCGAGTTCAATTCCTAGGCCATGTGGTTTCAGGCAATGGCATTGAGGTAGATCCTTCTAAGGTTGAAGCCATTTTAAACTGGAAGCAGCCTACCACTGTTACTCAGATTAGGAGTTTTCTTGGGTTGGCTGGCTATTACAGACGCTTCATCAAGGACTTCTCAAAGATTTTCGAACCTATGACCAAGCTCACTTGAAAAGACGTGCGATTCATCTGGAATCCAGCCTGTGAAGCATCATTTCAGGAATTGAAGAAACGTCTCACGACGGCACCTATACTTATCACTCCAAGAAATGCAATTGGAATTTCATTATACACCGACGCCTCTCTCCAAGGCTTAGGTGTCGTACTAATGCAATAAGGCCAAGTTGTTGCATATGCCTCGAGGCAACTAAAGATTCACGAGGGTAATTACCCAACACATGACTTGGAACTTGTAGGTGTTGTGTTTGCACTGAAGCTATGGCGTCATTACCTATACGGTGAATGATTTGACGTCTTCTCGGATCACAAGAGTCTTAAGTACATATACACTCAGAGAGACCTAAACCTCCGCCAGAGACGATGGTTGGAATTCTTGAAAGATTATGACTTTCAACTCCGGTACCATCCCGGAAACGCCAATGTTGTGGCCAATGCCCTGAGTAGAAAATCTTATGTTGCTTGCACTCTTAACTATGAACTGGGGAAGTTGGCTATAGAGATGGACAACTTTAACCTACAGCTGAACGTAGAGGGACCAAGACCACGAATCTCTCAATTTTCAGCCACCTCTGAGCTCGTTCGAAAGATTTCAGCTACTCAAGCCAATGACCCTATGTTAATGGAAAAACACAAACTTCTACTCAGCGGACAAGATCTTCCTCATTGGTCAGTCTCTAAAGACGGAGCCATTTTCTATAAAAAACATCTCTGTCTACCGAACGATCCTGAGGTTTGGAAAGACGTGCTTACTGAGATGCACTATTCGAGGTAAGCTATGCATCCTGGGGGTGACAAGATGTACAAGGATGTCAAGCGACAATTCTGGTTTTCTGGAATGAAGACGGCAATTGCAGACTTCGTTGCTCGAGGTCTCGTTTGCCAAAAAGTTAAGGCAGAACGAAGACTTCCCTCAGGACTTCTCCAGCCGTTACCTATTGGAGAATGGAAGTGGGAGAACATCGCAATGAATTTTGTTACGGCCTTGCCTCGAAATAATAAATGGCAAGATTCTATCTGGGTTATCATTGACAGACTTACAAACTCTGCACACTTCTTGCCAATAAAGTTCATGGATAATCCCGCCAAACTTGCAGAACTATATGAAAGAGAGATCGTACGCCTTCATGGAATACCACTCACGATCTTCTCTGATCGAGACCCTCGATTCACATCAAACTTTTGGAAAAGATTCCAAAATAGATTGGGTTCTAAGATCACTATGAGCATGGCCTTCCACCCTCAGACTGATGGGCAGTCAGAGCGGCTTATCCAAATCTTAGAAGACATGTTACGATGCTGCATTTTGGACTTTAATGACGGATGGTCAAAGTATTTGCATCTAGCTGAGTTTGCATACAACAACGACTACCAAACTAGTATCGACATGGCACCATACGAGGCTCTCTATGGTCGGCCTTGCAGATCTCCGGTATGCTGGTTAGATATGGCAGATTGACCGCAGTTAGGCCCTGAACTAGTTCAAGAGACTTCTGAGAAGATCACACTCGTAAAGGAACGACTTCGTGTTGCACAAAGTTTCACGTATCTATGCTTCGCAAGTATCGTCCTGATCCTTCGCATATCATCCCTTTAGTCGAGGTTCGGGTTGAGGAAGGAAATAAGTATCAGGAGAAAGTGATACAGATTTTAGATAGAAAAACTCAAGAACTACGGCGACGTAGCATACCACTTGTGAAAGTGCTCTGGGATCACCACGGTGTAGAGGAAGTAACATGGGAACTAGATGCAACTATTAAACAGAAATATCCTGAATTGTTTTCTAGTACCAATTGATGATGCGATACATTGTCCTATTTTCACTTATCAATAAAATGATGAAACATTGTTACACTTATCTTAATATATTGTTTCACTTGTATAACTACACCGATGTCTGAAACTAACATCCATGGATATCGTGAGGCACACACGCAGTAGCCTCCTTGGCAACTTGTAACTACTTCTCAAGAAGTAGAATCAAGTCACTACTATTTTGCATCACCAACTCCATCACTGCACAACGATCATTATTGCTAGAACGTGCATGACTTTTTCGCAACAATCCTGTGCCCTCATCTTGGCAAGACCTTCTACCACAATTGCCAAGAGGTCAATTTCAAGCAACAACATGAAAAAGTATTCCACCGCTCAACCTACCTCCCCTCAAACGATGTAACCATCGCCCTCCACCACCATCTGTTATGCAAATGTAGGAATCTTCAGAGGATTAGTTCGATTCCATTTGCTTTCCATGGTTTTATGATGATGAGGATTCCACCGGCCACAGTGCAATTCAGGGACCATACTAGCACTATCCTGAACTCGTAAGAGATGACGCTGACAGTGGATCACAAGCAGATAACCATCATAACTACTTGAATTGATTTCGAGGGCGAAATCCCTTTAAGGGGGGTAGAGTGTAATACCCTGTATTTCAAAAAATAAAAATAAAAAATAAAAGTAAATAAAGCACATGCCTGGAAGTCCAGGCACATGGCACATGGCACAGGCCTGGAAGTCCAGGCACATACCCGGGGATTCTCAGTGCAGTACGACGAAGTTCTGTCCGGAGAAAGCGCCAGATCTGAAAAAGAAGAAGTTCTTATCTAAAGGTGGGGAACGAAACATAGGTTTGCGTGTTTTATAACTTTTATTAACGTTTACATTCAATTATTATTATGTCTACTGTCCATTTACACTGCATTATGTCATATAATGTTTATACTGCCGCACTTATGCCTGTACACTTGGAATTCACATATTATACTGTTATAATGTCAGATTTGTGGTCAATCTGACTCAACTAGACTCGGTCTTGTCCTCAGTAACTTTAAATAGTGAACGGGAGGCAGCGGGCTACTCTAGGCGATTGGTTATTTAAGCAGACCTAGTGTCTCACATCTCAATTGGGGACTGATCTAGTTGGTCTTATTGAAAGCTATCAGCGTATACATGTAATACTGAATGTCCTAACCATGCACGTTGTGATACTGACTCTGATAAGGGTCACTAGACGTTTCCAAAGTTAGTCTAAATGTCAAGAAAAGACCAGACCAGTAGACTAGACCAGTTCATGCATTGGCATCATACATATCACCACCTAGGGACATACATGGTTCATGACTCACAGAATAGTTAGGAGCATTGCTCGCTATTCATTACATTTCTCTGGAGAGGGACGTACATGAGAACCCGGCTACACCCGGGGAGGGACATCAGTACGTGAATCCAGAGCATCGTTCCTGAGGAGGGACGTATAGTGAGAACCCCGCTACGCCCGGGGGAGGACACCTATAAGTGAACTCAGGCTGTGTACGTTCATCAAACCATTACGAGACGGTGTTATGAATACATTCATATTGATTGATTATGATGCTCACATGTGTATTTAAGATAATTGATATTGAAGTATGCTTTATTAATTGTTATACTCACGAACTATTTACCCACTAAGCGCGTTAAGCTCACTCCATTATTATCCAATCTTTCAGAGGAAATTAGGGTGGACTGGGTACAAGTTATGGGGCCCACATTTTGTACCCTTTACATTATTCATTTGGGATTTTGGGGAGTATGCTCCCTTGACCATTTTATGTACAAAAATATTCTGAATTAAATGAAATCAGATTTGTACTATGTGACATATATTTCCGCTGCGCACTCTGTTGTTACCATTGTTATTGTTCCAAATGCGCGCCCCGTCCGAAAGTGTACCGCCGGTTTAGGCGTGTCCGGGCGGGGTGTGACATTGATATGAGTTAATAAAAAGGCGTTCAAAATATTGTTTCTTTTTCTTTCCAAGCAATGTGGAATCACTCAAATTGGAGTCCGGATGAAAACGTTATGGCTACTTGAATGTTTGTTACCCATTGGCGAACATACTTATTAGTCTAATCAGTAATCAAAATTCAAAAAGCCGTAACCATGTCTTTCGAACTGTGATTTGAGTTAATCAAAAGACGTTTAAAATATCGTTTCTTCCACTTTCCAATGCATTTTCAATCACTCAAATCGAAGTCAGGAATAAAATGTGATGGTTATTTGAATATTTATGCCGATCAATCAACTTACTTTTCAAACAAATCGGGAAGAAAATTTCAAATAGCCGTAACTTTTCATCCTGACTTTGATTTGAGTGATTGAAAAAGAATTGAAAATGTCTTTTCTTCCTATTTCTAACGCAAGTTCAGTCACACAAATTGGAGTCAGAATGAAAAAGTTGTGGTTATTTTAAAGTTTCACACCGATCATTCAATTACTTCTCGATTGAATCGGTAAGAAAAATTCAAATAGACTTACAGTTTAATCCTGACACTGATAAGAGTTAATAAAAAGGCGTTGAAAATATTGTTTCTTCTTCTCTCCAAGGAATGTGCAATCACTCAAATTGGAGTCCGGATGAAAACGTTATGGCTACTTGAATGTTTGTTACGCATTGGCGAACGTACTTATGAATCTAATCAGTAATCAAAATTCAAAAAGCCGTAACCATTTCTTTCGAAGTATGGTTTGAGTTAATCAAAAGACGTTTAAAATATCGTTTATTCCTCTTTCCTATGCATTTTCAACTACTCAAATCGGAGTCAGGAATAAAATGTTATGGCTATTTGAATATTTTTTGCCGATCAATCGACTTAATTATCGAACAAATCGTGAGGAAAAGTTAAAATAGCTGTAACTTTTCATTCCGAGTTTGATTTGAGTGATTGAAAAAGAATTGACAATGACTTTTCTTCCTATTTCTAACGCATGTTCAATCACACAGATTGGAGTTAGAATGAAAAAGTTGTGGTTATTTTAAAGTTTCACACCGATCATTCAATTACTTCCCGATTGAATTGGTAAGGAAAATTGAAATAGACTTACAATTTAATCCTGACACTGATATGAGTTAATAAAAAGACGTTGAAAATATTGTTTCTTCTTCTTTCCAAGGAATGTGCAATCATCAAATTGGAGTCCGGATGAAAACGTTATGGCTACTTGAAAGTTTGTTACGCATTGGCGAACGTACTTATGAATCTAATCATTAATCAAAATTCAAAAAGCCGTAACCATTTCTTTCAAAGTATGATTTGAGTTAATCAAAAGACGTTTTAAATATCGTTTCTTCCTCTTTCCAACACATTTTCAATCACTCAAATCAAAGTCAGGAATAAAATGTTATGGCTATTTGAATATTTTTTGCCGATCAATCAACTTACTTAACGAACAAATCGTGAAGAAAAGTTGAAATAGCCGTAACTGTTCATCCCGACTTTGATTTGAGTGATTGAAAAAGAATTGAAAATGTCTTTTCTTCCTATTTCTAACGCATGTTCAATCACACAAATTGCTGTCTGAATGAAAAAGTTGTGGTTATTTTAAAGTTTTACACCGATCATTGAATTACTTCTCGATTGAATCGGTAAGAAAAATTCAAATAGGCTTACAGTTTAATCCTGAAACTGATATGAGTTAATGAAAAGGTGTTGAAAATATTGTTTCTTCATCTTTCCAATGCACGTGCAATCATTCAAATCGTAGTCAGGGTGAAAACGTTATGGCTATTTGAATGTTTGTTACCCATTGACCAACGTACTTATATATCTAATCAGCAACCAAAATTAAGAAAGCCGTAGCCATTTCTTTCGAACTATGATTTGAGTTAATCAAAAGACGTTTAAAATATCGTTTCTTCCACTTTCCAACGCATTTTCAATCACTCAATTCGGAGTCAGGAATAAAATGTTATGGCTATTTGAATGTCTTTTGTCGATCAATCAACGTACTTATCAAAAAAATCATGAAGAAATGTTGAAATAGCCGTAACTTTTCATCCCGAGTTTGGTTTGAGTGATTGAAAAAAAATTGAAAATGCCTTTTCTTCCTATTTCTAACGCATGTTCAATCACACAAATTGAAGTCAGAATGAAAAAGTTGTGGTTATTTTAAAGTTTCACACCGATCATTCAATTACTTCTCGATTGAATGGGTAAGAAAAATTCAAATAGACTTACGGTTTAATCCTGACACTGATATGAGTTAATAAAAAGGCGTTGAAAATATTGTTTCTTCTTCTTTCCAAGGAATGTGCAATCACTCAAATTGAAGTCCGGATGAAAACGTTATGGCTACTTGAATGTTTGTTACCCATTGCCGAACATACTTATTAGTCTAATCAGTAATCAAAATTCAAAAAGCCGTAACCATTTTTTTGGAACTATGACTTGAGTTAATCAAAAGACGTTTAAAATATCATTTCATCCTCTTTCCAACGCATTTTCAATCACTCAATTCGGAGTCAGGAATAAAATATTATGGCTATTTAAATGTTTTTTGTCGATCAATCAACTTACTTAAGGAAAAAATCGTGAGTTAATTAAAAGGCGTTGAAAATATTGTTTCTTCATCTTTTCAATGCATGTGCAATCATTCAAATCGGAGTCAGGATGAAAACGTTATGGCTAATTGAATGTTTGTTGCCCATTGACGAACGTACTTATGAATCTAATCAGCAATAAAAATTCAAAAAGCCGTAACCATTTCTTTCGAAAAATGATTTGAGTTATATAAAAGGCATTTGAAATATCGTTTCTTCCTCTTTCTAACGCATTTTCAATCACTCAAATCAAAGTCAGGAATAAAATGTTATGGCTATTTGAATGTTATTTGCTGACCAATCAACTTACTTAACGAACAAATCGTGAAGAAAAGTTCAAATAGCCGTAACTTTTCATCCCGACTTTAATTCGAGTGATTGAAAAAGAATTGAAAATGACTTTTCTTCCTATTTCTAACGCATGTTCAATCACACAAATTGGAGTCAGAATTTAAAAGTTGTGGTTATTTTAAAGTTTCACACCGATCATTCAATTACTCCTCGATTGAATCGGTAAGAGAAATTGAAATAGAGTTACAGCTTAATCCTGACACTGATATGAGTTAATAAAAAGGCGTTGAAAATATTGTTTCTTCTTCTTTCCAAGGAATGTGCATTCACTCAAATTGGAGTCCGGAAGAAAACGTTATGGCTATTTGAATGTTTGTTACCCATTGACCAACGTATTTTTGAATCTAATCAGAAATCAAAATTCAAAAAGTCGAAACCATTTCTTTCGAACTATGATTTGAGTTAATCAAAAGACGTTTAAAATATCGTTTCTTCCTCTTTCTAACGCATTTTCAATCACTCAATACGGAGTCAGGAATAAAATGTTATGGATATTTGAATATGTTTTGCCGATCAATCAACTTACTTAACAATCAATTCATGAAAAAAAGTTCAAATAGCCGTAACTTTTCATCCCGACTTTGATTTAATGGATTAAAAAAGAATTGAAAATGTCTTTTCTTCCTATTTCTAACACATGTTCAATCAGACAAATTGGAGTCAGAATGAAAAAGTTGGGGTTATTTTAAAGTTTTACACCGATCATTAAATTACCTCTCGATTGAATCGGTAAGAAAAATCCAAATAGACTTACAGTTTAATCCTGACACTGATATGAGTTAAGAAAAAGGGGTTTGAAATATTATTTCTTCTTCTTTCCAAGGAATGTGCATTCACTCAAATTGGAGTCCGGATGAAAACGTTATGGCTACTTGAATGTTTGTTACCCATTGGGGAACATACTTATTAGTCTAATCAGTAATCAAAATTCAAAAAGCCGTCACCATTTATTTCGAACTACGATTTGAGTTATTCAAAAGGCATTTGAAATATTGTTTCTTCCTCTTTCCAACGCATTTTCAATCACTCAAATCAAAGTCAGGAATAAAATGTTGTGGCTATTTGTATGTTATTTGCCAATCAACCAACTTACTAATTGAAAAAATCTTGAAGAAAAGTTCAAATAGCCGTATTTTTTCTTCTCGACTTTAATTTGAGCGATTGAAAAACAATCGAAAATGCCTTTTCTTCCTATTTCTAAGGCATTTTCAATCACACAAATTAGAGTCAAAATGAAAAAGTTGTGGTTATTTTAAAGTTTCACGCCGATCATTCAATTACTTCTCGATTGAATCGGTAAGAAAAATTCAAATAAACTTACAGTTTTATCCTGACACTGATATGAGTTAATAAAAAGGCGTTGAAAATATTGTTTCTTCATCTTTCCAATGCATGTGCAATCATTCAAATCGGAGTCAGGATGAAAACGTTATGGCTATTTGAATGTTTGTTACCCATTGACCAACGTACTTATGAATCTAATCAGCAATAAAAATTCAAAAAGCCGTAACCATCTCTTTTGAAATATGATTTGAGTTATTCAAAAGGCATTTGAAATATTGTTTCTTCCTCCTTCCAACGCATTTTATATCACTCAAATCAAAGTCAGGAATAAAATGTTATGGCTATTTGAATATTTTTTGAGAATCAATCGACTTAATTATCGAACAAATCGTGAAGAAAAGTTAAAATAGCCGTAACTTTTCATTCCGAGTTTGATTTGAGTGATTGAAAAAGAATTGAAAATGCCTTTTCTTCCAATTTCTAACGCATGTTCAATCACACAAATTGGAGTCAGAATGAAAAAGTTGTGGTTATTTTAAAGTTTCACATCGATCATTCAATTACTTCTCGATTGAATCGGTAAGGAAAATTCAAATAGACTTACAGTTTAATCCTGCCACTGATATGAGTTAATAAAAAGACGTTGAAAATATTGTTTTTTCATCTTTCCAATGCATGTGCAATCACACAAATCAGAGTCAAGATGAAAACTTTATGGCTATTTGAATGTTTGTTACCCATTGACCAACGTACTTATGAATCTAATCAGAAATCAAAATTCAAAAAGTCGTAACCATTTCTTTCGAACTATGATTTGAGTTAA
The DNA here is from genome assembly GCA_035771175.1 of Paratinospora sagittata. Lineage (NCBI taxonomy): Eukaryota > Viridiplantae > Streptophyta > Magnoliopsida > Ranunculales > Menispermaceae > Paratinospora > Paratinospora sagittata. The sequence goes on from CM069602.1 coordinate 39,041,953, forward strand.
TCAAAAGACGTTTAAAATCTCGTTTCTTCCTCTTTCCAACGCATTTTCAATCACTCAAATCGGAGTCAGGAATAAAATATTATGGCTATTTGAAAGTTTTTTGCCGATCGATCAACTTTCTTATCGAACAAATCGTGAAGAAAAGTTCAAATAGCCGTAACTTTTCATCCCGACTTTGATTTGAGTGATTGAAAAAGAATTGAAAATGTCATTTCTTCCTATTTCTAACGCATGTTCAATGACACAAATTGGAGTCAGAATGAAAAAGTTGTGGTTATTTTAAAGTTTCACACCGATCATTCAATTACTTCTCGATTGAATCGGTAAAAAAAATTCAAATAGAGTTACAGTTTAATCCTGACACTGATATGAGTTAATAAAAAGGCGTTGAAAATATTGTTTCTTCTTCTTTCCAAGGAATGTGCATTCACTCAAATTGGAGTCCGGAAGAAAACGTTATGGCTATTTGAATGTTTGTTACCCATTGACCAACGTACTTATGAATCTAATCAGAAATCAAAATTCAAAAAGCCGTAACCATTTCTTTTTGAACTATGATTTGAGTTAATCAAAAGACGTTTCAAATATCATTTCTTCCTCTTCCCAACGCATTTTCAATCACTCAATACGAAGTCAAAAATAAAATGTTATGGATATTTGAATGTTTTTTGCCGATCAATCAACTTACATAACGAACAAATGTTGAAGAAAAGTTCAAATAGACGTAACTTTTCTTTCCGACTTTGATTTAAGTGATTAAAAAAAATTAAAAATGTCTTTTCTTCCTATTTCTAACACATGTTCAATCACACAAAATGGAGTCAGAACGAAAAAGTTGTGGTTATTTTAACGTTTCACTCCGATCATTCAATTACTTCTCTATTGAATCGGTAAGAAAAATTTAAATAGACTTACAGTTTAATCTTCACACTGATATGAGTTAATCAAAAGACATTGAAAATATTGTTTCTTCATCTTTCCAATGCATGTGTACTCACTCAAATCAGAGTCAAGTTGAAAACGTTAAGGCTATTTGAATGTTTGTTACCCAATTGACAAACGTACTTATGAATCTAATCAGAAATCAAAATTCAAAAAGTTATAACCATTTCTTTCGAACTATGATTTGAGTTAATCAAAAGACGTTTAAAATATTATTTCTTCCTCTTTCCAACGCATGTTCAATTACTCAATACGGAGTCAGGAATAAAATGTTATGGATATTTGAATGTGTTTTGCCGATCAATCAACTTACTTAACGAACAAATTATGAAGAAAAGTTCAAATAGCCGCAACTTTTCATCCCAACTTTGATTTAGGTGATTAAAAAGAATTGAAAATGTCTTTTCTTCCTATTTCTAACACATGTTCAATCACACAAATTGGAGTCAGAATGAAAAAGTTAGGGTTATTTTAAAGTTTTACACCGATCATTAAATTACCTCTCGATTGAATCGATAAGAAAAATCCAAATAGACTTACAGTTTAATCCTGACACTGATATGAGTTAATAAAAAGGCGTTGAAAATATTGTTTCTTCTTCTTTCCAAGGAATGTGCATTCACTCAAATTGGAGTCCGGAAGAAAACGTTATGGCTATTTGAATGTTTGTTACCCATTGACCAATGTACTTATAAATCTAATCAGAAATCAAAATTCAAAAAGCCATAACCATTTATTTCGAACTATGATTTGAGTTAATCAAAAGATGTTTAAAATATCGTTTCTTCCTCTTTCCAACGCATTTTCAATCACTCAATACGGAGTTAGGAATAAAATGTTATGGCTATTTGAATGTTTTTTGCCGATCAATCAACTTACATATTGAAAAAATCTTGAAGAAAAGTTTAGATAGCCGTAACTTTTCATCCCGACTTTGATTTGAGTAATTGATAAACAATCAAAAATGCCTTTTCTTCCTATTTCTAACGCATTTTCAATTACACAAATTGGAGTCAAAATGAAAAAGTTGTGGTTATTTTAAAGTTTCACACCGATCATTCAATTACTTATCGATTGAATCGGTAAGAAAAATTCAAATAGACTTACAGTTTAATCCTGACACTGATATGAGTTAAACAAAAGGCATTGAAAATATTGTTTCTTCATCTTTCCAATGCATGTGTAATCACAGAAATCAGAGTCAAGATGAAAACGTTATGGCTATTTGAATGTTTGTTACCCCATTGACAAACGTACTTATGAATCTAATCAGAAATCAAAATTCAAAAAGTCAACCATTTCTTTCAAACTATGATTTGAGTTAATCAAAAGTCGTTTAAAATATCGTTTCTTCCTCTTTCCAACGCATGTTCAATCACTCAATACGGAGTCAGGAATAAAATGTTATGGATATTTGAATGTGTTTTGCCGATCAATCAACTTACGTAACGAACAAATCATGAAGAAAAGTTCAAATAGCCGCAACTTTTCATCCCGACTTTGATTTAAGTGATTAAAAAAGAATTGAAAATGTCTTTTCTTCCTATTTCTAACACATGTTCAATCACACAAATTGGTGTCAGAATGAAAAAGTTCGGGTTATTTTAAAGTTTTACACCGATCATTAAATTACCTCTCGATTGAATCGGTAAGAAAAATCTAAATAGACTTACAGTTTAATCCTGACACTGATATGAGTTAATAAAAAGGCGTTGAAAATATTGTTTCTTCTTCTTTCCAAGGAATGTGCATTCACTCAAATTGGAGTCCGGAAGAAAACGTTATGGCTATTTGAATGTTTGTTACCCATTGACCAATGTACTTATGAATGCAATCAGAAATCAAAATTCAAAAAGCCTTAACCATTTATTTCGAACTATGATTTGAGTTAATCAAAAGACGTTAAAAATATCGTTTCTTCCTCTTTCCAACGCATTTTCAATCACTAAATACGGAGTTAGGAATAAAATGTTATGGCTATTTGAATGATTTTTGCCGATCAATCAACTTACATATTGAAAAAATCTTGAAGAAAAGTTTAAATAGCCGTAACTTTTCCAAGTTTCACACCGATCATTCAATTACTTCTCAATTGAATCGGTAAGAAAAATTCAAATAGACTTACAGTTTTATCCTGACAATGATATGAGTTAATAAATAGGCGTTGAAAATATTGTTTCTACTTCTTTCCAAGGAATGTACAATCACTTAAGTTGGAGTCCGGATGAAAACGTTATAGCTACTTGAATGTTTGTTACCCATTGGGGAACATACTTATTAGTCTAATCAGTAATCAAAATTCAAAAAGCCGTAACCATTTCTTTGGAAGTATGATTCGAGTTAATCAAAAGTCGTTTAAAATATCCTTTCTTCTTCTTTCCAACGAATTTTCAATCACTCAAATCGGAGTCAGGAATAAAATGTTATGGCTGTTTGAATATTTTTTGCCGATCAATCAACTTACTTATCGAACAAATCGTGAAGAAAAGTTCAAATAGCCGTAACTTTTCATCCCGACTTTGATTTGAGTGAATGAAAAGGAATTGAAAATGTCTTTTCTTCCTATTTCTAACGCATGTTCAATCACACAAATTGGAGTCAAAACAAAAAAGTTGGGGTTATTTTAAAGTTTCACACCGATCATTTATTTACTTCTCGATTAAATTGGTAAGAAAAATTCAAATAGACTTACAGTTTAATCCTGACACTGATATGAGTTAATCAAATGGCGTTGCAAATATTGTTTCTTCATCTTTCCAACGCATGTGCAATCATTCAAATCAGAGTCAGGATGAAAACGTTATGGCTATTTGAATGTTTGTTACCCATTGACCAACGTACTTATGAATCTAATCAGCAATAAAAATTCAAAAAGCCGTAACCGTTTCTTTCGAAATATGATTGGAGTTATTCAAAAGGCATTTGAAATATCGTTTCTCCCTCTTTCCAACGCATTTTCAATCACTTAAATCAAAGTCAGGAATAAAATGTTATGGCTATTTGAATGTTATTTGCCGATCAATCAACTTACTTAACGAACAAATCGTGAAGAAAAGTTCAAATAGCCGTAAGTTTTCTTCCCGGCTTTAATTTGAGTGATTGAAAAAGAATTGAAAATGTCTTTTCTTCCTATGTCTAACGCATTTTCAATTGCACAAATTGGAGTAAGAATGAAAAAGTTGTGGTTATTTTAAAGTTTCACGCCGATCATTCAATTACTTCTCGATTGAATCGGTAAGAAAAATTCAAATAGACTTACAGTTTAATCCTGACACTGATATGAGTTAAGAAAAAACGTTGAAAATATTGTTTCTTCTTCTTTCCAAGCAATGTGGAATCACTCAAATTGGAGTCCGGATGAAAACGTTATGGCTACTTGAATGTTTGTTACCCATTGGGGAACATACTTATTAGTCTAATCAGTAATCAAAATTCAAAAGGCCGTAACCATTTCTTTGGAACTATGATTTGAGTTAATCCAAAGACGTTTAAAATAACGTTTCTTCATCTTTCCAACGAATTTTCAATAACTCAAATCGGAGTCAGGAATAAAATGTTATGGCTGTTTGAATATTTTTTGCCGATCAATCAACTTACTTATCGAACAAATCGCGAAGAAAAGTTCTAATAGCCGTAACTTTTCTTCCCGACTTTAATTTGAGTGATTGAAAAAGAATTGATAATGTCTTTTTTTCCTATTTCTAACGCATTTTCAATCCCACAAATTGGAGTCAAAATGAAAAAGTTGTGGTTATTTTGAAGTTTCACATCGATCATTACATTATTTCTCGATTGAGTCAGTAATAAAAGTTCAAATAGACTTAAAGTTTAATCCTGACACTGATATGAGTTAATAAAAAGGCGTTGAAAATACTGTTTCTTCATCTTTCCAATGCATGTGCAATCAAACAAATCAGAGTCAGGATGAAAACGTTATCGCTATTTGAATGTTTGTTACGCATTGACCAACGTACTTATGAATCTATTCAGCAATCAAAATTAAAAAAGCCGTAGCCATTTCTTTCGAAGTATGATTTGAGTTATTAAAAAGACGTTTAAAATATCATTTCTTCCTCTTTCCAACGCATTTTCAATCACTTAAATCGAAGTCAGGAATAAAATGTTATGGCTATTTGAGTGTTTTTTGTCAATCAATCAACATACTTATCGAAAAAATCAAGAAGAAAAGTTCAAATAGCCGTAACTTTTCATCCCAGCTTTGATTTGAGTGATCGAAAAAGAATTAAAAATGTCATTTCCTCTTATTTCTAACACATTTTCAATCACACAAATTGGTGTCAAAATGAAAAAGTTGTGGTTATTTCCAAGTTTCACACCGATCATTCAATTACTTCTCGATTGAATCGGTAAGAAAAATTTAAATAGACTTATAGTTTAATCCTGACACTGATATGAGTTAATCAAAAGGCGTTGCAAATATTGTTTCTTCATCTTTCCAACGCATGTGCAATCATTCAAATTAGAGTCAGGATGAAAACGTTATGGCTATTTGAATGTTTGTTACCCATTGACCAACGTACTTATGAATCTAATCAACAATCAAAATTCAAAAAGCCGTAGGCATTTCTTTTGAAGTATTATTTGAGTTATTCAAAAGACGTTTAAAATATCGTTTCTTCCTCTTTCCAACGCATTTTCAATCACTTAAATCGGTGTCAGGCATAAAATGTTATGGCTATTTGAATGTTTTTTGCCGATCAATCAACATACTTAACGAACAAATCGTGAAGAAAAGTTCAAATAGCCTTAACTATTCATCCCGACTTTGATTTGAGTAATTGAGAAAGAATTGAAAATGTCTTTTCTTCCTATTTCTAATGCATGTTTAATCACACAAATTGGAGTCATAATCGAAAAGTTGTTGTTATTTTAAAGTTTCACACCGTTCATTCAATTACTTCTCGATTGAATTGGTAAGAAAAATTCAAATAGACTTAAAGTTTAATCCTGACACTGATATGAGTTAATAAAAAGGCGTTGAAAATACTGTTTCTTCATCTTTCCAATGCATGTGCAATCAAACAAATCAGAGTCAGGATGAAAACGTTATCGCTATTTGAATGTTTGTTACGCATTGACCAACGTACTTATGAATCTATTCAGCAATCAAAATAAAAAAAGCCGTAGCCATTTCTTTCGAAGTATGATTTGAGTTATTAAAAAGACGTTTAAAATATCATTTCTTCCTCTTTCCAACGCATTTTCAATTACTTAAATCGAAGTCAGGAATAAAATGTTATGGCTATTTGAGTGTTTTTTGTCAATCAATCAACATACTTATCGAAAAAATCAAGAAGAAAAGTTCAAATAGCCGTAACTTTTCATCCCAGCTTTGATTTGAGTGATCGAAAAAGAATTAAAAATGTCATTTCCTCTTATTTCTAACACATTTTCAATCACACAAATTGGAGTCAAAATGAAAAAGTTGTGGTTATTTCCAAGTTTCACACCGATCATTCAATTACTTCTCGATTGAATCGGTAAGAAAAATTCAAATAGACTTATAGTTTAATCCTGACACTGATAAGAGTTAATCAAAAGGGGTTGAAAATATTGTTTCTTCATCTTTCCAATGCAAGTGCAATCATTCAAATCGTAGTCAGGATGAAAACGTTATGGCTATTTGAATGTTTGTTACCCATTGACCAACGTACTTATGAATCTAATCAACAATCAAAATTCAAAAAGCCGTAGGCATTTCTTTTGAAGTATTATTTGAGTTATTCAAAAGACGTTTAAAATATCGTTTCTTCCTCTTTCCAACGCATTTTCAATCACTTAAATCGGTGTCAGGCATAAAATGTTATGGCTATTTGAATGTTTTTTGCCGATCAATCAACATACTTAACGAACAAATCGCGAAGAAAAGTTCAAATAGCCTTAACTATTCATCCCGACTTTGATTTGAGTAATTGAGAAAGAATTGAAAATGTCTTTTCTTCCTATTTCTAATGCATGTTTAATCACACAAATTGGAGTCATAATCGAAAAGTTGTTGTTATTTTAAAGTTTCACACCGTTCATTCAATTACTTCTCGATTGAATTGGTAAGAAAAATTCAAATAGACTTAAAGTTTAATCCTGACACTGATATGAGTTAATAAAAAGGCGTTGAAAATACTGTTTCTTCGTCTTTCCAATGCATGTGCAATCAAACAAATCAGAGTCAGGATGAAAACGTTATCGCTATTTGAATGTTTGTTACGCATTGACCAACGTACTTATGAATCTATTCAGCAATCAAAATTAAAAAAGCCGTAGCCATTTCTTTCGAAGTATGATTTGAGTTATTAAAAAGACGTTTAAAATATCATTTCTTCCTCTTTCCAACGCATTTTCAATCACTTAAATCGAAGTCAGGAATAAAATGTTATGGCTATTTGAGTGTTTTTTGTCAATCAATCAACATACTTATCGAAAAAATCAAGAAGAAAAGTTCAAATAGCCGTAACTTTTCATCCCGGCTTTGATTTGAGTGATCGAAAAAGAATTAAAAATGTCATTTCCTCTTATTTCTAACACATTTTCAATCACACAAATTGGTGTCAAAATGAAAAAGTTGTGGTTATTTCCAAGTTTCACACCGATCATTCAATTACTTCTCGATTGAATCGGTAAGAAAAATTTAAATAGACTTATAGTTTAATCCTGACACTGATATGAGTTAATCAAATGGCGTTGCAAATATTGTTTCTTCATCTTTCCAACGCATGTGCAATCATTCAAATTAGAGTCAGGATGAAAACGTTATGGCTATTTGAATGTTTGTTACCCATTGACCAACGTACTTTTGAATCTAATCAACAATCAAAATTCAAAAAGCCGTAGGCATTTCTTTTGAAGTATTATTTGAGTTATTCAAAAGACGTTTAAAATATCGTTTCTTCCTCTTTCCAACGCATTTTCAATCACTTAAATCGGTGTCAGGCATAAAATGTTATGGCTATTTGAATGTTTTTTGCCGATCAATCAACATACTTAACGAACAAATCGCGAAGAAAAGTTCAAATAGCCTTAACTATTCATCCCGACTTTGATTTGAGTAATTGAGAAAGAATTGAAAATGTCTTTTCTTCCTATTTCTAATGCATGTTTAATCACACAAATTGGAGTCATAATCGAAAAGTTGTTGTTATTTTAAAGTTTCACACCGTTCATTCAATTACTTCTCGATTGAATTGGTAAGAAAAATTCAAATAGACTTAAAGTTTAATCCTGACACTGATATGAGTTAATAAAAAGGCGTTGAAAATACTGTTTCTTCATCTTTCCAATGCATGTGCAATCAAACAAATCAGAGTCAGGATGAAAACGTTATCGCTATTTGAATGTTTGTTACGCATTGACCAACGTACTTATGAATCTATTCAGCAATCAAAATAAAAAAAGCCGTAGCCATTTCTTTCGAAGTATGATTTGAGTTATTAAAAAGACGTTTAAAATATCATTTCTTCCTCTTTCCAACGCATTTTCAATTACTTAAATCGAAGTCAGGAATAAAATGTTATGGCTATTTGAGTGTTTTTTGTCAATCAATCAACATACTTATCGAAAAAATCAAGAAGAAAAGTTCAAATAGCCGTAACTTTTCATCCCAGCTTTGATTTGAGTGATCGAAAAAGAATTAAAAATGTCATTTCCTCTTATTTCTAACACATTTTCAATCACACAAATTGGTGTCAAAATGAAAAAGTTGTGGTTATTTCCAAGTTTCACACCGATCATTCAATTACTTCTCGATTGAATCGGTAAGAAAAATTCAAATAGACTTATAGTTTAATCCTGACACTGATAAGAGTTAATCAAAAGGGGTTGAAAATATTGTTTCTTCATCTTTCCAATGCAAGTGCAATCATTCAAATCGTAGTCAGGATGAAAACGTTATGGCTATTTGAATGTTTGTTACCCATTGACCAACGTACTTATGAATCTAATCAACAATCAAAATTCAAAAAGCCGTAGGCATTTCTTTTGAAGTATTATTTGAGTTATTCAAAAGACGTTTAAAATATCGTTTCTTCCTCTTTCCAACGCATTTTCAATCACTTAAATCGGTGTCAGGCATAAAATGTTATGGCTATTTGAATGTTTTTTGCCGATCAATCAACATACTTAACGAACAAATCGTGAAGAAAAGTTCAAATAGCCTTAACTATTCATCCCGACTTTGATTTGAGTAATTGAGAAAGAATTGAAAATGTCTTTTCTTCCTATTTCTAATGCATGTTTAATCACACAAATTGGAGTCATAATCGAAAAGTTGTTGTTATTTTAAAGTTTCACACCGTTCATTCAATTACTTCTCGATTGAATTGGTAAGAAAAATTCAAATAGACTTAAAGTTTAATCCTGACACTGATATGAGTTAATAAAAAGGCGTTGAAAATACTGTTTCTTCATCTTTCCAATGCATGTGCAATCAAACAAATCAGAGTCAGGATGAAAACGTTATCGCTATTTGAATGTTTGTTACGCATTGACCAACGTACTTATGAATCTATTCAGCAATCAAAATTAAAAAAGCCGTAGCCATTTCTTTCGAAGTATGATTTGAGTTATTAAAAAGACGTTTAAAATATCATTTCTTCCTCTTTCCAACGCATTTTCAATCACTTAAATCGAAGTCAGGAATAAAATGTTATGGCTATTTGAGTGTTTTTTGTCAATCAATCAACATACTTATCGAAAAAATCAAGAAGAAAAGTTCAAATAGCCGTAACTTTTCATCCCGGCTTTGATTTGAGTGATCGAAAAAGAATTAAAAATGTCATTTCCTCTTATTTCTAACACATTTTCAATCACACAAATTGGTGTCAAAATGAAAAAGTTGTGGTTATTTCCAAGTTTCACACCGATCATTCAATTACTTCTCGATTGAATCGGTAAGAAAAATTCAAATAGACTTATAGTTTAATCCTGACACTGATAAGAGTTAATCAAAAGGGGTTGAAAATATTGTTTCTTCATCTTTCCAATGCATGTGCAATCATTCAAATCGTAGTCAGGATGAAAACGTTATGGCTATTTGAATGTTTGTTACACATTGACCAACGTACTTATGAATCTAATCAACAATCAAAATTCAAAAAGCCGTAGGCATTTCTTTTGAAGTATTATTTGAGTTATTCAAAAGACGTTTAAAATATCGTTTCTTCCTCTTTCCAACGCATTTTCAATCACTTAAATCGGTGTCAGGCATAAAATGTTATGGCTATTTGAATGTTTTTTGCCGATCAATCAACATACTTAACGAACAAATCGTGAAGAAAAGTTCAAATAGCCTTAACTATTCATCCCGACTTTGATTTGAGTAATTGAGAAAGAATTGAAAATGTCTTTTCTTCCTATTTCTAATGCATGTTTAATCACACAAATTGGAGTCATAATCGAAAAGTTGTTGTTATTTTAAAGTTTCACACCGTTCATTCAATTACTTCTCGATTGAATTGGTAAGAAAAATTCAAATAGACTTAAAGTTTAATCCTGACACTGATATGAGTTAATAAAAAGGCGTTGAAAATACTGTTTCTTCGTCTTTCCAATGCATGTGCAATCAAACAAATCAGAGTCAGGATGAAAACGTTATCGCTATTTGAATGTTTGTTACGCATTGACCAACGTACTTATGAATCTATTCAGCAATCAAAATTAAAAAAGCCGTAGCCATTTCTTTCGAAGTATGATTTGAGTTATTAAAAAGACGTTTAAAATATCATTTCTTCCTCTTTCCAATGCATTTTCAATCACTTAAATCGAAGTCAGGAATAAAATGTTATGGCTATTTGAGTGTTTTTTGTCAATCAATCAACATACTTATCGAAAAAATCAAGAAGAAAAGTTCAAATAGCCGTAACTTTTCATCCCGGCTTTGATTTGAGTGATCGAAAAAGAATTAAAAATGTCATTTCCTCTTATTTCTAACACATTTTCAATCACACAAATTGGTGTCAAAATGAAAAAGTTGTGGTTATATCCAAGTTTCACACCGATCATTCAATTACTTCTCGATTGAATCGGTAAGAAAAATTTAAATAGACTTATAGTTTAATCCTGACACTGATATGAGTTAATAAAAAGGCGTTGAAAATACTGTTTCTTCGTCTTTCCAATGCATGTGCAATCAAACAAATCAGAGTCAGGATGAAAACGTTATCGCTATTTGAATGTTTGTTACGCATTGACCAACGTACTTATGAATCTATTCAGCAATCAAAATTAAAAAAGCCGTAGCCATTTCTTTCGAAGTATGATTTGAGTTATTAAAAAGACGTTTAAAATATCATTTCTTCCTCTTTCCAACGCATTTTCAATCACTTAAATCGAAGTCAGGAATAAAATGTTATGGCTATTTGAGTGTTTTTTGTCAATCAATCAACATACTTATCGAAAAAATCAAGAAGAAAAGTTCAAATAGCCGTAACTTTTCATCCCGGCTTTGATTTGAGTGATCGAAAAAGAATTAAAAATGTCATTTCCTCTTATTTCTAACACATTTTCAATCACACAAATTGGTGTCAAAATGAAAAAGTTGTGGTTATTTCCAAGTTTCACACCGATCATTCAATTACTTCTCGATTGAATCGGTAAGAAAAATTTAAATAGACTTATAGTTTAATCCTGACACTGATATGAGTTAATCAAATGGCGTTGCAAATATTGTTTCTTCATCTTTCCAACGCATGTGCAATCATTCAAATTAGAGTCAGGATGAAAACGTTATGGCTATTTGAATGTTTGTTACCCATTGACCAACGTACTTTTGAATCTAATCAACAATCAAAATTCAAAAAGCCGTAGGCATTTCTTTTGAAGTATTATTTGAGTTATTCAAAAGACGTTTAAAATATCGTTTCTTCCTCTTTCCAACGCATTTTCAATCACTTAAATCGGTGTCAGGCATAAAATGTTATGGCTATTTGAATGTTTTTTGCCGATCAATCAACATACTTAACGAACAAATCGTGAAGAAAAGTTCAAATAGCCTTAACTATTCATCCCGACTTTGATTTGAGTAATTGAGAAAGAATTGAAAATGTCTTTTCTTCCTATTTCTAATGCATGTTTAATCACACAAATTGGAGTCATAATCGAAAAGTTGTTGTTATTTTAAAGTTTCACACCGTTCATTCAATTACTTCTCGATTGAATTGGTAAGAAAAATTCAAATAGACTTAAAGTTTAATCCTGACACTGATATGAGTTAATAAAAAGGCGTTGAAAATACTGTTTCTTCATCTTTCCAATGCATGTGCAATCAAACAAATCAGAGTCAGGATGAAAACGTTATCGCTATTTGAATGTTTGTTACGCATTGACCAACGTACTTATGAATCTATTCAGCAATCAAAATAAAAAAAGCCGTAGCCATTTCTTTCGAAGTATGATTTGAGTTATTAAAAAGACGTTTAAAATATCATTTCTTCCTCTTTCCAACGCATTTTCAATTACTTAAATCGAAGTCAGGAATAAAATGTTATGGCTATTTGAGTGTTTTTTGTCAATCAATCAACATACTTATCGAAAAAATCAAGAAGAAAAGTTCAAATAGCCGTAACTTTTCATCCCAGCTTTGATTTGAGTGATCGAAAAAGAATTAAAAATGTCATTTCCTCTTATTTCTAACACATTTTCAATCACACAAATTGGTGTCAAAATGAAAAAGTTGTGGTTATTTCCAAGTTTCACACCGATCATTCAATTACTTCTCGATTGAATCGGTAAGAAAAATTCAAATAGACTTATAGTTTAATCCTGACACTGATAAGAGTTAATCAAAAGGGGTTGAAAATATTGTTTCTTCATCTTTCCAATGCAAGTGCAATCATTCAAATCGTAGTCAGGATGAAAACGTTATGGCTATTTGAATGTTTGTTACCCATTGACCAACGTACTTATGAATCTAATCAACAATCAAAATTCAAAAAGCCGTAGGCATTTCTTTTGAAGTATTATTTGAGTTATTCAAAAGACGTTTAAAATATCGTTTCTTCCTCTTTCCAACGCATTTTCAATCACTTAAATCGGTGTCAGGCATAAAATGTTATGGCTATTTGAATGTTTTTTGCCGATCAATCAACATACTTAACGAACAAATCGTGAAGAAAAGTTCAAATAGCCTTAACTATTCATCCCGACTTTGATTTGAGTAATTGAGAAAGAATTGAAAATGTCTTTTCTTCCTATTTCTAATGCATGTTTAATCACACAAATTGGAGTCATAATCGAAAAGTTGTTGTTATTTTAAAGTTTCACACCGTTCATTCAATTACTTCTCGATTGAATTGGTAAGAAAAATTCAAATAGACTTAAAGTTTAATCCTGACACTGATATGAGTTAATAAAAAGGCGTTGAAAATACTGTTTCTTCATCTTTCCAATGCATGTGCAATCAAACAAATCAGAGTCAGGATGAAAACGTTATCGCTATTTGAATGTTTGTTACGCATTGACCAACGTACTTATGAATCTATTCAGCAATCAAAATTAAAAAAGCCGTAGCCATTTCTTTCGAAGTATGATTTGAGTTATTAAAAAGACGTTTAAAATATCATTTCTTCCTCTTTCCAACGCATTTTCAATCACTTAAATCGAAGTCAGGAATAAAATGTTATGGCTATTTGAGTGTTTTTTGTCAATCAATCAACATACTTATCGAAAAAATCAAGAAGAAAAGTTCAAATAGCCGTAACTTTTCATCCCGGCTTTGATTTGAGTGATCGAAAAAGAATTAAAAATGTCATTTCCTCTTATTTCTAACACATTTTCAATCACACAAATTGGTGTCAAAATGAAAAAGTTGTGGTTATTTCCAAGTTTCACACCGATCATTCAATTACTTCTCGATTGAATCGGTAAGAAAAATTCAAATAGACTTATAGTTTAATCCTGACACTGATAAGAGTTAATCAAAAGGGGTTGAAAATATTGTTTCTTCATCTTTCCAATGCATGTGCAATCATTCAAATCGTAGTCAGGATGAAAACGTTATGGCTATTTGAATGTTTGTTACACATTGACCAACGTACTTATGAATCTAATCAACAATCAAAATTCAAAAAGCCGTAGGCATTTCTTTTGAAGTATTATTTGAGTTATTCAAAAGACGTTTAAAATATCGTTTCTTCCTCTTTCCAACGCATTTTCAATCACTTAAATCGGTGTCAGGCATAAAATGTTATGGCTATTTGAATGTTTTTTGCCGATCAATCAACATACTTAACGAACAAATCGTGAAGAAAAGTTCAAATAGCCTTAACTATTCATCCCGACTTTGATTTGAGTAATTGAGAAAGAATTGAAAATGTCTTTTCTTCCTATTTCTAATGCATGTTTAATCACACAAATTGGAGTCATAATCGAAAAGTTGTTGTTATTTTAAAGTTTCACACCGTTCATTCAATTACTTCTCGATTGAATTGGTAAGAAAAATTCAAATAGACTTAAAGTTTAATCCTGACACTGATATGAGTTAATAAAAAGGCGTTGAAAATACTGTTTCTTCGTCTTTCCAATGCATGTGCAATCAAACAAATCAGAGTCAGGATGAAAACGTTATCGCTATTTGAATGTTTGTTACGCATTGACCAACGTACTTATGAATCTATTCAGCAATCAAAATTAAAAAAGCCGTAGCCATTTCTTTCGAAGTATGATTTGAGTTATTAAAAAGACGTTTAAAATATCATTTCTTCCTCTTTCCAACGCATTTTCAATCACTTAAATCGAAGTCAGGAATAAAATGTTATGGCTATTTGAGTGTTTTTTGTCAATCAATCAACATACTTATCGAAAAAATCAAGAAGAAAAGTTCAAATAGCCGTAACTTTTCATCCCGGCTTTGATTTGAGTGATCGAAAAAGAATTAAAAATGTCATTTCCTCTTATTTCTAACACATTTTCAATCACACAAATTGGTGTCAAAATGAAAAAGTTGTGGTTATTTCCAAGTTTCACACCGATCATTCAATTACTTCTCGATTGAATCGGTAAGAAAAATTTAAATAGACTTATAGTTTAATCCTGACACTGATATGAGTTAATCAAATGGCGTTGCAAATATTGTTTCTTCATCTTTCCAACGCATGTGCAATCATTCAAATTAGAGTCAGGATGAAAACGTTATGGCTATTTGAATGTTTGTTACCCATTGACCAACGTACTTTTGAATCTAATCAACAATCAAAATTCAAAAAGCCGTAGGCATTTCTTTTGAAGTATTATTTGAGTTATTCAAAAGACGTTTAAAATATCGTTTCTTCCTCTTTCCAACGCATTTTCAATCACTTAAATCGGTGTCAGGCATAAAATGTTATGGCTATTTGAATGTTTTTTGCCGATCAATCAACATACTTAACGAACAAATCGTGAAGAAAAGTTCAAATAGCCTTAACTATTCATCCCGACTTTGATTTGAGTAATTGAGAAAGAATTGAAAATGTCTTTTCTTCCTATTTCTAATGCATGTTTAATCACACAAATTGGAGTCATAATCGAAAAGTTGTTGTTATTTTAAAGTTTCACACCGTTCATTCAATTACTTCTCGATTGAATTGGTAAGAAAAATTCAAATAGACTTAAAGTTTAATCCTGACACTGATATGAGTTAATAAAAAGGCGTTGAAAATACTGTTTCTTCATCTTTCCAATGCATGTGCAATCAAACAAATCAGAGTCAGGATGAAAACGTTATCGCTATTTGAATGTTTGTTACGCATTGACCAACGTACTTATGAATCTATTCAGCAATCAAAATTAAAAAAGCCGTAGCCATTTCTTTCGAAGTATGATTTGAGTTATTAAAAAGACGTTTAAAATATCATTTCTTCCTCTTTCCAACGCATTTTCAATCACTTAAATCGAAGTCAGGAATAAAATGTTATGGCTATTTGAGTGTTTTTTGTCAATCAATCAACATACTTATCGAAAAAATCAAGAAGAAAAGTTCAAATAGCCGTAACTTTTCATCCCGGCTTTGATTTGAGTGATCGAAAAAGAATTAAAAATGTCATTTCCTCTTATTTCTAACACATTTTCAATCACACAAATTGGTGTCAAAATGAAAAAGTTGTGGTTATTTCCAAGTTTCACACCGATCATTCAATTACTTCTCGATTGAATCGGTAAGAAAAATTCAAATAGACTTATAGTTTAATCCTGACACTGATAAGAGTTAATCAAAAGGGGTTGAAAATATTGTTTCTTCATCTTTCCAATGCATGTGCAATCATTCAAATCGTAGTCAGGATGAAAACGTTATGGCTATTTGAATGTTTGTTACACATTGACCAACGTACTTATGAATCTAATCAACAATCAAAATTCAAAAAGCCGTAGGCATTTCTTTTGAAGTATTATTTGAGTTATTCAAAAGACGTTTAAAATATCGTTTCTTCCTCTTTCCAACGCATTTTCAATCACTTAAATCGGTGTCAGGCATAAAATGTTATGGCTATTTGAATGTTTTTTGCCGATCAATCAACATACTTAACGAACAAATCGTGAAGAAAAGTTCAAATAGCCTTAACTATTCATCCCGACTTTGATTTGAGTAATTGAGAAAGAATTGAAAATGTCTTTTCTTCCTATTTCTAATGCATGTTTAATCACACAAATTGGAGTCATAATCGAAAAGTTGTTGTTATTTTAAAGTTTCACACCGTTCATTCAATTACTTCTCGATTGAATTGGTAAGAAAAATTCAAATAGACTTAAAGTTTAATCCTGACACTGATATGAGTTAATAAAAAGGCGTTGAAAATACTGTTTCTTCATCTTTCCAATGCATGTGCAATCAAACAAATCAGAGTCAGGATGAAAACGTTATCGCTATTTGAATGTTTGTTACGCATTGACCAACGTACTTATGAATCTATTCAGCAATCAAAATAAAAAAAGCCGTAGCCATTTCTTTCGAAGTATGATTTGAGTTATTAAAAAGACGTTTAAAATATCATTTCTTCCTCTTTCCAACGCATTTTCAATTACTTAAATCGAAGTCAGGAATAAAATGTTATGGCTATTTGAGTGTTTTTTGTCAATCAATCAACATACTTATCGAAAAAATCAAGAAGAAAAGTTCAAATAGCCGTAACTTTTCATCCCGGCTTTGATTTGAGTGATCGAAAAAGAATTAAAAATGTCATTTCCTCTTATTTCTAACACATTTTCAATCACACAAATTGGTGTCAAAATGAAAAAGTTGTGGTTATTTCCAAGTTTCACACCGATCATTCAATTACTTCTCGATTGAATCGGTAAGAAAAATTTAAATAGACTTATAGTTTAATCCTGACACTGATATGAGTTAATCAAATGGCGTTGCAAATATTGTTTCTTCATCTTTCCAACGCATGTGCAATCATTCAAATTAGAGTCAGGATGAAAACGTTATGGCTATTTGAATGTTTGTTACCCATTGACCAACGTACTTTTGAATCTAATCAACAATCAAAATTCAAAAAGCCGTAGGCATTTCTTTTGAAGTATTATTTGAGTTATTCAAAAGACGTTTAAAATATCGTTTCTTCCTCTTTCCAACGCATTTTCAATCACTTAAATCGGTGTCAGGCATAAAATGTTATGGCTATTTGAATGTTTTTTGCCGATCAATCAACATACTTAACGAACAAATCGTGAAGAAAAGTTCAAATAGCCTTAACTATTCATCCCGACTTTGATTTGAGTAATTGAGAAAGAATTGAAAATGTCTTTTCTTCCTATTTCTAATGCATGTTTAATCACACAAATTGGAGTCATAATCGAAAAGTTGTTGTTATTTTAAAGTTTCACACCGTTCATTCAATTACTTCTCGATTGAATTGGTAAGAAAAATTCAAATAGACTTAAAGTTTAATCCTGACACTGATATGAGTTAATAAAAAGGCGTTGAAAATACTGTTTCTTCATCTTTCCAATGCATGTGCAATCAAACAAATCAGAGTCAGGATGAAAACGTTATCGCTATTTGAATGTTTGTTACGCATTGACCAACGTACTTATGAATCTATTCAGCAATCAAAATAAAAAAAGCCGTAGCCATTTCTTTCGAAGTATGATTTGAGTTATTAAAAAGACGTTTAAAATATCATTTCTTCCTCTTTCCAACGCATTTTCAATTACTTAAATCGAAGTCAGGAATAAAATGTTATGGCTATTTGAGTGTTTTTTGTCAATCAATCAACATACTTATCGAAAAAATCAAGAAGAAAAGTTCAAATAGCCGTAACTTTTCATCCCAGCTTTGATTTGAGTGATCGAAAAAGAATTAAAAATGTCATTTCCTCTTATTTCTAACACATTTTCAATCACACAAATTGGTGTCAAAATGAAAAAGTTGTGGTTATTTCCAAGTTTCACACCGATCATTCAATTACTTCTCGATTGAATCGGTAAGAAAAATTCAAATAGACTTATAGTTTAATCCTGACACTGATAAGAGTTAATCAAAAGGGGTTGAAAATATTGTTTCTTCATCTTTCCAATGCAAGTGCAATCATTCAAATCGTAGTCAGGATGAAAACGTTATGGCTATTTGAATGTTTGTTACCCATTGACCAACGTACTTATGAATCTAATCAACAATCAAAATTCAAAAAGCCGTAGGCATTTCTTTTGAAGTATTATTTGAGTTATTCAAAAGACGTTTAAAATATCGTTTCTTCCTCTTTCCAACGCATTTTCAATCACTTAAATCGGTGTCAGGCATAAAATGTTATGGCTATTTGAATGTTTTTTGCCGATCAATCAACATACTTAACGAACAAATCGTGAAGAAAAGTTCAAATAGCCTTAACTATTCATCCCGACTTTGATTTGAGTAATTGAGAAAGAATTGAAAATGTCTTTTCTTCCTATTTCTAATGCATGTTTAATCACACAAATTGGAGTCATAATCGAAAACTTGTTGTTATTTTAAAGTTTCACACCGTTCATTCAATTACTTCTCGATTGAATTGGTAAGAAAAATTCAAATAGACTTAAAGTTTAATCCTGACACTGATATGAGTTAATAAAAAGGCGTTGAAAATACTGTTTCTTCATCTTTCCAATGCATGTGCAATCAAACAAATCAGAGTCAGGATGAAAACGTTATCGCTATTTGAATGTTTGTTACGCATTGACCAACGTACTTATGAATCTATTCAGCAATCAAAATTAAAAAAGCCGTAGCCATTTCTTTCGAAGTATGATTTGAGTTATTAAAAAGACGTTTAAAATATCATTTCTTCCTCTTTCCAACGCATTTTCAATCACTTAAATCGAAGTCAGGAATAAAATGTTATGGCTATTTGAGTGTTTTTTGTCAATCAATCAACATACTTATCGAAAAAATCAAGAAGAAAAGTTCAAATAGCCGTAACTTTTCATCCCGGCTTTGATTTGAGTGATCGAAAAAGAATTAAAAATGTCATTTCCTCTTATTTCTAACACATTTTCAATCACACAAATTGGTGTCAAAATGAAAAAGTTGTGGTTATTTCCAAGTTTCACACCGATCATTCAATTACTTCTCGATTGAATCGGTAAGAAAAATTCAAATAGACTTATAGTTTAATCCTGACACTGATAAGAGTTAATCAAAAGGGGTTGAAAATATTGTTTCTTCATCTTTCCAATGCATGTGCAATCATTCAAATCGTAGTCAGGATGAAAACGTTATGGCTATTTGAATGTTTGTTACACATTGACCAACGTACTTATGAATCTAATCAACAATCAAAATTCAAAAAGCCGTAGGCATTTCTTTTGAAGTATTATTTGAGTTATTCAAAAGACGTTTAAAATATCGTTTCTTCCTCTTTCCAACGCATTTTCAATCACTTAAATCGGTGTCAGGCATAAAATGTTATGGCTATTTGAATGTTTTTTGCCGATCAATCAACATACTTAACGAACAAATCGTGAAGAAAAGTTCAAATAGCCTTAACTATTCATCCCGACTTTGATTTGAGTAATTGAGAAAGAATTGAAAATGTCTTTTCTTCCTATTTCTAATGCATGTTTAATCACACAAATTGGAGTCATAATCGAAAAGTTGTTGTTATTTTAAAGTTTCACACCGTTCATTCAATTACTTCTCGATTGAATTGGTAAGAAAAATTCAAATAGACTTAAAGTTTAATCCTGACACTGATATGAGTTAATAAAAAGGCGTTGAAAATACTGTTTCTTCGTCTTTCCAATGCATGTGCAATCAAACAAATCAGAGTCAGGATGAAAACGTTATCGCTATTTGAATGTTTGTTACGCATTGACCAACGTACTTATGAATCTATTCAGCAATCAAAATTAAAAAAGCCGTAGCCATTTCTTTCGAAGTATGATTTGAGTTATTAAAAAGACGTTTAAAATATCATTTCTTCCTCTTTCCAATGCATTTTCAATCACTTAAATCGAAGTCAGGAATAAAATGTTATGGCTATTTGAGTGTTTTTTGTCAATCAATCAACATACTTATCGAAAAAATCAAGAAGAAAAGTTCAAATAGCCGTAACTTTTCATCCCGGCTTTGATTTGAGTGATCGAAAAAGAATTAAAAATGTCATTTCCTCTTATTTCTAACACATTTTCAATCACACAAATTGGTGTCAAAATGAAAAAGTTGTGGTTATATCCAAGTTTCACACCGATCATTCAATTACTTCTCGATTGAATCGGTAAGAAAAATTTAAATAGACTTATAGTTTAATCCTGACACTGATATGAGTTAATCAAATGGCGTTGCAAATATTGTTTCTTCATCTTTCCAACGCATGTGCAATCATTCAAATTAGAGTCAGGATGAAAACGTTATGGCTATTTGAATGTTTGTTACCCATTGACCAACGTACTTTTGAATCTAATCAACAATCAAAATTCAAAAAGCCGTAGGCATTTCTTTTGAAGTATTATTTGAGTTATTCAAAAGACGTTTAAAATATCGTTTCTTCCTCTTTCCAACGCATTTTCAATCACTTAAATCGGTGTCAGGCATAAAATGTTATGGCTATTTGAATGTTTTTTGCCGATCAATCAACATACTTAACGAACAAATCGTGAAGAAAAGTTCAAATAGCCTTAACTATTCATCCCGACTTTGATTTGAGTAATTGAGAAAGAATTGAAAATGTCTTTTCTTCCTATTTCTAATGCATGTTTAATCACACAAATTGGAGTCATAATCGAAAAGTTGTTGTTATTTTAAAGTTTCACACCGTTCATTCAATTACTTCTCGATTGAATTGGTAAGAAAAATTCAAATAGACTTAAAGTTTAATCCTGACACTGATATGAGTTAATAAAAAGGCGTTGAAAATACTGTTTCTTCATCTTTCCAATGCATGTGCAATCAAACAAATCAGAGTCAGGATGAAAACGTTATCGCTATTTGAATGTTTGTTACGCATTGACCAACGTACTTATGAATCTATTCAGCAATCAAAATTAAAAAAGCCGTAGCCATTTCTTTCGAAGTATGATTTGAGTTATTAAAAAGACGTTTAAAATATCATTTCTTCCTCTTTCCAACGCATTTTCAATCACTTAAATCGAAGTCAGGAATAAAATGTTATGGCTATTTGAGTGTTTTTTGTCAATCAATCAACATACTTATCGAAAAAATCAAGAAGAAAAGTTCAAATAGCCGTAACTTTTCATCCCGGCTTTGATTTGAGTGATCGAAAAAGAATTAAAAATGTCATTTCCTCTTATTTCTAACACATTTTCAATCACACAAATTGGTGTCAAAATGAAAAAGTTGTGGTTATTTCCAAGTTTCACACCGATCATTCAATTACTTCTCGATTGAATTGGTAAGAAAAATTCAAATAGACTTAAAGTTTAATCCTGACACTGATATGAGTTAATAAAAAGGCGTTGAAAATACTGTTTCTTCATCTTTCCAATGCATGTGCAATCAAACAAATCAGAGTCAGGATGAAAACGTTATCGCTATTTGAATGTTTGTTACGCATTGACCAACGTACTTATGAATCTATTCAGCAATCAAAATAAAAAAAGCCGTAGCCATTTCTTTCGAAGTATGATTTGAGTTATTAAAAAGACGTTTAAAATATCATTTCTTCCTCTTTCCAACGCATTTTCAATTACTTAAATCGAAGTCAGGAATAAAATGTTATGGCTATTTGAGTGTTTTTTGTCAATCAATCAACATACTTATCGAAAAAATCAAGAAGAAAAGTTCAAATAGCCGTAACTTTTCATCCCAGCTTTGATTTGAGTGATCGAAAAAGAATTAAAAATGTCATTTCCTCTTATTTCTAACACATTTTCAATCACACAAATTGGAGTCAAAATGAAAAAGTTGTGGTTATTTCCAAGTTTCACACCGATCATTCAATTACTTCTCGATTGAATCGGTAAGAAAAATTCAAATAGACTTATAGTTTAATCCTGACACTGATAAGAGTTAATCAAAAGGGGTTGAAAATATTGTTTCTTCATCTTTCCAATGCAAGTGCAATCATTCAAATCGTAGTCAGGATGAAAACGTTATGGCTATTTGAATGTTTGTTACCCATTGACCAACGTACTTATGAATCTAATCAACAATCAAAATTCAAAAAGCCGTAGGCATTTCTTTTGAAGTATTATTTGAGTTATTCAAAAGACGTTTAAAATATCGTTTCTTCCTCTTTCCAACGCATTTTCAATCACTTAAATCGGTGTCAGGCATAAAATGTTATGGCTATTTGAATGTTTTTTGCCGATCAATCAACATACTTAACGAACAAATCGTGAAGAAAAGTTCAAATAGCCTTAACTATTCATCCCGACTTTGATTTGAGTAATTGAGAAAGAATTGAAAATGTCTTTTCTTCCTATTTCTAATGCATGTTTAATCACACAAATTGGAGTCATAATCGAAAAGTTGTTGTTATTTTAAAGTTTCACACCGTTCATTCAATTACTTCTCGATTGAATTGGTAAGAAAAATTCAAATAGACTTAAAGTTTAATCCTGACACTGATATGAGTTAATAAAAAGGCATTGAAAATACTGTTTCTTCATCTTTCCAATGCATGTGCAATCAAACAAATCAGAGTCAGGATGAAAACGTTATCGCTATTTGAATGTTTGTTACGCATTGACCAACGTACTTATGAATCTATTCAGCAATCAAAATTAAAAAAGCCGTAGCCATTTCTTTCGAAGTATGATTTGAGTTATTAAAAAGACGTTTAAAATATCATTTCTTCCTCTTTCCAACGCATTTTCAATCACTTAAATCGAAGTCAGGAATAAAATGTTATGGCTATTTGAGTGTTTTTTGTCAATCAATCAACATACTTATCGAAAAAATCAAGAAGAAAAGTTCAAATAGCCGTAACTTTTCATCCCGGCTTTGATTTGAGTGATCGAAAAAGAATTAAAAATGTCATTTCCTCTTATTTCTAACACATTTTCAATCACACAAATTGGTGTCAAAATGAAAAAGTTGTGGTTATTTCCAAGTTTCACACCGATCATTCAATTACTTCTCGATTGAATCGGTAAGAAAAATTCAAATAGACTTATAGTTTAATCCTGACACTGATAAGAGTTAATCAAAAGGGGTTGAAAATATTGTTTCTTCATCTTTCCAATGCATGTGCAATCATTCAAATCGTAGTCAGGATGAAAACGTTATGGCTATTTGAATGTTTGTTACACATTGACCAACGTACTTATGAATCTAATCAACAATCAAAATTCAAAAAGCCGTAGGCATTTCTTTTGAAGTATTATTTGAGTTATTCAAAAGACGTTTAAAATATCGTTTCTTCCTCTTTCCAACGCATTTTCAATCACTTAAATCGGTGTCAGGCATAAAATGGTATGGCTATTTGAATGTTTTTTGCCGATCAATCAACATACTTAACGAACAAATCGTGAAGAAAAGTTCAAATAGCCTTAACTATTCATCCCGACTTTGATTTGAGTAATTGAGAAAGAATTGAAAATGTCTTTTCTTCCTATTTCTAATGCATGTTTAATCACACAAATTAGAGTCATAATCGAAAAGTTGTTGTTATTTTAAAGTTTCACACCGTTCATTCAATTACTTCTCAATTGAATTGGTAAGAAAAATTCAAATAGACTTACAGTTTAATCCTGACACTGATATGAGTTAATCAAATTGCGTTGCAAATATTGTTTCTTCATCTTTCCAACGCATGTGCAATCATTCAAATTAGAGTCAGGATGAAAACGTTATGGCTATTTGAATGTTTGTTACCCATTGACCAACGTACTTATGAATCTAATCAGCAATAAAAATTCAAAAAGCCGTAACCGTTTCTTTCGAAATATGATTTGAGTTATTCAAAAGGCATTTGAAATATCGTTTCTTCCTCTTTCCAACGCATTTTCAATCACTCAAATCAAAGTCGGGAAAAAAATGTTATGGCTATTTGAATGTTATTTGCCGATCAATCAACTTACTTAACGAACAAATCGTGAAGAAAAGTTCAAATAGCCGTAACTTTTCTTCCCGACTTTAATTTGAGTGATTGCAAAAGAATTGAAAATGTCTTTTCTTCCTATGTCTAACGCATTTTCAATCGCACAAATTGGAGTAAGAATGAAAAGGTTGTGGTTATTTTAAAGTTTCACGCCGATCATTCAATTACTTCTCGATTGAATCGGTAAGAAAAATTCAAATAGGCTTATAGTTTAATCCTGACACTGATATAAGTTAATAAGAAGGCGTTGAAAATATTGTTTCTTCTTCATTCCAAGGAATGTGCAATCACTCAAATCGGAGGCCGGAAGAAAACGTTATGGCTATTTGAATGTTTGTTACCCATTCACCAACGTACTTATGAATTTAATCAACAATCAAAATTCAAAAAACCATAGCCATTTCCTTCGAAGTATGATTAGAGTTATTCAAAAGACTCTTAAAATATCGTTTTTACCTCTTTCCAACGCATTTTCAATCACTCAAACCAGAGTCAGGAATAAAATGTTATGGCTATTTGAATATTTTTTCCCGATCAATCAACTTACTTATCGAACAAATCTTGAAGAAAGTTAAAATAGCCGTAACTTTTCAACCCGATTTTGATTTAAGTGTATGAAAAAGATTTGAAAATGTCTTTTCTTCCTATTTCTAAGACATGTTCAATCACACAAATTGGAGTCAGAATGAAAAAGTTGTGGTTATTTTAAAGTTTCACACCGATCATTCAATTACTTCTCAATTGAATCGGTAAGAAAAATTCAAATAGGCTTATAGTTTAATCCTGACACTGATATAAGTTAATAAAAAGACGTTGAAAATATTGTTTCTTCTTCATTCCAAGGAATGTGCAATCACTCAAATCGGAGCCCGGAAGAAAACGTTATGGCTATTTGAATGTTTGTTACCCATTGAGCAAGGTACTTATGAATCTAATCAGCAATTAAAATATAAAAAGCCGTAGCCATTTCTTTCGAAGTATGATTTGAGTTATTCAAAAGACGTTTAAAATATCGTTTCCTCCTCTTTCCAATGCATTTTCAATGACTCAACCAAAGTTAGGAATAAAATGTTATGGCTGTTTGAATGTTTTTTGACGATCAATCAACTTAGTTATCTAAAAAATCGTGAAGAAAAGTTAAAATAGCCGTAACTTTTAATCCCGACTTTGATTTGAGTGTTTGAAAAAGAATTGAAAATGTCTTTTCTTCCTATTTCTAACGCATGTTCAATCACACAAATTTGAGTCAGAATGCGCGCCCCGTCCGAGAGTGTACCACCGGTTTAGGCGCGTCTGGGCGGGGTGTGACATTTAATGGTATCAGAGAGTACGGTCCACGGCCCGCCCAAGTCCACCAAATTAGGGGAAGAAATTTTTTTTATTAGATATATATATCTCTAGAACTATATATACATATGTCAATTATATATAGTTGAGATTTGTATTAAATGTATATCTAGAAAACTATATGATTTGTATATAGTTTGATTTTAATATACATATAGTCATGATTTATTAGAAAGTATATGTGTAGTTATGATTGAATATATATATCTATATACCTTATTGTATATGAGGTATATAAAAAAAAAAAAAAAAAAAAAATTGAAAAAATTTTTATTTTTCGAAAAAAAAAAAAATTCGAAATAAATTTTAGTTTTCGAAAAATATTTATTCAAAATAAACAAAAAAAATTTCGAAAAAAATTTTATTTTTCGAAAAAAAAAAAATTTATTTGATATATCTAAAACTATATATATATATATATATATATATATATATATATATGAATTATATATATAGTTAAGATTTGGATTAAAAACAACTATATATGATTTTTATATAGTATAATTTCAAATATATATATATATATATAGTTGATTTATG
This sequence comes from Paratinospora sagittata, assembly GCA_035771175.1. Taxonomy (NCBI): domain Eukaryota; kingdom Viridiplantae; phylum Streptophyta; class Magnoliopsida; order Ranunculales; family Menispermaceae; genus Paratinospora; species Paratinospora sagittata. The sequence goes on from CM069602.1 coordinate 39,068,244, forward strand.
GGAACTATAGTTATCATTAAATATGTCTATACATTCATATGTGAATATGACATATATATATCAAATCCCTAATGAAGAAAATTTCATGATGGCATAACCATCAAAAGAAAACTCGAAAATAATGTCTAGCAAACAAGGCATAAAACTTAAAAATGTTAGGAATATATTTTGTGTCTTTCACACAAATTTATTTTCCTTTCAGCAAAAAAATGGCCTCAAGGGAAAGACCAACTTCCACTAGCAGGGAACCAATTCCCACTAGACTTAAGAAATTGTCCAAAAGAGAGGTTATGACTATGAGGAGCATCGACAATAGCGATCTCCGCCTCCGCCCAATCCTTCACGAGAAACTCGCAACATTGGATTGGTTAAATATAACCAAAGTCGAGGGACAAGTCTCTTCCAACTTGGTCAGATCCTTCTACGAAGCAATGAATTACGTAGGACTTCCAGAAGAGGGAAACAACCCTGTATTGGAGACAACAGTTATGGGGACAAAAATTTCTATCAACGTCGAACTTATTGCTCGACTTTTGGAGATTCCGATTGAGGAGAGAATTATTGATCCACATGAACCCCAGACAGTTGCAGAGATCGCAGAATCTAATGACCAATTATTCAATTCCCTCGCCAAAAAGCCATACACTCCATCAACATACACCAACCTCCCAAACAATCATCTTAAGCCATCTCTTGCCGCCCTCGGAAAGATTGTATATGGCAACATCTTGCCAGAAAGGGGGACTAGAGGCACTATGTCAAGGGCTCAACTTCTTATGTTATACTGCATAGAGAAGAAAATTACGGTCTCCCTACCTCACATTATTATCCAACAAATGTTGCGGGTGATACAAAACCCTTTAAGAAAAGAATTCCTCGGCTATGGAGTCTTGATTATGAGGATACTATACGAGGCAAACGTCGCCACTTTCGATGGAACGTCAAAGCTCATCACTGAACCAGTTACCACATCCTCTATCTTCCAGACATATGGCACAAGTGGAGGGGTAATTGACGAAGAGGTATTCGGCACGACAATAAGAAATGCCGAAAGAATGAGAGACAAGCATGAGCGTTGCCTTCGCAAAAGTCGACGCAAGATGCCCATCCAAAAAGGGCCAAATAATGATTCACATCCAAATCCTACATCAGACCCAGCCCCGAATAGTGATCCAACCGATCAACCATTCACTGACGAAGAGTTATATGCCACACTAAATCAACCTACACAAAGTCTTGATAGACAAGTTACGCAAACAAATCCACCAACGTGGAACGTGCCCACTCCAGACACCACAAGTTGCTGTGAACCAACAACAACAATATTGGGCGTCACCAAATCTTGGAGGACAAAACATCCCGATAAGCCCATTGTTTCAAACTTTTTCACCACAAACAAACCCAAATATCCATGGGGTTCCAGTTAGGGGATCCCCGCACAATCAAAACAACTACCTTCCACCTATGAACCCATACTTTCCCCCAATGTCTATGGCCTACCCTTCTCCTACGGGACAAACGACCCATCAACCACCAATGGGACAACCGACTAACCTATACTTGCAAAGTATACTTGCAATGGATTTTCAATGAAATATATGTATGTTCACAAAAACCAGAACCAAATCATTTTAAATACTTGCAAAGTTTTCTACTTATTATATAAACATTCTAACCTTATTTGTTTTTACACCATGGCCACACATACGAGATATATAAGATTCTTTGATTCCTCAACAACAACTTTACACTCTCCTTAGAAAAATAGGTGATTTTAATATTACAGTACTCTCGAAATTGTTGCTGAGCATACTATAACATTATACTTGCCTACAGTTTCTTAATCTTGGTTTTATTTTCTCCTTGCCAGTGAGAAAATGCAAACAAGAAAGAGAGGAAGGCCACGTACTGTTCGTCCCACAGTTGAGGCACCTCCTGAGATTCAGGAACCGCCGCCTCCGACAATAGCACAGGCCACACCCGACACTGTCACTCCATCTGGGCAGGCAATCCCACCCCTACTCGCACCCTTTGCCACGCCTTCAAGCATTGAAACCTTCTTCGCTGGATTTATTGAGGCGATGAAGGCCACTGTTCAAACTGCCGTTCGGGAGACTGCAGCCAGTCAGGTTGCCATGGTTCAAGCACCTGTAAAATTTGGGTCGGAAGCTCAAACCGATCAGATTACTAAATACAAGCGGCTGCAACCTCTTACTTTCGATGGCACCATTGATCCTGATGAGGTGCAAAAGTGGCTGGATGAGTCAAAGAAGGCTCTTGATGCCATGGGAGTCGATGAGACTCGCAAAAAACCACTAGCGACCTACCAACTTGTTGGTGGAGCAAACAAATGGTGGATCACAGTGAAAGAAGACCCACGGGTCAACATAGCCATTATGACTTGGCAACAGTTCGAGTCAATGTTTATTGATGAATATTTTCCCAGTGTGGTGACGAAGCAGAAGCGACAGGATTTCGCTAAGTTATACCAAGGCACCATGACCGTCAGAGAATATGCTGGAAAATTCAAAGAATTATCCGTCTACTCTCTCTCCACCATCTCAACTAGGCGAGATAAGACTGAGAAATTTTATAATGGCCTTCGCCATGACATTCGGCAAGCCTTATCAATCTTGGATCTCAAGATTTACAAAGAGGTTGTTGACAAGGCCATGAGCTTTGAACAAGAGAAGCTCTTACAGGAACAACGACTGAATAAGGGCAAACGGCTTGCAACATTTTCCCAACAAGGCTTGCCACAGGGCAACAAGAAAAAGCCCTACTACAATCAAAACCCAGCCCTCCCAGCCCCGATTTCGAAGAATGAGGCCACAACACCTGCGGCTGAACCTTCTAACCCTAACCATCAGGGTTTCCGAAATCATGGCCGCGGAGGTTGTAATGGAAGAGGTGGCCGTCGAAACGGCAATGGCAGAGGTGGTGGTCGACACCACATTCAGCATGGTCAGCAGAACAATCAGCATGGCCAACAGAACCATCCGCAGTATCATCCGACATGTTTCAACTGCAACCAGAAAGGCCATGTAAAACATCTTTGTCCGCACCTTCAGCAACCTATTCCGGCTATTCCAGTCCAACAAGCACCACCTGCTGCTAATGCCTAACCCAGGCAGAACCAGCAGAACCAGGGTCAACGGAATCAGGGCCGAGCATTCGCCATCGCTCAACATCCCCTACCAGACAACAATGTCGTCGAAGGTACCTTTCCTTTGTTCAATACAATGGTGCATGTTTTGTTTGATTCAGGTGCTACGCATTCTTTTATATCCTCAGCATTGGTAAGACATTTAGGACTGCATCCTGAACCCACAAACATCACACTCCATGTCACTTCACCGTTCGGATCTGGTGCTGACGTCAACTTGCAGTGTTCTCGATGTGAGCTTCGAATGTCAGAACATATAATATATGCCGATCTGTTTGTGATGGATTTTGAAGACTTCGACATCATCCTTGGCATGGACTGGTTAACACCACTCAAATGCACAGATCGAATGTATGAAGAAGCAAGTACAGTTAACCTTACCTACAGGAGAGTTGGTCAAGCTTTAGGGAATGAGGCAATGGATACACAAATCAACAGTTGCCCTTCTCAAGGCACAACTCCGAGCTCTATCCCTTGGCAATGAAACCAACTCACCAGCACTATACCCTCTCGAAGTACATGATGTTCCAGTCATATCTGAATTCCCTACGATTTTTCTTAATGACCTTCCTGGTCAACCTCCAGTTAGGGAATTCGATTTTGAGATCAACCTCATACCTGGGACAGGGCCTATCTCCATTCCACCATACAAAATGTCAAATGTCGAACTGGTTGAATTAAACAAACAACTTAAGGAATTAGAGAGTAATGGCTTCATCCGAAAGAGTTCATCACCCTGGGGCGCTCCAGTTCTGTTTGTTCGCAAAAAGGATGGTTCGTTACGACTTTGCATCGATTATCGCAAGTTGAATAACGTCACCATCAAGAACAGATATCCGTTGCCCAGGATCGATGACTTGTTCGTCCAACTTAGAGATGCCAAATACTTCTCTAAGATTGATTTACGGTCCGGTTATCACCAACTCCGCATCCGAGAGTCAGACATCACCAAGACGACGTTCAGAACTCGGTACGGTCATTACGAGTTCTTAGTTATGCCATTCGGTCTAACAAATGCACCTGCAGCATTCATGAATTTGATGAATCGCATATTCAGGTTATACTTAGACCGATTTGTGGTGGTTTTTGTGGACGACATCTTGATATATTCCTCAACCGAGGAAGACCATAAAATAAATTTGAAGATAGTCCTTCAGACCTTGAGCAGCCATCAACTGTATGCAAAGTTGAGTAAGTGCGAATTTTGGGCAAAGAGAGTTCAATTCCTCGGCCATGTGGTTTCAGGCAACGGCATTGAGGTAGATCCTTCTAAGGTTGAAGCAGTTTTAAACTGGAAGCAGCCTACCACTGTTACTCAGATTAGGAGTTCTCTTGGTTTGGCTGGCTATTACAGACGCTTCATCAAGGACTTCTGAAAGATTGCTAAACCTATGACTAAGCTCACTCGAAAAGACGTGCGATTTATCTGGAATCCCGCCTGTGAAGCATCATTTCAGGAATTGAAGAAACTCCTCACGACAGCACCTGTACTTATCACTCCAAGAAATGCAATTGGATTTTCATTATACACCGACGCCTCTCTCCAAAGCTTAGGTGTCGTGTTAATGCAAGAAGGCCAAGTGGTTGCATATGCATCCAGACAACTGAAGATTCATGAGGGTAATTATCAAACGCATGACTTGGAACTTGCAGTTGTCGTATTTGCACTGAAGTTATGGCGTCATTACCTATACGGCGAACGGTTTGAGGTCTTCTCGGATCACAAGAGTCTTAAGTACATATACACTCAGAGAGACCTTAACCTCCGCCAAAGACGATGGTTGGAATTCTTGAAAGATTATGACATTCAACTCCAGTACCATCCCGGAAAGGCTAATGTTGTGGCCGATGCCCTGAGTAGAAAATCTTATGTTGCTTGCACTCTTAACTATGAAATGGGGAAGTTGGCTACAGAGTTGGAGAACTTTAACCTACAGCTGAACGTCGAAGGACCAAGACCACGACTCTCTCAATTATCAGTCAACTCTGAGCTCGTTCGAAAGATTTCAGCCGCTCAAGCCAATGACCCTATGTTAATGGAGAAACGAGACCATCTACTCAGTGGCCAGAACCTTCCTCATTGGTCGGTCTCTGGAGACGACACTGTTTGCTATAAAAAACGTCTCTGCCTACCGAACGATCCTGAGGTTCGTAAAGAAGTGCTTACTGAGATGCACTGTTCGAGGTACGCTATGCATCCTGGGGGTGACAAGTTGTACAAGGATGTCAAGCGACAATTTTGGTTTTCTGGAATGAAGAAGGAAATTGCAGACTTCGTTGCTCGATGTCTCGTTTGCCAGCAAGTCAAGGCAGAACGAAGACTTCCCTCTGGACTTCTCCAGCCGTTACCTATTGGAGAATGGAAATGGGAGAACATCGCAATGGATTTTGTCACAGCCTTACCTCGAAACAATAAAGGGCAAGATGCTATCTGGGTAATCATTGATAGACTTACAAAGTCTGCACACTTCTTGCCAATAAAATTCTCGGATAACCCCGCCAAACTTGCAGAACTCTATGAAAGAGAGATCGTACGCCTTCATGGCATACCACTCACGATCGTCTCTGATCGAGACCCTCGATTCACATCCAACTTTTGGAAAAACTTCCAGAATAGAATGGGTTCTAAGATCACTATGAGCACAGCCTTCCACCCTCAGACTGATGGGCAGTCAGAGCGGCTTATCCAAATCTTAGAAGACATGTTACGCTGCTGCATTTTGGACTTTAATGACGGATGGGCAAAGTATTTGCATCTAGCTGAGTTTGCATACAACAATAGCTACCAAACTAGTATTGGCATGGCACCATACGAGGCTCTCTATGGTCGGCCTTACAGATCTCCGGTATGCTGGTTAGATATGGCAGATCGACCGCAGTTAGGCCCTGAACTAGTTTAAGATACTTCTGAGAAGATCACACTAGTAAAGGAACGACTTCGCGTTGCACAAAGTCGACAGAAGAGCTATGCTGACAAGCGGAGACAACCTCTAGAATTTGATAAGGGGGACTTTGTTTTTCTGAAAGTCCAGCCCACAAGAGGTGTCGAACGCTTTGGCGTCAAAGGCAAACTCTCTCCGCGATATATCGGTCCATTTCTGATCATTGAACGTATTGGCAAACTTGCTTATCGTCTGTCCCTTCCATCGTCCATGCCTAAGGTTCATGACGTTTTTCACGTATCTATGCTTCGCAAGTATCGTCCTGATCCTTCGCATATCATCCCTTTAGTCGAGGTTCGGGTTGAGGAAGGAAATATGTATCAGGAGAAAGCAATCCAGATCTTAGATCGAAAAACTCAAGAACTACGACGACGTAGCATACCACTTGTGAAAGTGCTCTGGGATCACCACGGCGTAGAGGAAGCAACATGGGAACTAGAAGCAACAATTAAACAGAAAAACCCTGAATTGTTTTCTAGTACCAACTGATGATGTGATACATTGTATCATTTTCACTTATCAATCACAAGATGAAACATTGTTTACACCTATCTTGATCCATTGTTTCACTTCAATAACTACGCAGATGTCTGAAAATAATATCAATGGATATAGTGATGCACACATGCAGTGGCCTCCTTATCCACCTGTGGCTACTTCTCAAGCCGATAACCCTCATCACTACTTGACTTGATTTCGAGGGCGAAAGCCCTTAAGGGGGTTAGAGTGTAATACCCTGTATTTCAAAAAAAAAAAAAAAATTTACTATTTGGGAAACGCCCGAACGTTCAGGCGCATGCCAGAACGTTCAGGCGCATGACAGAACGTTCAGGCGCATGCCAGAACATGTTCAGGCGCATGCCAGAATGTTCAGGCGTATGACAGAACGTTCAGGCGCATGCCAGACTGTTCAGGCGCAATGCATGCCCAAACGTTCAGGCGCATGCCAGAACGTTCAGGCGCAAGGCATGCCAGAACGTTCAGGCGCAAGGCATGCCAGAACGTTCAGGCGCATGCCAGAACGTACAGGCGCATGCCAGAACGTTCGGGCGCATGCCCGAACGTTCAGGCGCAAAAATCTCTATATAAGAAACCTCCTCATTTCTCATTCCTCACACCAAATCACCTTCTCTTGTGAATTTCTTCTCCTTTCCACGCATTCTAAGTTTTTGAGACTCTCTGTCCGAGACTCTCGGTACGGTGCAACAAAGTTCTGTCCGGAGGAAAGCGCCAGATCTGAAAGCGGTGCAACGACGTTCTGTTCGGAGGAAAGGGCCAGATCTGAAAGAAGAAGTTTCATCTGAAGGTGGGGAACGAAACATAGGTTTGCGTGTTTCATAACTTTTATTAAAGTTTACATTCAATTATTATTATGTCTACTATTCATTTACACTGCATTATGTCATTTACTGTTTATATTGCCGCACTTATGCCTGTATATTTGGAATTCATGTATTGCACTGTTATAATGCCGGATTTGTGGTCAATCTGACTCAACTAGACTCGGTCTTGTCCTCAGTATCTTTAAATAGTGAACGGGAGGCAGCGGGCTGCTCTAGGCGATTGGTATTTAAGCAGACCTTGTGTCTCACCTCTCAACTGGGGACTGATTTAGTTGGTCTTATTGAAAGCTATCAGCTTATACAGTAATACTGAATGTCCTAATCTTACACGTCGTGATACCGACCCTAATAAGGATCACCAGACGTTGCCAAAGTCAGTCTAAATGTCAAGTAAGACTAGACCAGTAGACTAGACCAGTTCATGCATTGGCATCATACATATCACCACCTAGGGACGTATATGGTTTATGACTCATAGAATAGTTAGGAGCATTGCTCACTATTCATTACATTTCTCTGGAGAGGGACGTACATGAGAACCCGGCTACACCCGGGGAGGGACATCAGTACGTGAATCCAGAGCATCGTTCTTGTACGTGAATTCAGGCGATGTACGTTCATCAAACCATTACGAGATGGTGTCATGCATACATTCATATTGATTGATTATGATGCTCACATGTGCATTTAAGATATTTGATATTGAAGTATGCTTTATTAATTGTTATACTCATGCACTATTTACCCACTGAGCGCGTTAAGCTCACTCCATTATTATCCAATCTTTCACAGGAAATTAGGGTGGACTGGGTGCAGGTTATGGGGCCCACATTTTGTACCCTTTGTATGATTTATTGGAGATTTTGGGAGTATGTTCCCTTGACTGTTTCATGTACAAAAGTATTCTGAATTAAATGAAATCAAATTTGTACTGTGTGTACCATATTTTCCGCTGCGCACTCTGTTGTTACCATTGTAATTGTTCCAAATGCGCGCCCCGTCCGAGAGTGTACCACCGGTTTAGGCGCGTCTGGGCGGGGTGTGACATATAATGGTATCAAAGAGTATGGTCCACGGCCCGCCCAAGTCAACCAAATTAGGGGAAGAAAAAAATTTTATTAGATATATATATCTCTAGAACTATATATACATATGTCAATTATATATAGTTGAGATTTGTATTAAATATATATCTAGAAAACAATATGATTTTTATATAGTTTGATTTTAATATACATATAGTCATGATTTATTAGAAACTATATGTGTAGTTATGATTGAATATATATATCTATATACCTTAGTGTATATGAGGTATATAAAAAAAAAAAAAAAAAATTTCGAAAAACTTTTATTTTTCGAAAAAAGAAAAAATCGAATATTTTTTTATTTTTTGAAAACAATTTATTCAAAAAAAAAAATTGAAAAAAATTTTATTTGATATATCTAAAACTATATATATATGAATTATATATATAGTTAAGATTTGGATTAAAAACAACTATATATGATTTTTATATAGTTTAATTTCAAATATATATATATATATATATAGTTGATTTATGGGAACTATAGTTATCATTAAATATGTCTATACATTCATATGTGAATACGACATATATACATCAAATCACTAATGAAGAAAATTTCATGATGGCATAACCATCAAAAGAAAACTCGAAAATAATGTCTAGCAAATAAGGCACAAAACTTAAAAATGTTAGGAATATATTTTGTGTCTTTCACACAAATTTATTTTCCTTTCAGCAAAAGACATTTTCATCTTTCTAATGCATGTGCAATCACACAAATCAGAGTCAAGATGAAAACTTTATGGCTTTTTGAATGTTTGTTACCCATTGACCAACGTACTTATAAATCTAATCAGAAATGAAAATTCAAAAAGTCGTAACCATTTCTTTCGAACTATGATTTGAGTTAATTAAAAGACGTTTAAAATAACGTTTCTTCATCTTTCCAACGAATTTACAATCACTAAAATCCGAGTTAGGAATTAAATGTTATGGCTGTTTGAATATTTTTTGCCGATGAATCAACTTACTTATCGAACAAATCGTGAAGAAAAGTTCAAATAGCCGTAACTTTTCTTCCCGACTTTAATTTGAGTGATTGAAAAAGAATTGAAAATGACTTTTTTTCCTATTTCTAACGCATTTTCAATCACACAAATTGGAGTCAAAATGAAAAAGTTGTGGTTATTTTAAAGTTTCACACCGATCATTACATTACTTCTCGATTGAATCGGTAATAAAAACTCAAATAGACTTACAGTTTAATCCTGACACTGATATGAGTTAATAAAAAGGTGTTAAAAATATTGTTTCTTCATCTTTCCAATGCATGTGCAATCAAACAAATCAGAGTCAGGATGAAAACGTTATGGCTATTTGAATGTTTGTTACGCATTGACCAACGTACTTATGAATCTAATCAACAATCAAAATTTAAAAAGCCGTAGCCATTTCTTTCGAAGTATGATTTGAGTTATTAAAAAGACGTTTACAATATCATTTCTTCCTCTTTCCAACGCATTTTCAATCACTTAAATCGAAGTCAGGAATAAAATGTTATGGCTATTTGAGTGTTTTTTGTCAATCAATCAACATACTTATCTAAAAAATCAAGAAGAAAAGTTCAAATAGCCGTAACTTTTCATCCCGACTTTGATTTGAGTAATTGAAAAAGAATTGAAAATGTCTTTTCTTCCTATTTCTAACGCATGTTCAATCACACAAATTGGAGTCAGAATGAAAAAGTTGTGGTTAGTTTAAAGTTTCACACCGATCATTCAATTACTTCTCGATTGAATCGGTAAGAAAAATTCAAATAGGCTTATAGTTTAATCCTGACACTGACATAAGTTAATAAAAAGGCGTTGAAAATATTGTTTGTTCTTCATTCCAAGGAATGTGCAATAACTCAAATCGGAGCCCAGAAGAAAACGTTATGGCTATTTGAATGTTTATTACCCATTGACCAACGTACTTATGAATTTAATCAGCAATCAAAATTCAAAAAAACCGTAGCCATTTCCTTCGGAGTATGATTTGAGTTATTCAAAAGACGCTTAAAATATCATTTCTTCCTCTTTCCAACTCATTTTGAGTCACTCAAACTGGAGTCAGGAATAAAATGTTATGGCTATTCGAATATTTTTTCCAGATCAATCAACTTACTTATCGAACAAATCTTGAAGAAAGTTAAAATAGCCGTAACTTTTCATCTCGACTTTGATTTGAGTGATTGAAAAAGATTTGAAAATGTCTTTTCTTCCTATTTCTAACCCAAGTTCAATCACACAAATTGGATTCAGAATGAAAAAGTTGCTGTTATTTTAAAGTTTCACACCGATCATTCAATTACTTCTCGATTGAATCGGTAAGAAAAATTCAAATAGGCTTATAGTTTAATCCTGACACTGATATAAGTTAATAAAAAGGCGTTTAAAATATTGTTTCTTCTTCATTCCAAGGAATGTGCAATCACTCAAATCGGAGCTCGGAAGAAAACGTTATGGCAATTTGAACGTTTGTTACCCATTGACCAACGTACTTATCAATCTAATCAGCAATCAAAATTTAAAAAGCCGTAGCCATTTCTTTGGAAGTAGGATTTGAGTTATTCAAAAGACGTTTAAAATATCGTTTCCTCCTCTTTCCAATGCATTTTCAATCACTCAAACCAGAGTCAGGAATAAATGTTATGGCTATTTAAATATTTTTTTCCGATCAATCAACTTACTTATCGAACAAATCGTGAAGAAAAGTTCAACTAGCCGTAACTTTTCATCCCGACTTTGATTTGAGTGTTTGAAAAAGATTTGAAAATGTCTTTTCTTCCTATTTCTAACGCATGTTCAACCACAAAAACTGGAGTCAGAATGAAAACGTTGTGGTTATTTTAAAGTTTCACACCGATCATTCAATTGCTTCTCGGTTGAATCGGTAAGGAAAAATCAAATAGACTTACAGTTTAATCCTGACACTGATATGAGTGAATAAAAAGGCGTCAAAAATATTGTTTCTTCTTCTTTCCATGGAATGTGAAATCACTCGTATTGGAGACCGGATGAAAACGTTCTGGCTACTTGAATGTTTGTTAACCATTGGAGAACATACTTATTAGTCTAATAAGTAACCAAAATTCAAAAAGCCGTAAGCATTTCTTTCGAACTATGATTTGAGTTATTCAAAAGACGCTCAAAATATCGTTTTTCCTCTTTCCAACGCATTTTCAATCACTCAAATCGAAGTCAGGAATAAAATGTTACGGCTATTTGAATGTTTTTTTCAGATCAATGAACTTACTTATCGAAAAAATCGTGAAGAAAAGTTACAATTGCCGTAACTTTTGATCCCAACTTTGATTTGTGTGATTGAAAAAGAATTGAAAATGTCTTTTCTTCCTATTTCTAACGCATGTTCAATCACACAAATTGGAGTCAAAATGAAAAAGTTGTGGTTATTTTAAAGTTTCACACCGATCATTCAATTACTTCTCGATTGAATCGGTAAGAAAAATTTAAATAGGCTTATAGTTTAATCCTGACACTGATATAAGTTAATAAAAAGGCGTTGAAAATATTGTTTGTTCTTCATTCCAAGGAATGTGCAACAACTCAAATCGGAGCCCGGAAGAAAACGTTATGGCTATTTGAATGTTAGTTAGCCATTGATCAACGTACTTATGAATTTAATCAACAATCAAAATTCAAAAAATTGTAGCCATGTAATACCCAGTATTTCATAAAAAAAAATTACTATTTGGGCAAGGCCCGAACGTTCAGGCGATACGCATGCCCGAACGTTCAGGCGCATGACAGAACGTTCAGGCGCATGACAGAACGTTCAGGAGCATTACAGAACGTTCACGCACATGACAGAACGTTCAGGCGCATGCCAGAACGTTCAGGCGCATGACAGAACGTTCACGCACATGACAGAACGTTCAGGCGCATGCCACAACGTTCAGGCGTAGGCCAGAACGTTCAGGCGCAAGGCATGCCAGAACGTTCATGCGCCAGAATGTTCTGGCATGCGCCTGTACGTTCTGGCATTCGCCTGAACATTCTGTCATGCGCCTGAACATTCTGGCATGCGCCTGAACGTTCTGTCATGCGCCTGAACGTTCGGGCAAGCATTGCGCCAGAACGCTCTGTCATGCGCCTGAACGTTCGGGCAAGCATTGCGCCAGAACGCTCTGTCATGCGCCTGAACGTTCTGTAATGCTCCTGAACATTCTGTCATGTGCCTGAACGTTCTGTCATGTGCCTGAACGTTCTGGCATGCGCCTGAACGTTCTGGAGTTGCCCAAAGAGTAATTTTTTTTTCTTTTGTGAAATACAGGGTATTACAAGCCATTTCCTTCGAAGTATATGATTTGAGTTATTCAAAAGACGCTTAAAATATCATTTCTACCTTTTTTCAACGCATTTTCAATCACTCAAACCGGAGTCAGGAATAAAATGTTATGGCCATTTGAATATTTTTTCCCAATCAATCAACTTACTTATCAAGAAAATCGTGAAGAAAAATTCAAAAAGCAGTAACTTTTTATCCCGACTTTGATTTGAGTGATTGAAAAAGAATTGAAAATGTCTTTTCTACCTATTTCTAATGCATTTTCAATCACACAAATTGGAGACAAAATGAAAAAGTTGTGGTTATTTTAAAGTTTCACACCGATCATTCAATTACTTCTCGATTGAATCGGTAAGAAAAACTCAAATAGGCTTATAGTTTAATCATGACACTGATATAAGTTAATAAGAAGGCGTTGAAAATATTGTTTCTTCTTCATTCCAATGCATTTTCAATGACTCAACCGAAGTCAGGAATAAAATGTTATGGCTATTTGAATGTTTTTTGCCGATCAGTCAACTTACTTATCGAAAAAATCGTGAAGAAAAGTTGAACTAGCCGTAACTTTTCATCCCGACTTTAATTTGAGTGATAGAAAAAGAATTGAAAATGTCTTTTCTTCTTATTTCTAACGCATGTTCAATCACACAAATTGGAGTCAGAATGAAAAAGCTGTGGTTATTTTGAAGCTTCACACCGATCATTCAATTACTTCTCGATTGAATCGGTATTAAAAATTCAAATAAAGTTACAGTTTAATCCTGACACTGATATGAGTTAATAAAAAGGCGTTGAAAATATTGTTTCTTCTTCTTTCCAAGGAATGTGCATTCACTCAAATTGGAGTCCGGAAGAAAACGTTGTGGTAATTTGAATGTTTGTTACCCATTGACCAACGTACTTATGAATCTAATCAGAAATCAAAATTCAAAAAGTCGTTACCATTTCTTTCGAAGTTTGATTTGAGTTATTCAAAAGACGTTTAAAATATCGTTTCTTCCTATTTCCAACTCATTTTCAATCACTCAATACGGAGTCAGGAATAAAATGTTATGGATATTGGAATGTGTTTTGCCGATCAATCAACTTACTTAACGAACAAATCATAAACAAAAGTTCAAATAGCCGTAACTTTTCATCCCGACTTTGATTTAAGTGATTAAAAAAGAATTGAAAATGTCTTTTCTTCCTATCTCTAACACATGTTCAATCACACAAATTGGAGTCAGAATGAAAAAGTTGTGGTTATTTTAAAGTTTTACACCGATCATTAAATTACCTCTCGATTAAATCGGTAAGAAAAATCCAAATAGACTTACAGTTTAATCCTGACACTGATATGATTTAAAAAAAAGGGGTTTAAAATATTGTTTCTTTTTCTTTCCAAGTAATGTGCATTCACTCAAATTGGAGACCGGATGAAAACGTTATGACTACTTGAATGTTTGTTACCCATTGGGGAATATACTTATTAGTTTAATCAGTAATCAAAATTCAAAAAATCGTAACCATTTATTTGGAACTATGATTAGAGTTAATCCAAAGGCGTTTATAATATCGTTTCTTCCTCTTTCCAACGCATTTTCAATCACTCAATACGGAGTTAGGAATAAAATGTTATGGCTATTTGAATGTTTTTTGCTGATCAATCAACTTACTTACTGAAAAAAATCTTGAAGAAAAGTGCAAATAGTCGTATTTTTTCTTCTCGACTTTAATTTGAGTGATTGAAAACAATCGAAAATGCCTTTTCTTCCTATTTCTAACGCATTTTCAATCACAAAAATTGGAGTCAAAATGAAAATGTTGTGGTTATTTTAAAGTTTCACACCGATCATTCAATTACTTCGCGAATGAATCGGTAATAAAAATTCAAATAGACTTACAGTTTCATCCTGACACTGTTATGAGTTAATAAAAAGGCGTTAAAAATATTGTTTCTTCATCTTTCCAATGCATGTGCAATCACACAAATCAGAGTCAAGATAAAAACTTTATGGCTATTTGAATGTTTGTTACCCATTGACCAACGTACTTATGAATCTAATCAGAAATCAAAATTCGAAAAGTCGTAACCATTTCTTTCGAACTATGATTTGAGTTAATCAAAAGACGTTTAAAATAATGTTTCTTCATCTTTCCAACGAATTTACAATCACTCAAATCCGAGTCAGGAATAAAATGTTATTGCTGTTTTGAATATTTCTTGCCAATGAATCAACTTACTCATCGAACAAATTTTGAAGAAAAGTCCAAATAGCCGTAACTTTTCATCCCGACTTTAATTTGAGTGATTGAAAAAGAATTAAAAATGTCTTTTCTTCCTATTTCTAACGCATTTTCAATCGCACAAGTTGGAGTCAGAATGAAAAAGTTGTGGTTATTTTAAAGTTTCACGCCGATCATTCAATTACTTCTCGATTGAATTGGTAAGAAAAATTCAAATAGACTTACAGTTTAATCCTGACACTGATATGAGTTAATAAAAAGGGGTTGAAAATATTGTTTCTTCATCTTTCCAATGCATGTGCAATCAAACAAATCAGAGTCAGGATGAAAACGTTATGGCTATTTGAATGTTTGTTACGCGTTGACCAACGTACTTATGAATCTAATCAGCAATCAAAATTAAAAAAGCCGTAGCCATTTCTTTCGAAGTATGATTTGGGTTATTAAAAAGACGTTTAAAATATCATTTCTTCCTCTTTCCAACGCATTTTCAATCACTTAAATCGAAGTCAGAAATAAATGGCTATTTGAGTGTTTTTTGTCAATCAATCAACATACTTATCTAAAAAATCAAGAAGAAAAGTTCAAATAGCCCTAACTTTTCATCCCGACTTTGATTTGAGTGATTGAAAAAGAATTGAAAATGTCTTTTCTTCCTATTTCGAACGCATGTTCAATCACACAAATTGGTGTCAGAACGAAAAAGTTGTGGTTATTTTAAAGTTCCACACCGATCATTCAATTACTTCTCGATTGAATCAGTAAGAAAAATTCAAATAGGCTTATAGTTTAATCCTAAAACTGATATAAGTTAATAGAAAGGCGTTGAAAATATTGTTTGTTCTTCATTCCAAGGAATGTGCAATCACTCAAATCGGATCCCGGAAGAAAACGTTATGGCTATTTGAATGTTTGTTACCCATTCACCAACGTACTTATGAATTTAATCAACAATCAAAATTCAAAAAACCGTAGCCATTTTCTTCGAAGTATGATTTGAGTGATTCAAAAGACGCTTAAAATATCGTTTCTACCTCTTTCCAACGCATTTTCAATCACTCAAACCAGAGTCAGCAATAAAATGTTATGGCTATTTGAATGTTTTTAGCCGATCAATCAACTTACTTATCGAAAAAATCGTTAAGAAAAGTTCAACTAGCCGTAACTTTTCATCCCGACTTTATTTTGAGTGATTGAAAAAGAATTGAAAATGTCTTTTCTTCCTATTTCTAACGCATGTTCAATCACACAAATTGGAGTCAGAATGGAAAAGTTGTGGTTATTTTAAAGTTTCACACCGATCCTTCAATTACTTCTCGATTGAATCGGTATGAAAAATTCAAATAGGCTTATAGTTTAATCCTGACATTGATATAAGTTAATAAAAAGGCGTTCAAAATATTGTTTCTTCTTCATTCCAAGGAATGTGCAATCACTCAAATCGGAGCCCAGAAGAAAACGTTATGGCTATTTGAAGGTTTGTTACCCATTCACCCACGTACTTATGAATTTAATCAACAATCAAAATTCAAAAAACCGTAGCCATTTCTTTCGAAGTATGATTTGAGTTATTCAAAAGACGCTTCAAATATCGTTTCTACCTCTTTCCAACGCATTTTCAATCACTCAAACCGGAGTCAGGAATAAAATGTTATGGTTATTTGAATATTTTTTCCCGATCAATCAACTTACTTATCGAACAAATCGTGAAGAAAGTTAAAATAGCCATAACTTTTCATCCCGACATTGATTTGAGTGTTTGAAAAAGATTTGAAAATGTCTTTTCTTCCTATTTCTAACGCATTTTCAATCACACAAATTGGAGTCAGAATGAAATAGTTGTGGTTATTTTAAAGTTTCACACCGACCGTTCAATTACTTCTCGATTGAATCGGTAAGAAAAATTCAAATAGACTTACAGTTTAATCCTGACACTGATATGAGTTAATAAAAAGGCCTTAAAAATATTGTTTCTTCTTCTTTCCAAGGAATGTGAAATCACACATATTGGAGTCCGGATGAAAACGTTATGGCTACTTGAAGGTTTGTTACCCAGTGGCGAACATACTTATTAGTCTAATCAGTAATCAAAATTCAAAAAGCCGTAACCATTTCTTTCGAACTTTGATTTGAGTTATTCAGAAGACGCCTAAAATATCGTTTCTTCCTCTTTCCAACGCATTTTCAATCACTCAAATCGAAGTCAGGAATAAAATGTTATGGCTATTTGAATGTTTTTTGCCGATCAATCTACTTACTTATCAAAACAATCGTGAAGAACAGTTACAATTGCCGTAACTTTTCATCCCGACTTTGATTTGAGTGATTGAAAAAAAAATTGAAAATGTCTTTTCTTCCTATTTCTAACGCATGTTCAATCCAACAAATTGGAGTCAGAATGAAAAAGTTGTGGTTATTTTAAAGTTTCACACCGATCCTTCAATTACTTCTCGATTGAATCGGCAAGAAAAATTCAAATAGGCTTATAGTTTAATCCTGACACTGATATAAGTTAATAAAAAGGCGTTGAAAATATTGTTTCTTCTTCATTCCAAGGAATCTGCAATCACTCAAATCGGAGCCCGGAAGAAAACGTTATGGCTATTTGAATGTTTGTTACCCATTCACCAACGTACTTATGAATCTAATCAGCAATTAAAATATAAAAAGCCGTAGCCATTTCTTTCGAAGTATGATTTGAGTTATTCAAAAGACGTTTAAAATATCGTTTCCTCCTCTTTCCAATGCATTTTCAATGACTCAACCAAAGTTAGGAATAAAATGTTATGGCTGTTTGAATGTTTTTTGACGATCAATCAACTTACTTATCTAAAAAATCGTGAAGAAAAGTTAAAATAGCCGTAAATTTTAATCCCGACTTTGATTTGAGTGTTTGAAAAAGAATTGAAAATGTCTTTTCTTCCTATTTCTAACGCAAGTTCAATCACACAAATTTGAGTCAGAATGAAAAAGTTGTGGTTATTTTAAAGTTTCACACCGATCATTCAATTACTTCTCAATTGAATCGGTAAGAAAAATTCAAATAGGCTTATAGTTTAATCCTGACACTGATATAAGTTAATAAAAAGGCGTTGAAAATATTGTTTCTTCTTCATTCCAAGGAATGTGCAATCACTCAAATCGGAGCCCGGAAGAAAACGTTGTGGCTATTTGAATGTTTGTTACCCATTGACCAAGGTACTTATGAATCTAATCAGCAATTAAAATATAAAAAGCCGTAGCCATTTCTTTCGAAGTATGATTTGAGTTATTCAAAAGACGTTTAAAATATCGTTTCCTCCTCTTTCCAATGCATTTTCAATGACTCAACCAAAGTTAGGAATAAAATGTTATGGCTGTTTAAATGTTTTTTGACGTCAATCAACTTACTTATCTAAAAAATCGTGAAGAAAAGTTAAAATGGCCGTAACTTTTAATCCCGACTTTGATTTGAGTGTTTGAAAAAGAATTGAAAATGTCTTTTCTTCCTATTTCTAACGCATGTTCAATCACACAAATTTGAGTCAGAATGAAAAAGTTGTGGTTATTTTAAAGTTTCACACCGATCATTCAATTACTTCTCGATTGAATCGGTAAGAAAAATTAAAATAGGCTTATAGTTTAGTCCTGACACTGATATAAGTTAATAAAAAGGCGTTGAAAATATTGTTTCTTCTAAATTCCAAGGAATGTGCAATCACTCAAATCGGAGCCCGGAAGAAAACGTTGTGGCTATTTGAATGTTTGTTACCCATTGACCAAGGTACTTATGAATCTAATCAGCAATTAAAATATAAAAAGCCGTAGCCATTTCTTTCGAAGTATGATTTGAGTTATTCAAAAGACGTTTAAAATATCGTTTCCTCCTCTTTCCAATGCATTTTCAATGACTCAACCAAAGTTAGGAATAAAATGTTATGGCTGTTTGAATGTTTTTTGACGATCAATCAACTTACTTATCTAAAAAATCGTGAAGAAAAGTTAAAATAGCCGTAACTTTTAATCCCGACTTTGATTTGAGTGTTTGAAAAAGAATTGAAAATGTCTTTTCTTCCTATTTCTAACGCATGTTCAATCACACAAATTTGAGTCAGAATGAAAAAGTTGTGGTTATTTCAAAGTTTCACACCGATCATTCAATTACTTCTCGATTGAATCGGTAAGAAAAATTAAAATAGGCTTATAGTTTAGTCCTGACACTGATATAAGTTAATAAAAAGGCGTTGAAAATATTGTTTCTTCTAAATTCCAAGGAATGTGCAATCACTCAAATCGGAGCCCGGAAGAAAACGTTATGGCTATTTGAATGTTTGTTACCCATTGACCAAGGTACTTATGAATCTAATCAGGAATTAAAATTTAAAAAGCCGTAGCCATTTCTTTCGAAGTATGATTTGAGTTATTCAAAGGACGTTTAAAATATGGTTTCCTCCTCTTTCCAATGCATTTTCAATGACTCAATCGGTAATAAAAGTTCAAATAGACTTACAGTTTAATCCTGACACTGATATGAGTTAATAAAAAGGCGTTGAAAATATTGTTTCTTCAACTTTCTAATGCATGTGCAATCAAACAAATCAGAGTCAGGATGAAAACGTTATCGCTATTCGTTTAGGCGCATGCCAGAACGTTCAGGCGCAAAAATCTTTATATAAGAAACCTCCTCATTTCTCATTCCTCACACCAAATCACCTTTTCTTGTGAATTTCTTCTCCTTTCCACGCATTCTAAGTTTTTGAGACTTTCTGTCCGAGACTCTCGGTACGGTGCAACAAAGTTCTGTCCGGAGAAAAGCGCCAGATCTGAAAGCGGTGCAACGACGTTCTGTACGGAGGAAAGGGCCAGATCTGAAAGAAGAAGTTTCATCTGAAGGTGGGGAACGAAACATAGGTTGGCGTGTTTCATAACTTTTATTGAAGTTTACATTCAATTATTATTATGTCTACTATTCATTTACACTGCATTATGTCATATACTGTTGCCGCAGCTTAGCATTTCCAACTTGGTAAATGAGTGTAGAAGACTCCTTCAGAGAGATTGGATAGTTCAAGTTGAGCATATTTATAGAGAAGGTAATAGAGCAGCAGACTATTTGGCTACTGAGGCTTTGAAGTTCAATCGGGGAGTGTGTATCCTGTCTTCCCCTCCCCGTGGGTTATTCAATATTTTGAGGGAAGATGCAACTGGGGTTACTTGGCCTAGGAAAGTTCGAGATGTAGTGTGCTAGTTGTTCTTGCTGGGTATTCCCCCTCTTTTCCTTTCAAAAAAATTATGTCATATACTGTTTATATTGACGCACTTATGCCTGTATATTTGGAATTCATGTATTGCGCTGTTATAATGCCGGATTTGTGGTCAATCTGACTCAACTAGACTCGGTCTTGTCCTCAGTAACTTTAAATAGTGAACGGGAGGCAGCGGGCTGCTTTAGGCGATTGGTATTTAAGCAGACCTTGTGTCACACCTCTCAACTGGGGACTGATTTAGTTGGTCTTATTGAAAGCTATCAGCTTATACAGTAATACTGAATGTCCTAATCTTGCACGTCGTGATACCGACCCTAATAAGGATCACCAAACGTTGCCAAAGTCAGTCTAAATGTCAAGAAAGACTAGACCAGTAGACTAGACCAGTTCATGCATTGGCATCATACATATCACCACCTAGGGACGTATATGGTTTATGACTCATAGAATAGTTAGGAGCATTGCTCACTATTCATTACATTTCTCTGGAGAGGGATGTACATGAGAACCCGGCTACACCCGGGGAGGGACCTCAGTACGTGAATCCAAAGCATCGTTCCTGTACGTGAATTCAGGCGATGTACGTTCATCAAACCATTACGAGACGGTGGCATGCATACATTCATATTGATTGATTATGATGCTCACATGTGTATTTAAGATATTTGATATTGAAGTATGCTTTATTAATTGTTATACTCATGCACTATTTACCCACTGAGCGCGTTAAGCTCACTCCATTATTATCCAATCTTTCACGGGAAATTAGGGTGGACTGGGTGCAGGTTATGGGGCCCACATTTTGTACCCTTTGTATGATTCATTGGAGATTTTGGGAGTATGTTCCCTTGACCGTTTCATGTACAAAAGTATTCTGAATTAAATGAAATTAGATTTGTACTGTGTGTACCGTATTTCCGCTGCGCACTCTGTTGTTACCATTGTAATTGTTCTAAATGCGCGCCCCATCCGAGAGTGTACCGCCGGTTTAGGCGCGTCTGGGCGGGGTGTGACATTTAATGGTATCAGAGAGTACGGTCCACGGCCCGCCCAAGTCCACCAAATTAGGGGAAGAAAATTTTTTTATTAGATATATATATCTCTAGAACTATATATACATATGTCAATTATATATAGTTGAGATTTGTATTAAATGTATATCTAGAAACTTATATGATTTTTATATAGTTTGATTTCAATATACATATAGTCATGATTTATTAGAAACTATATGTGTAGTTATGATTGAATATATATATCTATATACCTTAGTGTATATGAGGTATATAAAAAAAAAAAAAAAAAAAAAAATTGAAAAAAATTTTATTTTTCAAAAAAAAAAAAAAATTCGAAAAAAATTTTATTTTACGAAAAATATTTATTCAAAAAAAAAATAAAAAATTTCGAAATAAATTTTAGTTTTCGAAAAATATTTATTTCGTAAAAAAAAAAATTCCGAATTTTTTTTTTTATTTTTCGAAAAATATTTATTAAAAAAAAAAAAAAAAATTTAGAAAAAAATTTTATTTTTCGAATAAAATAAATCGAAATTTTTTTTATTTTTCGAAAACAATTTATTCAAAAAAAAAAATTATTTGATATATCTAAAACTATATATATATATATATATATATATATATATATATATATATATATATATATATATATGAATTATATATATAGTTAAGATTTGGATTAAAAACAACTATATATGATTTTTATATAGTATAATTTCAAATATATATATATATATATAGTGGATTTATGGGAACTATAGTTATCATTAAATATGTCTATACATTCATATGTGAATATGACGTATATATATCAAATCACTAATGAAGAAAATTTCATGATGGCATAACCATCAAAAGAAAACTCGAAAATAATGTCTAGCAAACAAGGCATAAAACTTAAAAATGTTAGGAATATATTTTGTGTCTTTCACACAAATTTATTTTCCTTTCAGCAAAAAAATGGCCTCAAGGGAAAGACCAACTTCCACTAGCAGGGAACCAATTCCCACTAGACTTAAGGAATTGTCCAAAAGAGAGGTTATGACTATGAGGAGCATCGACAATAGCGATCTCCGCCTCCGCCCAATCCTTCACGACAAACTCGCAACATTGGATTGGTTAAATATAACCAAAGTCGAGGGACAAGTCTCTTCCAACTTGGTCAGATACTTCTACGAAGCAATGAATTACGTAGGACTTCCAGAAGAGGGAAACAACCCTGTATTGGAGACAACAGTTATGGGGATAAAAATTTCTATCAACGTCGAACTTATTGCTCGACTTTTGGAGATTCCGATTGAGGAGAGAATTATTGATCCACATGAACCCCAGACAGTTGCAGAGATCGCAGAATCTAATGACCAATTATTCAATTCCCTCGCCAAAAAGCCATACACTCCATCAACATACACCAACCTCCCAAACAATCATCTTAAGCCATCTCTTGCCGCCCTCGGAAAGATTGTATATGGCAACATCTTGCCAGAAAGAGGGACTAGAGGCACTATGTCAAGGGCTCAACTTCTTATGTTATACTGCATAGAGAAGAAAATTACGGTCTCCCTACCTCACATTATTATCCAACAAATGTTGCGGGTGATACAAAACCCTTTAAGAAAAGAATTCCTCGGCTATGGAGTCTTGATTATGAGGATACTATATGAGGCAAACGTCGCCACTTTCGATGGAACGTCAAAGCTCATCACTGAACCAGTTACCGCATCCTCTATCTTCAAGACATATGGCACAAGTGGAGGGGTAACTGACGAAGAGGTATTCGGCACGACAATAAGAATTGCCGAAAGAATGAGAGACAAGCATGAGCGTTGCCTTCGCAAAAGTCGACGCAAGATGCCCATCCAAAAGGGGCCAAATAATGATTCACATCCAAATCCTACATCAGACCCAGCCCCAAATAGTGATCCAACCGATCAACCATTCACTGACGAAGAGTTATATGCCACACTAAATCAACCTACACAAAGTCTTGATAGACAAGGTACGCAAGCAAATCCACCAACGTGGAACGTGCCCACTCCAGGCACCACTTCGTACCAAAGATTTCCAACTCCTACGGTACAGTATTAGCCAGTTCCACAAGTTGTTGTGAACCAACAACAACAATATTGGGCGTCACCAAATCTTGGAGGACAAAACATCCCGATAAGCCCATTGTTTCAAACTTTTTCACCACAAACAAACCCAAATATCCATGGGGTTCCAGTTAGGGGATCCCCGCACAATCAAAACAACTACCTTCCACCTATGAACCCATACTTTCCCCCAATGTCTATGGCCTACCCTTCTCCTACGGGACAAACGACCCATCAACCACCAATGGGACAACCGACTAACCTACTTGAACGGTTAGATGAAATGGCATCCAATATTGCTGCACTGAAAGAGAGCCACACTAATATATTAACTCGTTTGCACAACTCCGACGCAGAGCATGCAAACTCTCAGCCTTCTGTTAGTAGCCGTTCTCTACGTAGCAGTAGATCTCGAAGGAGCGGTAGTAAACACGAAAGTCACAATTAATTACTGGCATTGTAAACTTTTCTTTGATATATATCAATGAAATTGTTTTGTTTAAAGACTATCTTTGGTGGGCCGACTTATAACCATTTTTTCTTTTGTATTACTAACTTTGGAGTGGTATGGGACACAACAAAATTGGAAGATACTAAATAAAATGTGAAAGTAAGAAAACCCATGACCTTGTGTGATACGAAACATTTGGAGAAAGTTGTATTACTAATATTATCACTAAGTTTACTCGGTATGGGACGAGTAACTTTGGATGATACTATTAGTGAACTTCTATTCAGCCAATGTTTTAGAGACCGTATTCATACAACTTAACTTGGTTGATACCCTTATTACCAAATTCATGTGGTATGGGACACATGAACTTGGATAATAATCGAAAAGACTAAGAGTAAGCGTCTGAATGCATAAGATTGCGAGAGAACGTTAGCTCAGGCTATTTACCGAGGCAAATCTTAGAATTCTTATGACTCGTATGGATTTTCAATGAAATATATGTATGTTCACAAAAACCAGAACCAAATCATTTTAAATACTTGCAAAGTTTTCTACTTATTATATAAACATTCTAACCTTATTTGTTTTTACACCATGGCCACACATACGAGATATATAAGATTCTTTGATTCCTCAACAACAACTTTACACTCTCCTTAGAAAAATAGGTGATTTTAATATTACAGTACTCTCGAAATTGTTGCTGAGCATACTATAACATTATACTTGCCTACAGTTTCTTAATCTTGGTTTTATTTTCTCCTTGCCAGTGAGAAAATGCAAACAAGAAAGAGAGGAAAGCCACGTACTGTTCGTCCCACAGTTGAGGCACCTCCTGAGATTCAGGAACCGCCGCCTCCGACAATAGCACAGGCCACACCCGACACTGTCACTCCATCTGGGCAGGCAATCCCACCCCTACCCGCACCCTTTGCCACGCCTTCAAGCATTGAAACCTTCTTCGCTGGATTTATTGAGGCGATGAAGGCTACTGTTCAAACTACCGTTCGGGAGACTGCAGCCAGTCAGGTTGCCATGGTTCAAGCACCTGTAAAATTTGGGTCGGAAGCTCAAACCGATCAGATTACTAAATACAAGCGGCTACAACCTCTTACTTTCGATGGCACCATTGATCCTGATGAGGTGTAAAAGTGGCTGGATGAGTCAAAAAAGGCTCTTGATGCCATGGGAGTCGATGAGACTCGCAAAAAACCACTAGCGACCTACCAACTTGTTGGTGGAGCAAACAAATGGTGGATCACAGTGAAAGAAGACCCACGGGTCAACATAGCCATTATGACTTGGCAACAGTTCGAGTCAATGTTTATTGATGAATATTTTCCCAGTGTGGTGACGAAGCAGAAGCGACAGGATTTCGCTAAGTTATACCAAGGCACCATGACCGTCAGAGAATATGCTGGAAAATTCAAAGAATTATCCGTCTACTCTCTCTCCACCATCTCAACTAGGCGAGATAAGACTGAGAAATCTTATAATGGCCTTCGCCATGACATTCGGCAAGCCTTATCAATCTTGGATCTCAAGATTTACAAAAAGGTTGTTGACAAGGCCATGAGCTTTGAACAAGAGAAGCTCTTACAGGAACAACGACTGAATAAGGGCAAACGGCCTGCAACATTTTCCCAACAAGGCTTGCCACAGGGCAACAAGATAAAGCCCTACTACAATAAAAACCCAGCCCTCCCAGCCCCGGTTTCGAAGAATGAGGCCACAACACCTGCGGCTGAACCTTCTAACCCTAACCATCAGGGTTTCCGAAATCATGGCCGCGGAGGTTGTAATGGAAGAGGTGGCCGTCGAAACGGCAATGGCAGAGGTGGTGGTCGACACCACATTCAGCATGGTCAGCAGAACAATCCGCATGGCCAACAGAACCATCCGCAGTATCATCCGACATGTTTCAACTGCGACCAGAAAGGCCATGTAAAACATCTTTGTCCTCACCTTCAGCAACCTATTCCGGCTATTCCAGTCCAACAAGCACCACCTGCTGCTAATTCCCAACCCAGGCAGAACCAGCAGAACCTGGGTCAACGGAATCAGGGCCGAGCATTCGCCATCGCTCAACATCCCCTACCAGACAACAATGTCGTCGAAGGTACCTTTCCTTTGTTCAATACAATGGTGCATGTTTTGTTTGATTCAGGTGCTACGCATTCTTTTATATCATCAGCATTGGTAAGACATTTAGGACTGCATCCTGAACCCACAAACATCACACTCCATGTCACTTCACCGTTCGGATCTGGTGTTGACGTCAACTTGCAGTGTTCTCGATGTGAGCTTCGAATGTCAGAACATATAATATATGCCGATCTGTTTGTGATGGATTTTGAAGACTTCGACATCATCCTTGGCATGGACTGGTTAACACCACTGAATGCACAGATCGAATGTATGAAGAAGCAAGTACAGTTAACCTTGCCTACAGGAGAGTTGGTCAAGCTTTAGGGAACGAGGCAATGGATACACAAATTAACAGTTGCCCTTCTCAAGGCACAACTCCGAGCTCTATCCCTTGGCAATGAAACCAACTCACCAGCACTATACCCTCTCGAAGTACATGTTGTTCCAGTCATATCTGAATTCCCTACGGTTTTTCTTAATGACCTTCCTGGTCAACCTCCAGTTAGGGAATTCGATTTTGAGATCAACCTCATACCTGGGACAGGGCCTATCTCCATTCCACCATACAAAATGTCAAATGTCGAACTGGTTGAATTAAACAAACAACTTAAGGAATTAGAGAGTAATGGCTTCATCCGAAAGAGTTCATCACCCTGGGGCGCTCCAGTTCTGTTTGTTCGCAAAAAGGATGGTTCGTTACGACTTTGCATCGATTATCGCAAGTTGAATAACGTCACCATCAAGAACAGATATCCGTTGCCCAGGATCGATGACTTGTTCGACCAACTTAGAGATGCCAAATACTTCTCTAAGATTGATTTACGGTCCGGTTATCACCAACTCCGCATCCGAGAGTCAGACATCACCAAGACGACGTTCAGAACTTGGTACGGTCATTACGAGTTCTTAGTTATGCCATTCGGTCTAACAAATGCACCTGCAGCATTCATGAATTTGATGAATCGCATATTCAGGTTATACTTAGACCGATTTGTGGTGGTTTTTGTGGACGACATCTTGATATATTCCTCAACCGAGGAAGACCATAAAATACATTTGAAGATAGTCCTTCAGACCTTGAGCAGCCATCAACTGTATGCAAAGTTGAGTAAGTGCGAATTTTGGGCAAAGAGAGTTCAATTCCTCGGCCATGTGGTTTCAGGCAACGACATTGAGGTAGATCCTTCTAAGGTTCAAGCAGTTTTAAACTGGAAGCAGCCTACCACTGTTACTCAGATTAGGAGTTCTCTTGGTTTGGCTGGCTATTACAGACGCTTCATCAAGGACTTCTCAAAGATTGCTAAACCTATGACTAAGCTCACTCGAAAAGACGTGCAATTTATCTGGAATCCCGCCTGTGAAGCATCATTTCAGGAATTGAAGAAACGCCTCACGACAGCACCTGTACTTATCACTCCAAGAAATGCAATTGGATTTTCATTATACACCGACGCCTCTCTCCAAAGCTTAGGTGTCGTGTTAATGCAAGAAGGCCAAGTGGTTGCATATGCATCCAGACAACTGAAGATTCATGAGGGTAATTATCAAACGCATGACTTGGAACTTGCAGTTGTCGTATTTGCACTGAAGTTATGGCGTCATTACCTATACGGCGAACGGTTTGAGGTCTTCTCGGATCACAAGAGTCTTAAGTACATATACACTCAGAGAGACCTTAACCTCCGCCAAAGACGATGGTTGGAATTCTTGAAAGATTATGACTTTCAACTCCAGTACCATCCCGGAAAGGCTAATGTTGTGGCTGATGCCCTGAGTAGAAAATCTTATGTTGCTTGCACTCTTAACTACGAAATGGGGAAGTTGGCTACAGAGTTGGAGAACTTTAACCTACAGCTGAACGTCGAAGGACCAAGACCACGACTCTCTCAATTATCAGTCAACTCTGAGCTCGTTCGAAAGATTTCAGCCGCTCAAGCCAATGACCCTATGTTAATGAAGAAACGAGACCTTCTACTCAGTGGCCAGGACCTTCCTCATTGGTCGGTCTCTGGAGACGACACTGTTTGCTATAAAAAACGTCTCTGCCTACCGAACGATCCTGAGGTTCGTAAAGAAGTGCTTACTGAGATGCACTGTTCGAGGTACGCTATGCATCCTGGGGGTGACAAGTTGTACAAGGATGTCAAGCGACAATTCTGGTTTTCTGGAATGAAGAAGGAAATTGCAGACTTCGTTGCTCGATGTCTCGTTTGCCAGCAAGTCAAGGCAGAACGAAGACTTCCCTCTGGACTTCTCCAGCCGTTACCTATTGGAGAATGGAAATGGGAGAACATCGCAATGGATTTTGTCACAGCCTTACCTCGAAACAATAAAGGGCAAGATGCTATCTGGGTAATCATTGATAGACTTACAAAGTCTGCACACTTCTTGCCAATAAAATTCTCGGATAACCCCGCCAAACTTGCAGAACTCTATGAAAGAGAGATCGTACGCCTTCATGGAATACCACTCACGATCGTCTCTGATCGAGACCCTCGATTCACATCCAACTTTTGGAAAAACTTCCAGAATAGAATGGGTTCTAAGATCACTATGAGCACAGCCTTCCACCCTCAGACTGATGGGCAGTCAGAGCGGCTTATCCAAATCTTAGAAGACATGTTACGCTGCTGCATTTTGGACTTTAATGACGGATGGGCAAAGTATTTGCATCTAGCTGAGTTTGCATACAACAATAGCTACCAAACTAGTATTGGCATGGCACCATACTAGGCTCTCTATGGTCGGCCTTACAGATCTCCGGTATGCTGGTTAGATATGGTAGATCGACCGTAGTTAGGCCCTGAACTAGTTTAAGAGACTTCTGAGAAGATCACACTAGTAAAGGAATGACTTCGCGTTGCACAAAGTCGACAGAAGAGCTATGCTGACAAGCGGAGACAACCTCTAGAATTTGATAAGGGGGACTTTGTTTTTCTGAAAGTACAGCCCACAAGAGGTGTCAAACGCTTTGGCATCAAAGGCAAACTCTCTCCGCGATATATCGGTCCATTTCTGATCATTGAACGTATTGGCAAACTTGCTTATCGTCTGTCCCTTCCATCGTCCATGCCTAAGGTTCATGACGTTTTTCACGTATCTATGCTTCGCAAGTATCGTCCTGATCCTTCGCATATCATCCCTTTAGTCGAGGTTCGGGTTGAGGAAGGAAATATGTATCAGGAGAAAGCAATCCAGATCTTAGATCGAAAAACTCAAGAACTACGACGACGTAGCATACCACTTGTGAAAGTGCTCTGGGATCACCACGGCGTAGAGGAAGCAACATCGGAACTAGAAGCAACAATTAAACAGAAATACCCTGAATTGTTTTCTAGTACCAACTGATGATGTGATACATTGTATCATTTTCACTTATCAATCACAAGATGAAACATTGTTTACACCTATCTTGCTCCATTGTTTCACTTCAATAACTACGCAGATGTCTGAAAATAATATCAATGGATATAGTGATGCACACATGCAGTGGCCTCCTTATCCACCTGTGGCTACTTCTCAAGCCGATAACCCTCATCACTACTTGACTTGATTTCGAGGGCGAAAGCCCTTTAAGGGGGTTAGAGTGTAATACCCTGTATTTCAAAAAAAAAAAAATTTACTAATTGGGAAACGCCCGAACGTTCAGGCGCATGCCAGAACGTTCAGGCGCATGATAGAACGTTCAGGCGCATGACAGAACGTTCAGGCGCATGCCAGAACATGTTCAGGCGCATGCCAGAACATGTTCAGGCGCATGCCAGAATGTTCAGGCGTATGACAGAACGTTCAGGCGCATGCCAGACTGTTCAGGCGCAATGCATGCCCAAACGTTCAGGCGCATGCCAGAACGTTCAGGCGCAAGGCATGCCAGAACGTTCAGGCGCATGCCAGAACGTACAGGCGCATGCCAGAACGTTCGGGCGCATGCCCGAACGTTCAGGCGCAAAAATCTCTATATAAGAAACCTCCTCATTTCTCATTCCTCACACCAAATCACCTTCTCTTGTGAATTTCTTCTCCTTTCCATGCATTCTAAGTTTTTGAGACTCTCTGTCCGAGACTCTCGGTACGGTGCAACAAAGTTCTGTCCGGAGGAAAACTCCAGATCTGAAAGCGGTGCAACGACGTTCTGTTCGGAGGAAAGGGCCAGATCTGAAAGAAGAAGTTTCATCTGAAGGTGGGGAACGAAACATAGGTTTGCGTGTTTCATAACTTTTATTAAAGTTTACATTCAATTATTATTATGTCTACTATTCATTTACACTGCATTATGTCATTTACTGTTTATATTGCCGCACTTATGCCTGTATATTTGGAATTCATGTATTGCACTGTTATAATACCGGATTTGTGGTCAATCTGACTCAACTAGACTCGGTCTTGTCCTCAGTATCTTTAAATAGTGAACGGGAGGCAGCGGGCTGCTCTTGGCGATTGGTATTTAAGCAGACCTTGTGTCTCACCTCTCAACTGGGGACTGATTTAGTTGGTCTTATTGAAAGCTATCAGCTTATACAGTAATACTGAATGTCCTAATCTTGCACGTCGTGATACCGACCCTAATAAGGATCACCAGACGTTGCCAAAGTCAGTCTAAATGTCAAGAAAGACTAGACCAGTAGACTAGACCAGTTCATGCATTGGCATCATACATATCACCACCTAGGGACGTATATGGTTTATGACTCATAGAATAGTTAGGAGTATTGCTCACTATTCATTACATTTCTCTGGAGAGGGACGTACATGAGAACCCGGCTACACCCGGGGAGGGACATCAGTACGTGAATCCAGAGCATCGTTCTTGTACGTGAATTCAGGCGATGTACGTTCATCAAACCATTACGAGATGGTGTCATGCATACATTCATATTGATTGATTATGATTCTCACATGTGTATTTAAGATATTTTATATTGAAGTATGCTTTATTAATTGTTATACTCATGCACTATTTACCCACTGAGCGCGTTAAGCTCACTCCATTATTATCCAATCTTTCACAGGAAATTAGGGT
This sequence comes from Paratinospora sagittata, assembly GCA_035771175.1. Classification (NCBI taxonomy): domain Eukaryota; kingdom Viridiplantae; phylum Streptophyta; class Magnoliopsida; order Ranunculales; family Menispermaceae; genus Paratinospora; species Paratinospora sagittata. Next base: position 39,099,282 of record CM069602.1, read on the forward strand.
GGACTGGGTGCAGGTTATGGGGCCCACATTTTGTACCCTTTGTATGATTTATTGGAGATTTTGGGAGTATGTTCCCTTGACTGTTTCATGTACAAAAGTATTCTGAATTAAATGAAATCAAATTTGTACTGTGTGTACCATATTTTCCGCTGCGCACTCTGTTGTTACCATTGTAATTGTTCCAAATGCGCGCCCCGTCCGAGAGTGTACCACCGGTTTAGGCGCGTCTGGGCGGGGTGTGACATATAATGGTATCAGAGAGTACAGTCCACGGCCCGCCCAAGTCCACCAAATTAGGGGAAGAAAAAAATTTTATTAGATATATATATCTCTAGAACTATATATACATATGTCAATTATATATAGTTGAGATTTGTATTAAATATATATCTAGAAAACTATATGATTTTTATATAGTTTGATTTTAATATACATATAGTCATGATTTATTAGAAACTATATGTGTAGTTATGATTGAATATATATATCTATATACCTTAGTGTATATGAGGTATATAAAAAAAAAAAAAAAAATTTCGAAAAACTTTTATTTTTCGAAAAAAAAAAAATCGAATATTTTTTTATTTTTCGAAAACAATTTATTCAAAAAAAAAAATTGAAAAAATTTTTATTTGATATATCTAAAACTATATATATATATATATGAATTATATATATAGTTAAGATTTGGATTAAAAACAACTATATATGATTTTTATATAGTTTAATTTCAAATATATATATATATATATATATATATATATATAGTTGATTTATGGGAACTATAGTTATCATTAAATATGTCTATACATTAATATGTGAATATGACATATATACATCAAATCACTAATGAAGAAAATTTCATGATGGCATAACCATCAAAAGAAAACTCGAAAATAATGTCTAGCAAATAAGGCACAAAACTTAAAAATGTTAGGAATATATTTTGTGTCTTTCACACAAATTTATTTTCCTTTCAGCAAAAGACATTTTCATCTTTCTAATGCATGTGCAATCACACAAATCAGAGTCAAGATGAAAACTTTATGGCTTTTTGAATGTTTGTTACCCATTGACCAACGTACTTATAAATCTAATCAGAAATGAAAATTCAAAAAGTCGTAACCATTTCTTTCGAACTATGATTTGAGTTAATCAAAAGACGTTTAAAATAACGTTTCTTCATCTTTCCAACGAATTTACAATCACTAAAATCCGAGTTAGGAATTAAATGTTATGGCTGTTTGAATATTTTTTGCCGATGGATCAACTTACTTATCGAACAAATCGTGAAGAAAAGTTCAAATAGCCGTAACTTTTCTTCCCGACTTTAATTTGAGTGATTGAAAAAGAATTGAAAATGACTTTTTTTCCTATTTCTAACGCATTTTCAATCACACAAATTGGAGTCAAAATGAAAAAGTTGTGGTTATTTTAAAGTTTCACACCGATCATTACATTACTTCTCGATTGAATCGGTAATAAAAACTCAAATAGACTTACAGTTTAATCCTGACACTGATATGAGTTAATAAAAAGGTGTTGAAAATATTGTTTCTTCATCTTTCCAATGCATGTGCAATCAAACAAATCAGAGTCAGGATGAAAACGTTATGGCTATTTGAATGTTTGTTACGCATTGACCAACGTACTTATGAATCTAATCAACAATCAAAATTTAAAAAGCCGTAGCCATTTCTTTCGAAGTATGATTTGAGTTATTAAAAAGACGTTTACAATATCATTTCTTCCTCTTTCCAACGCATTTTCAATCACTTAAATCGAAGTCAGGAATAAAATGTTATGGCTATTTGAGTGTTTTTTGTCAATCAATCAACATACTTATCTAAAAAATCAAGAAGAAAAGTTCAAATAGCCGTAACTTTTCATCCCGACTTTGATTTGAGTAATTGAAAAAGAATTGAAAATGTCTTTTCTTCCTATTTCTAACGCATGTTCAATCACACAAATTGGAGTCAGAATGAAAAAGTTGTGGTTAGTTTAAAGTTTCACACCGATCATTCAATTACTTCTCGATTGAATCGGTAAGAAAATTTAAATAGGCTTATAGTTTAATCCTGACACTGATATAAGTTAATAAAAAGGCGTTGAAAATATTGTTTGTTCTTCATTCCAAGGAATGTGCAATAACTCAAATCGGAGCCCAGAAGAAAACGTTATGGCTATTTGAATGTTTGTTACCCATTGACCAACGTACTTATGAATTTAATCAGCAATCAAAAATCAAAAAAACCGTAGCCATTTCCTTCGGAGTATGATTTGAGTTATTCAAAAGACGCTTAAAATATCATTTCTTCCTCTTTCCAACTCATTTTGAGTCACTCAAACCGGAGTCAGGAATAAAATGTTATGGCTATTCGAATATTTTTTCCCGATCAATCAACTTACTTATCGAACAAATCTTGAAGAAAGTTAAAATAGCCGTAACTTTTCATCTCGACTTTGATTTGAGTGTATGAAAAAGATTTGAAAATGTCTTTTCTTCCTATTTCTAACGCAAGTTCAATCACACAAATTGGAGTCAGAATGAAAAAGTTGCTGTTATTTTAAAGTTTCACACCGATTATTCAATTACTTCTCGATTGAATCGGTAAGAAAAATTCAAATAGGCTTATAGTTTAATCCTGACACTGATATAAGTTAATAAAAAGGTGTTGAAAATATTGTTTCTTCTTCATTCCAAGGAATGTGCAATCACTAAAATCAGAGCCCGGAAGAAAACGTTATGGCTATTTGAATGTTTGTTACCAATTGACCAACGTTCTTATGAATTTAATCAACAATCAAAATTAAAAATACTGTAGCCATTTCCTTCGAAGTATGATTTGAGTTATTAAGAAGACGCTTAAAATATCGTTTCTTCCTATTTCCAACGCATTTTCAATCACTCAAACCGGAGTCAAGAATAAAATGTTTAGGCTATTAGAATATTTTTTCCCGATCAATCAACTTACTTATCGAGCAAATCGTGAAGAAAGTTAAAATAGCCGTAACTTTTCATCCGAACTTTGATTTGAGTGTTTGGAAAAGTTTTGAAAATGTCTTTTCTTCCTATTTCTAACGCATGTTCAATCACAAAAATTGGAGTCAGAATGAAAAAGTTGTGGTTATTTTAAAGTTTCACACCGATCATTCAATTACTTCTCGATTGAATCGGTAAGAAAAATTCAAATAGACTTACAGTTAGTAAAAAGGCGTTAAAAATATTGTTTCTTCTTCTTTCCAAGGAATGTGAAATCACTCATATTGGAGTCCGGATGGAAACGTTATGGCTACATGAATGTTTGTTACCCATTGGCGAACATACTTATTAGTCTAATCAGTAATCATAATTGAAAAAGCCATAACCATTTCTTTCGAACTATGATTTGAGTTATTTAGAAGATGCTTAAAATATTGTTTCTTCCTCTTTCGAACGCATTTTTAATCACGCAAATCGAAGTCAGGAATAAAATGTTTTGGCTATTTGAATGTTTTTGTCCGATCAATCAACTTACTTATCGAAAAAATCGTGAAGAAAAGTTACAATTGCCGTAACTTATCATCCCGACTTTGATTTGAGTGATTGAAAAAGAATTGAAAATGTCTTTTCTTCCTATTTCTAACGCATGTTCAATCACACAAATATGTTCAGAATGAAAAAGCTGTGGTTATTTTAATGTTTCACACCGATCATTCAATTACTTCTCGATTGAATCGGAAAGAAAAATTCAAATAGGCTTATAGTTTAATCCTGACACTGATATAAGTTAATAAAAAGGCGTTTAAAATATTGTTTCTTCTTCATTCCAAGGAATGTGCAATCACTCAAATCGGAGCTCGGAAGAAAACGTTATGGCTATTTGAACGTTTGTTACCCATTGACCAACGTACTTATCAATCTAATCAGCAATCAAAATTTAAAAAGCCGTAGCCATTTCTTTGGAAGTATGATTTGAGTTATTCAAAAGACGCTTAAAATATCATTTTTTCCTCTTTCCAACGCATTTTCAATCACTCAAACCAGACTCAAGAATAAAATGTTATGGCTATTTAAATATTTTTTCCCGACCAATCAACTAACTTATCGAACAAATCGTGAAGAAAGTTAAAATAGCCGTAACTTTTCATCCCGACTTTGATTTGAGTGTTTGAAAAAGATTTGAAAATGTCTTTTCTTCCTATTTCTAACGCATGTTCAACCACAAAAACTGGAGTCAGAATGAAAACGTTGTGGTTATTTTAAAGTTTCACACCCATCATTCAATTGCTTCTCGGTTGAATCGGTAAGGAAAAATCAAATAGACTTACAGTTTAATCCTGACACTGATATGAGTTAATAAAAAGGCGTCAAAAATAAGGTTTCTTCTTCTTTCCATGGAATGTGAAATCACTCGTATTGGAGACCGGATGAAAACGTTCTGGCTACTTGAATGTTTGTTAACCATTGGAGAACATACTTATTAGTCTAATAAGTAACCAAAATTCAAAAAGCCGTAACCATTTCTTTCGAACTATGATTTGAGTTATTCAAAAGACGCTTAAAATATCGTTTCTTCCTCTTTCCAACGCATTTTCAATCACTCAAATCGAAGTCAGGAATAAAATGTTATGGCTATTTGAATGTTTTTTTCAGATCAATCAACTTACTTATCGAAAAAATCGTGAAGAGAAGTTACAATTGCCGTAACTTTTGATCCCAACTTTGATTTGTGTGATTGAAAAAGAATTGAAAATGTCTTTTCTTCCTATTTCTAACGCATGTTCAATCACACAAATTGGAGTCAAAATGAAAAAGTTGTGGTTATTTTAAAGTTTCACACCGATCATTCAATTACTTCTCGATTGAATCGGTAAGAAAAATTCAAATAGGCTTATAGTTTAATCCTGACACTGATATAAGTTAATAAAAAGGCGTTGAAAATATTGTTTGTTCTTCATTCCAAGGAATGTGCAATAACTCAAATCGGAGCCCAGAAGAAAACGTTATGGCTATTTGAATGTTTGTTACCCATTGACCAACGTACTTATGAATTTAATCAGCAATCAAAATTCAAAAAAACCGTAGCCATTTCCTTCGGAGTATGATTTGAGTTATTCAAAAGACGCTTAAAATATCATTTCTTCCTCTTTCCAACTCATTTTGAGTCACTCAAACCGGAGTCAGGAATAAAATGTTATGGCTATTCGAATATTTTTTCCCGATCAATCAACTTACTTATCGAACAAATCTTGAAGAAAGTTAAAATAGCCGTAACTTTTCATCTCGACTTTGATTTGAGTGTATGAAAAAGATTTGAAAATGTCTTTTCTTCCTATTTCTAACGCAAGTTCAATCACACAAATTGGAGTCAGAATGAAAAAGTTGCTGTTATTTTAAAGTTTCACACCGATTATTCAATTACTTCTCGATTGAATCGGTAAGAAAAATTCAAATAGGCTTATAGTTTAATCCTGACACTGATATAAGTTAATAAAAAGGTGTTGAAAATATTGTTTCTTCTTCATTCCAAAGAATGTGCAATCACTAAAATCAGAGCCCGGAAGAAAACGTTATGGCTATTTGAATGTTTGTTACCAATTGACCAACGTACTTATGAATTTAATCAACAATCAAAATTAAAAATACCGTAGCCATTTCCTTCGAAGTATGATTTGAGTTATTCAAAAGACGCTTCAAATATCGTTTCTTCCTATTTCCAACGCATTTTCAATCACTCAAACCGGAGTCAAGAATAAAATGTTTTGGCTATTTGAATCTTTTTTCCCGATCAATCAACTTACTTATCGAGCAAATCGTGAAGAAAGTTAAAATAGCCGTAACTTTTCATCCGAACTTTGATTTGAGTGTTTGGAAAAGATTTGAAAATGTCTTTTCTTCCTATTTCTAACGCATGTTCAATCACAAAAATTGGAGTCAGAATGAAAAAGTTGTGGTTATTTTAAAGTTTCACACCGATCATTCAATTACTTCTCGATTGAATCGGTAAGAAAAATTCAAATAGACTTACAGTTAGTAAAAAAGCGTTAAAAATATTGTTTCTTCTTCTTTCCAAGGAATGTGAAATCTCTCATATTGGAGTCCGGATGGAAACGTTATGGCTACATGAATGTTTGTTACCCATTGGCGAACATACTTATTAGTCTAATCAGTAATCAAAATTCAAAAAGCCATAACCATTTCTTTCGAACTATGATTTGAGTTATTTAGAAGATGCTTAAAATATCGTTTCTTCCTCTTTCCAACGCATTTTTAATCACGAAAATCGAAGTCAGGAATAAAATGTTTTGGCTATTTGAATGTTTTTGTCCGATCAATCAACTTACTTATCGAAAAAATCGTGAAGAAAAGTTACAATTGCCGTAACTTATCATCCCGACTTTGATTTGAGTGATTGAAAAAGAATTGAAAATGTCCTTTCTTCCTATTTCTACCGCATGTTCAATCACACAAATATGTTCAGAATGAAAAAGCTGTGGTTATTTTAATGTTTCACACCGATCATTCAATTACTTCTCGATTGAATCGGAAAGAAAAATTCAAATAGGCTTATAGTTTAATCCTGACACTGATATAAGTTAATAAAAAGGCGTTTAAAATATTGTTTCTTCTTCATTCCAAGGAATGTGCAATCACTCAAATCGGAGCTCGGAAGAAAACGTTATGGCTATTTGAACGTTTGTTACCCATTGACCAACGTACTTATCAATCTAATCAGCAATCAAAATTTAAAAAGCCGTAGCCATTTCTTTGGAAGTATGATTTGAGTTATTAAAAAGACGCTTAAAATATCGTTTCTTCCTCTTTCCAACGCATTTTCAATCACTCAAACCAGAGTCAAGAATAAAATGTTATGGCTATTTAAATATTTTTTCCCGATCAATCAACTAACTTATCGAACAAATCGTGAAGAAAGTTAAAATAGCCGTAACTTTTCATCCCGACTTTGATTTGAGTGTTTGAAAAAGATTTGAAAATGTCTTTTCTTCCTATTTCTAACGCATGTTCAACCACAAAAACTGGAGTCAGAATGAAAACGTTGTGGTTATTTTAAAGTTTCACACCGATCATTCAATTGCTTCTCGGTTGAATCGGTAAGGAAAAATCAAATAGACTTATAGTTTAATCCTGACACTGATATGAGTTAATAAAAAGGCGTCAAAAATATTGTTTCTTCTTCTTTCCATGGAATGTGAAATCACTCGTATTGGAGACCGGATGAAAACGTTCTGGCTACTTGAATGTTTGTTAACCATTGGAGAACATACTTATTAGTCTAATAAGTAACCAAAATTCAAAAAGCCGTAACCATTTCTTTCGAACTATGATTTGAGTTATTCAAAAGACGCTTAAAATATCGTTTCTTCCTCTTTCCAACGCATTTTCAATCACTCAAATCGAAGTCAGGAATAAAATGTTATGGCTATTTGAATGTTTTTTTCAGATCAATCAACTTACTTATCGAAAAAATCGTGAAGAAAAGTTACAATTGCCGTAACTTTTGATCCCAACTTTGATTTGTGTGATTGAAAAGAATTGAAAATGTCTTTTCTTCCTATTTCTAACGCATGTTCAATCACACAAATTGGAGTCAAAATGAAAAAGTTGTGGTTATTTTAAAGTTTCACACCGATCATTCAATTACTTCTCGATTGAATCGGTAAGAAAAATTTAAATAGGCTTTTAGTTTAATCCTGACACTGATATAAGTTAATAAAAAGGCGTTGAAAATATTGTTTGTTCTTCATTCCAAGGAATGTGCAACAACTTAAATCGGAGCCCGGAAGAAAACGTTATGGCTATTTGAATGTTAGTTAGCCATTAATCAACGTACTTATGAATTTAATCAACAATCAAAATTCAAAAAATCGTAGCCATGTAATACCCAGTATTTCATAAAAAAAAATTACTATTTGGGCAAGGCCCGAACGTTCAGGCGCATGCCAGAACGTTCAGGCGCATGACAGAACGTTCAGGCGCATGACAGAACGTTCAGAAGCATTACAGAACGTTCAGGCGCAATGCATGCTCGAACGTTCAGGCGCATGACAGAATGTTCACGCACATGATAGAACGTTCAGGCACATGCCAGAACGTTCAGGCGTAGGCCAGAACGTTCAGGCGCAAGGCATGCCAGAACGTTCATGCGCCAGAACGTTCTGGCATGCGCCTGTACGTTCTAGCATGCGCCTGAACGTTCTGGCATTCGCCTGAAGATTCTGTCATGCGCCTGAACATTCTGGCATGCGCCTGAACGATCTGTCATGCGCCTGAACGTTCAGGCAAGCATTGCGCCTGAACGTTCTGTCATGCGCCTGAACGTTCGGGCATGCGTTGCGCCTGAACGTTCTGTCATGCGCCTGAACGTTCTGGAGTTGCCCAAAGAGTAATTTTTTTTTTTTTGTGAAATACAGGGTATTACAAGCCATTTCCTTCGATGTATGATTTGAGTTATTCAAAAGACGCTTAAAATATCATTTCTACCTTTTTCCAACGCATTTTCAATCACTCAAACCGGAGTCAGGAATAAAATGTTATGGCTATTTGAATATTTTTTCCCAATCAATCAACTTACTTATCAAGAAAATCGTGAAGAAAAGTTCAAAAAACATTAACTTTTTATCCCGACTTTGATTTGAGTGATTGAAAAAGAATTGAAAATGTCTTTTCTACCTATTTCTAATGCATTTTCAATCACACAAATTGGAGACAAAATGAAAAAGTTGTGGTTATTTTAAAGTTTCACACCAATCATTACATTACTTCTCGATTGAATCGGTAATAAAAATTCAAATAGAGTTACAGTTTAATCCTGACACTGATATGAGTTAATAAAAAGGCGTTGAAAATATTGTTTCTTCATCTTTCCAATGCATGTGCAATCAAACAAATCAGAGTCAGGATGAAAACGTTATGGCTATTAGAATGTTTGTTACGCATTGACCAACGTACTTATGAATCTAATCAGCAATCACAATTAAAAAAGCCGTAGCCATTTCTTTCGAAGTATGATTTGAGTTATTAAAAAGACGTTTAAAATATCATTTCTTCCTCTTTCCAACGCATTTTCAATCACTTAAATCGAAGTCAGGAATAAAATGTTATGGCTATTTGAGTGTTTTTTGTCAATCAATCAACATACTTATCTAAAAAATCAAGAAGAAAAGTTCAAATAGCCATAACTTTTCATCCCGACTTTGGTTTGAGTGATTGAAAAAGAATTAAAAATGTCTTTTCTTCCTATTTCTAACGCATGTTCAATCACACAAATTGGTGTCAGAATGAAAAAATTGTGGTTATTTTAAAGTTTCACCCCGATCATTCAATTACTTCTTGATTGAATCGGTAAGAAAAATTCAAATAGGCTTATAGTTTAATCCTAACACTGATATAAGTTAATAAAAAGGCGTTGAAAAGATTGTTTGTTCTTCATTCCAAGGAATGTGTAATCACTTAAATCGGAGCTTGGCAGAAAACGTTATGGCTATTTGAATGTTTATTACCCATTGACCAACGTACTTATGAATTTAATCAGCAATCAAAATTCAAAAAACCGTAGCCATTTCCTTCGTAGTCTGATTTGAGTTATTCAAAAGACGCTTAAAATATCGTTTCTTCCTCTTTCCAGCGCATTTTCAATCACTCAAACCAGAGTCAGGAATAAAATGTTATGGCTATTTGAATATTTTTTCCCGATTAATCAACTTACTTATCGAACAAATCTTGAAGAAAGTTAAAATAGCCGTAACTTTTCATCCCGACTTTGATTTGAGTGTATGAAAAAGATTTGAAAATGTCTTTTCTTCCTATTTCTAACGCATGTTCAATCACACAAATTGGAGTTAGAATGAAAAAGTTGTGGTTATTTTAAAGTTTCACACCGATCATTCAATTACTTCTCGATTGAATCGGTAAGAAAAACTCAAATAGGCTTATAGTTTAGTCCTGACACTGATATAAGTTAATAAGAAGGCGTTGAAAATATTGTTTCTTCTTCATTCCAATGCATTTTCAATGACTCAACCGAAGTCAGGAATAAAATATTATGGCTATTTGAATGTTTTTTGCCGATCAGTCAACTTACTTATCGAAAAAATCGTGAAGAAAAGTTCAACTAGCCGTAACTTTTCATCCCGACTTTAATTTGAGTGATGGAAAAAGAATTGAAAATGTCTTTTCTTCTTATTTCTAACGCATGTTCAATCACACAAATTGGAGTCAGAATGAAAAAGCTGTGGTTATTTTAAAGCTTCACACCGATCATTCAATTACTTCTCGATTGAATCGGTAAGAAAAATTCAAATAAAGTTACAGTTTAATCCTGACACTGATATGAGTTAATAAAAAGGCGTTGAAAATATTGTTTCTTCTTCTTTCCAAGGAATGTGCATTCACTCAAATTGGAGTCCGGAAGAAAACGTTGTGGTTATTTGAATGTTTGTTACGCATTGACCAACGTACTTATGAATCTAATTAGAAATCAAAATTCAAAAAGTCGTAACCATTTCTTTCGAAGTTTGATTTGAGTTATTCAAAAGACGTTTAAAATATCGTTTCTTCCTATTTCCAACGCATTTTCAATCACTCAATACGGAGTCAGGAATAAAATGTTATGGATATTGGAATGTGTTTTGCCGATCAATCAACTTACTTAACGAACAAATCATGAACAAAAGTGCAAATAGCCGTATTTTTTCTTCTCGACTTTAATTTGAGTGATTGAAAACAATCGAAAATGCCTTTTCTTCCTATTTCTAACGCATTTTCAATCACACAAATTGGAGTCAAAATGAAAATGTTGTGGTTATTTTAAAGTTTCACACCGATCATTCAATTACTTCGCGAATGAATCGGTAATAAAAATTCAAATAGACTTACAGTTTCATCCTGACACTGATATGAGTTAATAAAAAGGCGTTGAAAATATTATTTCTTCATCTTTCCAATGCATGTGCAATGACACAAATCAGAGTCAAGATAAAAACTTTATGGCTATTTGAATGTTTGTTACCCATTGACCAACGTACTTATGAATCTAATCAGAAATCAAAATTCAAAAAGTTGTAACCATTTCTTTCGAACTATGATTTGAGTTAATCAAAAGACGTTTAAAATAATGTTTCTTCGTCTTTCCAACGAATTTACAATCACTCATATCCGAGTCAGGAATAAAATGTTATCGCTGCTTTGAATATTTTTTGCCAATGAATCAACTTACTCATCGAACAAATTGTGAAGAAAAGTTCAAATAGCCGTAACTTTTCTTCCCGACGTTAATTTGAGTGATTGAAAAAGAATGAAAAATGTCTTTTCTTCCTATTTCTAACGCATGTTCAATCACACAAATTGGAGTCAGATTGGAAAAGTTGTGGTTATTTTAAAGTTTCACACCGATCCTTCAATTACTTCTCGATTGAATCGGTATGAAAAATTCAAATAGGCTTAAAGTTTAATCCTGACATTGATATAAGTTAATAAAAAGGCGTTCAAAATATTGTTTCTTCTTCATTCCAAGGAATGTGCAATCACTCAAATCGGAGCCCAGAAGAAAACGTTATGGCTATTTGAATGTTTGTTACCCATTCACCAACGTACTTATGAATTTAATCAACAATCAAAATTCAAAAAACCGTAGCCATTTCTGTCGAAGTATGATTTGAGTTATTCAAAAGACGCTTCAAATATCGTTTCTACCTCTTTCCAACGCATTTTCAATCACTCAAACCGGAGTCAGGAATAAAATGTTATGGCTATTTGAATATTTTTTCCCGATCAATCAACTTACTTATCGAACAAATCGTGAAGAAAGTTAAAATAGCCATAACTTTTCATCCCGACATTGATTTGAGTGTTTGAAAAAGATTTGAAAATGTCTTTTCTTCCTATTTCTAACGCATGTTCAATAACACAAATTGGAGTCAGAATGAAATAGTTGTGGTTATTTTAAAGTTTGACACCGACCATTCAATTACTTCTCGATTGAATCGGTAATAAAAATTCAAATAGACTTACAGTTTAATCCTGACACTGATATGAGTTAATAAAAAGGCCTTAAAAATATTGTTTCTTCTTCTTTCCAAGGAATGTGAAATCACTCATATTGGAGTCCAGATGAAAATGTTATGGCTACTTGAAGGTTTGTTACCCAGTGGCGAACATACTTAATAGTCTAATCAGTAATCAAAATTCAAAAAGCCGTAACCATTTCTTTCGAACTTTGATTTGAGTTATTCAGAAGACGCCTAAAATATCGTTTCTTCCTCTTTCCAACGCATTTTCAATCACTCAAATCGAAGTCAGGAATAAAATGTTATGGCTATTTGAATGTTTTTTGCCGATCAATCAACTTACTTATCAAAACAATCGTGAAGAACAGTTACAATTGCCGTAACTTTTAATCCCGACTTTGATTTGAGTGATTAAAAAAAAATTGAAAATGACTTTTCTTCCTATTTCTAACGCATGTTCAATCCAACAAATTGGAGTTAGAATGAAAAAGTTGTGGTTATTTTAAAGTTTCACACCGATCCTTCAATTACTTCTCGATTGAATCGGTAAGAAAAATTCAAATAGGCTTATAGTTTAATCCTGACACTGATATAAGTTAATAAGAAGGCGTTGAAAATATTGTTTCTTCTTCATTCCAAGGTATGTGCAATCACTCAAATCGGAGCCCGGAAGAAAACGTTACGGCTATTTGAATGTTTGTTACCCATTCACCAACGTACATATGAATTTAATCAACAATCAAAATTCAAAAAATCGTAGCCATTTCCTTCGAAGTATGATTAGAGTTATTCAAAAGACTCTTAAAATATGGTTTCTACCTCCTTCCAACGCATTTTCAATCACTCAAACCAGAGTCAGGAATAAAATGTTATGGCTATTTGAATATTTTTTCCCGATCAATCAACTTACTTATCGAACAAATCTAGAAGAAAGTTAAAATAGCCGTAACTTTTCAACCCGATTTTGATTTAAGTGTATGAAAAAGATTTGAAAATGTCTTTTCTTCCTATTTCTAACACATGTTCGATCACACAAATTGGAGTCAGAATGAAAAAGTTGTGGTTATTTTAAAGTTTCACACCGATCATTCAATTACTTCTCAATTGAATCGGTAAGAAAAATTCAAATAGGCTTATAGTTTAATCCTGACACTGATATAAGTTAATAAAAAGGCGTTGAAAATATTGTTTCTTCTTCATTCCAAGGAATGTGCAATCACTCAAATCGGAGCCCGGAAGAAAACGTTATGGCTATTTGAATGTTTGTTACCCATTGACCAAGGTACTTATGAATCTAATCAGCAATTAAAATATAAAAAGCCGTAGCCATTTCTTTCGAAGTATGATTTGAGTTATTCAAAAGACGTTTAAAATATCGTTTCCTCCTCTTTCCAATGCATTTTCAATGACTCAACCAAAGTTAGGAATAAAATGTTATGGCTGTTTGAATGTTTTTTGACGATCAATCAACTTACTTATCTAAAAAATCGTGAAGAAAAGTTAAAATAGCCGTAACTTTTAATCCCGACTTTGATTTGAGTGTTTGAAAAAGAATTGAAAATGTCTTTTCTTCCTATTTCTAACGTATGTTCAATCACACAAATTTGAGTCAGAATGAAAAAGTTGTGGTTATTTTAAAGTTTCACACCGATCATTCAATTACTTCTCGATTGAATCGGTAAGAAAATTTAAAATAGGCTTATAGTTTAGGCCTGACACTGATATAAGTTAATAAAAAGGTGTTGAAAATATTGTTTCTTCTAAATTCCAAGGAATGTGCAATCACTCAAATCGGAGCCCGGAAGAAAACGTTATGGCTATTTGAATGTTTGTTACCCATTGACCAAGGTACTTATGAATCTAATCAGGAATTTAAATTTAAAAAGCCGTAGCCATTTCTTTCGAAGTATTATTTGAGTTATTCAAAATACGTTTAAAATATGGTTTCCTCCTCTTTCCAATGCATTTTCAATGACTCAACCGAAGTCAGGAATAAAATTTTATGGCTGTTTGAATGTTTTTTGCCGATCAATCGACTTACTTATCTAAAAAATCGTGAAGAAAAGTTAAAATAACCGTAACTTTTTATCCAGACTTTGATTTGAGTGTTTGAAAAAGAATTGAAAATGTCTTTTCTTCCTATTTCTAACGCATGTTCAATCACACAAATTGGAGTCAGAATGAAAAAGTTGTGGTTATTTTAAAGTTTCACACCGATCATTCAATTACTTCTCGATTGAATCGGTAAGAAAAATTCAAATAGGCTTATAGTTTAATCTTGACACTGATATAAGTTAATAAAAAGACGTTCAAAATATTGTTTCTTCTTCATTCCAAGGATTGTGCAATCACTCAAATCGGAGCCCAGAAGAAAACGTTATGCTATTTGAATGTTTGTTACCCATTCACCAACGTACTTATGAATTTAATCAACAATCAAAATTCAAAAAACCATAGCCATTTCTTTCGAGGTATGATTTGAGTTATTCAAAAGACGCTTCAAATATCGTTTCTACGTCTTTCCAACGCATTTTCAATCACTCAAACCGGAGTCAGGAATAAAATGTTATGGCTATTTGAATATTTTTTCCCGATCAATCAACTTACTTATCGAACAAATCGTGAAGAAAGTTAAAATAGCCATAACTTTTCATCCCGACATTGATTTGAGTGTTTGAAAAAGATTTGAAAATGTCTTTTCTTCCTATTTCTAACGCATGTTCAATCACACAAAAATATAGTCAGAATGAAATAGTTGTGGTTATTTTAAAGTTTCACACCGACCATTCAATTACTTCTCGATTGAATCGGTAAGAAAAATTCAAAAAGACTTACAGTCTAATCCTGACACTGATATGAGTTAATAAAAAGGCCTTAAAAATATTGTTTGTTCTTCTTTCCAAGGAATGTGAAATCACTGATATTGGAGTCCGGATGAAAACGTTATGGCTACTTGAAGGTTTGTTACCCAGTGGCGAACATACTTAATAGTCTAATCAGTAATCAAAATTCAAAAAGCCGTAACCATTTCTTTCGAACTTTGATTTGAGTTATTCAGAAGACGCCTAAAATATCGTTTCTTCCTCTTTCCAAAGCATTTTCAATCACTCAAATCGAAGTCAGGAATAAAATGTTATGGCTATTTGAATGTTTTTTGCCGATCAATCAACTTACTTGTCAAAACAATCGTGAAGAACAGTTACAATTGCCGTAACATTTCATCCCGACTTTGATTTGAGTGATTGAAAAAAGATTGAAAATGTCTTTTCTTCCTATTTCTAACGCATGTTCAATCCCACAAATTGGAGTAAGAATGAAAAAGTTGTGGTTATTTTAAAGTTTCACACCGATCATTCAATTACTTCCCGATTGAATCGGTAAGAAAAATTCAAATAGGCTTATAGTTTAATCCTGACACTTATATAAGTTAATAAAAAGGCGTTGAAAATATTATTTATTCTTCATTCCAAGGAATGTGCAATCACTCAAATCGGAGCCCGGAAGAAAACGTTATGGCTATTGGAATGTTTTTTACCCATTGACCAACGTACTTATGAATCTAATCAGCAATTAAAATTTAAAAAGCCGTAGCCATTTCCTTCGAAGTATGATTTGAGTTATTCAAAAGACGTTTAAAATATCGTTTCCTCCTCTTTCCAACGCATTTTCAATGACTCAAACCGAAGTCAGGAATAAAATGTTATGGCTATTTGAATGTTTTTGGCCGATCAATCAACTTACTTATCGAAAAAATCGTGAAGAAAAGTTAAAATAGCCGTAACTTTTCATCCCGACTTTGATTTGAATGTTTGAAAAAGAATTGAAAATGTCTTTTCTTCCTATTTCTAACGCATGTTCAAACACACAAATTGGAGTCAGAATGAAAAAGTTGTGGTTATTTTAAAGTTTCACACCGATCATTCAATTATTTCTCGATTGAATCGGTAAGAAAAATTAAAATAGGCTTATAGTTTAGTCCTGACACTGATATAAGTTAATAAAAAGGCGTTGAAAAAATTGTTTTTTCTAAATTCCAAGGAATGTGCAATCACTCAAATCGGAGCCCGGAAGAAAACGTTAGGGCTATTTGAATGTTTGTTACCCATTGACCAAGGTACTTATGAATCTAATCAGCAAATAAAATTTAAAAAGCCGTAGCCATTTCTTTCGAAGTACGATTTGAGTTATTCAAAAGACGTTTAAAATATCGTTTCCTCCTCTTTCCAATGCATTTTCAATGACTCAACCAAAGTTAGGAATAAAATGTTATGGCTGTTTGAATGTTTTTTCACGATCAATCAACTTACTTATCTAAAAAATCATGAATAAAAGTTAAAATAGCCGTAACTTTTAATCCCGACTTTGATTTGAGTGTTTGAAAAAGAATTGAAAATGTCTTTTCTTCCTATTTCTAACGTATGTTCAATCACACAAATTTGAGTCAGAATGAAAAAGTTGTGGTTATTTTAAAGTTTCACACCGATCATTCAATTACTTCTCGATTGAATCGGTAAGAAAAATTAAAATAGGCTTATAGTTTAGGCCTGACACTGATATAAGTTAATAAAAAGGTGTTGAAAATATTGTTTCTTCTAAATTCCAAGGAATGTGCAATCACTCAAATCGGAGCC